>OY747708.1:48432500-49632500 GCA_963556495.2 Valencia hispanica
AAATAAGTGACCAGCTTGTCCGCACCATGGAGAACTACACAAGCCAGTTCCCTGAGGTCAAGGTAGAAAATTCAAAAATACTTTTCATTGTGGATGGGGATGCTGTGAGCAGGATCTCTGGTAGCAGTCAGTCTTGCAACGAATCTGAAGAGGCCTCTGACTGAAGTCTGTTGCTGTATCACAGACTCATGACTGTCATGACATGCTAACAGCTAAAGTGGTTCATCATAACTGGAATCTCATCTTGCAAAGCAAAAAAATATAAAAGTGAGATCAGTCATTCTGAGTTGCATTTGCATGCTGCACGTGAACATTTTCTCCAACCCCCATTGCCTGCATTAGCCACAGAAAGAAAATAGGCAGCAAAAACCAGCAAGTCAGAAAAAGCCTGTCCCTTCCATGTCACACAGAAAATTAGTATCCATGGAGTCGCCTACCTTGGCTTGCTATATCATATACATATATTATATACAAGATAAAACCCATCAGAGAACCTACTGTTGTTTGATTTATTTGAATACAAAAAATAGTGGGAATTCATAGTGTTGATGCATTTAATGAATGATTTTGACCTGCTGATCACTAGTTGTAGCTGCATTTCTGAGTGAAACTGCAAATCCTAGTGTTGCTGCTTTGGAAATGAACTACGTTCAGCCTTGATTTTTTTACATTTCTGTTTACTCTTCTTCTTTTGGTGGTCATTGTTTGATATTTTTGCTTTTTCAGGACCGAGTTGCGAAGCGGGGGCGCAAGCTGGTGGACTACGATTCAGCCCGTCACCACCTGGAAGCGTTACAGAGTGCTAAGAAAAAAGATGAAGCCAAAATCACTAAGGTAGCTCACACATAAACACGTGGGCCTAAAGATGGGTTTTCAGTTTTTTTTGTTTTCGTAACGTTCGTTCTAATCCTGCTTATCAGGCAGAGGAGGAGTTCAACAAATCCCAGAATGTCTTTGAAGAGATAAATAATGAGCTGCGGGAGGAGTTGCCTGTTCTCTATCAGAGGTATCAGCAGTATTAACTCAACACAGACTCTGATTAGGTGGAATCTATGTGACCCGAATGTGTGTGGGGGGGGGTCATGGATGAAGTCATGCTGATTTCTCTCTCTGCAGTCGGATTGGGTGCTACGTGACCGTGTTCGAAAACATCTCAAACTTGCGAGATGTCTTTTATAAAGAAATGAGCAAGGTACAAAATCAACTGTCCAACAGGTAAAGGTGCTGGAATGCCTCAGAAGGTTCTCGTGTGATGACTCTGTGCTTCTATCCTTACAGCTAAACCGGGAACTTTACAATGTCATGAAAAAACTGGAGACTCAGCACTCGGGCAAAAATTTCATCATCAAAGGTTTGAGTAGGTAGGGAGATGCTTTTACATGTGTTTTATTCGTTGCTACTGTTAAGCCCAAAATGATTCATATCCCTGGCGGATTTAGGTTTAATGTAATTGTTTTAATTTTACCAACATGTTTCTTCTGACTGGATGTAATAAATTTGAAGTCCCCCAGCCAGAGTCCTGACTTGAATATGATACAGAACCTATGGCAGGAACTAAAGATTAAAGTGATGGCAGTGAGGTTTGACAACTTTAAAGACTTGGAGGTCATCACCAAAGATAAATCAGTCAAATCTTCTCAGTGATTAGGAGGATTTGCGTGCTGCATTACCGATGAGGATTTTTCTGTTGATTAATGAGCACAATAGAAATTTTCAACATGCATTTAAAAAAGAACAAAAAGCTAACTTTAAAGCTGATAAGTTATTGGTTCTAAATTGATACTCTTTTAAGAGATGTGTGCCATTCCCTGTCAGAAATAAACTTCTTGATTTAATCTTCTAGGGGTGAGAATAATTATGGTCCTAACTTACAGACACTGCCATATTTGTTGGCATCCCTTGAAAATGAAATGGAGCTGAAGCCTTTTGTAATTAACACATAAATGTAATTGGTAATACTTACTTTTCTTTTTTCGTGGGGTAAAAAAATAACATGACACGGGGCCCATTGCGTTAGCCACAAAAATCGAAAATGACGAATATTTACTGTATCTTCGCGGCACACAGAATGAGCAGGAGGGTGCAGATGATTAGAAAAAAATTAGATTAGACAAAAATTAGATGTTGTCTTCATACCAAATGGTTTGTTTTGGAAGTGAGTCCAGCAGAAAAAGCCTTTTTTGTCATACCATTGCAAACATAGACACGTGGAGTTTGCTAAACTCTCCTCAGACAGAAGCTCAAAGGCTTGGGAACTTCCATTGAGTATACAGAATCAACCTTCTTTTATGGTCATTACAGTCCCCAGATCTAAATTGTTTAGCAAACCTTTGGGCTGAGGTGATGAGAGGAGACCCTAAGAGATGATTTGGATAATCTGGAGGTGGTACAAAGAGGAATAGTCAAGGTACCCTCTGAATGTTGGCTCCAGGCTAAGAGAAGATTAACTAATGATAAAAGGGTTAAGGTTAGGGCTTCCCCACTGAAAACAGGTTCTGAAATTGTAGGTTGCATTGTTCTATTTGTCTATGTGAGATTAAGCTGCTGTAACTAAAAATAAATTTATTTGAAGGATTTTTACACATCTTTACTTGGGATGCCGAACTATTTGCCTGTGCATGTGGCCAAACATGTTTGCATTCATAATGGCAATGAATTTTCAGTCATTTTCTGAGCATTAACACAGGCTGTATGAGCAGACGAAGGCAGGCGTTAGAAACTCTGTGGCTGGGTGACAAGAGATTATAAAGGAGCAGAGATTAGCGTCCTAAAAAAACTTGGGATTGAGATGGGCTGTTTGCTGGTGTATCTGATGCCCAGGACCTTCTTAATTCAATTCAGTTTATTTATATAGCGCCAATTCACAACAGATGTCATCTCAAGGCACTTAACAAGAAGTCATTTCAATACATTTATACAAACATTCCAATCAGCTAAAAAGTTTCCTATTTAAGGAATCCCAGCAGATTGCGTCAGTCATTGGCGTGAGGTTGGGCCCCGTTACTAACTACACAAAATGTATTCCTCAAATTGGAAATGTGTGGTCATAGCAGCATCAATAGTAAGAGAAACCTGACCCCCAAGACAACTCTTAAAGCAAGATGGTGGAGGACTGATAATTTGGGCCTTGTTTAGGACATACTCTAACATTTTGCAAAATTCCATTCAAAATGCAGATCCCAACTTAAGGCCCCCAAACTTGGAGTTGTCTAAGTACCCCCATACGCTTGGAGGGCTTGTGTTGTCTGAGTCTTTTGCCCCTGATAAAGTATCCCAAGGCTTATTGGCCTCAAGGGTGGGGTTGGGCTGAAATCATTTCAAATATCAGGATCAGTGGTGTCCAAAGTCAGTTTTCAAAGTCTGGTAACCTGCAAGTTCTAGTTCTTTCCTTGGTTCAACACACCTCAACCAGAACTTTGACATGCTGACGAGGTAGTTGAACCATTTGAATCAGATGCGTTGGAGCAGATATGCATCTAAAACTGGCAGAACACAGACCCATGAGGACTGGAGCTGGACACCCATGATCTAGATACAGGAAGTAAGGGAAAAGACAGAAAAAAAGAATGCATCTAATGGGAATTAAAACATTGAGGCAACCCCCCAGACTTACTAGTACATGACTGATATCTGGAGACATGGAATTTCACCTCACTGGTGGGAGGTAGTCTGTGCTTTGGCATAAGGTCAACTGACACCAACTAGATAACATAGTTGGACCTATCTTCACAAATATTTTTTGCATCTGAAGCTCTGCTTTTTGGAGAGTGGTTTGACTCCCTTGTACATCTAGGAGTACAAGCCTGCAGCCGATTGCTCTGCGATGTGCAAATGCCCAACATGCCCATCAAAGAGCTTTTAACGAGATTTTAGAAGAGTGAGATAACATTCCCTCACAATTTCTTGTTGCTACATCAAAAAAGGTTTTACAAGTTGTTGAATCCTGGGGTTGAACTTTGTGTTTCACAATCCTTTATTTGGCTTATTCACACCATGTTGCATGTCAGTTTGATTTTATATGGTCACACTTCTCCTTATTTACCTCCTATTTATGATGTTGAACTATTTTGTTTCAAACAGCGCAGCTGGCAAGTCAAAGAAAAGAAAGTCCCTGGCAATTTCCAACCCCATCCCCTGCAACACAGCTTTCCCAGCTGACCATGTCTCCATCCAGTCCTCTACCCAAAATGGCAAAGAGGCTGGGCCCTCTTCCCCCGTCCAACAGTCTCAAAGCATTTCTGAGGAAAGCACTGCACCAGAGGAGGAGAGCAGCATCCCATCCAAAAGCGTCAGTTCATCAGACTCAGATCTCAGCTTCAGTGGTGCAAACACACCCAAAAGGCAGTCTGTGTGTGACAATGAGAACAGTGACAAGAGCACACGCAGTCAGAGTCCAGAGGACCTGGAGGCAGAGGCGACAAATCTTTCGGACGACTCTGGAGTCGGAGTGCCAAAGTCTGAGCCAGCGAATCAAGAGCTATCCAGCCCCTCTGATTCAGCAAATGGTGATGATGTGCAGAGTCTTGACCAGGGTGCTGAGGGCAATCTGTCACTAGAGGAGGCCAAACCAAAAGCTCCACCTGTTCCGACCCCCCGCCAATCCTTTCACTCCACAGACCAGCAGCCTCTGTTACCTGCCAAGGACGATGACAAGACGGAGACGTTCGAGCCAAGTGACGACTCAAGTTCCCAGAATCCACCAGGCTTTCTCTACAAGGTACAAATCACTAATTCCAGTGGCAGCACTTTATACAAGTATAATAACTCTAACTGGTTTATTTATTTTTGCTGTTTGAAAGAGAATTTAGGTTCTTTAAGATTTTTTTGTAAAAAGCTGTGTATATTCAAAGAGTCTCTATCAGACAGGAAACCCATGAACAACAGAATTTAGTTGTTTGTTGGGTTGGAATTGAAAATCCTCTCAGCCCTTAAAGAAAATAAAAATAAACCGCACCTCTTATTTTGCCCCAGGCGGTGGCGACAGAGAGCAATGTAGCGTCTGATGAAGGCCAGCTGCAGTTTGAACAGGGAGACATCATCCTGGTGCTAGCAGACACCCAAGAGGTTAGTCTTTCTCTCTCTCTGTGTGTGTGTGTGTGTTCTTGTATTGCTATCCTATTTAGGACCTTCTCTGGCATATTCTGTAACCTTCTGAAGACCGATGGACCTTATAGGGACCAAAGCCCGGTCCTAATATGGTGGACCCCCTTTTTTTGGGTTGGGGGATAGGTTTAGAGGTATGGTGTGAATTATGTTTTGGTTAAGGTTAGGAATAAACTGGTAATGGTTAGGGTAAGGGTTTGGGTTAGGCATAAATGTAGCTATTAAAATGAATGGAAGTCAATATAAAGTCCTAATATGGGTAGAAACACAGACTTGTGTGTGTCTGTGTTCTTGCAGAGCATATCTCACCGTTTATCGTGCTGCTGCTCAAAGATGACACCCTTCCTGTAAACTTTTGACCCCTCAAGTCATTTCTGACAAATACATTATTGGGCCTTGTTGTTTTTGAGCCTTCCGTCTGATGCTTTCAACTTTTTTTTTCTTCTTTTTTTTCTATATCCTTACAAAGAGGTTTTGGCATTTTCTCTGTGAATCATTTTTACAGCAGACACAAAACTAAATATTCTGCGTTCAAATTCTAATTAAACATTTTTTTGCTAGTACAGCTCTGTTTACCAGCCATCTGAAGTTCAACATAAGCTTGCTTCAAAGTTTCAGTGCCCCTTGAACTTCTTCACATTTTGTCATGTTACAGTGACAAACTTTGATGTAATTTATTGGGATTTTGTGTGATGGATCAATACAATTGGTGTATGATTGGAAAGTGGAGGGATATTGATGGCTTTTAAGTCTTTTCCAAATAGAAATCTGAAAAGTCGGACCTACAGCTGGGCTGGACTTTAGAAAAGGCTTGCAGAGGCAGTAGCCTGGGCCCCCCTAAGTTTAGTTTAGTTTTTAATGAATGCATGCTTTACTTAGTATTTTACATTTCATACTTTTGTATACGAGAACATAAGCTGCCCAGGTTGAGATGTTTTTAGTTAGTTCGTTAACAACTTTCAATACATTTTACATTTTACCCAGTCACAATTCTGACTTCAGGAGGCATTCTTTTTGTATTTCCAACAGTGAATTTGGAACATTAGGCGCTTCCACTCTTCTTTATTTGTTTTTGGTGTTTTTCCAGTGACTGCATTACATCACCACATACAGGCCTGGCAGAGTTACTGTTACATTTTATGTGATTTTTAACATTTCTTTGTATGGGTGAAGACATTTCTAGAAACAATGCCAAAAGGAGTGCTCTTGAAAAGGACAAATATGAAAGTCATTTTGGACATACTCTGTTTTCATTGGGACATGATGTCGCCATCAATCCAGTCTTTTCCCGTCTCTAAGAGATTTTCTTCCAGAATTGCTTCATTTTGAGCTCCATCTATATTCTCATTAACTAACCGGTTTCCTTTTATCTGTTGAAGAAAACAATCATGATGCTGTTTCACTGTGGGGATGGTGTATTCAGAGTGATGTGCTCTGTCAGTTTTAGATATCTAAACCTTGAGTTGTGGTTTTACAACCAAACTATGCTTTAAACTTCTTCCCAACTTCCCCTGTCTGAAGTGTTCCTTTTGTCTTCATGATGCTTTTTCTTCACTAATGTTCTCTAACAACCGTTCAACAATTTTTATGTATAAAAAGAAAAAGAATTCTGCCCTACATCCTCTTCTTTTGAACTTTGATCCAATATTTTATTGCCATGCTAAGGTTAAATGATATAGGTGTATTTTATCAGGTTATGTCCTAAGTATGTTTAGGAAAACGTTGATTCAGATGCAAAGTGACTGCAAGCTGGTGTGGTGTTGCACCCAGTCACATGGAACAAAGAAGTGATACCATTTTTTCTTTAAATAGGATGGATGCAGGAATAGAAACATCAGAAACAGCTGCATTATTTGTGATCCTCTGAGTTTTTGCAAAGCCTATTTGTATCCCATGTTCCCTAAAACATATTAACAATAGAAAAAACTTATATTTCAAATTTGTCTGCAATGGGTTTTTTTTTTTTTTTTTTCATTTCTTGATTTTAAATTCTGTCTAAACCTATATAAAGTAATTTTGATCATGTTGATTTAAAATTGTAATCTAAAGACATTCATAAAACCTGCATTTTCCTAAGAAGCTTTTTGTTGGCTGATCTTTATGGTTCTGTCTGATCTAAAGAATTTATTTTCATTTTACTGTTTAAATTTGATGGATTCTGAAAGATTATCAAAGAATCTGGGTAAGCCCCTGCTGGTAGATATCATTTATTGTAGTCCAATAGCCTTTTTTTAACAGTAGACTATGAATAGAAATTTGTGAAAAAATAACTTGATCATCAAAATGGGTATAAATTGACACGTGGTAGATTGAAACATCTTGTGACTGGCTCCTTTTTGGGTACAAAAAAAATAAACTGTGAAAGTACAAAATGGCAACAAAAAAGGATCTAAAACAGAACCCTGAAGGACACCTTGATAAGTGTGTAGTTTCTGATGTAATCTGCTTAGGCGGCTGCCCTCGAAACCTGACTCTGGATTAAACAAAAGAGGATGGATGGATGGATAAGTGGTTTAAATGAACTTTTGTATTTGCTAAAAAGAAGAAATGCATCTGATCCAATATGCTGCCCAAAATGCCATATGTGTGTTATCATCATAAGGCACGTTTCCACTAGATGAGCTCTGGGACCTTTCTGGAATGAGAAATGCTGACTGGGTGAATCCGCTGGCCTGGTCCTGTCAGCCACTGCATCTCCATACAAAATTGGCCCCATAAGGAATTTGCTAAGACGTCAGCATGTGACGGATTCGGTAGTGAATGCCGTCACTGATCAGCGCCAAAAGGCGGCCAGTTGCTGTGTTTCTCTTTCCTTTGTTATAAACTTGCTTCACCAGCAACTCTTCCAACTTTAAGAAGTTGGTTGTTTGGTGACGTCCGCTGATATCATTTCCCATGAGTTAATCACAAGTCCCGCCCAGTGACTCTACCGGGCCATTTCCGAGTACATAACCCAAGAGAGGTTCTTGGTTGGTTCCTGAAATGGCCCCAAAAACATACCTGTCGGGCTGGCCTGGTGTATTGTAGAGACGCGCATACCGGGATGTACCGGTCAAATTACCCAAAAGTTAAGATAGTGGAAACGTGCCTACAGTAGCACCTCAACCATTCAGATACAAGGCCTTTTATTGGGACAGAAACCAACTTCCAAAAGCTGAATTTGTTATAAATGACAGATTTTGCCCTGATGTTAATCAGAATCTGGTGATTATTACTGTAGTTTGGCTATAATCATATAACGTAAGGCTTTAGAGAGGAAGGCTGCTCAAACTGGAAAGTGTTTATAAGTTCATACTGTATGTGTACAGGCATCTACGCTGGAAGTGAATCGT
This sequence comes from Valencia hispanica, assembly GCA_963556495.2. NCBI lineage: Eukaryota > Metazoa > Chordata > Actinopteri > Cyprinodontiformes > Valenciidae > Valencia > Valencia hispanica. Next base: position 48,440,936 of record OY747708.1, read on the forward strand.
AACCTGTGTTTTCCATCTGTTTGTCTCCGGCAGCTGGACAGCCTGCTGAGGGGGATTAGGGAGGAGAGCTGGAAGCAGCACCAGGATTTGGACAAGCACTCGGGGATCTTCTCAGAAAACCTCATCCAGCCAGTACAGGCGGAGTGAGGCAACACTCACTCGCCACCCTGTAATGTTTCTTCTTCCGTCAAGCAGTTGCTGGCTCACACACCCACACTCGCGCGCATACACCAAGGGAGTGATCCCATATGTTTTGGGTGCAGAAGCTGTACAAACAAATTTTCACAAGTCGCTCGTGGCTTTTCCCACATGCAATGATGACGATGTAGAAACCTGTGGAACAAACGTGACCAAGCTGAAGAACATTATATAAGTGTTGTTTGGAAATGTTACAGTATTTTGGTCTGTCCTGTATGTTTTTACAAATTTTTCAATGAGCCACTGTGAAACAATCTTTTATAGCTGTGTTTTTAAGGTTTTACAAAAAATCTCAATAAAGTGTTAAACGATGAAAGAAAACTCATCTCTTCTTGAGTAAGACTTTAATTTAGGCAAGGATTCATGAATAGTGGATTTTTACAGTCTAACTGAAATCATGTGAGTAATAATAAAGGCATCTGCAGCTAATCAGTGTTTGCCAGGGATGTGAACATTCTTCAAAGCTCTGGAAAAACACAGATTGACTGACTGAGAAGTTAATGAAAAAAAGTATGCAGACACTCTCTCTGCACGGAGGAACATTCTCACCGCAGCATGCCGAAAGCTTGAAGAGACTACCAATTTACAGCAGTCTGACCAACTGTATGTTCTGAAAAACTCATCCACACGGATCCAGCGTCTCTGCTCGTTCGATAACCTGTTCTGTGCGCGCCGTACGTGGTCGGTTCATTGGCGGGTTGGACCGGCCCTGGCCTTTGTTGGATTCCTGGTCTCGGCGCTCTGCGTTGCGCTGGATCAGGACTCTGGAGCTGGTACAACTTGGTGTCCAGGTCCTGGCTGAGCTTGGCCTGGGGATGCTATCCATCCGCTGCGGCTACCGGTGGGGCGCCCCGATGTGGGGCAGGGGTGGGGCACTGGGGATTGGCCCAGGGTGGTGGTGGCGCGTGGCGGCCGGCCGCGGCCCCTGCGGTGCCGGGGGCCACTCGTCGGGCGGTCCCTTGTCGGGTCTCTACTGGGGGCTGGGGCGCCCCTGGGCCCCGGCTCTCCCAGTCCATGGACCGGCCTGCCCTGGCGCAGCTGGTTGGCGGCGGGGCCCGTGGGCTCGTCACTGCTGCCCCCGGGCCCCTGGATAGTAGCCACTGGACGTTCCCCTGGGGTCCTCCTTTGCTCCTCTCTTGGGGGATGCAGTCGGCCCCGCCCAGGTCCGCCTGGGGCCCTGGGGGTCCTTTGGACGTCTTGGCTCCGATCTCCTTCATGTCTGCATCGATTCCTGGGAGACGGATTGATGCCTGCTCACACCAACTATCGAACACTCTTATGGAGAAACCTTATATGCACCAGCATGCTAACACACACATAGATGTGGGGTCTCTGGTGTTTACAGATATATTCTTGGGCTGAGGTTATCATTACTAGAGCTTGATTAATCGGTACCATGAGTTTTTCTGTGACATTGTTGTTGTATTTTTATATCCATTCTTGTGTGATGTGGTTGTTTAGTTCTTAGTTCACGATGTTTGGTTTGTTTTGTCGATGTTCCTTTTTCGTGTTTTGTTTTGTTTTTTCCCCTCTCTCTGCCGTCCTGTGGGTATGGAGGCAGACTTCAATGTTTTCCTGTGTTTTCTTTGTTCCCTTTCCTCTCTTGTATTTTCAACTCACCCTATCTCTTGACTTTTTGTTCCCTACCTCTCTTCTTCATCTTCTTTCTTTCTTCCCCTTAATTTTCCGTGTCCATAACATCACGAAATAAAACCCCCAGCAATTTATAATAAAGATTTTTCACACATTATATAGGAAAAGCTGTACTGCTCCGCATGTGAAAGTAAATCTGTTGGGCTTCTACTTGATACTCAGACATCAATTCTGAGCTCCACACTGCCAAACAGGACACGTAAAAAAAAAACCAAACAAAAAAAACTCATCCAATAACTATTTGACCTCTTGGTTGCCACCAAGTGAGCACTGTTATTGCTTAATTATGGAAAAATGAGACAGTGATGTAACAGTAATTGCCCAGCACTGATATTCTGAATTCTACAGCCTTCATCCTAATACACAAACAGTAGGCGACACACAAACTTTAAAAACATGAGAATCAAATGATCCACAAAGTGCTCTTTATTTCTTCACATTCAGGCCCACTTAAAGCATTCTTTGAAGCATTTACATATGCAGGAAGATCAGAAGCAGTGACAGCAGCTTTAAGGATCCCTTCAAAGCACTCGTCAATGGAAACGTTTAACTGCCAGAGCTGGGACATAAATTCAGGAGCAGTATCTCATCCTATCAAAATATCTCATTTTAACGAGATACAAAACTGAGAAAAAAAATTCTTGAAGTTATATTTAAAGTCATAACACAATTTATGTCGATTTAAAAAAAGAGATTCTACCAGTAACACAATCACCAACTCTCGGGATGTTTGTTTTTAAGAAAAGGGGGGAAAGGTCAGAGGGAGCTCCTTTATGCCTTTTAATAAGTTTTAATCTGTCAGAGTAATTTTATATCTTGTTATAGTGAGAAACTTTGTCGTTCTAGCAAGATACTGCTCCTGCATTTATGTCCTAGCTCTGGCAGTTAAACACTTCCGTACTCATCATCCTTGGTAGCCATCATTGTTCATAAACGGAGAAACTACAGCAAAATATCTTTCTTTTTTTGGATACGATTGTGTAAATGTTACTTCCACCATTTTTAAATTTTTATTAGTGAGGAAAGCTGCTGCAATAGAATCTTATTTTATGAAAGAATTGCCGCTACACTTTATTTCAGTTAGCTTCACTTTATGCTAATATTTCTGAAGAGTCACCAGGAAACAAAGAAATTGGAGGAATACTCACCTCAATACTTCCTACAGATTATTTAAAGAAATGTGTGTGAGATTTTTAAGTCTTCTCAAATTATTTCACCAAATTAAACCAGCTCATGAAGTTGGCTGACATCTGTTTCACAACAGTTTTTGTCATTAAAACAAAGACCTTTTTTCTGCTCTGCTAGAAGCGTTTTCAGGTGGGTGTTGCATGGTGTCCTATTCACTGATTACTGAGGATGTAGAGCTGAACATACGACAAAGGAGCAGGGATAATAGCAGTCATTTCCTAAAAAAAAAAACTGATGGACTTTGACATTTAAAATACTATTATTTAGTGTTAGTAATTAAGAGAAATGTACCTCCACTGCCTGAGAAAAGCATGAAGTCCTTATACCAAAGACTTCAAGATGGACCAATGATATCAATGATGGTGTTATGATTAAATACTGTTTTTTCACATCAATTCCCAATAAAATGCAATAAAAGTTTTGGTTGAAAATGTGAAACACTTTGAACAAGAATGAACACATTTACTGTATTTTAGACCAACCTGTTCAGCCAATCTAAACAGGGGATTCCCTTTTTTTAATCGGGTGGTTTATGCATAATGGCAGAGAGAAAAACTGGCATTCTATTCATAGACCAGCATAGCTACAAAAAGGTTAATAGGGAGATATTCCCATTGGACCACTCTGGGCTCTGCTCCAGTATGAATATAATTCATTGTTACATCTTTCTTTCTTTTTTTCAAATAAAGGGGGGAGCTTATCTGGGTGAGAACATCTCAGAGGTTTGTTTCTTCTCTGCTGACCTCGTGCTGCTCTGCTTGTTTGCAGTGTGAGTTTTCCTTCAGGCCCCTCCGAGGTTACACAGGGCTACATGCTGCAATAACGCTGCCCCATCAATAAGTGGCGTTAACTTGAAGAGGCAGATGGTAGATAAAAACAGAAAGAGCTCCCCTGACAGCTATGTAGTTTCAACCCCTGCATGGTCACATTCTTTACCTTTGGGAGGAAACTCTGAGATATAGGTTGACAACCAGCTCACTTCTCTGTATAAGTACCCTGAGGTAATTTAAAAAGTGATTTCAAGTTCCATTTCACATTGATTAGACTCTTCCTCTGAAACAAGTTTCTGTCATCACCACCACTTTGGAGGCCATATGAGAACAAGTCATTCTCTGTGGAAATGAAGGGAGGAAATCTTTAATATGCATTTCTTCCTGTAACAATATCCCCCCCTCCAGGGAGAGAGACCACCGGTTAGGGCAAGGTGAGAGGTCAGGCTTAGTCGCAGTTAGAAAACAACAATAAAAGGTATGGATGTGCGTGCAGCTCCAACCAACACAGTTCCCCTTTTACCTGAAGAAGAGTCCCTAAAGCTAACATGATTGTTTTACTTTTTCAGCTAACTTTAGAGTAGCTCTAATTCAGATTTTACAGGTTTAATTTAATCAAACTGGCAGTTTCGTATTAATACTACAAAGAGTTAGTTCGGATTTTTTGAATTGAGTTTCGGCGGCGTAATTGGTAACAGTTTCCTTAACAAGATGTCATTAGCATCTTGTTGGACATGTAAATAAATTCTCGAAGTGGTGGACGGCTAACAAGCTGAACATTGTATCCATCAGCTGATTTGACCGATCAGCCTATCACAAGTCTGCTGGGATAGTTTTCAAACAGCTTTGAGACCTGGAGTATACCAGTTTTGATGCTGTTTCACTGCTGATAGTATGTTTAAAATCTTGAAATTCGAAATGTTTTACTCCTTCTCGACAGAGGTAGATAAGACTGATGAGTCGCAAGTAATCTGGTGAATTGATCCAGCCAGCAGGGTTGGGTCGGAAGGGACTTTTGCTAATCTCCAGGGGTCATTTGGTCAAAGGCAGTTCACCCTTGGGTCATCCCTGACCATGTATTGTTTTTTTAAATACGAGACCCTTAGAAGGGTTTTCCTAGACTCAAGAATATGTGCAATGTTGGACAGTCTTGAGTGGGAGTAAAGTCTCTGCCACACTCTTTCTTATACTACCATGTCCATCAGTGTATCTAAAATCATGTCTTACATGGGTTTAAACATTAAAAAAATGACGCTTGTGGAGAACAGAGTCTTGTGATGTCTAAAAAGTATATGTATTGCTTTATAGAATCAACAGTGTTTCTTTGCATCAGGATGGGGGTATGTTACATTTGCATTTACAATGCAATCTAGTTTTTTCCTGTACATAATGATCTGGAGAATAAAGTTCATAGCTTAAGTTTCCATAAGTGCTCAAATCATGAGCTGAAGTATCAGAAAAAGAGTCAGAAGAAGAGTTGGAGCCTCTTTGAGCATTTGGCAAGGTGAGTTAATCATCATCAGTACAGAGAGAGTACCTGCATAGCGAAAAAGAAAATTAAGCATTGTTATTAACTAATTATTCACAGGGAACTGAAATCCACAAATACTTGAGACCCCATTTAAAAATGCTTCTAACTGCCTATTTTAGTCTTGAGAGCTTTACATGAAAGCTACTGGACTTCTCTTGTTATCTTAAAGACGTTTCATCTCCCATCCAAAAGGTTCCTTCAGTTTTGTGACTTAGGTTAGAAGTATGAGCCTTAACCAACCTAAATTGTACGCAGGATGCCAAATGGAAGCATTGTAATTCTGGAATAGATTGAACTCATTCAGCAGCTAATTTATTGGCTGGATAAACTCTTCCTTCCAGTGAGACTTTCTCAGGAACAGATGGATTTAGCATCTGCTTTTTCTACTCCTAGAAATAACCAGTATGTATCCAGTTTTAGAGTTTTTCAGGAGGCCATCAGAGCATCAGCATATGTGCTGCAGAACCACCAGGCTCCAAGTCTTCCAGTGGAGTCTGCCGGACTTGCCTTAATGAATGGACCTGAGATAGAGAAAGTTGGGGTGACTGAGCTCCTCCAGGCAAGACTGCCCAGGTACAGAGGAATAACCTATCAACAGCTCTTGACTTCCCCATAAAATGCTTCCACTTCGAAACAGAACTGGCCATTAGTCACCAAACCATGATGCACATCAATTCCTCCATCTGTCTGCCAAGAGCCAATAGGTATCAAATAGGTAACACCTATTGGCAAATGAAAGCCGAACATACCTACTGTGGGAAGACAGTGGTTTGGTTTATTTCCCATAAACCACATTAAAGTCCAAACAACTACCCACAACACCTGGGCACAACTGCTCCTGTACCAACCCAATAGACTGGTAAGACCTACTTCAACCCAGTGAACTCTCAGTCCTCCTCATTGATGTCTCTTGGATTTTAAGCCAATGGATTCTATTCTACTTTAGTTCCATTATCCCAGTAGATTCTGGGATACAGGTCAGAGACCAGAATTGAGCTTTGGTATCAAAAAAACACTGTACTTTTAAGCAACCATCAGACATACAGAGCTAATGTGGTCACTTTTCCAAAGAAAACAACCGACTAATGTAGAAAAATATTTAGCCCTTACAGAGTTGTTCTGTTTTTCCTTATTGAAAGGAATAGATACATTTTCATGTGACTGTATTAAATAGGAGTCTCGTTAACTGAATATTCTTCGTATTTCAACATTTATTTCTTTTTAAATGGTGGTGAAAAAATTCTGAAGACCATTGGTCATTTGGACAGATTGCAATTCACACCCCTGACCACTTAGTGAAGACGCAAAGACATTTTCAACTTTACGCATTGAGTTCAGGTAACTGAATCAATAAAAAAAAAGATTGCCATGAGAGCATCTGAGCATCATCTCAGACCTAGACACTGAACCCAATGCATCTCGCTATTCAGGAGCTGAGTGAGTTGAAAGTTACGGAGGTATAGAGCGCAAGCGACCAGAGAAGTCGGCATTTAGAGTCTTGCCAACTTCTGATCCCTTCAATTGAAGAAATTCTCCCTTTTTTCAAAACTTTGGCTAAAGTGGTGCTTGTAATTCTAGTCTCGAGTGTGGCAACCGGGCACGTATTCAGCCTCCATTATGCACAAGCGGGTTTAGCTCCATGCGGAGTGTTCAGGCCTCAGCAGGTAAAATATTGCCAATTAATACACATAGCCTATTAATCTGCTCGAAATGCGATATCACGATATGGATTCTCTGTTTAGTTTATTTGGATTGAATATTAATTAAAATTTATTAAAGGCAAAAACCACTGAATATGTTGTTATCATTTTAAAAACTGACAGGTAAAAATATATTATCACCGACCCTGTCGGTTAAAATAACCGACAACAAAAAATTGTAGCCTGACCTCTGCTATATAACGTTTTTGTATTCTTGTGAGGTTAAAACAACTACAATTATTATTTTAATTATTATTAATTCATTCCTATAGTAAAACATCCAATTGTTACATAATGGTTTGTAAAAAAAATACTTCCTTGGGTAAAACAAGGCTGACTGATTTCTTTACAGATTGAAGAACAACTAAAACTAGCCTTTCATTTTCCCTTTAAATGTGAACTCTCTCCTCCTTGTGGTTAAAGTAATAAAGAGTCACTGTGGAGAGGTCTGAAGAGCCACATTGGGCTCTGAAGAAGCAGGTCACAGACCCCTAGCCTGATGTCATGGCTCTACACATTAGGCTTCTTGGGCTTTTTAATTACCACATGGGGACTTCGGAACTTTAGACTTTTAGACTTTAGAAAGTACTTGGCAAAACTCCTTCAGTTTTGCCGAACTCCTACATTAGCAATCGTGTTGCTATTCTAATTGTGATAATCATGTGGCTTCCTGGGTGTGTATGTTTGTCAGTGTAGAGGAAAGAGTCCTCCATTACGCAACACTAACAGCAGCCTGAATCTCCTACAAAGTGTCTGTTATGTCTCTTATCACCCTTATTCGGACATAACGCAGACATGTCCTGTGTGTGTGTGTTGGCGTGTGTGTCGGAAGGTAACTGTTGGCAGTCTGTGGTGGTTTTGGCTGTGAAACATTTTAAATAATATTCTCCACATGGTGAGATGACTATTTGAGAAGGAAACCATTATACTTTACAAGCACACTCATGGAAAAGCAATTGCAGCCAAGCTGAAAAGGTGTTTTTAGTGAGCTTCTGTTACTCAGGCCTTTCCAATCACCTTGCTAATGTACAGTGAGGCAAAAAAGTATTTAGTCAGCCACCAATTGTGCAAGTTCTCCCACTTAAAAAGGTGAGAGAGGCCTGTAATTTTTATCATAGGTATACCTCAACTATGAGAGACAAAATGAGAAACCCCCCCCCCCCCCCCCATCCCCCAGAAAATCACATCGTCTGATTTTTAAAGAATTTATTTGCAAATTATGGGGGAAAATAAGTATTGGGTCAATAACAAAAGTTCATCTCAATACTTTGTAATATACCCTTTGTTGGCAATGACGGGTCAAACTTTTCCTGTAGGTCTTTACCAGGTTTTCACACACCGTTGCTGGTATTTTGGGCCATTCTTCCATGCAGATCTTCTCTAGATAAGTGATGTTTTGGGGCTGTCGCTGGGCAACGCGGACTTTCAACTTCCCCCTAAGATTCTCTATGGGATTGAGATCTGGAGACTGGCTAGGCCACTGCAGGATGTTGAAATGCTTCTTAGGAACCCACTCCTTCGATGTGTTTGGGATCATTGTCATGCTGAAAGACCCAGCCAAGTTTCATCTTCAATGCCCTTGCTGATGGAAGGAGATTTTCACTCAAAATCTCATGATACATGGCCCAATTCATTTTTTCCTTTACATAGATCAGACGTCCTGGTCCCTTTGCAGAAAACAGTCCCAAAGCATGATGTTTTCACCCCCATGCTTCACGGTAGGTATGGTGTTCTTTGGATGTGACTCAGCATTCTTTCTCCTCCAAACACGACAAGTCGAGTTTTTACCAAAAAGTTCAATTTTGGTTTTATCTGACAATATGACATTCTCACAATCCTCTTCTGGATCATCTAAATGCTCTCTAGCAAACTTCAGATGGGCCTGGACATGTACCGGCTTAACCAGGGGGACACTTCTGGCACCGCAGGATTTGAGTTCCAGCGGCGTAGTGTGTTAATGATTGTTGCCTTTGTTACTTTGGTTCCAGCTCTCTGCAGGTCATTCATTAGGTCCCCCCGTGTGGTTCTCGGATTGTTGCTCACTGTTCTTGTGATCATTTTGACCCCACAGGGTGAGATCTTGCACGGAGCCCCAGATCTAGGGAGATTATCTGTGGTCTTGTATGTCTTCCATTTTCTAATTATTGCTCCCACAGTTGATGTCTTCACACCAAGCTGCTTACCTATTGCAAATTCAGTCTTCCCAGCCTGGTGCAAGTCTACAATTTTGTTTCTGGTGTCCTTTGACAGCTCTTGGGTCTTGGCCATAGTGGAGTTTGGAGTGTGACTGTTTGAGGTTGTGGGACAGGTGTCTTTTATACTGATAACGAGTTCAAACAGGTGCCATTAATACAGGCAATGAGTGGAGGACAGAGGAGCCTCTTTCAGAAGACGTTACAGGTCTGTGAGAGCCAGAAATCTTGGTTGTTTGTAGGTGACCAAATACTTACCTTCCACCATAATTTGCAAATTAATTCTTTAAAAATCAGACCATGTGATTTTCTGGATTTTTTTCTCATTTTGTCTCTCATAGCTGAGGTATACCTATGATGAAAATTACAGGCCTCACTCGTCTTTTTAAGTGGGAGAACTTGCACAATTTGTGGCTGACTAAAAACTTATTTACCCCACTGTAAGTGGCAAAGCAGCTCTAAAGCTTTTTGCAGTTTCACAGCCATCCTAAGCCACTGGTTTTCCACAGGCCTGGGCCAAATCTGTTAAGATCACCCAATGCACTTTCCCCTCCTTTTTTCTTCTTTGAAAGTTAGGTTAAAAGACACAGTCTACAGGGTTCATACATCAGATGGGGATATAACTTCCTGTCTCCATGTTTCAAGTTGGATAGCTTGTTGTTAACTGGCCTTACTCTGGCTGGCTGCTATTAATCTATATATAATAATATAAAGTAACCTTTTTCAAATCCAGGATTACAGACACATCCACCTTTAAAACCTCTGCTTTTGAGTTTCTTTGGGTTTGCTTTCTGTTATCATAAATTGGACACGCTAATGCTTCATTTGAGCTTGACATGCACCTCCAGGTTCACACACGGAAAAGCAACGGTTGATTTAGAGCAGGGCATGTGCTTGCATCTGATAAGTCATTTTAAAAGCCCAGCTGGGGTTTAAGGCACTCGGCTGACGATTGGCTACTGTAATTTGATGTTTTTCAGGATGTTGAAATACACCACAGGAAGGGACGGCTCAAAAGTTAACCAAATACTGGATGCCACAGAAAAACAAACATTTTGTAGGGCAAAGAGGACCTCTCCCTAAGTTTATTACATGTGTTAAAAAGCTACAAATCACACCATTTAGGCACCATTTAAAATTTTTTTGTCTTTAAATGCAACACAAAAATGGAAGATTGTTTGAAACAAGGGAACATTTGGAAGTAAATGTAATTTATTGGGAGTAGAGCTAGGTCTCTTCTTTAGAGGATGAAATGAATAATTAACAGTGAACAGGTTCAGGTTGTTTTCTATCTGACTCCCGAATTTATAAACTAAACAGAAAGGCATTTGTTTTGCAAAGTTTAAAGAGACAGAGCGTGAGAGTAAGTGGCATCTAGTGGTGACCAACTGCATTTTCTATACAATATCATGCAACAGTATTTGTACCTCTTACAAACTAAAAGTTCATGTATTTTATTTGGGTGTTTGGTGAAAGTCCAGCACAAGGTGACATGCATTTGAGAAGGAAAGAATGGATGGAAGAAAGCTGGAAAGAAAAAGTTATATGGTTTTCAACATTTTTACCTATGACCAAAGTCAATGCTTTCTATAACCTCATTTTGCTGTCCATTTGCAATCCTTTTGATATATGACTCTAGAGACTGACATTTTCCAAATTTGTAATTTTAGCAAAATAGGTGAGGCTAAGTCAGATTGAATGTAGAGTAGGCCTATCTGCAAACATTCATGTTTAAGTCTTGCTACAGCTACTTAATTGGATATATGGATGGATGATCTAAACAATTCCTATTGTAGCTCTGGGTGTATGATTAGGGTGGTTGCCCTTGTGGTAGGAGAACCATTTCCCCAATCTCAAGTCTTTTCAGCCTCTAACACATTTTCTCTCAGGATTTCCCTGTATTTAGCGCCATACATGCCCGGCCCTAACCAATTTGGTGCCCTAGGCAAGATTTTAAGTGGCGCCCCTTTGCATCGCAGTACAGTACTTGCACTGCTAGTGTACATATACTCATATACGCAACAGAGAGACAGAAGAGGAGTGTGTGACACCAGTCTAATAATAAACACATGTTTTAAAAAATACAATAAAATGAAGTAATATAAATGAGAAACCTAGAGATAAATATATTATGTAGACCATAGTGTATAATATACAATGTATTTTTTCAGACACAAATTATATTAGTAATTCATATTAATTAAATTATATGTTATTACAATGAAATTCGAATTTGCAGAAAACAAAATAATCAGTAAACTGCAGTATAATATTGCATGTGGGAATGCGAAGTTATGCTCTAACATTAATGATGTGCACTTTAACACAGGTGTAAAGTTTAACATGATAAACACACTTTATAGACAATATGAGCTGTAACACAGTTAACACCTGGTGTTACAACTATGGAATTATTATTATGATTAATAATGGTATTTTGATTGATTATTACAAGCTGGGAAAACGTGAGATAATGATGCCAATGAAATTAACATTAATACACCTGCTGATTAGATCTAATATTTACACATTTGTCCGAGGAAGGTACTCATATTACTATTTTCTATAATAATAGCGCTAGGCTTATCTGTTAGAACAATTGACTGTTAATATTTTGTTTAGAACTAGCAGATAGCACTGGCTATTATAGATTAGCTAACCATGCTAATGGATAATGGCATTATTAATCATCGTTCTGTAACATCAAAATAATATCAACATCATCTTTACTGCAACATTACCTTTGTCTTTAGTGCGCTTTCCTACTCTTCTTTTCTTTTTTTCCTCCCCAGGGCACCAGATAATTTGGGACGCTTTGACATATTAACTTTTTTTTGATGCAATAAAAAAACCGAATGGCGGGTAAAGAAGTCTGATTGGTGGAGGTGGTTTCCCATCCTTCTTTGCGGTGCCTCATGTTTTGTTCTGCACCGTGAGCTAAAAGTATGTGTGATCCCTTCCCTTGAATATTTCTGCAGCTCCTTCAAAGTTACCTCAGACCTTTTGGTTGCTTCTGGGATTAATGCTCTCCTTGCCCCGCTGCCAGATAGGTGGACGGTCATGTATCATGGTAGGTTTGTAATTAGTATTGTATGTCTTGTACATACTCTTTCCATTTTCATAGGATTTAGTGAGCAGTGCTTCATGAGAAGTTCCAATCTTGGCATACTGTTTTAGAATGCAACCCTACTTTATCCCTGACCTCTCAGGTGTTGGCCTTTATGATGCCATTATTCCAATTCAGTTTATTTATATAGCGCCGATTCACAACAGATGTCATCTCAAGGCACTTTACGAGAAAAGTTATTTCAATACAATCATACAAACATTCTAATCAGTTTAAAGTTTTAGTTAGTTTCCTATAAGGAATCCCAGAAAATTACATCGAGTCCACTAATGTTCTCTTGCGCACATACTGAATTTACTAATTAGGTGAATTCTGGGAGCAATGATTGCATTAGACTTCCTTCAGGCGTATCAGTGTAAAGGAACCTAAAGACACAGCCTCAAAGATCTGCAAAAACCCAACCAATACCAGAGGGCAATAACATTCAAACTTGCAATTATTGCCACCTTAACATTTTCCACTGCACATTTTTGATAATTTTATATTTAATATTACCATTTAATGTGCTGCTTTGTGATGGACACATGAAATTCCAATAAAATGCTGATTTATGTGGCTGTAGCATGGTGGAATAAAAAAGTTCAAGGCGTATGAACACATTTACAAGGACCGTTGAAACAATCGATTATGTTCTGCCATGATGAAGTTCATACCTAATGCCTGTGGAGTCTGAAGAGACTTATCCCTTGTTCTGTTTTAGAAAAGGTGTTTGTCGTGGCCGCGCTGTGCAGTAATGTATTACTCTAATTGGAGATAGGTTATTAATATAAGTACCTGCAGAATATGGTGATCAAAGTTGGGATTTTGACTGGTGGAGTCAAGTAGCACTAAGAAAACATAATGGACACAGTCTGTCCTGCTTACAAATTCAATTCAAGCTCATGATAAAATGAACTGCCAGTTGAAATAACAACCAAACACATAAGCCGTAATTTATTCCATTCCACTTTCTATCAACTATAGCTACAGGGTGCAGCCTAATGTGCCATTCAGAGTTGTTTTTACAGAGTGAACACTCTCCGTCTCCAACCCGTGTTGCTTTTGGCCAGCAAAACATCATGACTTAGTGTTCTTCAAATCAGAGGCCCTCCTCGATTGGCTAACCCCCCCCACACACACAAACACACACACACACAGACCCACACACATATACGCATGATGAAACCTATAAATAATCATATACTGCATACCTGTCTGTCTTCAAGTCCACTGTGACAAAGAGAAGTTTAGCTCCAGGTTGAGGATAGATGTGATTGGTTAGTGGGATTTCCCACTTTAGTCATGATGAATTGTCTTGACATGTTGACTTTACTGGGGAAAAATGTCCCTTTCTTACAGTAAGCAGCCTCATATATCTGCGGAGGATTTTCTCACAGCTCAGTGAACTTCTGTTTAAGACAAAACAATAGTTGGAAAGAGGACAGTTCCCTCTGTCTCGTTATCTGAGTACACTTAAAGCAGCTACAATCAGAGTTTTGGGAATGATTGTTTGACCTTATGGAAGAGAATAGAGAACAATCAGTGTATTCTGCTGCTGAGCTACTTCGTCAATACAGTTAGAATCAATTTCAGTGCAGTCAGATTCAAATTCTAAATCAGTTCCATGTGACTGATGAGTTATTTTGGAATTAATTCAATCAAACAGCATCATAAAGAAGGACATGTTGTTGGAACATCCATCCATTCATCCAGTCATTATCTATACCCGTCTATCAGGGTTGTGGGGGGATGGTGCCTATCTCCAGCTGTCATGGGGCGAGAGGCGGGCTACACCCTGGACAGGTCACCAGTGTATCACAGGGCAACACAGAGACACACAGGACAAACAACCATGCACACACACACTCATACCTAAGGACAATTTAGAGAGACCAATTCACCTAACAGTCATGTGTTTGGACTGTGGGAGGAATCAGTGTATCAGAGTACCCAGCGGGAACCCACGCATGCACAGGGAGAACATGCAAACTCCATGCAGAAAGACTCCAGGATTCGAACCCAGGACATTCTTGCTGTAAGGCAACAGTGCTACCAACTGTGCCACTGTGCAGCCGATCCTCGAAACAGTGAGTGATAGTGCCTGGTACTGTAATGTGAGTGAAAGCTAATGAATTCTGTTCATAATGAAGTATTTGATGAGTGTTATGTATGAATCCTGATAAAAGTTGGATAGCGTTACGATGTTTATTGAAAACAGGCGATAGCATCTGCTAATTTGATGTCCGCCCTTGAATGTGATGCAAACTCCATTGTTATACTATGTTCCCATTAGAAAGGGCATTCACAGATAGCTGTATTGCCACTGAATGTTTTTGCTGATCCAAGCACATCCACTGTCTATGCCCACCTATCTTTGTAGGGTTGCAGGGGGGGCTGGTGCTCATCTGCAGTGCTAATTCGGCAATAAGCCGGGTACATCTTGGTTAGATCGCAGGTTCACCACAGGACAACACAGAGATTGCCTGACAAACAGACCACAGTATAGCCCTTTTCAAACAGGCCATGAAAAACGGTGATTTTCCGTACTTCGTCTGTTTTGCTTTTGTGTCTGAAAGCAATCTTCCGGACTTTGTCCGGTTACCCTTTACCGGTAATTTTACGGATGAAGACCTAGTAACAAGAGCAGACTTTTCGCGGTATGGTGTTTGCATTCAAACTGTCAGGTAATGTTCCGAGAAAGCTGGAGGGGTGTGGGGCGGTGGGGAAAACGGGAGGGGGGCAGGGAACGCTGTGAGCGCACACATTGATGACGTATAAATGTCACTATTTTCCTTTCAGCTTTTTCATCAATGTCTCTTAAGCGTTTCCATGTGCGCAAAATTGCACACATCACAAAGACGAGCCCTGCGAGTAGATCTGCTTTTTCGTCAACCATCTTTGCAATAATCCCTTTGTTTGGGGAAATGACGTATGCCCGCCACACTAAGTTAACATCATATCCACATACAACCCCCCACTCTCCCACCCCCCAGACATTCATCAGGATCCTCTGGTACATTTCTTGCTGTGTGAAAGCAGACGAAAGGCAATGTTCCGGAAAAAAGTGGTGTGTTTGAAAACACAACTCCAGTTAAAGACCAGATGGAATTGTCCGCAAATATTCCAGAACTTCTGTCTGAAAATGGCTTAAGTGAGACTGAAGGATTGTGTGTCAAACCAGGTGGTCAGCAGCACAGGAGCACCACAGGGGACCGTACTCTCACCATTCCTTTTCACTCTCTACACCTCAGACTTCCAATACAAATCAGAGAGCTGTCATCGGCAGAGATACTCAGATGACTTTGCGGTCTTCGAGTATTTTAGAGATGGACAAGAAGCTGAATACAGAGAGCTGGTGAACCACTTTGTGGAATGGTGTGGAAACAATCATTTAATCTTGAATGTGAGCAAAACAAAGGAGATGATTGTAGATTTATAAAGAAACATTGTTAAGTCAAACACTGTTTGTATAATGGGACAAGAAGTGGAGGTGGTTGAGGAATATAAATACCTCAGAGTTCACCTTGACAACAGACTGGACTGGAGGAGCAAGAGTGAAGCCATCTACATGAAGGGACAGAGCAGACTGTACTTCTTGAGGAAGCTTAGGTCCTTCAAGGTTTGCAGCAAGATGCTGCAAATCTTCTACAAGCCTCTTTGGTCATCATCTGTTGGGGTAGCAGCATCAGAGCCAGGGACTTAAAAAAGCTTCACAACCTGATAAAGAAGGTTGGTTCTGTTCTGGGGACGACTGTGGAACATCTGGATATGATGATGCAATGAAGGATTCTTCATAAAATCAAGAACATTATGGACAACCTTGAGCATCCTCTTCACAAGTCTATCAAACAGAGGAGTGTTTTCAGTCGGAGGCTCTTATAGTTTTGCTGTAAGACCACTACAGGAGATCCTTCCTGCCCACAGCCATCAGCGTTAACAACAACTCCTAGAAGAATTGAAAAGTATGAGTTACTACAACAGTTATTTTTAATCTGGCTTTTATTTCCAGCTTGGTTACACAGCAACTAAGTGTAAGAAGGTCTTCTGGTCAGATGAGACCAACATTTTACTTTTTGGCCACCATGCTAATACTGTGTGACACTGACTGTACGCACCATCCCTATGGTGAAACATGGTGGTGGTAACATCATGCTGTGGAGGGGGGATTTTCGCTTGCAGTGAAGAAAAGCTGTTGGAGGCTGGAGAAGACTTGGGACTTGGTTGGAGGTTCAGTTTACAACAGCCCTAAACATACATCAAAGCAGATCCATCTAAGGATGGCCCAGTCAAAGTCCAAACTTAAATCCAGCTAATCTGTTGCGAAATCAGAAAATTGCTGGTTACATACACTCTACATCCAGTCTTAGTGAGCCTGGGTTATTTACCAATCACATGTTTTCACAAAGTCAGTCTCAGACATAGCAGCTGTTATCACAGCTGAAGATGGGGCTGCGAAGTATTAACTCAGGGTCCCTGAATAACGAAAAGGAATGATACACATAGGCATGATTACTTTTGCAAAGCACTATATATTGTGATTGTATAAAATATGTTGTACTGTAAGATAATTGTATAAAGTCTGAAACAAAAACTCTCATTTGTGAAAAAATGTGGAAGCCTCTGCTCTGCAGGGACCAGACTGTCTCTGGGAACATTTACAGCTCCACCCCAGAAGAAGCTGCAGTCTCTCTCTCTCTCTCTCTCTCTCTCTCTCTCTCTCTCTCTCTCTCTCTCTCTCTCTCTCTCTCTCTCTCTCTCTCTCTCTCTCTCTCTCTCTCTCTCTCTGTGTGTATGTGTGTTTACATTTCTCCATCCACTCTGTAGAGCGCTACACGGGACCTGTTGGAGCTGTAAGTGGGGTTTTTCAGGAGTCTTATTTAGGTTTAGGAGCACAAAGTGACCGGCATAAGGGACCAGGACGTATGATGCGTGTTGCGCCGCGCCTCTTCCATGAAAGAAGAGTCTCTAAGCAGCTGAGATGGGCGCCCTTCCTGGACTCTCACCTTCCTACGTGCCGCGGGGGGACCGCCGCGTCCTACCTGCAGTAGTGGCGGCCGTGCTTCTTCAGCTTTGCGCCGCTTTTAACCTGGACGCGGAGGGACGCTCCGTTTTCACGGGACCGCGGGGGAGTTACTTTGGATATTCCGTGGAATTCTTCGGGAACTCATCCAGGTAAAGTCTCAAGCCATCTCCAGGAAAAATTGAAAGATTTTAGCATCAACAACTACCACCTTGAAAAAGTCTCCTAATTGGAGTTTTTTGTTTACTTTGACATCTGGACGTCTGTTGTTTTTGTTAGATTTACCACAAGGTGAACACACACGCGCACACACACCAGCAGAGATGAATAAAAAGTCACATTTTTATTTCCCAAACTCTTCTGGATTCAGTACGTTATTAGAGCAGAATGAATTTCAAAACCGTTCTTTAATTGTTTCATAATTTCAAATATTTCAAATAAAACACACCATTCATTTGCTCTTTGATCTCGTCCACACACGTGCGCACTCAGATGGAATTCCTGCGCGCCTCTGATTGGAACCAGACGCACGACTCTGTGTGTGATTGAGAGAGGAGGGGGTTAACCCACAGCAAAGAAAAACACAACTCTTACCCCGAACAGGGCTCCAAGCGGACACTGGGGCTTTTTCATTTTACTTTTTTTTTCTTCTTATGACAGCTTAGGAGCTGCTGAGAGAGACGCAGTCAGAGATCAAACGTCTTTTTCTTGTCGTACACACAGTAAGGGCCATCACCTGGTTTGGCTCAGATTCCCTAAATGGGGATGAATGAGTTGTGAAGTCTATTAGCCGTACCTGATGGCTTCAAATTGATTTCACATTACAACAATTTGAAAAAATAATACATTTACAAAATGAAAAGTGGTCTGTAGTTCGCTATGGAAAATAGAGAAGGTTGTATTAGGTGTTTTACGGCATTTAGAAAGCCAAAATTAGTTTGAAAAATAAATGAAAAATACACACAAAAAAACAACTACAGAATAGAAAATTGGAGTGTGATGATATTTCCAGCTGAAGTAGCAATAATGCATAATATTGGAATCACGAGATGAGATTGAGCAATTTTCTGAAAACCGAAAAACAATCTCAGGTTTTTCTTTCTCAAGTAAACTGCGTTTTAAAAAGCTGTAATCAGTTTAGAATATCCCCACTGAGATTTGACTGGACCATATACTGTGGTTTTCCTATGCTTGTCTACAGTGGACCCTCAGTATTTGCAGCAGTTAGGGACCATAATAGATTAAATCTTCAAATACTTGAAAACCTCCAAAAACGCTGATAACTGCCTATTTTAATAGTTCAAACACCAAATATATCATATTAGGAGTGTAAGGATACCTAAAACGTACAAAACAAGACATGACATGGCACTGAGTTCACGAGAACAAAACGGGATGAGATTTTAATATTTCTTTCAAGAAAACTTTCAAGAAAAAAATCTTAATTTATGCTTCAAAAAGGCCCTTTTTCTGTCATTTTATTGATTTCGCCATCGTTGTTATAGCGATGCTTTCTGCGTCCTTCAGCATCTGAACAATTTGCAGGGCTTATTATGTTGTGTTGTTTCATTATCGCAAGATCATGGACGACGAGATCTTTTTACGCCTCTACTTAATATGCGTTAATCCGCACAGTGGAAACCATTTTGGCAGTACTGCAGAAGCTAACATCCACAGTGTCGTTGTCTCCGCTCTTAGGGGTACGGCCAATCAGTGCCAAGGAAATAGAATGGCACAGCTGGATTGGCTGGTTTGCAAATATCAGTTAATAGTGTGTCAAGTAGCATTTTAACTAGTTATTTGAGCCTCCCAAGCTGTATTTGAAAACATATCTTAGGTAAAATCTACGAAAAAAATCCACAAAGATTTTCTGCACATTATTTGAAGTTACGTTCCACAGAAGGCTTGGATGTGTCCACTGTACATCTAAGCTCCCATTTGGTGTTTGGTTTTACAAACGTAACAAAGGTTTTATAAATGTCAAACCATGTTTTACAGAATCTATAATCAATGTGAAACAATCCAGTGCAGGTTTGATCAGTCTAAGTGTTTTAGATTCTTAGCCA
The DNA here is from genome assembly GCA_963556495.2 of Valencia hispanica. Classification (NCBI taxonomy): domain Eukaryota; kingdom Metazoa; phylum Chordata; class Actinopteri; order Cyprinodontiformes; family Valenciidae; genus Valencia; species Valencia hispanica. The sequence goes on from OY747708.1 coordinate 48,460,360, forward strand.
GATCAAATACATTCCAGGCTCAACAAAAAAGCCCCAAAACAGATTCTTGATTTAGCAGCGATAGGACATTTGCTACCTTTAACCCAGTCACAGTATTCTTAGTGCTGACAACATTCATGTCTTGTCTGTTACCATTTTGTGTTTTATAAGATACCAGAATGCTGTAAAGCTAACCATTTAAGTGATAGAGGCTTCATGAATGCTCTTGTAACCAAATTTTGTTAGCCAGCCTAAGGAAAAGTATTTTTACTCCAATCCTAACTAAACTAATTGCTAGAGCGTGGAACTGCATATTATATAGAATCAACAATCATTAAAGCAGTATCAGAGTGCAATAACACAATCACCAAGGGCTGCTTATAGTTGAAACCAGATGTTCACCCTATTTAAAGATACATAAACTGTTTTCCCTCACTGTCTGCCATTAAATCAGACTAAAATATTCCTATTTTAGGTCAGTCAGGATCACATCACCTAAATTAATTTTATTCGCTAAATCTCAGAAAAACGAGATTGAACTTTTAAAGATCGGGGATCTAATCATTGTATCCAAGGATGGACCAGACTTGTGCAGTCTACAATGCTCTCCCTGTGATCTCTGTTGATTTCTTTTTGATTTTTCCATTATGTCATGCAAGGAAACAGCAGTGTGTTTGAGCTGTTACCCTAAAATACATCCCCATGTGTTCCTTCATTCAAGTCAAATGTTGTAAATTAGCCAATCAGAAGCTTAGAGCCATGGTGCCATATTCTTGGCTTCTCCAACTTGTTTAAGGGCACAGCACTCTTAGTATATGTCAATTTCTACATTTCAAGTAATTTAAAAAATTTCTCTTAAGGTTCTGTGTCAAAGTTCTTGTGTTCAGCAAAAAATATATATGTTCGGTAATTCCTGATCTAAAGTTGGAAAAGCTTACTCTAATTTCTTGTCAGACAAACTCCTACATGATCCCAGTCAATCTGTTAGAGGTTATGTGCTGATCCATCCATCCATCCATCCATCCATCCATCCATCCATCCATCCATCCATCCATCCATCCATCCATCCATCCATCCATCCATCCATCCATCCATCCATCCATTCATCCATCCATCCATCATCCATCCATCATTGGTAGTCCATGTCTCCTGCAGTCATTGGCCAAGAGCAGTTCGTGGAGTTCACCAGTCCATCATGGGACAACACAGAACAAACAACCATGCGCACACACACTCATACCCAAGGGCAATTTAGAGTGGTCAATTCACCTAACATGGAGGAGTACCTGGAGAAAGCCCATACATGTAAGGGGAGAAAATACCATCTCCCTGCAGAAAGGTCCTGGCCAGGTTTTCTATCCAAGATGGCCTTGCTTCAAAGCAACAGTGCTACAAACTGTCCACCAGTCCCATTCTGAGCATACATAGGGACTCCATTTATATCATATCACACGGATCCTGCAGTGCATCAACAAACAGATTGTGTTATATTTTCTGAACAGATTTCACCAAAGTATTGCCAGTATTAAAATAGAGCTGGTCCTAAAGTAGATTCTTGACTGCTTCAAATGATGAATTCTGTTCTTTCCTCTGGCATGTGGTTCTATAATCTGTCCCAGCACAGGCTGGGTGCTGAGGTAGCACCAATCTGACGGTACCAGAGTTGGTGGAAACTCAAAGATCTAATGCGAAGCAGGCGCTTGCACTACTTTGGCAGTGAACCATTTTGGTGGGCTCCACTTCAGCATTCACTGGCTAACCTGACGAACATTTGCTTGAATCACAGGGCTTTTTCAGATGTTACTAATTTTCATGAGTAAAATGTGCCTGTATTATCAACAAATAGTACATTCACACTGTGAGATTATTTCTTTCATGGCAGAATTGAGATTCAGAGCTGTAGTAAGACTAAAAACAACACGCAGCCATCCGATTTAAGGCTGCAACAACGAGACAAGCCTACCACAAGCCAGAACTAAACTAACAGAAGCATCAGAACAACCTGATTCGTATCAGAGGTTTTACATTTGCAGCCAAAGCCAAATGCCATTTGACTTATCCAGCCACTCTTGTTGCTGGCTTTCCACAGCTGCTGTAAATCTCCAGAGGATTCAGTACATCACCTAAAATCTCTTCATACAGTTGCATTCAGTAAGATTCTATTCATTCGCGGCCATGGATTTAATAATATTCCCTTTGGGCTTTTGATTACCCTTTTAAGAAGTTCACTTTCATGGTTGAATAAATCATACAACACACCTTTTCTATCAACTTTACAAAGAAAATTGAGTAAACCCTCCCACTAATATTTGGATGAATATTGCTTTTTGTAGCAATAATTCAGTTTCTGGTGTAATTCTGGCTGGATATTTGACCCCTCATTCAGTTCATTTAAACTGGTTGGTTTCCCAGGATGGATCCAGACTTTAAACATAGACTACCACCAACGTAATCCAGAAGCTGTTAGAAACCTGCATTATCTATTCCAAATCCAATGTTGATGTGTGTTTGGGAACAATTCAGTTCAGTTTATTTATATGGCGCCAATTAACAGATGTCATCTCAAGACACTTAACAAGAAAAGTCTTTTCAATTCAGTTGTACGCACATTCCAATCCATTTAAAAGTTTTCTATTGAAGGAATGCCAACAGGGCTGCACAGTTGGTAGCGCTGTTGCCTTGCAGCAAGAAGGTCCTGGGTTTGAATCCCGACCTGGGGTATTTCTGCATGGAGTTTGCATTTTCTCCCTGTGCATGCATGGGTTCTCTCCGAGTACTCCGGCTTCCTCCCACAGTCCAAAAACATGACTGTTAGGTAAATTATTCGCTCTAAATTGCCCTTAGGTATGAGTGTGTGCGTGCATGGTTGTTTGTCCTGTGTGTCTCTGTGTTGCCCTGTGATGGACTGGCGGCCTGTCCAGGGTGTTGTCCACCTCTCGCCCCATGACTGCTGGAGATAGGCACCGGCCCTCCCGCAACCCTGCATAGGATGGACGGGTACAGAAAATGGATGGATGGAATCCCAACAGATTGCTTCAAGTCATTGACTTGCAGCATTCACTCCTCCTGAACGAACGTATAGCAACAGTAGACAGTTGCATGCATTGTGTCGTTGACTTCACAGCAATCCCTCATACTGAGCAAGCATGTAGCGACAGTGGAGAGGAGAAACTCCGCTTGAACAGAACCAGAACCTGACTCAGTACGAGCAGCCATCTGCCACGACCCAATGGGGGTCTGTTTGAAAGACAGAGCAGAGACACAAAAATAACCGAGGAACTGATGTAGGAGTACTTTCTATGTTAAAAAAGTAAAAAGTTGATAAGACATGGAGGACATTCAGTTAGTGGGAGCATCATCCCAGTTGATGCCCCCCGTCCAACAAGACATCACAGCTGAGCAGGATATTAGACCAGGTGTAGCTTCTATGGAGAGAGAAACAGAGAAAAAAAACTAAGTTAACAGTCAAAATAGCAGCTAATAATGTAACTGGAGAGTAGTAGAAGGGAAAAGTAGAAGAGTAAAGAAAAGTGGTCAGTCTGTCCTCCAACAATCTAAACCTATAGCAGCATAATTACAGAGATAGCTCAGGATAACCCAGCCTGTTAGAATGGGACATGAGAGAGACAGAGCCGTCTGTCTGGACTGCATTCCCGCCCAACCTGCTTAGGCTGTCGGGTACTACCCCTCCCCCACTCATCCAACGACTGGCTAACATAACCAACGTTCTGATATCTCAACAAGTTTCAACAGTGTACTGTAGCTCCTAGTCCTTCAGTCTCAATTGTGTCCAAAGCTAGGCTTTAAAGTCCTTCATGTTTTAGATGTCAGCCTGGGTCAACACCCCTGGATCAAATGATTGGTTCATTACCAGGCATTTGGAGAACTCCAAGACATGCCAGGAGGTAATTTAGCCATTTAAATCAGCTGTGTTGGAACAAGAACACAACTAAAACCCACAGAACATCGGCCGGTGAGGACTGGAGTTGGACACCCCTGGTATGGCCCTCTTTCTTCATTGTTCCATCCACTTTCTGCAATGCATTAATGCAATTGGCAGTGAAACAGACCCCCAGCATGATGGTACCCCCACCATGTTTGACAGCTGGTACAATAATGTTAGATTTGAAAAGCCTCACATTGATTCCTCCAAACATACGTCTTGCCATAAAGGCCAACCAGCCCAGTCTTTGTGGGACCATGAAGCTTTTCTCCAGGAGAAATATGGGTTGTCCAAGTGGAACTACTGTAAATCTCAGTGAAGCATCAATGTGCAAATTCTTAACCAAACACTTCTTTCTTGTTTGTCTCCCTCACATTCCGTGTTGATGTTAAACTTGCTTGACTTCCAGCAGTTTTATCTGAGGTGAAACTTTTGGGCCTTTCCTGAACATCCTCACCAAATGATCCTGCTTCGCTGCAATCGGCTGCTTCGCTACTTCACTCTCCCTTCTGCTTGCATTTTTCTTCATTTTTCTGCTTATTTTTATTTTTTCCCCCTTATGATCCGACCTGCAGGACTTTTGAATACATATAAATGTATGGGAAAAACCTTTTTTAGTAGTAACGGCAATATTTCATAGATCTTTTGTCTTCAGTGCTCTGTGTGCGTGGCCTACACACAGCTGAAGCCTGATCTACAGCATCTAAGTACTTAGCATTCAGCTAAAGCTAGATTTAACTCGTAAGGGTGCTAAGGCTAAGCTACAGCAACAAGATGCCTTCCGTCTCCACAATGGACTACCAGGACCTTCTACAAAAGATAACAGCACTGGAGAGGAAAGTTCAACAGATAGAAGTTAATGTGGAGGTAAATGGATTGTGTGGAAATGAAACAACCTTATCACTCTTTCAAAACAGTGGAAATGAGCAAGCTAACACATGGCTAAGAGGCAGAGATAACCTGACCAAGAAAGAGGGAGCCTCTGCTCATTACATTAAATCACCGAGTGATAATCCTCCCTGGAACTGTCTTGGTGCTAAGCCAAAAACTAAATCATGTGTTGAGGCTATGGCCTTTACTGAACGAACTGGATCTCCCAGCATCCTTTCACTGAACGAACTGCATCTCCCAGCATCCTTCCACTTAACGAACTGCTTCTCCCAGTACCCATTGCGCTGCCCTCGACCCATTCTCATTGGTCTGTGGCCAGTGATGACATCACAGAGTTGATAAAAGCAGCGCGAATATTGAAATCTTCATCTCTTTTGGTTCCCAAGCGGTGCCTGTTAGGAGACGCTTTAATCCACTGCTAGCATTTTCTCTTTTTCCGTTCAAACCTGCTGGACTAGGAAGAACTTCCCTTTTAAACTTCAAAGTGAATCGGCCGAGCAAACAGACGTTCCTGTACCAGGTAGTCCGCTGGCCATCTGAGCTCTATTCAAATCGGCCCCAAGTCCCTCAGCACCTAAACTCGGACGTCCGCTTTTCTGACCTCGGTTTTGCACAGACCGCTCCTTTAAACTGGACACTTTCTACGTTCTTCGTCGTGGACTGTCTAGAGCTGCCCCACCAAGTAGGATTAAACTGATTTATATCTTCTGGGTCTGGGTAGAGGAGAATTAGGTCTTGACGCTTGATATCCGTTTTCTGTTGGTTAAAATAAGTCTGTCAACTTGTTAACCACTGTTATTCTTGGTCGTCTGTCGCTGTACACCGACCCTGAATGTGCATGCTTTTTGTGTTTTATTATTTGACTTTGGTTGCAACCAGAAGCAGTATATTATATTGTATTATTTCCTTGTTTGTTTATTGTCCGCTGCGGTCGGCGTGTGTCTGTTTAGACAGGTCGTGTGGCCTCAGTTGATCCCCTTTCTCCGTCGCCCCGGTTTCCTTTGTCCAAGCCACCATTGCTAATGAAACTAGCCTTTGTTGAATCGCCACACGGTCTTCCTTTGTCTTTCTTTGTGAACCAATCGCGCCAATTCATAAGGCTTGAGTTATTTATCGCATTGAGGGGGTGAGCTGAACCCCCCCTCTTTCGCTCGCTGTCTCCCACACACACACAAAGCCGCACACACACGCCCCCTTCCCTCGACATTAACTTTGTTCTATATTTTTGCATGCGTTAGAATAGATGGAAATTATGAATGAAATGTAATCTGTAAGGTTGACCTGTTTCATTAATAAATTCCCTTAAATAACGAGAAGTTTTCTGTGCTATTTCAGTGTGTGCTGTAAAGTTTGTTTTAACCCCGCGGATGAACTCTACGCCTTTTCAGAGAGACTGACAGTCTGGTTTAATTAAAATTATCTCATTTATGAGATTGGTGCCCCCATATCTTTAATAAACAGGTTAAACTTGAACGTCATCAATAATTATATTAATATTAAATTATTGATTATAATTATCGATGCTCAGACAACTTTTTATTATTAGTAGTTACAACACATGTCTCTGGGAAACGGGAGGACGTAGTGCAGGCTGGACACAGCGAGCGGAAATCTGTGATGAGACCGACTGGCCTGCACTCCCTACGAGAGAGAGGGCTTCTTCTACTCACGTACATGAGAGGACACGGGACAGAACAGCTGCAAATGGGGAAAGTTAGCCACAAACTTTCAAAACAACCGAATGTGAAGCTGCAGAACAGATTTGCTCCACTGTTGGAGAACCCTGGATCTTTATCTGACGACCATCCACCCCAAGGCAGCGAGATGAGGACTGATAACCTGTCAGAGAGTGAGAGGCCACAGAGAAAGCAAAAGACTGGGCCTGAAACTCTGATTGTAGGTGATTCCTCTGTAAAGGACGTTCACTGGATGTGTGGAAAGAACACCAAAGTCCTCTGCTTTCCAAAGGATATGGTCAGTGACATGGAGAAGAGGATTCTAAAAACTGTGACTAAATATCCAACAGTGAAAAACATTGTTCTCCACACAGGGTCAAATGATGTGTCCAAGCAACAATCGGAGGTTCTGAAACGGGACTTTGCTGGATTATTGAACTCCGTGAGCTCGTTGGATGCAGTTGTATTTATCAGTGGACCTTTACCACCCATCAGAGGAGGAGAAGAAAGATTTAGCCGTCTTTTGGCATTAAATAAGTGGATTTTATCTGCATATGCTGACAACAAACTGCAATTTATTAACAACTTTCAGATTTTTTGGCAAATGGATTTAGTTTGAACAGGTCAGGTGTAAGACTGTTTACCTCCAATATTTTCTACTTCCTTCGTCATCCCTCTGTGCTTGGAGCCAAAAAGGAGATACACAAAGACTTATCTCAAAAGGAAGACCAAACAAAGCTGAGTGCAGAGGGGGAGGAACTTCTTCTGCCCTCACTCATGGGAAGCTTCGAACAGAAGCAGGAAGAAGGATCTTTATTTGCCCCAAAAGCCCTCAACAGCCCTAAAGAACAGGACAGCGGACCTCCATCGCCCCCGCAAACCCCTGACAGCCCACCGTCTTCCCTACCGCCCCCCTCCCCCCCTCTGAAATTAACTAAGCAGATGATGGAGCGGGTACATTGGGCTCAGATCTACCCCCCAGACCAATCTGTTTTCTTTACCCATAAACCCCACACCAGGACGATCAAAGGTAGGCCAACAAGCCCGGCCCCCTCCTACCCCACCATGTAAGCATGTACAATCTTCACAGTCTGATGTATGATGTGTTAAGGGTCCAGGCTGCGTGGATATCAGCAGTCAGAACTTTTCCCAGGACAAGCTGGGACCCTGTTCATTCGAAGGTTTGATCATTTCTGTACTTATAAGTAACAGAAGGAATGTAGTTATGTCAAAAAACAGAGCACTGCATTCTAAAAGGTTTTTAAGTAATGTAAACATACGCTGTACACAGCTCGCCCCAAAACACAAGGAGCACAATAATACTCTTAAACCTGTTAAGATGGCCTTATTAAATGTCAGGTCTATAGTAGGGAAGACATTTTTAATCAATGATTTTATCACTGAGCATGGCCTTGATTTTATGTTTTTAACTGAGACTTGGTTAGATAAGAATAGCAGTGTTTCTCTTATCGAATCAACCCCTCCCAACTTTAGTTTTGTCAGTCAGGCCAGACAGAACAGGCGAGGTGGAGGAGTTGCTGTTTTATTTAATGAATCATTCCAGTGTAAGCAGTTATCTCTTGGAAGTTTTCCTTCTTTTGAATATGTTGCTGTACAGCTGAAGGCCTCATCTAGAGCCATGTTTGTTAACATTTATCGGCCTCCAAATTACTGTGCTGACTTTAATGATGATTTTAGTGAACTGCTGTCTATAATCTGTGTTGATTTTGACTGTATAATTATTGTTGGTGATTTTAACATCCATGTTGACAATCCCCAGAACAAAGGGTCTAAAGACCTGAGTAACACTCTGGACAACTTTGGGCTGACTCAGCATATAACAGAGCCCACACATAATAAGGGTCATGTTTTGGACTTACTGATCTCGAAGGGTCTGGGCATTTCCCAGATTAATGTGCGTGATGTGGGCTTGTCTGACCATTGTTGTGTCTTCTTTGAGAGTATAATTTCGGTTCATATAAATGTTTTAACGGAGGTTATCACAAAACGATGTATAACTGAAAACACTAGGGACATCTTTAACCAGGTCTTCTCTCTAACACCTGCCCTGTCAGGGGGTTCAGTCAATGAACTCTTCAACAGCTTTAATGCTAAAATATTAAATATTATGGATACAGTTTATTTAAATCCAGTTTAAAGACCCACCTGTTATCAGCTGCTTTTGATTAGTTTTTTATTCTAAGTTTTAAATCTGCACGGCTTCTTTTAAGATTCTTTTAAGATTTTTTTCCCCTCATTTTAATTCATGGTTTTTATGCACCCTGCTGTAATGCTGTTGATGTTTTATGTAAAGCACTTTGAATTGTCTTGTAACATGAATTGTGCTAAACAAATAAACTTGCCTAAACTTGCCTAAATGTCCTTCATTTCAAGATGACAGTTTGGGTCAGATGTTTAAACCTTAAACCAACACGACAATGATTCTTAACATGCATCAACCTGGTTTTGGAATGGATAACAATAGTAAATATGAGGCTGCAGAAATGACCTCGACTCTTTCTTAAAAAATAAACCAATTTAAATCAATTCTGATAAGAACAGTGGTCTAATATGCAGCCAGATGAATTATAGCTTGTTGAAGGCAACAAAAAGTATGTGGTTTCTGTGCAATTAGTTAAAGGGGAATTCATAGAATATTAGTGGAACACACAGGTTATATATATATATATATATATATATATATATATATATATATATATATATATATATATATATATATATATATATATAATTCTGACCTTACGTCTTAATTCTGAGCATCTTTAAGCAAAAAAAATCACTGTTTTTTTATTTTTATTATCACCCTTGAAACAGAATATAACAAAAGAACAAAACTAATATCTGACATTCGTGTCCATAATGCATATATTTAAATGTGTGAGTTGAACTGCACATAAGGGATGCATTGAAAATTTGGGCCCATATCAATATCCAATATTAATACTGCTGTTATCGCCGATAACCGATATTTACCCATATCATATATATTCTATATATTTTCCTCCTCTTTCAACTGTGTGTATAAAAGCGACCACACCACCTATATTGCTTCTCTGCTTCAGTTAAACACCCCAATAATCCTGTACTGCATCACTATCACATAACCAAACAACTACCCCATGACAGACTTCCTTCCCGCCCCTCCTGAAATACAAACAGCAACAAGATAGAAAATTAATGTCAGTTGTTAATATTTTGCATTCCAACCGTCCACGATGAGAGAAATGGTTATGTAAAAGAAGCTTTGCTGCTTCATATTGATATTACCCTGCTGTGGGAAATGGAGTTCTTAACAGCTAACGGGTGCCTGCTACAGTAATTCCAGGTACACCTCCACCAGACCTCTGAGTCTCTGTTTCCTCTTACCACTGTCCTCTGGGGCTGACAGGCTAAGATGTCGGGGTAATGGTTGTGCATGTTTTCCTCATCGGAAATTGGTTACGATTCTCTGGTCTTGCTTTGTTAAGCGGTTAGTGGGCATATTGTGGGCTAATTACGAAGATGTTGATTTCAACCCATTTGTTTTGAGGCCGCTGTGTTTTTTTCCGCCCGCAGCAGTTATTGTTCTGAACAATGGGATGCTTTGTCCTCAGTCAACTTCATGTGTTTTAACAGCTTACGATTGTTGCAGAACACGAATCCAGGCTGCTGGTCTGTGGGAAAATGAAGCTCTCCTGAAAACATTCTGCTGATAGCATTGTTTTTTTCTGGCTGCCATGCATTTTGACAGTTATTAGGTTGTTTATCCAGAGAGCGTTATGAAGAGCAGCTCTTGTTGGTTCCATGTTAACTCCCCCCCCCCTTCAGTGTAATGTTAGTTGCAGTGGCAAGCACCAAGTGTGGGAAGGTAGTGCGTCCATGCAAAGTCATACGGGAAATAATTACACATCTGTTTAAGTCCTCTTTTTGCAATTACTCTGCACGCTGCTGTTTGGTTTTCCTAAAGTTCAGGCTCTTTGGCTGTAACAGAGGATTACCAATTTCAATACAGTTTAGGGTTTAAGACTTTTGAATCCATACATGTAAAACCTAATGACATGACTCAATTTCCAGATCGATGTCAGCCTATTAGTCTGGTGGAAACTGAAAATGAAACAGCTCATCTACTGGGCACAAGCCAGTAAGAGATACCCATGATAATCCTGGGGGAAAAATAGCAGAGCATTATGGTGTTAATTAGAATAATAAACAAAAATGGATAGCATGCCATATCCTCTGTTTTCATCTGTTGTGTTAGCAGCATCAGAGCCAGTGATTTAAAAAAAACCTGGCAAGCTGTGATAGAAGGCTGGTTCTGTTCAGGGGACTCCTGCAGAACCACTGGAGATGATTGTCCAAAGAAACATTTGATATAAAATGAAGAACATTACGGACAACCCTGAGCCAGTGCTGTAGTCAAGTCACCAGCTCTCAAGTCCAAGTCAAACTTGAGTCCTTAGTGGTCGACTCAAAGTGCAAGTCCAAGGAGCATAGGATTAGTCCAAGTCAAGTTGCTAGGTCATACAGGCCAAGTCTGAGTCCAAGTCCCAAAAAGAATCTTCCAATGTAAGTCAAGTCATTACCACCTGAGAGCAAGTCAAAAATAAGAGAGCATGATGCCACCACCACCATGTTTTGCTGGATAGTATGCTTTTGGGATGTTTCATCAGAGTAGAGCACTTTATTCCACTGTCTACCTACATGGCCTGGGGCAAAGTTTAAATCAGACTTTGGCTTTCTTCTTGCTACTTGCCCATGAAGGCCAGATTTGTGGGGTAGATAATTAACAGTTGTCTTGTCAACAGAGTTAAATCTTTGCAGTGTATAAAACCAGTTTGGACCATAAAAAAGCAATTGTATCCTACAGTTTATTCAGTCATGAATGATTTAGTGTACTTCAATGAGGCTTCTTATAGATTACATCTCAAATAGAGTTAGAATATTGAAAATACTTTAAAAAAAAGTCATGTAGCACAGTAATCAGTGGCCAACAAAATCAAATGAGCATACTTTTTTCCCTTTATTTTTTTTCTTTTCGTTTTAAGCTTGGCTGAAAACCTTTAATAATAATGTTTTTTTCATGTTCTTTGCCAACATGTTTTCTTGAGATCCATTCAGGGGATAATTGCATGTTACATGTTTGACCTCACCCTGCCTGTGAGTCACTTCTCTATGTGCAGATGTTCCCTGCTGAACATGAGTTAAAGGAAAGGAATCCTGATTTCAGGTCTCAACAGATGCATCAATCATTCCATTATATGCAGCTTATTGTTCAGGAGTCTATCGTTGGCCGTTAAGTTTTCATTACCAGTGCCTTTCATTGACTCGGCGGTGCAAGTTACGACTCCACGCGTGCAGAGATCACTGGAGGTGGGGGGTGATTAAGTCGAGTGGGTTTTGAAAAAGAGGCCCACTGAAAGCCTGTACTAGGGTTGCCTCAGTGGCTGCAGAGTGAGTGGTTTACAAGGTGAGGGTATACTGCCATGTAAATAGTCCACATGATCTCCAGACATTACTGGGGATGGGCGGAGAACAGATGCTGGATTTCTGTTACTGTCACAATTGTCCATAAAGTTATATCCTAATTTGTCTTCTGGGTCAGGCCTCCTTACTCCCTTGAAACCTTTTTAATTTAATTCACTTCAGTTTATTTATATAGTGCCGATTCACAACACACAAAAAGTCATATCAATTCAATCATAATACATTCCAAATAATTCCTACTTTTTAAACAGTGCATCAGCTTAATTTTGTTATCCCGATTAGCCTAAAAAGTCCTCCATCTAAGGAAACCCAGCAAATTGCATCCAGTCATTGACTTGCAGCATACACTCCTCCTGAATGGACATGTTGCAACAGTAGACAAGTCACCTGCATTGTGTCGTTGACTTCACAGCAATCCCTCATACTGAGCAAGCATGAGGCGACAGCGGAGAGGAAAAACTCCCCTTTAACAGGAGGAAACCTCCAGCAGAATCAGAACCAAAACCAGGCTCAGTATGAGCAGCCAACTGCCATGACCGACTGGGGGTTTGAGAAGACAAAGCAGAGACACAGAAGAACTGATGTAGGAGTACTTTCTATGTTAAAGGTTACATTGAAATGGATTTCCTTCCTGCTCAGCCGGCCGGGGGGTGGCAAGTTTTTAGCATTTTAAAAAGGCCAGAGAGGGATGTAATCATTGTTTACAATGTGTAAGCGCGCAAGAATTTTAGAATTGCGCTGCTCTGGGCGACTGCATGTTGGAGTGGCTCTGTTGGCCAAATATTGAGTTGTTGTTTTTTTTCGGACATAGGTTCCTCTGTTTTCTTGAGGAAGATTGCATCTTTTTGGACCTGTATACTTTCTATTTTTTGGTGCTGTGAAGTTGGAAGGATTTTTGCTGTTAATTTTTCACTTTTTGATAACTTTTTATGATGCGTAACCATGGCAGCAAGGTGGGTTACTGCCTGGAGCAGCTGTTTAACATTGTAAAAGCTGAAATAATACCTCAACTGAAGCCACAAATCCCTGATGAGTTGAGGAGGAGGAGGCGTGTATGCAGAGCAGGAGCAAAAAGGAGACAGATAAGGAGGAAGTTCAAACCATTACTTCCATCGATCATAATGGGTAACGTAAGATCACTGGCTAACAAGATGGATAAACTCCAAGCCCTTACAAGGACTCAGCCAGAGTATTGGGAATCCAGTGATATGTGTTTTACTGAGACATGGCTGCAGGATCATATCCCCAACTCCAACGTCTCTCTGCCAAGATTCATGACTATACGAGCAGTCTCTTCATGAGACTATCCTGCAACAGCTGCGTCTTCAGTCGGAGGCTTCTTCAGTTTCACTGCAACAGAGACCGCTACAGGAAATCCTTCCTGCCCAGAGCTATCATGATCTACAACAACTCCTTAAAGAATTAACTGTATGAGCTACAACTACACTTAATTTCCCTCTGGGATCAATAAAGTATTTTTGAATTGAAGGTTGCCAGGTCTTCAACACAAACACTGTGCTGGCATTTGTAATTCGACACCAACCGGGCTAGAAGCTAACGTTGCGCCAACAATGCTAGCAGTAAATTAGAAAACAATAGTCGCTCTAAAAATATCTGAAGCAACTTTTATAAATTACCAACAACTCGATATTTCAGTGAAATGTATTTATCTACTTATCAACTTACTGTGTATGACTCGTCTTCGCTCGTCACCTTGAATCTTCAGGCCCTAATCCTTAAGTGGCAACCTGGCATGAAACTCATGACGGGGAGGGGGTGAATGGCTGAGATCGGACTCATTTGTTTTTCTACATGGACTGCAGTACCCAAATTTGACCACAATATGTTATTTTTACATACTACCCATGTTAAAGGAAGTGAAAAGATGTTATTCCTTAGAATGTAATGGCAACATCTCCTGCTCATTTCTGTGTAACCTCATGCATCATTTTAACTTCTTGGATAAATGCTAACCAATAGAAAGGTAGGGTGGCAGCGACACAGCAACTTGAGCTTGTCTTGCTTTGAACTAAAAGTCCAAGTAATTGCTTTTCAAAATTTTAACAGAAATAGCAACTATCTACAGAGCATTTAGGAAATACAAAGGCCAGTGCCCTGCAAAATGTCACATTACAGCTACTTTTGGTGAGATCCATTTACAGTTTGAGAGATGTTCCTGCTTTACCTTTCATGACTACACCATGTAGTAACTTTGTCACCTGCAAAACCGAGGCATACATTGGCCTGACAAGGGGACCCGTTATGGCCATAAGAAACACTTCTGATTGTAGCTTCTATAAATTCTGCCATCACATAGTTCTGGAGGCATGTTATTCACAGCTGATAAACAATCGATGCCAGATGTTTACACTGTATAAAAAAAAAGACTTTTTTTCCCTCACTCCTTGACTTCAAATCAGACTAATATTTTCCTGTTTTTGGTCAATGTTAGCTGTATTTATATTGCACTTCGCAACAAACAAGTTACACTAAAGTCCCGCTCAGCAAGAACAAAATAACTGATAATGTCTAAAAAACACACAGGAGACATTAATAACATAACTCATTAGTAAAAAAATATATATAAATATTTATTTTTAGTTCAAAAGCAAAGGAATAGAGGTATGTCTTTAAAAGCACCTTAAATGTTTGGGTAGTTTATTCCACATATGCCAAGATTGGTGTTGGTGTTGTATCTGATCTCCCAAATACCACAACCTCTGTTTTAGAGTCCATTCACACAAGCCTTGCTTAGTCCGCTTTAATCGAACTCTAATTTGTTTGCCCAGAAAGTCTGGTTTGTATGGGGAGGTGGGAATGCGCAATTGAACTCTGATGCGGACCAAAAAAGCGACCTCTGGTCCACCTTAACACCTAGGTCTCGGCTCAGTTGAAGTGAACTCTGGTGCGTTTCAATTACATGTGTGAATGCCAAGTGGGCCTGGTGACTGCTCCAAAAGCAGGAAGTGGACCATAGCGCAGAGGATTCTGGGTTTGTTGTCTTCACGTTGTTGTCTTCAAACCATCTCTGTGTAGCTTTAGCCGTATGCTTCGGGTCGTTGTCTTCTTGGAAAATAAAAGTTCTCTGAAGTCATAGTTCTCCTGCAATGGAAACAAATTGTCCTCCAGGATTTCTCTATATTTTGCTGAATTCATTTTACCTTCTCCCTTTACACGCCTTACAGGGCCTTCTGCTAACAAGCATCCCCACAAGATGATGCTGCCACCACCATGCTTTACAATGGGAAGGATGTGTTTGTGGTGATGTGCAGTGTTTGATGTCCACTAAACATAGCGTCTTGTCTAATGGCCAAAGAGTTCCTTGTTGGTTTATCAGACCAAACTACTTTCTTCCACTCGACCATAGATTCTCCCACATGTCTTTTAGCAAACCCTAGTCCAGCCTTGATCTGAGCCTCCTTTAACAGTAGCTTTCTCTTTGCCACTCTCCCATAAACCTTTGACTGGTGAAGAACCGGGCCAATAGTTGTCTGCAGAGTCTCTCCCATCTCAGCTGCTGAAGCTTGTAACTCCATCAGCATAGTCATAGGTGTCCTGGTGGACTCTTTCACTACTCTCCTTGCACGCTCACTCAGTGTGTGAGGACGGCATGGTCTAGGAAGATTTACACATGGGCCATATTCCTTCAATCTCTTTATGATGGATTAACTGAACTCCAGGGGATGTTCAGTGTTTTAAATATATTTTTTGTATCCATCTCCTGACATACTTTTCAATAACCTTTTCTCTGATTTGCTTGGAGTGTTCTTTTATCTTCATGCTGTGATGGCAGCCAGGAATACTGATTAACCAGTGAATGAACCTTCCAGACACAGGTATCTTTATACTACAATCACTTGAGACTCACTTGAGACTTGAGACTTCATTCCACTCATCATGAGACTACTAGCACCAATTGGCTGGACCTCTGTTGAATTAGGTCGGTCACTTTAAAGGTAAATGGGGTGGATATTAAAACAATCAGTTATTTTATGTTAAATAGTTTTTATTTAATTGTCATATTTTTTTTTTTGAAATAAGCTTTCACTTTGACATTAAAGGTTTTTTTTTTTGTAAATGTTTTTGTCAAAAAGCCAAATTCTGTTGATCATGATCAATCTATAAAACTAACAAAAAGGGTATAGCAGCCAAGGGGGTGAATACTTATATAGGCACTGTTTCAGACGGTGGGGATAAGCATTCAGCCACTTCATTATCACAGGCGAAGCAGCTGGCACAATGGCACAACAATAATCCATTGGTACTTTATCTCCCACAAGCAGCTCCCAAAGAAGACTGTGAAGAGTTCATTGTTCAGCATTATATCTGGCTACTGATTGGCTGGGGGACTTTTGGCAGGTTTATTTCGCCTCAATATCAAGAGCACAGGAAAAATCCGCAAGAGCAGGTTTTGAAAGCGCAGAGAAGAGATCTGAGCACAGAGGAATGAAGCTCAAACACAGAGGAGTCAATTTAAGTGCGAGAACACATATTAGAACGCAAGAAGGAACTTTTTGAGTGTGAACAGTGTTTTGAGGGAGAGAAGCATAAGATCTGAGCATATAAACAATGCTCTGAAATTGACAAAATACGCTCTTGATTAATGGCAGGGATTTATTCCCATACATTGGTATTGCACATTTCTGCAAGAAGACAGTTCAACGTGCTTTAACTGCTTTTTTTTCTAGAGTTGCACAGTAAAAGCAAATGCTGTTGATTAGCAGTGCTTGCCAATAACTGATGATACCATCCAAGACATGTTACTGTGAAAAATCATCTCTGCTGCCCAGATACTGAGGTGTTAGCATGCTATGACAGTCATGAGACTGTCATACAGCAAAAGTCTTCAGTCAGAGGCTTCTTCAAATGCATTGGAAGACTGACTGCTACCCAAGATCCTTCCTTCACACAGCATCACCATCTACAACGACTCCAATGATACTGAGTTTCGACATATATAGTTTTACGACATGTATTTCTAAATGGAACTTGAATTGAATTTACATGATGAAAACATAGAAAGCTTTTAAGCCTTTGCTATTCGCTCCTTTATTCCAACGTTTCTTAACCTGACCTGCATTCTGTTATAAACTGCTGTGTATCAGTCAGGTATTTTGATGAATTATCAAGACAAATGTTAAAAATCTAATTTATTATTTAATTGTGTATTTCCTTGAAATTACACCCTAAAATTAAATGATTGTGGGTCGGATCCCCATTTAAACCAAGCTGACTCATGTAAGATGAGAGATGAGGACCCCTTTGGCACACACAAAAAAAAATTACTCTTGTGGCAAGATTATTTATTGTGAGTCTCATAACTATATTTTCTTACAGTAGACTTTGAGTAAATTGTGGAAAATGACTTTAAATGAATCCCCCTAGGGGGTTTTGATTCATGGATTGTAAAGAATGTCTGATATGGTGATGTTTGCAAGTTATATTCCTTCACTGTTTCTCAGTTACGTTGTTTCCAAAAATTCAAGTTTATTGCATTTGCAAGTCTGATGATTCAGAGCATAATTTGCATAATTTAAATCACAATAGTAATGCAAACTTTATAATCCCAAAGACAAAAACCATGTTGCCAAAAAGCATGTTGCTACATAAGCTAGAAACTGGGATTTTGCAGGGTAGTTATTTGCTCTGGGATTTATTCTGTTAGCCAGCTGAATCTAATGTTGATGCTAATTTTAAAATACCATTTCTGACAGACAAACACCCTTAAAAAGACATCAAAAAGCAAAGATAAACTCCACAGCCATTAGACTTGCAACAGTCACAGCTCTTTAAAGTTTAGTTTTACATGCAGCCATGACATGAGATATATATGAGAACTGAGCGATATTCCATTTGATAAAAAAAAAACCTCATCTGCATTACTCTGATTGGAGAGTTTAAGGCTTGATAGATGTTCCATTCAATCAGCTTCTAGTTTTTATATGCTTTTGAAAGTGACTGTTTGCTTCGGCACTTTCTTACAATCACTTTAAGGCATAGTCATTTTTTACTATATGTGTGAATTCAAGCTGTAACAACCTAGCATTAGTGACAGAGATTACCCCAACACGTATGTAGCAGCTGGAAACGGCTCTTTTAAAGCCTAATAAAAGAGTTGTTAAAAAAAAAACCAACAACTTACAAGCCCTTGAAACCTATGTCATGTCATTACTTCTTGTTTGTGTTTGAAGCCATCTGTACTGTAATTGTAAATGCATGACTTAGGGAAAACAGTTAAACACCAATTTAAAACACCCAAAAGATATAGTTCAATTTGTCAGATTTGTTCATTACAATTTAACTGGAGAAACAAACTAATCTGTTAGAAGAAAAATAAAGGTACCATCACCTGGTTGTATAAGTGTGTGCACCTTTAAACTTTTTTGCATGATGAAGCATCTTTGGCTCAATTTCAGTGTTCAGTCATCTTTGGTTAGATTTTATTAGCATATTGGCAATATCGGTGCAGTATTTGCTTTCCAAGTCTGGCAGATAGTGAGGACATCTCTTATAGACAGGCTTCTTCAAGTAACCCCAAAGATTATCAGTCAGATTTTGTTCTGGATTCAGGCTCGGACGTTTTAAAATTTTAATTTTCTTCACATGAAGTTATTCCTGATTTGCAGGTCTGCTTGGACCTGCTGTGATACTAGAAACAAACTTGAGAGAGAGATCTGAGGCACTCAGGAGGAAGATGATTAAAATGCCTTTTATTGGTCCATGGCTAGTCAGATAAAAACATGCCTACACGATTCAGGTGTAGAAAAAACTGTCTTTCTTCAGTTTTCTAGCAGATACCTAAAGGTTTAGGGCCAAAACTGGCCGGTATGTTGAGCTTTTAATAAATTCCTCCACCTGCACAAAAACCGATACTGAATCCCTTTGATCCTTTGTAATCTCTCTGCTTCGGTTTTAGCTGAACATTGAACATGAGCAAATGTCAGGACAGCTAAAGTTTATCAAATGGCACATTTACACCAGCCCTGGTTAGTCCGCTTTAATTGAACTCTAATTTGCTTGCCCAGAAGGTCTGGTTCGAATGGGGAGGTGTGAATGCGCAATTGAACTCTGATGCGGATCAAAAAAGCGAACTCTGGTCCGCCTAAAAGCCAAGGTCTTGGCTCGGTTGAAGTGAACTCTGGTGCGGTTCGATTGCATATGTGAAAGCCAAGCAGGCAGAGGGACTGCTCCAAAACCAGGAAGTGGACTATAGCGCAGGGATTTCTGGGTAAATACAACCAAAACAACCGTGCACCAACAACTCTGCCTTGTCCTCTGCTCATGCTGTGCCCATTGCTGCAACGTATTTGTCTGGAACATTTGCCAAAGAACACAGAACATTCCTAAAACCGCTAAAATCCAATGCCCCTCCAGGATTGTTTACATTTCACGGAACAGGAAGTGTCTGTGTGTTCAGTGCTTCTTGGTCCAGCGCCTTCACAACGCCACCACAGGTGATGAGGTAAACATGTGAGAACCGCACCCGCTAATAAAAGCCACAATGTTGCAATTTTTGTGTGAATACGACCTAGGATTAGATGGATTCACTATAAATGATGGCAGGTGTGAACTGAAGAAAAATAAATGCTAAAAGTGAACCAAAAGACGCTTCTACAAACTACTAATAGAATGATGGGCTAATTTTTGCAACAAGGTTATTGTTGGTTTTTTGACAAATCTTCTCTAACAATTGAGTTTTTCAGTTGAACTGTAGAGGATTTATCCCTCTTTTTTAAATAATTTATTAGAATTGGAAAACATGTGAAAATATTGGTGAATGTTGCTATAAATAAATAAAAAATGGTAATGTCTTTCCCTTTGGTTTCATACCAAGCATAGATGCCATATAAAGGGTCTATCCTGCTACTGGAAAATAAAAATCAAACCATTTTCATCACAATTAGGTTTTACTGAAAAACTTGCCTCTGGTCCACATCTGCTGTTTTGGCACTGAAACATGAAACAATGAGATTACCACCTCTTTACCTTCTAAATCTTCTTATGCTGCTTCAAACAACATAAGTCACCAAATATATTACAGGCATAAAGAGTCTGAATGCATGCTACTTAAATAATTAGCGAACTTTTATTGCAGTCCAGGTAGTTCTTAGTGACATGCATATTGCATTCAGTTGTACTGTGATAACGATATGTGATATATTGCATAGCCCTAATGTAAGTGCACTTTCGGTTCCTTCCAGCAGCTCATAAAACTTTGTTTACTTTTTTTGCTGTCCAGTATCAGCATATTAATCGGAGCTCCGAAAGCCAACACGAGTCAACCGGACATAAAAGAAGGAGGAGCTGTGTACCAGTGTTCCTGGAGCCAGAATAACTGCAGTGTTGTCAGCTTTGATCAGCAAGGTACAATGATTTCATTCATACTCTATTGGCAATTGATTTCTTCGCTGGTTAACAGATAAATGTATAAGTTCATAGGAATTAAATGTTAAATAACGTCAACTGCTGTCACACTGTTTCCTATCTTACCATGTATTATGGTAAGATAGAAGGTATGGAAAGTGTCCAGAAGGTGTGGAACAGCTCATAATTCTAAGCATAACACAACATCTGTAAAAATTGGAGGAGGGAGTCAGTGCGTTTACATGCAGTAAGAGAAAACCGAATTATTGCCTTAGTCTGACTGAATTGGGACTTTTGAAAGGCATGTATACACCTTAGTCTGACTGAAGTTGAACAGAACTGGTCTTCTCTTAATTGAGCTAACATGCATGTCGCAACCTAGCGTCGTGGGGTTGAACGTACTTCATTCAATAAGTCAATTTTATGAGTGACATGTAAACTGGGATAAAGGCTCCCATTCCGGTGAAGCTATTAGGTCGATGTTTGCCAAAAGCTCGATTTTAGATGTGCATGTAATTCTACTGAATGTGATGACTTGGGTGTGCATGGCTGCAAAGTGACCCTGGGCCACTAGTGTTTATTGATGACATAATAGGACAGATGCAGGCAAATAAATTCAGAGGTGTTCAGAGACTGTCCGCTCTAATCCAATTAAATGAATGAACAGCATTTCATAATATAGGTGGACAGGGGACCCAAAAGATACAACCAAAGCGACCCAATTGACCATGCATTTCACTTGATAAAGACCAAACTTTATTTAAATTATAATTTATTATGGTATGGTACGAAACCAAAGTTAGAAAAAAAGTTGCCTTTGTCTAAATATTTATGGTCAAAACTGTATCTAGGAATAGAGGTTCTGTAGAAACATCTCTCTAGTGAACATCTCATAGCGTGCCCTCACCACTTGGGGGCAGTTTATAATCCTTATTAGCCTGATTATTCAGAAAATAAGTCCAACTGCCATCAGTTGGGGCCACTTTAAGCATTTGACTTACTCAGTGGAGTGAATCTTCATCAATATAGACAGAGCCTCTGCAGACTGCAGCATGAGATTAAGTCATGGATCATTGGTGCAACATTTCATCAGTGACAGAATTGCTGGAGAATACCTAAAAACCACATTTATATGCTACACATCAGATATGTAGGTGGGTACGCTAGAGTTTTTTTTTTCTTTTTATACTGAAGGCATCATAACTTAATGGACTTTTGAAAGGCCAAAAGATACGCAGTAATGTGATGGGGAATCTGAAACTTTTTTGGAGTACATTAAATCCTTGTCAGGTTATGGAAGAAAAATAGTCTCGTTAGAATCAGACTTATTTTAGACATTGACACATTACAACACTAAAGTTCTATGCTGTGCAATTATGTATATAATTATTTTATTTTTTTACTTCAGATTCGCCAGCAAAAATGTCACCTGCAAAAGTTTGCCTGCAACAGTGATGACCTTCTGGTGACCCAAGTTAAAGCGTTCAGCATTAGATTGAGTTGGGTTGGTTTCGGTAGGTTACAGTGAACTGTTAAGGAACACACCTATTGCCCAGCCCATGGACTGGTGATGAAAGTAGCGTAATTTGATGGGCTAAAAAATGCTCGACTTGATCTAGTGCTGATTGCTTTGGCGAATATATGCTGGTGAAGTTTTTCTGTCAAATTTAAAGTTTTAAATAAATCATACATATTTGCACAGGATAAGAATTCTGTGTTATAAATTCAATGTCGAAAAAAAGTCTGATTCTAATGAGACTGTATTTCTTACATAATCAGTAAATAATAGACATTTTACTAAAGCATATTAGTTTGTAAATGTATGTCTTCAAAATTATTTATTTCTAATAACCTTTAATACCTTGGTTTGGGGGTGAAAATCCTACAATTTGATTAAATCAATTGTAACTGAAGGTTCAGTCAGCCATTTGTTTTTGGTGGTGTCCTGTATTAAGAGGTATTCCTGACATGTTATTATGGGTAGTCTGATGAATGAATGACTATCTCAACTCAGCAAAAGTTAGAAGGACTTGTAGTTACCTAAGCTTCTTTTTTGAGCAAGAATTGAAGTTTATATCAAACTTTAGCTTAGCCATGGAGCTAATGCTAAAGTCAACCTTCCTAGCTAGCTGAGGTTCCTACCCCTTCAGGCAGTTGTTGCCAACAGCACACCTTTACTGTGGCTGTCTGGGAAATGTTCACACACCAGCTTGTTAAAAGAGTTTACTATTTCAGCAATATTTGTACCTTAATGACAAACCTGCCCCCAGTCTTTGATTTGTTTATAACATGAGAAGATAAACCACATGAGGAATATTAACTTAAAAATTTGGTAGAATAAAAAAAACAAAAAAACGTTGTGAATTGAACACATTTCTTTAAATGTATTTCAGCTGTTAAAAATGATTTCTGCCCTGAAATATTTATTAAAAGTAGTCCAAGTAAAATGTATGATTACATGTATGGTTAAACGTAACATTTTGTTTTATCAGTGCACATTGTACCATCTAAGATTTTAAGATGTGACTTTCCCCTACTGCGCTGTTAAACAGTGGACTCTACTAGACTAGTAAATGATCATTTCTCTCCATTCACCCATAAAAGTGGCTGAGAGAGGCTGCAGCATCCTGAGTTGAGAACCGCTGTGCTTGACCCAGAGGTCAAAAACTCCAGCCGCTGCGACTTTCACCTGCAGGGGTCCTCTGCTTAGACTGAAGCTAGCTTTTTATCTTTTTGTTGCATTTTAGTGATCCTTAAATCCCTACCCCAACCCCACCCAAGGTGAAAGGGTTATGAATGCATTAGTCAATTATTCTGAGCCTTTTCTTTAGGCTGGGCCACATGTTAGGTTAGCTCAGACTCATAATGGGGACAAGGACCCCAGAGGACGTGGACCGCGTTCGACCCTGCAGGGAAAATAATCGGCTCCATCAGCGTCGCAGGAAACGATATGGACCGCTTATTGAGGATCAGAGGGTGTAACTCATTGTAAGCATGCAGTTTGCACAGAGCAAGTGCAAACCCAGCGTACATAAATACACACCCAAAAAATGTTTACAAATACAAGCTGTATGAGCAATGTGCAGCGCTAAGGAGGTTTTGACATTCAGAGAGGTCTGCATTCTCTCTGCAGACATAAGGATTCCTGGTGTGTTTGAGTCCAGGCTTCATTAACTGAGTGGCAGGCCACACCTTAAACTGCTTTTAATCTTATAGTTTCTCAAACTTTTCAAACGCCAGGTTCCAATCTAAAAGCAAAATCTGACAGTGAAGTACAGCCATTTGAGTTACAGGAACAACATGGTCTCTACAAGAGGTTTCTCAAGCTGTTTGATGTCATAGAAAGCAGATTAAAGCTGCAGAACCCTGGAAGAAAGCCATAAAACATCCATTTAAAAAGTCAACACCACACCGGGAACGCTGACACAGCGATGACATGGTTACTAAATTAGAGAGAAGGCTCCATCAACAGTGATTTACTGGCAACCTGGTAGAAAAAATTAAAAGCAGCTGAATGATTTCTGAATTTATATTTTTCTTTTCAGGTTAATCAGTGTTTCTTGGAACTTCTAAGTAGTACTCAATGACTTTCTTTTTTCCTGGGGTATAAATTCAAAATTGAATTCAATTCAAAAATACTTTATTGATCCCAGTGGGAAATTAAGTGTTGGTATAGCTCATATAAATAATTCTTTAAGGAGTTGTTGTAGATGATAATGGCTGCGGGTAGGAAGGATTTCCTGTAGCGGTCTGTATTGCAGCGAAACTGAAGAAGCCTCTGACTGAAGACGATCTGTTGTTGTATCACAGTCCCATGAAGAGGATGCTCAGGGTTGTCCATAATTCTTTTGATTTTATGAAGAATCCTTCTTTGCATTATCATCTCCAGATGTTCCACAGTTGTCCCAAGAACAGAACCAGCCTTCTTTATCAGGTTGTTGACCCTTTTTAAGTCCCTGGCTCTGATGCTGCTACCCCAACAGATGACGGCTGAAGAGATTACACTCTCCACAACAGACTTGTAGAAGATCTGCAAGCATCTTGCTGCAAACCTAAGCTTCCTCAACAAGAACAGTCTGCTCTGTCCCTTCTTGTAGACGGCTTCACTGTTCAGTCTCCTGTCCAGTCTGTTGTCAAGGTGAACTCCGAGGTATTTATACTCCTCAACCACCTCCACTTCTTCTCCCATGATGGAAACAGTGTTTGACTTATCCCTGTTTCTTCTGAAATCTACAGTCATCTCCTTTGTTTTGTTCACATTCAAAATTAGATGATTGTTTCCACACCATCCCACAAAGCGGTCCACCAGCTCTCTGTATTCAGCTTCTTGTCCATCTCTGATACACCCGACAATTGCAGAGTCATCTGAGTATTTCTGCAGATGACAGGTCTCTGATTTGTACTGGAAGTCTGAGGTGTACAGAGTGAAAAGGAATTGTGAGAGTACGGTCCCCTGTGGTGCTCCTGTGCTGCTGACCACCTGGTTTGACACACAATTCTTCAGTCTCGCAAATTGTGGTCTGTTGGTCAGGTAGTCATTGATCCAGGCTATTGTTGAGGGCTCCACCTGTGTCTTCAGGAGTTTCTGACAAAGCAAATCAGGCTGAATTGTATTAAATGCACTGGAGAAATCAAAGAACATGATCCTCACAGTGCTGCCTGCTTTGTCCAGATGACAGTGGGTTGGTTGAAGTAGGTGGATGATGGCACCTTCAACTCCAACTCCACAGCGATAAGCAAACTGCAGTGGGTCCTGATACGTTCTGGTTTGCTTACTCAGGGGTGCCAACAGGAGTCTCTCTAGAACCTCCATGATGTGGGATGTCAGGGCAACAAGTATTTAGTCATTGATGACTGATGGGTGAGTTCTTTTTGGCACTGGAACAAGGCAGGATGTCTTCCACAACACTGGAACCTTCTCCTGAGTTAGGCTAAGGTTGAAGAGGTGCTGCAGAATCCCACAGAGCTGCTCTGCACAGGCCTTCAGGACTCTGGCGCTGACACCATCTGGACCTGCAGCCTTGTTGCGGTTCAGTTTCTCCAGCTGCCTCTTCATCTGACTTTTGGAGACAGACAAGTGGGAGGGGGAGGCAAAGGGGGTAGCACCATTTCCTGACTTGGTTGAAGTCAAACTTGTGGAATCAGAAGAGTCCATGTCTGAGGTGAAGGGTAAAACATCCGAGGTGTAAGAGGAAAACTGTTGATCAGAGGAGGGTGGGATGTCTGTTTGGCTGGGAACAGGAGAGAGGGATGCTGAGCTAGTCCTGAACTGAACCTGTTGAAGTATGTGTTCAGTTCATTGGCTCTGTCCAGACTTCCATCTATCCAATCCTTCCTGTCCTTAAAGCCTGTGATCTTTCTCATTCCTGACCAGACATCTCAGATATTGTTCCTCTGTAGATTGTTCTCCAGCTTCTTCCTGTATGCCTCCTTGCTGTCTCTGATATTGACCTTAAGTTGCTTCTGTATACTCCTCAGTAATTCCCTGTCTCCCTCCCTGAAGGCTCTTTTTTCTTGTTTAGTAGTTCCTTCAGGTCACTGGTGATCCAGGGTTTCAATTCAATTGAATTCAGTTTATTTATATAGCGCCAATTCACAACAGATGTCATCTCAAGGCACTTAACAAGAAGTCATTTCAATACATTTATACAAACACTCCAATCAGTTAAAAAGTTTCCTATTTAAGGAATCCCAGCAGATTGCGTCAGTCATTGGCATGAGGTTGGGCCCCGTTGATGCAGACTTTCCAACCACAGCAATCCTTCAGCAATCCCTCATACTGAGCAAGCATGTAGCGACGGTGGAGAGGAAAAACTCCCCTTTAACAGGAAGAAACCTCCAACAGAACCAGGCTCAGTAGGAGCGGCCATCTGCCACGGCCGTCTGGGGGTTTGAGAAGACAGAGCAGAAACACAGAAGGAACAGAAGATCTGATATAAGAGAACTTTCTATGTTACAGAAAGTAAAAAGGTTTGCATTTCACTGTTCTGGTGGGGATGATGTTGTCTACACCGAAGTTTACATAGTCAGTCACACACTCAGTCATGGCATTGATGTCCTCTCCATGTGCTTGGCAAAGAGTCATCCAGTCTGTGGTTGCAAAACAACCCTGCAGGGCTTCTTCAGCTTCCTGTGACCATTTTCTCACAGTTTTCTTTGTAACAGGTTCCCTCTGAACAAGTGGTTTATATTCTGAACAGAGAAAAACAAGATTGTGATCTGATTGTCCCAGAGGAGATCTTGGTTTGGACATGTATGCATCCTTTACATTTGCATAAAACAAATCCAAGGTCCTGTTTTCTTTTGTAGAGCAGCTGACAAACTGTTGAAATGTTGGAAGCGTAGTAGAGAGCGAGGCATGATTAAAATCACCAGATATTGCCACAAATGCATTGGGGTGCGGTGTCTGTAGCTTAGCAACAATGGAACTGATGACATCACATGCATTGTCGGCAACGGCTGAAGGTGGAATGTAAAGAACTGCCAAAATTACACTAGTGAACTCTCTTGGTAAATAATATGGACGAAAGAGGACAGACTGACCAATTTTCTTCACTCTGCTACTTGCTTTTCTACTACTACTCTCCAGTTGTATTAAAGTACATTCTGTTATTTTGACTGTTAACTTTGTGTTCTCTCAGTGTTTTTCTCTCCATAGAAGATATACCTGGTCTGGTATCCTGCTTGGCTGCAATGCCCTGATAAACGGGGGGCATCGACTGGGATGATGCTCCCAGTAACTGAACATCCACTGTGTCATGTTATCAACTTTTTACTTTCTGTAACATAGAAAGTACTCTTATATGAGATCTTCTGTTCCTACTGTGTCTCTGCTCTGTCTTCTCAAACCCCCAGACAGTCGTGGCAGATGGCCGCTCTTACTGAGCCTGGTTCTGTTGGAGGTTTCTTCCTGTTAAAGGCGAGTTTTTCCTCTCCACCGTCGCTACATGCTTGCTCAGTATGAGGGATTGCTGAAGGATTGCTGTGGTTGGAAAGTCTGCATCAACGGGGCCCAACCTCAAGCCAATGACCGACGCATTCTGCTGGGATTCCTTAAATTGGAAACTCTTTAACTGATTGGAATGTTTGTATAAATGTATTGAAATGACTTCTTGTTAAGTGCCGTTCTGAATCGGCGCTATATAAATAAACTGAATTGAATTGAATTGAAAACTTACTGCCAAGAGTTCGACATCTGGGCTGCAGAGACAACATTTCACAGTAACATGTCCTGGATGACACCATCTGTTGTTGACAAGCACTGCTACTCCACCTCCTTTTCTTTTCCTGCTCATCTTCAGATCTCTGTCTGCTCATACAGTCAGGAAGCCTGACAGAGAGACGTTGGAGTCGGGGATATGATCCAGCAGCCACGTCTCAGTAAAACACATAACACTGCATTCCCGGTACTCTGGCTGAGTCCTTGTGAGGGCTTGGAGTTCATCCATCTTGTTAGCCAGTGATCATACATTGCCCATTATGATCGATGGAAGAGATGGCTTGAACTTCCTCTTTCTCTGTCTCCTTTTTGCTCCTGCTCTGCATCCACATCTCCTCCTTATCAACTCATCAGAGATTTGTGGTTTTAGTAGAGGTATTATTTCAGCTTTTGCGATGTTAATCATCTGATGTTAATCAGATGTTAATCAGATGTTAATATGATGTAACCAGAGATCACGCTAGAAATTTTTGTTGTTCATCATTTTGACTGACGGGGTAAAAGAAATCTGAATAACATATTCAATAGTATTTATTTTTCTTTTCATTTTAGATCACATTCAATCTGAACAAGCTGAACAGAGAACTACATCTAAAAATTTTTATTATAAGTAATCCAAGTATGCACATAAAACACGAACAGTTCACCTGCTGTGACCTGAATGCACTCACAAGTTCCTCCTGCTCCGCATGGAACTGAGACAAACACCCACTTGTGTGCAATCAAATAGTGGGATTGCTGCAGAGGTGTTTGTCTTGAGGTTTTGGATTTTTGCCTCGAACAGATGACTTGGGGTTTAAAGTTGTTCTGGAGGCTGAATCCGCGCTCTGGAGACTGGTATTAAGCGCCACTTCAGCTAAAGGTTTGAAAAAAGGTAACTTTTTTCCAATTGAAGTGATCAGAAGTTGGAAAAACTCTCTGAGCGAGCCTTTTCCTGACCCACAAGCTATTGGTTCAGTGGGAGGAAAAAAGAAAAAGAATTTTCTGTCCCCGTTTAAAAAACCCAATCAATTGTGGAAAATATTCGTTTAATACGACCGCTGGATGTAACACCAAGGCCCTGTTTCTCTGGACGAGGGACCATAATTGTCTTTCCACCATTCAAATAGGATGGTAAAGGAGGTCTACACAACAACAATAGGATACCAACCTGTTATTTGGGAACAATGCCAGGGAGAAGCCCTTGCTGTCCTACCATCACAAACAAACATGTGGTTTTGGTGTGAAACGCAGGATGGATATGTGGAAAGTGTGGTGAAGGATCTGTTTCTCTCCCAAAGACCCTGGGAAGATTGTTAGAGTGCATGGGATCATGAACTCTTTTAAATACTCGAAGATTTCAGATAGAAATCTGGTGGATTCTATCAATAGACTGAAAATCGGTAATCACTGAGGCTTTTGGCAGTATAATCATCCAAAACATACAGTCAGATGAACACAAACATGGTTCACCAGAGACAAAATCAACACTTCTCTATGGTCATCTCCTTTTCTAGACCTTAAATCCTTTACAAAACTTGAGTTGAGCTGACTAGAAGAGAGCTTAAGAGAGGAAGCATGACTCTTGATGAGCTAGAGAGATTTTGCAGAGGAGAATGCTGAATCATGTATGCTCCAACATTGTTACATCTTACAAGAATAGACCCCAGTGCTGCCCTATTGGCAAATGTAGGTTATACAGTAGGAAGCATTGACAGCAGGGGTAAGAATAATTAACATGGCATTATTTTCTCTGCTGAATATAAATTTGAGTGTTACATTTTTCAGTGTGAAAGTGTTTTACTGCAGTGAAAGATGGATTTAAAGTTTCATTAAACAGTTTTTACCAGGGATCCTGATAAAGGAGTCTGATAAAAGCTTCTTTCTGAATATACTTTTTGCCTCTGTGTTTCTGCAGGTGACCGCTATTTCTACATAAACGATGTGAACACTCAAGTGGAGTTCAAGTCCCATCAGTGGTTTGGAGCTATTGTGCGTTCTCATGGTAGCAGCATCTTGGTAAGACTAACTATGTGGCAGTTTTATCTCTGTGATTAGAACCTTTGAAAAAGGTTCATTAATTTAATCTTTGTAAATTTATTCATTGATTAAAATGTCCCCTTCTTTTGTGGTGGCTTGATGTTTTGGAGGTTGTGCATCGTAACTCAGGAATTTGAAGATGCAATGGAACATTTACTCTTCTAACATGAATTCCAGTGATAAAAAGTGAACTCTAAAATTGTTTTTATGTGAGATTGTCTTAGATTTAATTCTAGAAGAACCCCATATAACCCTGAACACTATAAAGTGCTCTGAAAAAGTATTGTCCCTCTTAATAGTTTCATCAAATTCATATATTAAGTCAATATTTGCATTGTTGATCCTTTTTCATGACTTCTATAATTCTCTCGGACATTCTGATTGATGAGAATCCCTTGTTGCAATATTACAATGTGCTGGCTTCTGTTTGTCCTCGAGATCAATGGACCAAATCCGCAGTGAAACTAGAGACTGTTTTTTTTAACCACAATTCAATACATTTGGGTAGAGTATACCCATAAATGGTACTCAAGGAAGAGTAGCACTACCTCTACATATTTTCACTCAAGTAAAAACTATCCGTCTAAGAAATTACTCAAGTAAAAGTAAAAAAAAGTATTAGGTAATCAGATTGTTTGATTTATTATTTTAAATTGATTTAATTACACAGGCAAATTCTGGTAATTTAAAGACTAAAATAAAAATTGGAAAAATTAAACACAAGAATAAGACAATTACGAAAAAAACCTCATTTTAAGCAGAAGACACTTTTCCAAATCATTTCTTTTCAATTTAAAACTTATGAAACTAATACTGACATGTACATATGTTAGATCAGGTAAAGTACTTCAGCTGACCTCCAAATGGCTCAGCAGGCTCAGCAGATAGAAAGAAACATTAGAATAGCAAAAAGCTTGTGAAAAACAAGAGGTCTCGTTTTAACAAAAAGATTAACAAAATAGCTTTGCATCTGTGTCTCATACAATTTTGGGTAAAACATGGTTGTTTTTCATTCAGCGATGTTCCTCGCAGTGGGTAAAGGATCCAGAAACTTTGTGAGACTACTCCTAAAAGCGCTTTTTCTCCAAGAACTTACTCATGTAAATGTAACTAGTTACTACCCACCTCTTTATTTGATGCAGCTTGGTTATCACTTCTGCCTTCCGATGCTTGCGGTGTTCTCTGGGCAGACCTGTGAGGAATCCGCTATAGGCCTGGCTCACAACAGCAGGATTTTAATGCCGATGTCGGGCCCGATTCTCCTCTTCTGACAATCGCAATGACGCTCTGATTATGGCTCTTAAGATAATCCTAGCAGATATTCCTGTCATGTGTGGTGTGTTCAGAACGCTCTGATCTGCTCAAAAGGATGCCAGGACAGCTCCGATCACAAATTGGGGATATTCAATATGCTGGATTGTCTTGGCCCAATATTACACTGTGTGTGGTGCGTTGCGTGGACAAACGAGCACGCTCCCTGTTGAATGTGAGGTGTAGCCAATCAGAAAGTGAGGTGATTGGCATTGATACGGCTTGGAAGGATCTATAAATATTTCTAAGTGTCGGCTCACTTGACCGCAGTCCACAAACGCGTAGAAACAGATCAATCAGAGCAAAGTGTGTAACGACGTTTACGAGTGAAAAAAACCCACAACCCACCTCCATATATTTGTATATCAAGTAGAGTCCATGTTCCCGCTGTCTCCACTCCGTTATCCAATGCTTTTTCTTTTTGTGTTGTTTTGTTGCTGTTAAAACTAGTCCACTATTGCCAATGCCTCCTCCTAAGCCGCCATGTTTATTTCCTGCATAGTCACGTTTTATCTCGTGAGGTTTTGTGAGAATTCCTATTCCTGCCTTGGTTTGTGTGTGGTGTCTCATCTTTGCCGTTTGGCCGCACACCACACACTCTAGGACCAAAACTGTAATATCCACGATTTTCCATAGCCAGGTGTGTGATCTGTCAAGGTTTGGAAATCGTACAACCACTTTAAAGAACATTCTTGTCTTGCTGTTTCCAGGCCTGCGCTCCCAGGTATTACTGGAGGACAGAACACGACACAGCATTTTCTGATATTACGGGAACCTGCTACCTCTCTGTTGACAGTCTCAAAACCTTTGTGGAGTACGCCCCATGCAGAACCGGTGAGCGGCTGGATTGATATCACTTCTACGTAACCACTCCCAGGTTTAGCCGTTTCATTAAACAGTCGTTGCCATATTTTGGTGTTTCTCACTGCAGAAAGACACGGCCCTGCTGGACAGGGTTATTGTCAGGGCGGATTCAGTGCTGACTTTACTAAGGTAGGAGAATTCTGTGCTGGACTGTGCGCTTATTGTTTCATAGCAAAATTAGACTTTATAGATGCTGAGTGCCTTGCAAAAGTGTCATGTAATTTTATTGGGATTTATTGTGATAGAAAAGCACAAAGTGGTACATAATTGTGAAGCAGGAGGAAAATAATACATGGTTTTCAGGTTCTATACATATAAATCCGTAAAAAAAAGATTACGTGCATTCGTATTGAGGCCTTTGGACTCATTACCTTGCAGGAATAGGTTTTTGATGCCATGACAGCTGCAAGTTTTCAAGGGCTCTACCAGCTTTACACATTTAGAGACTGAACATTTTGCCCACTATTTGCAAAAGGGCTCAGGGTCGGTCAAAATGGATGGGGAACATATGTGAAGAGATCTTGCCAAAGATTCTCTATTAAGTTTAAGTCTGGACTTTGACTGGGCCATTGTAACACATAGATTTGCTTTTATTTAAACCATTTCATCGTAGCTCTGGCTGTATGTTTAGGGCTGTTCTCCCGCTTTCACCTCCTTTACAGCAGGTTTTCTTCCAGGTTTCTCCTGTATTCAGCTTCCTCCAACTTTCCATCAGTTCTGACCAGCTTCTCGGTTCTTGCTGAAGTAAAGCATCCCCAGAGTATGATTCTGCCACTTCTATGTTTCACATTGGAGCCCCTTCTTCTTCATGTTTGCAGTGTTAGTTGTATGCCACATGCTATATGCTGTAGTTTTGCATGTTAGCAAGATGAGACCAAGACTCATTCATGAGTTTAATTTGGTCTCATCTGACTGGAGCACCTTCTTCTACATATTTGTTGTACCCTCTACATGGCATGTTGCAAGCTGTCAACTGCATTTCTTGCATGTCTTTGCAGATTTGCTCCGTTTAGGATGCTGTTTTATGACATAACCCTGCTGTAAACTTCACCACTTCCCCCATGACCTGTTTGCTGTGTTCCTTAGTCTTCTTTTTATTCACTGATGTTTTCCTGTACAACCTTCACAAAAGTGTTGGATTTATATTGAGATTAGATACTCACAGCTCAAATTATTTACTTAAAAAGGGTTGTATATAAAGGATTTTCATATTTGATTGTCATTTTTAGAAGCAGAGTAAAATGGGCTGAATACAATCAAAAGTTTGTGATTGAAACTATAAGAAAAATGTGAGGTGCATGAAGTTTTTACAAGGCGCTGCAGAAATACTTATTCAGACTTTGTTTGGAACTCACGAGGAAATCAGAGACGCATCAATTCCTCTGCTCTGCTACTGTTGTGTGTTTCTCTTTGTGTGTTGCAGGATGGAAGAGTTGTTCTTGGAGGACCTGGTAGCTTTTACTGGCAAGGTGAGCTGAGAGGAGTGTGAAGCAGCATGGATGTCCTTTATTTCCCCTTTGACTAGAGCAGAAAATCAATTTTACCTTCAGTGGCCAAACTTTAAATGTCATTTAACCTTTCCTAGGTCAGCTGATTTCAGCCACCACAGAGGAGATTGTTAAGGCATACTTCCCCTCCTACTTCTTGCAGTCGGTCACCGGGCAGATGCAGACCCAACAGGTCCAGGGGAGCTATGATGACAGTTACATGGGTGAGAAACTGCATTTGGATCAAATCAGGCACCAATATAAGGTTTAGGTTAATGTTCTCTCCTTTCTCTGCATTGAGACAAATAAATAATGTCCTGGTTGTTTTTAATGTTCTGACCGTTAACTCCGAGGCCTCCATTTGGACAAAACAGATCGAAATCCAACAGCTGTATTTGTCTCTTTCCTTTAAGTACATCCCTGACCCCCAGAGCATGCATTCGTTCCATAATGGATGCAAGACTGCACTGTTCAACTTTGTGAATAGAAAATGAACCCCAAAATGCACTTTAAACATTTGCTGCTTGAACCTTTCCTCTGGTTCTGTTAGCAGCATGTGCACAACTCATGACGTCCCTCGAGATACTTTATGTTACAATCTAGTGGGCAGGTTTCCACTGAGCATGCTCACACAGAGAGCCCCTGCTCTTATGCTTAATGCTGCATGTTGAACTCTTCTCTGGTAATCTCGTCAGGAGCAATGTCCTAGAATATTCTTTGTTATGGAATCATGTGCATGGTGGGAGGGTAGATGTCGAAATCCAAACTTGATCATAACCGTGATGTCTTTGACCTCATAGAAAATAAAAGCAAAAAAATCAAAAAAATCTCAACTTTCATATTACCATATCATAAAGCTTACATACAGTCTCGCGCCGTACAGGTATTAAAACTAATGTTATCAGAGTCACATAATGCACAGTATGATAGTTAAAAGTGACAATATCCTGTAAGCTTAATATAATAGTTAATTAAAGCTGCAAGCAGCCTCGAACGGCCCTCGCATTACGCACCACAGCCTTAGCTCTTCCACTGAGTCCGCTGATCAATTCATAATCGTTGGTCAAAGCATGACTTGGGTCTGGTTGGTTTTAATGCTTTTAGAGGGTGCCGTGGACGAATTAGGCCACGCCCACCAAGTATTGGCATCAATATCTTTTAGGGGTTGGATTAATATCCATCATGTTGAATTTGGTGCGGATCCGATGATATATGTGAAAATTAGAGTCAAACTTATGGCTACAGCGTGACGTCGGATTTCGCCACAGTCCCACAGCCACACCCTCTTTTGAAACCCCTCAGTGGTGGACACCATGTTACAGAAAAAACCTTTTTCTGTGACTGGGAGAGGTTTCATGTGGATTAGGTCACGGGGTTCAAATATGGACCTTTCAAAGTAGAACATGACCCTTCCTGTTGTCAGAGGGTGAGGCTGGGGTGATGTCATAATTTCACCATTGAGTTTTGGTAGGGATCAAATGAGGAAAAATCACAGCAGATTTCGTGCCTCTCTGACTTTGTTTGTAGGAGTTATAAAACTTTTTTGAAATTATTTTTGGTGTCGGTCTGGCCTCGCCCCTTCAGCATGTACGAAAAGTCAAGATTTTGAAAACTTGAGATCCCCTACGCCTCATTAGCAAACTCACTGAATTTGAAGCCAATCGATCAAAATCTCTACGAGTTCAATCAAATGCAGAGGCTAAAAAAGGCCAACAATTGGGTCTAAAATCGCAAGTTCTATCCAAGATGGCCAACTTCCTGTTTGTTGCAGAGCACGGCTGCAATGGAAAATGATACATGGTTAAAACAAGTATGGTGTGTGTATTTATTCAGCTGCCCTTACTCTGATACCTTTAAATAAAAACCAGGGCAAAATCCAAGGACAGCGACCCGAATAAGTCAGCAGGAAAGCATTCAGGACAGCGACGCAACAATGCCCCAGTCAAAGCACAGGCTTAAATCTAGTTAGGAATCTGTGGCAAGACCTGAAACCTGATGTTTATAGACACTCTCGATCCAATCTGATTGAGCTGGAACTGTATTCCAAGTAAGAACTCGGGAAAACGTTTGGTCTGTAAATGTTCGAGGCTTGTAAAGACGTACTCAAAAAGACTGGCAGTTACAGTTGAAATGTAAAGTGGTTCTATGAAGTGTTAAAGGTACTTATTTTAAATCTGTGCATAGATACAGTGGCTATAAAAAAGTATTCACCCCCTTGGATGTTTTACCGTTTTATTGAGTTTACAAATCAATCATGATAAAAAAAACGTGGCTTTTTTGACAAAAGAATTTACAAAAATAATATAAATTCTCGATCTCTACAAAGCAATGACAATTAAAATATTTACCATAAAATAAGTGATTGCATACATTCTATAACTTACACATGTGCCATATTTCTTCCATTCCTTGAGCATGGATTTACTTGAGACACTCACTGCACTCAGGTGATCTCCATTCCACCTATTGTGAGATGACAAGCACCAAATGGCTGGACCTCTGTTGAATTAGGTCAGTCACTTTAAAGGGGGTGACTATTTATGCAGTCACTCATATTATGTTAAATTGTTTTATTTAAAAGTCATTATTTTGTAGAAATCCGTTTTCACCTTGACAGTAAAGGGTATTTTTTTCACACTTTCTTTTCAAAAAAAGCCAAACTTTGTTGATCTTTATATGTGAAAGCAATACAACTGTAAAACATTCAGTAGAGTAAATGTGTTTTATTCATTGTATTATGGAAGATTATTGATTACTTTTTGCTTCTAGAGGAAGAAATGTTTATTTAGGACATCCAAAACTAAACAGCGTCAGAAGTCGGCGCTTTACCAGACGCTTATAAATTGATCTAAACTATCAGAATCAGAAAGATTTTATTGCCATATGTGTAAACAGATTCCCGACATTAGGAAATTGCTGCGGTACTTTGTGCAAACATAAAATAAACACTTCTAAGCATGCAAAATCAGACAGGTGCAAAAATACAACACAGGGCCATGTGACTGAAACAGAGTGGGTGGTGGGAACAGTCTTAAGGTTCTTTTTCATGAGTCCAACAGCAGAGGGGAAGAAGGGGAAGAATTATATTGCTATTATAATGCCATCGATGACATTGTGTTAACACATCTCCAATGTCTTGCTTTCTTTCTCTCCCACTCTGCCTCCACTCTCCACCTCTCCCCCAGGTTACTCTGTGACCAGTGGTGAGTTCAGTGGGGACGCTGAGGAAGGTGAGGGTCATATTTACAGTAGAGAGAACTGGAGTGCTTGAGCTCAGTCACAACACACATGTTTATGTTGTAACAGAAGGGGATTAGTACGTTTTTGAGGAAGCACGAGCATTAGGAAACTCGATGAATGATTGCTTTTCTGGTTGCAGATTTCATCGCAGGAGTTCCCAAAGGACTCATGCTGTATGGTTTAGTAAGGAGTTTCTTCATTACTGTTTTGTAGCTTTTAAAATGACAATTTGCTTCTTTATAAAAGATAGCAATCAATGTTTGTTTTGTTGTAGGTGTCCATTTTAAGTGGGAAGGATCTGAAGTCTGTGCTGAACCTGACAGGGGAACAGGTATGTACTCATCTGCACCAAGGCTTGACACCTTTAAAATTTGCAAAGGAGGGTTATAGAAGGAATTTGCCCTGTGGTGAAGAGGGCTTGTACAGGAGTCGAAGGTCCAGCTTACAGTGAGCACCGTTAAAAGGTTCTAAAAGCTCCAAATTAAAGCCAGAAACCGAATATGGTGTTGATGTCATCCCTATGTGGTTTCAGCATGTGCTTTTTAGATTGGAAGCACTACATGGAGGCAGTGTCGCTGAGGCAGATTTGAATGCTAAACCACATTTCTGCGAATAACACTCGGGGATGAATCATTTCAGTGACGGAAATTTCACTTTCTTAATTTAACAGCAGCACAAAGTCACCCATTCATACTCTGCTTTTATAATGAAAACCTACTGCTGGTTTAAGGTGGTTTTTTAGATCTCATGTAAAAGTCCTCGTATGTGTTTTGCCTTTTCTTTAAAGGCTGCTTTAAATTCACTTTGATGGCATCACCATAAATAGTATTACTATTAATATACAGTGCCTTGAAAATGCAGCTAAATTTTTTTCACATGTCTAGCCACAAACTTGAATGCATTTCTTTGGGATTATACGGGAAAGATCACCACAAAGTAGAGCATTATTGGGAATGGGAACGTAAAGGATGCAGGGTTTTCAACATTTTGATAGAAATAAAACCATAAATGTGTGGTGTGCATTTGTTTTTACCCCCATTTACTCTTTTACCTTGAAATCAAATCCACTTTAAATGATTGCCTTTAGAAGTAACTGAATAAATATTTACTTGGGGAGGTTAGAAGCAGAATTGGGTTGTGAAACAATATCTGAAGCTTTAAACATCTCAGAGAGTTCTGTTCAATTAATTGTCGGAAAATAGAAAGCGAGAGCATTTATTAGAAAAACAGCCAGGAGGCCTGTGGTCATTCTGGAAGACATGCAGAGCTACGCAGCTCGGGTGGCAGAATCTGTTTACAGAATTATCGAAGTTAGCCACAAATCTGGCCTTTTTTCAAAGAGTTGATTGTTCAAACAAAGCTTAGATCCATAAATTCCCTCTGCTGTAATCTAAAAGCAAAAAGCAAGCATATGGATAAAGGCGCTCTGGTCAAATGAGACCCCAACTAACATCCTGAATGCATTATCCCCATCGTGGCGGTAGCAGCATCATGCTGTGGGTTGCTTTTCTTCAGCAGACACAGGGAAGCTGGTCAAAACTGAAGATGGATCTAATCTGGGGCAGAGGTTCACATTCCAGCAGGACAATGACCATAAATATACAATCGAATAATTTCTTCTTTGTGTTGTTCTTTCACCTGAAATCCCAATAAAACACATGACGTTTGTGGTTATAATGTGAGAAAACATGAAAAGTTAAAGGGATGGGAATACTTTTGTAAGTAATGTCAAACCTAGGCGTATACATTTGTTGTTTGACCTCTATAAAGAAGTCTCAGGGTGGTGGATGTTAAATAAGCTGTCACTGAATTGAGAAAGCCCCGGTCTAATTCAAACTTTGCTCTCCGTGGGTGCTTGGTCTCTGCTCTTCAAGTCAGCTGCATAAACATGCTTTGGGTCTTTGTGCTTTCGGCTGATAAATCAAAGCAGCTTTTGGACCTTCAAATGTCAATTTAAAATGTGTTCTCGAGGGACCACCGCTCTGACTTATGCTCTATTTTATGTGCATCATAACCGTCAAAGGTCCTGGTCAGATTACACATCAATATGCGTTCTGGTTGATTGATTGTAAATTGATAAGTTGATTGATTTGTAAAATCAACATTAGGAGCACTACCACTGCCCCTAGCATCCTGGACCTCTTCAGTTGTGAAGTTTGCATGCTGACGAATGTAGTGGATGAAAATGGACAAAGGTAATTAAAAACTGGTTTAATAAGCTATGACGATTGAAATGGTGTTAATTAGTCTTTTGTATATAGTTTTTAAGGATTCAACATATCTTATTTCCAGATGCAATAATATTTTAGTGGGTATTGTTACAATCTCCTTTTATAGTGTGTGTTGCCATATTTCACACGTTCAGCTAGCTAATTCAGAGCTACGCTAGCACACTGCATTTGCCCTCTTTAGGCAAGGCAAATTAAATTTTAGAGCACATTTTTGCTACAACACAATTCAAAGTGGATTACATGATGAACACAGCCTATAGGAGAAATATTTAGCATCTTTATACTGATTGCCACACACAGCAGGTGTGATATGGGGAATTTATTTGATGTCGAACTTCTGGTGACTTTCACAACTGAGTCAAAAGTTCTAAAACTACTTTTAGCTAGCTTCTAGTTTCCACTGACACAATGCTAAACAGCTAATGTTAGTCTTGCTTTTTATTTTTAGCTAGCTTTACCGTGCTTACCAGCTATGTTAGAATCTCTTTAAACAGAATCTCAGTTGTAACTGGGGTGTTAGTATGAATCAACATGTTTCCTACACCGTCTGGAAAAGAATTTAAATGTAGGCTACTATTCTGTTATTAGTCTTTGATCCCAGGTTCAGAATCTGTCGGTTGTTCCTCATACAAGGCTAAAAGCTAATAGAGACAGGACTGTTGCTCCAAAGAGCATGAACACATTTCATACATATGACATCAATCATTTACTCAAAGGCAATTCTAAACAGATGGGATTTAGTCTTGATTTAAACCAGTTCAGAGTTTCAGCAGCTCTACACTCGTCAGGAAGTCTGTTCCAGATAAGGGGAGCATAAAAACTGAAAGCTGCTTCTCCATGTTTAGTTCTGAGTCTAGGGATGTTTAGTAGGCTAGAGTTGGAGGACCTGAGTGGTCTTGGTGGTTGGTACCATGACAACAGGTCTTCAACATATTTTGGTGCTAAGCCATGTAATGATTTATAAACTAGTAAAAGTATTTTGAAGTCTATTCTCTGAGCTACAGGGAGCCAGTGTAAGGACTTTAGAACTGGGGTGATGTGCTCTACTTTCCTGGTTCTAGTGAGGACGCGAGCGGCAGCGTTCTGGATCAGCTGCAGCTGTCTGATTGACTTTTTAGGCAGACCTGTGAAGATGCTGTTGCAGTAATCAATCCGACTAAAGATAAACGCATGGATGAGTTTTTCTAGGTCGTGTTGCAAAATCAGTCCTTTAATCCTAGAAATGTTCTTCAGGTGATAGAAGGCTGACCTTGTTATTGCCTTTATGTGACCCTGGAGGTTCAGGTCTGAGTCCATTACTACACCTAGGTTACGAACCTGATCAGTAGTTTCTACCTGTATTAATTTAAGCTGTGTGCTGACTCTTGATCGTTCCTCCTTGGGTCCAAAAATAATCACTTCAGTTTTGTTTCTATTCAGCTGGAGAAAGTTATGGCACATCCATCCATTTGTTTGGTCAATGCATTGATTTAGGGTTTGAATGGGTTCAGAGTCACCTGGTGACATTGTAATGTAGAGCTGAGTGTCATCTGCGTAGTTATGGTAGCTAATGTTATTGGTTGCTATAATCTTGCCTAGTGGGAGCATGTAGATATTAAATAAGAGGGGCCCCAGGATGGAGCCCTGGGGCACCCCACATGTGATTTCTGTTCGTTCTGATAAAAAGTTTCCTATTGAAACATAGAAGTCCCTGTTCTTTAGGTAAGACTCGAACCAGCCAAGTACTGTAACAGAGAGTCCGACCCAGCTCTCCAGTCGTTCCAAATAAATATCATGATCAACAGTGTCAAATGCTGCACTGAGATCCAACAGAACCAGCACTGTGGTTCTTCCACAGTCTGTATTTATGCGGATGTCATTAAATACTTTGACGAGGACAGTCTCGGTGCTGTGGTGAGCGTGGAAACCAGACTGAAAAACATCAAAACGGTTTGTCATTGTTATGAAGCCATTTAACTGCTGAAACACAGCTTTTTCAATAATCTTACTGATGAATGGAAGATTAGAGATCGGCCTGTAGTTCTGCATTAACGTGTTGTCCAGATTTTTCTTCTTTAGCGGTGGTTTAATAACTGCTGTTTTTAAAGCCTGAGGGAAGACACCTGATAGTGATAGTGATGAGTTCACTATTTGAACAAGATCAGAACCAATAACAGGAAGAACTTTCTTTAGAAAAGCTGTGGGTAGGATATCAAGACAGCAGGAGGAGGAGCTTAATTGGATAATGATTTTTTCAAGCCTGTTCTGGTTTAATTCGTGGAATTCAGACATTTTCTCTACATTGTTGTTGATTGGGGATGGCACTGGTTGTGGGTTAGATATTGAGGTACAGATTGACCATCCAATTGTTAGAATCTTTTCAGTGAAAAAGCTGGCAAATTCATTGCAGGCCCTGGTAGAATTTAGTTCAGGGGCTACTGTCACTAAAGGATTAGTTAGTCTTTCCACTGTTGCAAATAGAGTCCCTGCATTATTAATGTTTCTGTTGATGATTTCAGAAAAGAACGATTCCCTAGCATCTTTTATAGTTAGCTGATATCTATTCAGTCTCTCTTTGTAGATCTCTCAGTGAACCTGGAGTCGAGTTTTCCGCCATTTTCTCTCGGCTCGTCGACACTCTCTTTTTTCACTATGTACCAGTGGATTACTTGTCCACTGAGACTTCTCTCTACCTGAGACTACTTTCACTTTAGTTGGAGCAAAGGAATCCATGATGTCTGAGATTTTTGCAAGAAAATTATCTACCAACTTATTTCCTGAGTTTGAGTTGGGAGATGAGGGGGATGTGGTGGAAGGATAAATACGTTTAAAGGTTTCTACTGAACTGTCCCCTAGAAAACGCTTTTTTATAGTGGTCTTACTGTGGCTGGATAATTTAGCAGAGATGGTACTTTCAAAGAAAATACAGAAATGGTCAGATAATGCAATATTAATTACAGAGATGTCAGAAATATTTAAACCTTTGCTGATAATTAAGTCCAGAGTGTGTCCTTTATTGTGTGTTGGTTGTTTGACATGCTGGATCAGTCCGAAGTTGTGGAGAGTATCATCTAATGTTTTTGCTTGTCTATCTTGGGGGGTTGTCGGTATGGATGTTAAAGTCCCCCACAATGATTAGTTGGTCATAGTCGATACATATTACAGAAAGAAGGTCATTGAAATCATTAAAGAAGTTAGAGTTAAGTTTTGGTGGTTTATATAAACTTAGAAATAACGCTTTGTTAGGCTCATTTATCTGGGTGGCTAGGTATTCAAAAGAATCAAACGTGCCCAGAGTTACCTTTTTAAAGTTCATTGAGTTGTAAAAAATGGTGGCTACACCTCCGCCTCGTCTGTGTTTTCTGTTCTCGCTTAAGAAATTATAATTTGGAGGACTAGATTCTATTAATGAAGTTGTTTCGTTATTTTCATCTAGCCAAGTTTCTGATAAAAAAAAGGGCGTGTAAATTATGCTCAGTGATGAAGTCATTGATAAGAAAAGACTTCCCGGATAGAGATCTAATGTTTAATAAAGCTAACTTAAGTATTGTGATGATGGGCAGCTGAACCTTCTGACAGGTTATCAATTTGAGATTTTGTTTAATATGAGAGCGTGTGGTTAACTGTTTATGTTTCCTGCTGCTGATAATCACTGATATAGCCTCAGGGGTGCCGGGTGACTTCTGGGAGACGGTAGGGGTGGATTTATTGCCCGGTTCCCTCAAATATCAAATATCTGTAATAATCAGCGGGGGGAAGCTCCCAGGTTTATTGACACTAGTCCCAGGCATTTGGTGTAGTCTAAGTTTAGGTGTTTATTGTGTCCCAAATTTGATTTGCTCATTCAGTCTGTCTGTAAAGTTTCTAAATGGAGACTCATTTGATGTGGCTGAGTCACAGGAAGATGAAGACTTATTCTCTGATGGTTGTTTATCTGTTCGGTCCTGTGGTGTCATCATGACTTGCTGTTTTTGTTCTCTGATATCCATGGGCGCCTCAAGGTCAGCTTTTGGGAGCAAGTGTTTTGCTTTCTGATTAAATAAGTTTAACCTGGGTTTCAATTTGGCTTGTGTTCATGGCTGTTCTCCATGTGAATCCAATTAAATATTGATTCCCCTAAGACAGGATTGAACTTTTCATTAGATCCTTCTGTAGCTAGACATAGTCAGGACTATACAATTTACAATTTATATTATTTGTTTGTTTGAATTTTACCTTAGAGAGTAAAGTCTTGATCAGTTCTTTAGTTGAGTTCAGATATGGCTTTAGTCTCTACCAGTTCCCTAGCTCCTTGTGTTACTTCAATCTCACAGGAGCTCAAATGCTGAGCTTCCATGAAAAGGGAGAAAAAAAAAGACTCTGGAGGATTGTGGGATTGAGAGATTTGGAGCAAATCTTCAGGAGTGGTAGTGGTGGAGGGGACAGGAGATGAAAGGCACAGGGAGAAG
The DNA here is from genome assembly GCA_963556495.2 of Valencia hispanica. Classification (NCBI taxonomy): domain Eukaryota; kingdom Metazoa; phylum Chordata; class Actinopteri; order Cyprinodontiformes; family Valenciidae; genus Valencia; species Valencia hispanica. Next base: position 48,503,495 of record OY747708.1, read on the forward strand.
AAAATCAAAGAAAAGAGAGGGATCGCTGCACTGTGGTGTGATTACAGGCTAACTCAGTCCTGTTTGAAATCTATTCCAGATGGGGTCTTACTTCGGCTACGCAGTGGCGGCCACTGACATCAACAATGACGGGTAAGTGAAGGGAGGCGCGGTGACGCAGATGGTGGCAGAAAATATAAGGGCAGAGGGAGAATATGCTAAAACAGAAGCTAAATGTGTGTGTGTGGGGATTTCACTAAAGGACATGTTGACATAGTGACTTTTTAAGCACCTCCCATGCTGGTGGAGTCACCCTTGTACTTTCGTCCTTCTATATTTTCAGTTCCCTTTTTTTGTGTGAAATTCTTGAGCAACTTTTGCTTCCTTGAACCCCGGTGCCGTTATAAACTAAGCTGATATTCTCTGATGCTTTCAACTTTCTCTTTCTTGATGATTAAAATGTGGTCTTTTCCATACTGCCGACAGTTTCGATGACCTGGTTGTTGGAGCTCCAACATTCATGCGCCCAGGGTTCAACGGGCGTCTGGAGGAGCTGGGGAAGGTGTACCTGTACCTCCAGAGGGGCCCGCTGCATCTAGAGCCGGCTCAAACCCATCTCTTCGGCTCCCAGGTCTTTGGTCGGTTTGGCACCTCTCTAGCTCCACTGGGTGATCTCAACCAGGATGGCTTTAACGGTACATCTGCACCTTTTACTGAATGAAGATAAGACCTCCCTGATAGAATATCTAACCTTTTACCTTTCCCTGTATGCAAAACGTGTTTGCATAAAGTATACTTACCCACCTTACACTCTTTTCACTTTTTGTCATGTTACATCCACAAATGTTCATGTATTTTTTGGGGGGGATTTTATATGATAGACCATCACAAACCTGTTAATGAATGTTACAAATAAGTACCATTGTGCATTTGTATTCTTCCTTTTTTAATCTGATACTGCTAAATAAAACGCAGTCCAGCGTACTTCCTTCAAAAGTCGCCTGGTGAAGTACCCCTGTATCAGAGGTCTCGCTACAATTTTTCATGTCGGTCATTTTGACTGCTGAGGTCAAAGAAATCCAGTCTATTTAAAATGACGATGACATATTCAGTAGTATTTAACTTTCATTCATTTGAATTAATGTTCAATTTGAACAAACTGAACAGAGAATCCACATCATGCCATCACACATCGAGCAAATTAATAGGCAAGGCAATTTTATTTGTATAGCACATGTTCAACAACAAGGTAATTCAAGGTGTATGTATTAATTCTGGCCATTTCACCTGCTGCGGTCTAAACGCTTCTCATGGAGCTGAACTGCCCTCCCGCTTGTGCATAATGGAGGCTTAATCAGCTCTCTGTTGCCACACAGGAGACTGGAATTAAGCGCCACGTCCGCCAATGTTTTGAAATCAGGGAACACATTTCTTCAATTGAAGTGACCAGAAGTCAGAAAGACGCTTTGAACGGGCTGAAGTCGATACTGATCCACAGCTTTTCTGATCGCTTCAGCGGGAGGAAATCCTGCAGCGTGCGCTCTTTTTTTTTTTTTTTTTTTTTTTTGCATCAGTGTTTAGCTGCAGTGATAAGTCACCGCCGGTCTGTGTCCCGTACAGTCACAGATGCGCTCCAAAGCCTCCGTAACTCTTCTTCATGCTTTCAGCGCCCCAATAGTGAGATGCATTGTGTAGGGTGTGCAGGTCTGCCATGAAAAATCTTTTTTGATTGATTCAGTTACCTGAAATCTATGTGCAAAGTTGGAAATGTCCATTCGTCCGCACCAAGTGGTCAAGGGTGTGAATTGCAATCTGCCAAAATACTTAAGCTTTATCCATCACTGTTTAAACAAACTGGTCAAATGCGGGAAATATTCGGTTAACGCAACCCCTACCCTGTATATAATTTAGACCAGTTTATATCTAGCTGTATCCAGGATCTTTAGGGAACTTTAGTGAACAAACGACATCATGAAGACCAAGGAACTCACCACACAGGCCAGTTTTGGATGTTTAAATCAGTGTATGAAAGAAGGTCCCAGGGTTTTAACATTTCATAGATGACTGTTCAGGCCATCATCCAAAAATGGAAGCATGGCACCTACCAAAGTCTACCTAAACTGACAAGCTGGGTTGGAGATTATTAATAATGAAAGCAGCCAAGAGGCCATGGACACCTCTGGAGGAGCTTCAGTGATCCATAACTTAGGTGAAAGAATCATTCGACAGGACGACTGTTAGTCACGCAAAAATGGCCTTAATGGAAGAGAGACAAGAAGAGACTCGGGTCCCGTTTTTTGGTTTGGACACTCCAAACGTGAAATAGAGTGCTCCAGTCGGATCAGACCAAAACTGAACATTCTGGCCTACATGCAAATACTGTGTGGAGGAACACCCACTGTTTCCATGACCCTGAGAACACAATTCCACAGTAAGACGTTGTTGTGGCGGCATCATGCTGTGAAGATGCTTTTCTCCAGCAAACACAGGGAACCCAGTAAGGGTTGATGGGGAGAGGAATGCGGGGCGAACCTGGAAGAACACCAGTTGGAGAAGACTGGGTCGGAGCGTCACCTTTCAGCAGCATAAGGACTTCAAACATGCAGCCAGAGCTGCAACGAAAGGATTCAAAGCATATTTGTGTTATTTAAAGGGCCAGAAATCAAACTGTAGACCTAGGGTGTATTCCATTACGAAGCAGGGGAAAAATATAACTGATATTGACACTCTTTATCCAATCTGACTCAGCTTCAGTTATGTTTTAAAGAAGAATAGGCAAATATTGGGTCTCTAGACCTGCCGGTAGAGAGATACCCCAAAAAGACCCCTTGACTGCCGTCATAATTGCGCTCAAAGGTGGTTCAACAAAATATTGACTGAATATTAATGCAGAACCTGTCACAAAAATGTGATTTTTCTCCCACTTCATATACCTTGTGTCTCTCATATACAGCCTCCCAAAAAGTTTTGAAGTTTAAGGTTCCGCTGTAATGATTTAATAAACCAAAGCATTTAGCTTTCTACCAGTTATGTGATGATGATAAACAATGAAAGAAAGTTAGAAATACATATTAATCGGGCAAAGGCAAATAATTAAATGTGTATAGAGGAGTGAGCAGAATGTTTTAACTAAATGATTGTGACTCAGCAAAGGTCAAATGCAGAAGACCGCTGTGTTTGATGCCTGTCCACTCTTATAATGACATTATGTTTCCTGCTGTCAGCGGCTCAGAAAGTACTCCAGCAGAAACACGTAGGAGAGCCTTTATGCTGTGTTTTGTTGCTTGTTGAACTCAGACTTGGCCGTCGGCTGTCCCTATGGAGGAGAGCACCAGCAGGGCTTGGTTTTCATCCACAATGGTCACACTGGAGGACTGAAGGATGTGCCTACTCAGGTTCTGTCTGGTCAGTGGGCTTCAAGCTCATTCCCTGCCAGTTTTGGCTTTGCCCTGCGAGGGAACAGGGATATTGATCAGAACGGGTTTCCAGGTATGACAGGATGAGGTTCTTTTTTTTTGTGTGCATCTTTTAACTCGTCTTCATTTAACTAACTTTGCTTTTGCAGATCTGATTGTTGGTGCTTTTGGCTTAGATAAGGCTGTGCTGTACAGGTATGCTTACCCACTTTGCATATTTACAGTGAGTGGCCTGGCAAAAGTATTCACACCCTGTGAAGTTTGTTTTACAATTTGTCACATTCGAATGATAAACTTTGATGTATTTTTTGATTTTATGTAATAGAGCAACACAAAGCAGTGCAAACTTGTGACGTGGATGTGGAAAACAGGTGGAGGCGGATTTTATTTATCAGAACAAAGGGTGCTGGATAAAACAAATGCACACCACACTTTTCAGATTATTTGTAAAAACAGCTGAAAACCACGCCTCCCTTTCCTTCTGAGCTGTGTTCTACTTTGTGTTGATTTGTCACAAAAACATCCCAGTAAAACACTTAAAGTTTGTAACTGTAATGTGACAAAATGTGGAAAAGTTCAAGAGGTAGGAATACTTTAGTGCAGCAATATCATGTATTTGATTCTTAATCTCTGTCTTGAATTAGAGCGCGCCCAATAGTGAGAGCCAGTGCCTCTCTAACCGTGCAGCCAACCATGTTCAACGAGGAGGAGAAGACTTGTTCACTGATCAAGGAAGACAAAAACATCTCCGTCTCCTGGTATGCACTCCATCTATTCAAATTAACTTCGGTTTGGTCCAACAGAGATGGATGTTTTTTTGTCCTTCCAGCATCTCGTCGGTGTTTGGATGGAAACCTTTCATATTCAAAAGCACCTTCAGAGGTCTTTGGCAAATTTTAATGTGGATTCTATGGCACGTTGATGTCAAATGACTTTATTGCTCCCTGTTTTCTGCACGAGCTGCTTAGTGCTATGCAGACGGAAAAAGTGAGTCCACTTTCAGTCTCAGCGATTCTGCTTCCACAGTTTCAGTTTAGCCATGAATGTGGAACATTTTCAGATTTGGAGTGTGGCATCACTCATTAATGCCAGCCTGTTTAACTGAACACAAGGAAGTGTTGTTTTGGTCCTTCTTGTTATTTTGTTTATGTTGCCTTGGTAACAGGAAGGAAACCAAGGGGAAAAAAAGAGTTGGAGTAGCTGGAAGAAAGATGGAGAAAGTTGTATAAGAACAGGAAATCGTATCCCGAATTGTGCCGTTACTGTATTAATCGCATGCTGGTCAGGGTCAACAATATGATTTTACTCAACTTTTTCTTTTACCAATACACTGCTGTGAAAAATTATTTACACCCTTATGTATTTTGTATCACTTACAGGTTTCAGATCATAAAATTAGAGACAATATTTGTCCTAATGTCAGACAAGGTTTTGAAATGGGAATTACATTTTTTGAGGGATAAAATGTATTCAGTCCAACCTGGCTCTAGCCCCACCCACCGACAGCCGAACACAGTGCTTTGATCTAGAGCTGCTTTGCTGCTCCAGGACTTGGATGTCTTGGCTGTAACTGATGGAAACATGAATTCTGCTCTCTAGCAGATAATCCTGAAGGAGAAAATCTGGCCAGAAGTTTGTGACCGTAAGCCCTGCTTTCCACCGGATCCGTAAGCGAGGCGTAACGTATTAGATGCGTTTTCCCCTTAAGCTCAGCAGCGCATCCCTTCCTAGCGTGTCAGACGAGCAAAGCCTACGAATGCGTTCCACACAGTTGGTCCCATGGGATCACGAAATCACAGGAGAGTTGCAATAGTATGACTGAATGGGTGCTATGCAGAAAAAAATAGTAATTCTATCTCAATAAGTATCTCAGGGACAGGGACTTAAAAAAGGCTGAACAATCTGATGAAGAAGACTGGTTCTGTTCTGTGGACAACTGTGGAACCTCTGGAGATGATGATGCAAAGAAAGATTTTTCATAAAATCAAACAAATTATGGACAACCCTGAGCATCCTCTTCATGAGACTATCCTACAACAGAGTGTCTTCAGTCGGAGGCTTCTTTAGTTTTGCTGCAGCACAGACCGCTACAGGAAATCCTTCCTGCCCAAAGCCATTATTATCTACAACAACTCCTTAAAGAATAATTTTTATATGTGCTACAACAACACTTAGTTTCCCTCTGGGATCAATAAAGTATTTTTGAATTAAATGGAATTAAACTCACCATCCACTCCCAAAACTGCAGTGATGTCGCTCCATGCCTTCTCCATTTTCATGTTGTCTTTGTAAAAATTATATTATCAAAATGGGTGATTTTCCACTTCAAGGATTAACATTTCGTCTTCCATGATGAAAACCAACAAATTAGACCCACAGACCCACTGACTTCAAACCTGGGGTAACAGCTAATTCTGTGTTTTATTTTTGTAGTTAAGCAATTGGAAATCTGCATGTGTCTTTTTTTATTTTGAATGCTGCTCCGATTTCCTGTCTGGTAGACCCGGCGCTTAAATTTAGCGGAGCGTCGAAACACTACGCTTCTGGGACGCGTCCGATTCGCGCCACTGCGCGCCCAGGGGAAACAAGCCCATTGACTATAGCTGCGTATTACGCTTCGCAGACGTTACATCGCACCTTACACATCCGGTGAAAAGCCGGGGTTGGTCCAACCTCACCTGGCTTCTCAAGCAGAACAACGACTTAAAGCACATCAGCAAATCAGCTTCAGAATTGCTCTCTAGAAACAAAAGGCATCCATCAGTGTGGCTCAGTTAAAACAATTCTGCAAAGCAGAGTGGGCCAAAATTCCACTTGACGGTTCCAGGTTGCCGCTATCTGTTAGAATATGGAAACAAGGTTGTGAATTAGCATCAACCTGGATTTTTTTTTCCATTTCTGAGACACAGGAACAACATTAAGATAAAAGTTTCTATGAAACTTGGGTCAATCTAGATAAAAAAAAAGAAAACCCAGATCACTGGTGATTACTTCTGTCAAACTTTATTTCTCAGCTAAATGCCACTTCTTCAAGAACAACTTCCAACTACACTACCCATAATTCCAGCTTCCTCAAGAAGAAACCTTTGCATAAAGAGTTATGGTAGATTAGTGTCATTCTGTGACTGAACTGGGTTTTAAATCAACGATGATAACCAAGAGCCATGAAATGAGCAGTAGCAGTGTTTATTCTTGGATCTGTGTTCTCCCTGCAGTGTGAACACCAGGTTCTGTCTGGAGGCTGATGGAAAGCACCTCCCCTCTCATTTAGGTAAGGCATGCTCTCACATACAGTGGTACACATACACACACACACACACACACATGGTCCCCATTACCTTGCTTTTGTTGTGCAGCCACAAGTATGCTGGACCTTTCTGTGGTCATTTTGGCAGTTAGGATCTAGATAAAAGAGCAATTGTGTAAATACAGGGTAAGATTTAAATACGTTTGTGTGTGTTTATTTAAAATAGGGTGTTTTGTATTTTCTCTGCTGTCCGCTAAATTTTTAATGTGGTCTGAGATTATGCTCTATATGTGTCTCTATATGCTTTTTAGAAAGACAAAAAAATAAATACAGGCTTTCAAGTTAAAACGATTACCTTTGTGCATGTGTATGTTTGCGTTCTGTGACAGTGTTTATCTTGGCAAACGTGTGTTTGTTTGGCTCTGCATTCATTGAAATGCATCTCTCTGTGTAATAAAAGCAATAAGATGATGGACTTTTTTGTGTGCACGTTTGAAGGCTTCGTGGTGGAATTGCAGCTAGACAGCGCAAAGCAGAACCAACAGGAATCTATCAGGAGGGCCTTATTCCTGGAGAGCCAGCAGCCCACCCTGGTGAAGACCTTAAACCTCACAAATGGTGAAAGGTTCTGCCACGAAACCCAGATCTACCTGCGGGTCAGTCTTTAAACTGTGTTTGCCCCATAAGAACAGGAACAACCAAACAGAAAGTATTTGCTTTGTGATTCAATGACCCTTGTCCACCAGTGCCTACTCACCGTATCTCCACTCAGTTATAAGGGTTTTCCAATAGTAATGCTTACATGGTACCAGCCGCTTTTTAAGAACCTACTTTGCTGGGGTCAGGTTGAAAACACAACATAAGAAGGCTATCGATCACAGATTGGCTAGGGGGTGGAGTCACTGGTTGTGTAATGAGAGTGACTCCCTTACAAGAGTCAGACCCCCCATTTGTAAAACTCTCAACAGTGACTAAGCGTATTTGGAGGTTTAAGGAAAATGGCAACAACCAGGTGCAGACGTTTTTGTGCTTGTTGCATAGTGCTGTTATGGCGTTGTAAGGCTGTGTTACTTTTCGGACTCTGGGGCCGCCCTGCTTGGGTGAGCCTGCCCATATAGAGGTGGTACTCCATTGACTTGTTGCTCAGTCCTGCTCAGCCCCGCCCCTCTAGTCCAAACAAACCAATTTAACTACCAGTATCTCGGAAACTAACAGACTGGGACATTCACGCCGTCTCACTCCATAGAAAAGTATTAGGACCTGCAACAGTTTTGTGGTTTTCTGGGGTTTATTTGTGTTTTAAGGCACAAATATGGTTAAAAGATCCAAAGGTTATACACCGTATCTGACCAAAGCTGTGGCCGCAAGGTGGTCGGTGCCTGTCGCGGCGGTAACCCCCGAACTCGCTGGAGGACATCGGCGGTAAGGGATGCTGTCAGGCTGAAGAAGGAGTCCTATCGGGTCTTTTTGGCTTGTGGGACCCCTGAAGCAGCTGATAGGTACCGGCAGGCCAAGCTGGATGCGGCCACTGAGCCACTGAGGCAAAAACTCGGGCATGGGAGGAGTTTGGAGAGGCCATGGAAAACGACTTCCGTACGGCTTCGAAGCAATTCTGGTCCACCATCCGGCGTCTCGGGGGGGGGGGGGGGGGGGGGGGGGGAGTGGTCTGCCACCAACACTGTTTACACTGGGGATGGTGTGCTGCTGACCTCGATGCGGGACGTTTTGGGTTGGTGGATGGAATATTTCGAAGACCTCCTCAATCCCTCCGGCACGCCTTCCAATCTGGAAGCAGGGTTTGGGTACTTTGGGTGGGGCTCTCCAATCTCTGGTGCTGAAGTCACCGATGTCGTTAAAAAGCTCCTCGATGGCAAGGCTCCGGGGGTGGATGACATTTCGACCGGAGTTCCTCAAGGCTCTGGATGTTGTGGGGCTGTGTTGGTTAACGCGGCTCTGCAATATTGCATGGACATCGGGGGCAGTTCCCTTGGATTGGCAGACCGGGGTGGTGGTCCCCCTGTTTTAAAAGGGGGACCACAGAGTGTGTTCCAACTACAGGGGGATCACACTTCTGAGCCTCCCTGGTAAGGTCTATTCAGGGGTTCTGGAGAGGAGGGTCCGACGTATAGTTGAACCTTGGATCCAGGAGGAACAATGCAGTTTTCGTCCTGGCCGTGGAACACTGGACCAGCTCTACACCCTCAGCAGGGTCCTGGAGGGTCCGTGGGAGTTCGCCCAACTGGTCTACATGTGTTTTGTGGACTTGGAGAAGGCATTCGACTGTGTCCCTCGGGGGGGCCCTGTGGGGGGTACTCTGGGAGTATGGGGTACCGGGCCCCTTGATACGGGCTGTTAGGTCCCTGTACGACTGGTGCCAGAGTTTGGTTCACATTGCCGGCAGTAAGTCGGGCTTGTTTCCGGTGAGAGTTGGACTCCACCAAGGTTGCCCTTTGTCACCAATCCTGTTCCTAACTTTTATGGACGGGATTTCTAGGCGCAGCCAAGGTGTTGAGGGGATCCGTTTTGGTGGCCTCAGGATCGGGTCTCTGCTTTTTGCAGATGACGTGGTCCTGTTGGCTTCATCGGAACGTGATCTACAGCTTTCGCTGGGGCGGTTCGCAGCCGAGTGTGAAGCGGCTGGGATGAGAATCAGCACCTCCAAATCCGAGGCCATGGTCTTGAGCCGGAAAAGGGTGGGGTGCCTTCTCCGTCGGGGATGAGGTCCTTCCCCAAGTGGAGGAGTTTAAGTATCTGGGGGTGTTGTTCACGAATGAGGGAAAAATGGAGCGGGAGATCGATAGACGGATTGGTAGGGCATCTGCAGTTATGCGGGCGCTGTACCGATCTGTCTTGGTGAAGAGGGTGAGAAGCTCAGTCATCCAGAGGGGGCTCAGAGTAGAGCCGCTGCTTCTCCACATCGAGAGGAGTCAGTTGAGGTGGCTCGGGCATCTGGTCAGGATGCCTCCTGGACGCCTCCCTGGTGAGGTGTTTCGGGCACGTCCCACCGGGAGGAGGTCCAGGGGAAGACCCAGGACACGCTGGAGGGACTATGTTTCTCGGCTGGCCTGGGAACGCCTTGGTATTCCTCCCGAGGAGCTGGAACAAGTGGCTGGGGAGAGGGAAGTCTGGGTCTCTTTGCTTAGACTGCTGCCCCCGCGACCCGACCCCGGATAAATGGAAGAAAATGTGATGGGATGGGACAGTATCCCGAGAGGATAAGCAACAGAGTTTATTATATTCCGTTTCTGTTAGGTAAATATTACCCTAGAACATAGAGAACAGAATGAGGAAAAACACAACTTCTGTGTTTTACTTGTGAAAAGACTTCACAAGAGGGGAAGAAAGGCATCGAGCTTACTCAGTGTCTTCACTCCAAGAATGCTCAGTGCCTACTCCCACCGAGCTCACTCTCCTAAAAGCCTTTATTACAAAACAGGGGTTTACAACAGGAAGGGCCGGATTATGTTAGCAGAGGCCCCTGGGCACAAATGTTCAAAGGGCCCCCTCACCGCCAAGATAATATCATTTAAATAGGATTTTCACCACAGTCTTGTAAAACTACATTGCTCATCTGAGGGCAACAGTATCAAGACACAACACAGTGGTGTAACTCCCTTGCATATGTAAACACATCCTGCTTGATCTCACCTCAACCATGCCAGGACTACAATTCAGATTGTTCCATAACTTAATCACAAAAACTCACTCATACTCGTTAATTTTTCTTTCCTGTCGCTCCTCTCCTCTCTCAAAGCGCTCCTTCAGTTCTTTTGCTTCTCAGCTCTCCAATGCTGCCCTTCTGTGTCTCTGTCTGTCTTCTCCCTATTTTTTTCTCTTTTATTGATAAAAAATAGTGCAATCAGTTTAAGTAAACTTGACTTATACTTTTAAGCATTTGATCATAAATGCTAAATGAATGCAAAGTAAAAACAAATGCTTTTTCTTTTATATAATAATGTGTTTAATAAACCTGTATCTGTAAATCTAATCTCCTGTTTCTCCATCCTCCTCTACTGTCTCTTTCCTCCTCCTCTCCTGTTTTTCATAACTAAAACCATGAGAACAGGGCTCTTGTCTAGGAATGCACAATGTATTAACACCAACATCGATATCTGCCGATATTAGTCATTTTTTAACATATTGTATTGGTCCGAGAAGTAAAACTGAGCCAATATTAAAAATCACTATTTATTTCTATCTTTGTAAGAGATTAGTGTAACATTTATAACATTCTAAATAATAGTTACTGGCCATAAGAGCAATATTATCAAATGTTTTGATCGGTGCATCCCTACTTCTCACTCTGTCCTCCATGATGTGCTGCCCCAGCCTTTCTGTCCACCTCTTTATGAGTTCACAAAGAAAATGACCAAACTGACCAGTGTTGGTAATAACGGCGTTTAAAATAACGGCGTTATTTAACGCCGTTGTTTTTTGAGGAACGGGCTAATCTAACTAATGACTTTTCCTGTCGTTACAACGCCGTTTCCGTTATTGTACATCGAATGTGATGGGTTACAATAATGAATTGATTCACTGACTAACTGCATAACCCTAGAGCGCCGGAGTTTTTAATATATGAGGCTCAACAAAGAGATACGCGATTATGATTTGCTAAGGCAGTCATGTGTTTCTTGGTAGCCAATCGGAGCAAGTGATTTCACACACAGGCCAGGACACGCGACTCCTGCAAATGCACAAACATCAAACAAGCAACAGCAATGTCGAGTCCAGAGCAGTCGGATGAAAAGCTTGCGTTTTCAAAGTGGCAATATAAACATTATTTCAAATTCACGGAGGTCAAAGGCAAGAACGTCCATGTCAAGTGTACATTGTGTCCAGGAACAAAGGCCTTGTCAACATCTGCGGTAAGCGATTCATATTTAATGTAGCATCTCACAACAGCACACGCATCTACTAAGTTAGTGGCCAAAAACACTGATACCCCGACTGCAGATAATGGCAGCGCACCATCAACCAGCAAAGAAGGACTCGGAGCAAAGTCGGCCAGCAGCAGTAGCTAGACTTTTCTGCCTCACAACAAAAACCTTTGACACAGGCCGAAGTCAACAATTTGATCAGCAGGTTTGTAGTTAAACACATGTTGCCGTTATCGACGGTGGAGGGTGATTCATTCCGAGCAATTATTTCGAAAATACCCAGGACAGTAGGGGCCTGTGGGCCATGCAAAAAGACGTTTGTTAAACACCTAGAAGCAGAATATGACCGAATGAACACAGAGCTCAAAAGAGTTTGGAAGAGTTGGACTTTTTGTCTACACCTGCTGATATTTGGACTGCGCACACCCGCAGTTATCTGGGCGTGACAGCCCACTGGATAGATGCACACAGCCTAGAGCGAAAGAAAAGCAGCCTTGGCCTGCAGGCGGTTAAAGGGCCGTCATACATATGATACGATTGCTACTGAGCTTGACAATATTCACTCGTCCTTTGGTATTTCTAACAAAATTACAGTTACTGTCACAGACAATGGTTCGAATTTTGTAAAGGCTTTCAAAGTTTACCAGGCCATTCAAGGTGATGATTCTGGGGAGGAGGATGATGATGATGAAGTAACTTTTGTCGACCTTCATGATATTTTACAAGACATGAATGTGGACGAGGATATGGAAGAGGAAGTTGTTACTTTACCACCACATCACAGATGTGCATCGCATACAGCAAACCTTATTTCCTACAGTGATGTGGACAAGTGGTTACTCTCAAGGCCAGATGTAAAAGCTGTGTACAGAAGTGCTACCTCAAAATGCACAGCATTATGGAACAAGGCTAGCCGTTCCACAGTGGCTGCAGAGACTGTAGATGAAGTCCTGGGAAGTAAGCTCCTTGTGCCATGTACCACCAGATGGAACTCCTTTCATGGTGCCATTGCTCGTGTTTGTGAATTCCCAATCACAGAGCTGAACACCATCTCCTATAATTTTGGATTGAAGGCCTTCACAGATCGGGAATATCAGTTCCTCAGAGAATATTGCAAAGTGATGAAGCCACTGACAGTAGCCCTCGACATTCTTCAAGGTGAAGACAATTGTTTCTATGGCACACTCCTTCCCACACCAGAGACATTGATCTCCAAGACCATGGACTGGAAGAGTGGCCTGCAAATCCTTGGTGACCTTCCAGAGGCTGTTGACAAGGTGAGAGCTAATATTTCTTCAGATGCTCCGATATATACGTACTCTCCCATATATGAATTATGTATTAATTATGATATATGAAATCAAAGTAAAATTAAATGTACCTCTTAGCTCATGTGTAATACTGTGTGTGTGTGTGTGTGTGTGTGTGTGTGTGTGTGTGTGTGTGTGTGTGTGTGTGTGTGTGTGTGTGTGTGTGTGTGTGTCATTTCAGGCAGTCAAAACCAGATTTGCAGAGGTACTGGAAAGCGACACTGCCCAGATTTAAATTACGTTGGCTAAGGACACAGGAACGGAAGGACAATGCCAAGGCAAGGCTGCTGGTGGAGTGCCGGAAATTTGCCCAAGATGAAGACCAGCTAACAAGTACCAATGCACCAACACACAACCGCAGCAGTGACTCTGCCATAGAGGATGAATTATTTTCCTTTGAGGATGAGGAGGACAACTCTGCTTCAGTGGAAAGCCAAGTCGCTGACTATTTCAAGTTAGGAGCACAAGGAATGGAGACTCTAAAAGGGTTCCCATTGATTAAGAAAGTTTCACTGAAATACAATGCAGCCACTCCATCCAGTGCCCCAGTAGAGAGGTTATTTAGCCTGGGGAAGCTGGTCCTCACCCCAAAGCAGAACAGGTTGTCTGACAAGAGGTTTGAAATGCTGCTGCTTCTTAGATACAACCATCGTTTTGAAGGGTAGGATGGTTAGACTACATGGGTTAAGTGGATACATGATGGTGGATACATTAATAGATGCACATTATGGAAGAAGTGCATGGGTAAAGTAATAGCCTATGTAGGAGCTGAAGTTCAGTGTTAAAAGAACTCCATGTTGTTGAACTTTTTTTACTTTTTAAATGAAGAGAAAATACTTGAAAAACTATAAGCCTATGTCTTCCAGACTATTCGTCTCAGGTTGAGAGTTTGATTTATTTAATTTGCTACAGTTATTGCTAACGCACTTTATATTGTTTAACTGTTTATGTTTGAAGAAAATACTTGAAGCACAGAATGACCACAAGACCAGTTGTCTGTAAGTTTGATTTACTGTAGACTACAATCTCAGAGTTAAAAAAACTGATTTTTATACATTCACTTTTGATGTGACCAAAATACAGTAATTAAAGGTATAGGTTCTTACCTGGACCAGTTATCTCAGGTTGTGAGTTTGATTTATTTATTGTAAACACACTTCATGCTGTGAACTGTTCACTTTTGAAGACAATACTCAAAAAGATTCTACCAGACTACTTTGAGTTAAAGACGTTTTATAATAATAATAATAATAATAATATTTAATAACTTTGCAGTGTGAGTGCATTTTATGTTGTTACTGTTTACTTAAGATACAATTTACTTTTTTGAACAAGTAGTGAGTTACTATGACTAATTAGTTTTTTAAAGTAACGTTCACAACACTGTTAAAGAGTAGGATAAACCTCCTGTTGTCTGTTTATGTGCAATAAATATAGAAAGTTACATTTATGTACCTGTCTGTTTTACTTATTTCAACTGACTTCTTAAAACTGTTCCGAAATATCTAAAATCTTTGTCATAAAGAAGTAAAATCTTTGACAGTAATGCAAATAGTTACTTCCCAAGGTAACTAGTTACTTTTATTATAAAGTGATTCAGTTACTAACTCAGTTACTTTTTTGAAAAAGTAGTGAGTAACTATAACTAATTACTTTTTTAAAGTAACATTCCCAACACTGAAACTGACAGATAAATGCCAACAAAGTTAACACTATGTGCTGATCCAAGTAATTCATCATCACTACAGAAACCTCTTTCACCTGAAAACTGACTGACAGCAACGACCCACCTGAGCAGAACCTCCCCCAGTACCGCGTCTCTCCCTCCAGCTGGTCCAGTTTAGCTTTCTGTCCTGCTACCAGTGGCTGATGCTAGCAGCACACTGATGCCATGATCAGAGCTTTCCTCATGGTCACACACGCATTACGAGAGTTTCCAATCAGAGAAACCACTAATGTACTGGTTTTATTTGCTCCAAATAAGATGCAGGGGAAACAAAAGATATTAGCCTGCCTGTGGTCAGTGAACATGTGATCCAGTCTGAAGAAACTTTTTCTCCACTTGGGAAGTGACAGCAGATCATTAGGTTTGGGTCACTGTACCGCTCAAACCTCGATCACAGGATGAAGCTGGATATCTGGTCGCCCGATTATTAAAAGCAGCAGCTCCACCATTGATAACAACAGCGTAAGCATTTACGTTAACTGTCCCCCAAAATGCTCCGTTACACACCGGATGAACCCAGTCTGAGCCGCTGCTATAGTTAGCCTCATGTTGTGTTGTGTAGCTAACGCAGTCCCCTCCGAACAGGTTCACTGGCTCACCATCATCCACCATGTCTTCTTTTTCCTGATTTTCCTCCTTAGGTTTTACACAGAACCTGTCAGTAGATGACAGACTTCCTAATAAACACGTCTTCTTCTCATCTTTCTCTCTTTCATTTATAGAAACTGCCTTTTTTCGCTCATTTCAGATTCTCTTAGGACTAGGCTACTCCTACTGTCCGGTGACGGTCAGCGGAGCGCTACTTGCTGGGGCAGGGGCGTGGCATGTTACCATGGATTCCACAACTGCGCCTTAGGGACTATGTAACTTCGTTAGGGTAAAAAAAATGGTGTGGATCTTATTGGTTATCTCCGCCAGCACCGATCTCAGCCATATTTGAAATATGAAGACCATTTTTTTTTCTTCCTTAAACTGCTCATATGGGCCCCCCAGTGGGCGTGGGCCCCTGGGCCTGTGCCCATAATGCCCATTGGATAATCCGGCCTTGACAACAGGTCATAAAGAACACCCACATTAGGCCTGTGGGTGTTGAAACGGAATAACAAAGTACATGTAAATTAGGCCTTCCAGATGATCCTCTCAATCAAATCAACTCTTAGAGGATTTATCACCCATATGAGGAATTTGCACAAACCTTTCCGTTCCTTAAGCTCTGTGATGTCTGTAAAGCATACAAATGGTCTTGTTTAAACTTTACACAGTCAAAATACAGTAACATACACAGTATTACACTTATCAATGATAATACAAATTTTCTAACAGTTTCTCAAACAAAAAAAGGAACCAGGAACCAGCTGAGTACGAGTCTTGGGGTATGTTTGGTATGTACTTGTTGTAATTCAGAGGGAAATGAGCAGACGTCGCCAAACAACCGGCTTTGTAAAATAAGAAGAGTTACTGGTGAAGTAGTTTGTAACAAAGCAAACAGAAACATGACAACCATCCCTGCTTCTTCCATTGTCAATCTCTTGTTATTCTCTGCTTTTGTGGGGACCTTTTGGTGCTGATCAGTGACACCACTCACTTCCCAAATGTTCGTGATATGCGGACATCTTAGCAAATTCCTTAAAGGGCCAATTATGTTTCGAGACACGATGGCTGAGAGATGGCTGACAATCCTGTGGCTAATTTCTGATTTCCATGTTTTGTAAAGCTTTGACCTGCTGATACTGATTTTAGTGGATCCCAACAACTATAGGATACTATAACAGTTGGATAAAAAAAAAAAAATTATAGCGGTTTTGATCATAATAGTCAGTCTTTGTGATCATAAGTGCTCACATATTATTTTTATTAGGAGAAGATGCAATGTCACACTGTGTGAGAAAATGGTAACCATACAATTCCAGTCACTTGCCAGTTTCTCATTGCATAGATATAAAGCCCACCAAACACTGTTGCCCCCAAAGGAAATTTTCAATCTGCAGCATCATAGTTCACAACATCACATGCAACATAGACAATTTGTGGCAATGAACAGATGAAATATGTAAGGGTGTAAATACTTTTCACATAGCACTGTATGGATGCTTATTGGACAGGATAGATTTTGACACTTTTAGGTAAAATCTCATTCCGAATAATTTGGAATGTTGTTGTTAAAAATGGGAAAACTGTTGTTATTTGCCAATTGTTTTGTTTTGTAACCAAAAACAATATGTTTTAATCATTCAAACATTAAAATAAAAATTTCACAAGATGTTGTACAGTACTTTATGTTATTTCAATAAGAAACAAATCTTTATAACTGCCCATAAAAGGTATAAAACTGCCGGCCGTTGCCCTAAATTTAGGTATGCAACCGCCATATTGCAATTTGTTGGAGTTTGTGAGGAATCTCTGACTTTCCAAAATGAAATCAGGACTTTAGAGGGTCCTCCAGTTGATTTTTCTGAAACATCTGTCACACACATGTTGAGTTTTGTTTTAGCCAATCATTCATTTGCCTTTCATTTCACTGGCCATTTCTGAAAAATAACTGATTATGTGATCTTCTGTTAATGATACATTTTTTAAGGAATAGAAACTCACTTTTTACTTCCCACCCTGGGTAAATAAAGAGGCCAGAGTGTAGAGTCATGGTGGACAAAGTAGCTCTGGAATATTGCATGCCCCCTCAAGAGAACACACTACCCCAGTTCTTCAGCAGCTTCACTGGTTGCCCATAGAATCTCGGATCAACTTCAAAATTCAAATTGTCACATTTAAGTGCATCAATACCCTTTCCCCTCCCTAACTGTGTGACCTGCTTGACATCGCCACTCCTTCCCGTTCTTTTAGATCTTCGTCAGCCACTCATCTTGTTATTGCTTTTGCCCGGCTTGTCACCATGGGGACCAGAGCTTTAAGTCTCTCTGCGCCGCAGCTCTTAAAGATCTCATGACACCAAGCTGATTTAATGTAAATGTATTATGACATAATGCATCTTGTCAAAGTATGTGGTTGTGTAAATGTATGAGCCGATCAGACTTGATTTTACGCAATAATTAGAGTTTCAAAAATATTAGCTTAATCGCGGCTTCAAAGCGACGTCTCCATGTGACGTCAGCGACAGAACCGCTCAGGCTGAACAGTCCGAAAACTCAGCTGTCAGGCCTGATGGAGGCGCTCATATTTGAAGGCTCGGAAGATTCTTCCTCCAGTTTTAGCCTTGAGATGGTTTTTGAGGTGGATAATGCAGCAGGTTCTGGTGCCTCTAGAGGCATGGAACCGTACAGATACCGGCCGTACACAGCAACTGAGATGGATAGAAGAAAGGGGGTCAGAGAAGCTAACGGGCGAAGTGACGTCAGGGAAACACAGGTTGGCAAGGATTAGAAATAACTTAATAGTGGCTTCTTTAAAAAAAAACAAAAAAAACAAAATGATATAAATGAGCATAATAATATTAACGTGTAGTGATTTTAATAGTGACCTGAAAAATAAACATTAGCCTACATAATGTAATAATGTAAATATGGTAAATCAGTTTTAAAACTAAAAATAATAAACTAATCCAGACTGGACAAGGGCATCAGTTTGTTTTTAAAACTGCTGGGGATAATTATTGATTATTCATATAGCCTATAATTATTCAGCCGTCGGCTATAGGCTATATGCGCAGTAATAAGACGCGTTCCCTTTACAACCCTTGTCGTTCTGTGCGGGGAAACTTTAACAGTTCAGAGTCCTGAAAAATCTGAAACATATTCAATATTATTTAATTCTTCATTCATTTTAGTTAATATTCAGCCCGAACAATCTGAATAAAGAATCTCCGTCGTGCCATCACACATGGAGCAGATGAAAACATGTACTAAATATGAACATTTTACCTGCAGTCTCACAACTTTCTCATGGTCTATGGACGTAAATTACGCACCTGCTTGTGCGTAAGAGAGGCTGAATCCGCTCCGCTCGCACACTGGAATAACAAGCGCCACTTCTTTCTCAATTTTCTTATTGCCTCAGCCGGATGAAATAGTGTTGCATTGAGTACGGTGTCCAGGTCTGATGATGATGCTCAGATGCTCTCATAGGAATCTTTTTTGATTGATTGAGTTTCCTAAACTCTGTACATAAAGTTAAAAATGACTGTGCGCAGGGCCACCTTAACCAGCTGATAGGCCCCGGGGCAGAGAGGCTCAGTAGGCCCCCCCCACCCACGGCCCTTATATATGGGTGTGTTATATACGGCTCCTATATGTGTGTATAGATAGATACACTATCTATCTATCATAGATAAATAGATATGCTGAAAATTGAAAATATATTATCAAAGCCAACATATCTATTTTATTTTTGTATTGAACACCATAAAACATATAAGTAGTTAATACCACCATCACCTCTGCATAAACATCAAATAGCGATGACAGCAGAAACAAAGAACAGCAGCTAACAAGTCAGTGCAACGACCTTCTCTTTAAAGAAAGCAAGGCAAGTTTATTTGTATAGCACAATTCATGTTACAGGACAATTCAAAGTGTTTAACATAAAACATCAAAAGCATTACAGCAGGGTGCAGAAAAAGCAAAAGTACAGGAATAAAAACCATGATTTAAAATGAAAAATAAAATCTATGTTAAAAGAAGCCGTGCAGATTTATAACTTAGAATAAAAACCTAAACAAAAGCAGCTGAGAACAGGTTGTTGTGCATCATGCACACACACACACACACACACACACACACACACACACACACACACACACACACACACACACACACACACACACACACACACACACACACACACTCCTTTCAGCACCATGGGCAGCAATATGACCAATGTGTCAGCAAGTGCGTATTGATTTACATTTAACCTGTTCCACCCCACAGCCCCGCCGCCGGGTCACTGTGGGGAAAGGGCGGAGAGAATGGCCGAATTTAGTTGACCTGTGGTCACTGATTGCTAAGCATGTCCTATCATTATAAACCTCCGAATCTCGGCTAACGACTCATCTAAATATTTTCTGTGACCTCCAAACCCAGAAAAAATAACAAGCAACTAAAAGAGCAGTTGTGCTAGTTTGGGATTTTTACATGAACACATTCAACCGAACCTGTCGGTCACCCTGCCGAACAGAACCAAGCAAACTTTGCCTTCCCTGAAAGCCAGCATCTCACAGATTCTAAAGCTGCAAGTTTCATCACGCTACGTGCAAATTTCAGCAAGTGAGCAGCAAAATAAGCCCAAAAATACATACATTTGAAAAAAAGAGCCTAATTTTTTTCGTACCTTTTTTTTCCGTGCTGAAAAGAATAATCCACCGTGATATGACTGTATTTTCAGAATAACTAAAATATCCAGTGTGTATTTAGAAAAGAAAAAGTGAAAAAAAAACGAAAACCTGCAGTAGAAATCTCCCATGTCTCGCTCCTATCGGCTGCGCCTCCTCACCTGCGGTTGGTTCCCTGCTGCGCGGGCAGCTCCATTCCTACAGGTGCTGCTGCTGCATCCTCCTCTCTGCCCGGTGTGTCAGAGAGCTAGCTATGTCCTACTTCTTTAGCTGACTTAAAGAATTCTGTCAGCTTAGGCATTTTCTTTCTTATTTCTTTGTCTCGAAGCTCCTTCTCACAAATTTCTTTTCTTTTCTGAGCACTGCTCTCAAATTTCTTCCCCGACAGTTTTCAAAGTTTCTTTACATCTAGATGACCACGCCCTGAAATTGTCTAAATTGTTTGATTGGTGAGCTCATGGTGCAATGGGAACTTTAGAGGCCACGTGGGTGAAGTAGGTCACTTGTAATTTGGATCAATCAGCAGCATTAAATTAGCATATAGGATGATTGACAGAAAACCTGACAAGTAATAAAACGTTTCTTTTGGTTTTTGTTTTTTTACCTGAAGTGATAGGCCCCCTGAGCATGATAGGCCCCTGGCCACCCCCCCCTGGTTGGCCCGTGCATTAAGGCGGCCTTGACTGTGCGTCTGCATCAAGTGGTCAGTGGCATAAATTGCAAATTTTCACAATGAAGGACGGCTGTTAGTTTGGGTCCACAGGTGTTTCTGATTATTGTACTGATGAATAGAGGTTGTGTCATAATAAACTGACGGCAAAAGCTCATCACACAAACACCTCAGATTGTATTCCTATTCCTTTTTCTGAATGCACTCGCTACCTGATGGAGTAGTGGGGTGGTTGAGCCGCCCGTCAGAAAGTGAACTTTTATGTGATGTCCTGCTTCATTTTCTCACTCGATTTCCCTGCCACACAGTAAGGAGCCCTGCTAACAATGGCCTTTACATTTTTCCAATTAGGCTACAGTTTTAAAGAAATGATCAAAGACAGAAAATAACACAATCCCCAAAGGATTGTAAATTAGCCTATATTACAATGAATCATTTCCCTTTTGATTCTTTTAAACATATACATCTGAAATCAATTTGATGCAGAGATCTCTGTCCAGAAACCAAATATTGTCCACAGTCCCTGGCTTTATCTGCGCTCTCCATTCCTGAATCACAAATTCAGTCGCAGAAAAGTCTCTCTGGCATCACAGGATAGCGGGAACATTCTGCTGTCAGCGCAAAGCTGGGGGAATATTCTGCCATGTTCTTTCCACAAACACAATATATCAACACCATCTCTTTGGGAGTCGTAAACAAACAAAAGTATTAAATTTATATTTTTAACCTGCAGTAAAGAAAGTTCAGCCAGACCCATTAAATTTAATTGATGTATTTTTCCATCTTGAAACGGCTAACAGTGGCAATGCAGGACTCTGCCCTGAACATGGGTGCATATGGACTAAAACCTTGATGTATCCACTGCAAAGAACGCTGCAGCATCTGCACAGAAAGAAATCATGACTGTATGAGAAAGTGCAATGGAGTCATTTCAATAATAGTCCGTTCAGATACTGATTATGTGGAAATTGTGCTGGGAGCACAAGTGGATGTTAGATCTGCGCTGGTAGGAAATTCATCAGGTTTAGAAAAGTGGTGGTGACATGTCCCCGGCTAAAATGAGCCTATGCTTCTGAAAACACGAGATCTAACTGGGCAGTCAGTGGAAGTCGAGCTTGTTGGAGTAGCGATGCTGACGCTATCGCTGTCAGTGTCGCATCGCAGTCCACAAGCACCACCACGGTATCGCCGCCACACGCTGTCACACTCCTGCTGAACACTGTAGGCACAGCTGCTGGCAGCAACACACACTAAACAACCCAGGCATTCCTTTATCATAGTAATAAGAACAATTCTGCTCAAAATGTTCCCAACAGAGAAGAGAGGAGGAAGAGGAGGGAGCCCACTACTCACGGTGCGTCTAACCTGTTTCACCCACTTAGACAGTAACTCTGGGTCTTTGGGAAACTTAAATAAACTGACACCGTCCTTGTGTGTATTTGAGCAAAATCCCCAAACATAACGCGAAGGCATTCCGATCACTTTT
The DNA here is from genome assembly GCA_963556495.2 of Valencia hispanica. NCBI lineage: Eukaryota > Metazoa > Chordata > Actinopteri > Cyprinodontiformes > Valenciidae > Valencia > Valencia hispanica. The sequence continues at coordinate 48,525,490 of OY747708.1, forward strand.
CTTTGTCAAAAACAGAAAATAGCGGTCCCAGTCACAGCTGAAAAGCCGCTGTCAAATGTGTCAACAAACAGAATGCGTTCTCTCGCCAACGTCACTTCCGGCTTTCTGCTCGTTCAGTGCGCAGTGATACAGTAGTAAAATGCTAGTCAACGCAGCGTTTTTTTGCTCTCAGTAGGATTATACAAGGCGTGTTTATGACTTTGACATAGTCCATTGGGTTCAGATTTCTTTATTTTATGTTATTTTTAAAAATGTCAACTTCGTGTAATGAGGTCTTTAAACTCACTTACTCCCGACATCAGAAATAACAACTGTTTATTTACATCACAGCTCGAAACACACTTTTGTTCAAACAGGCTTATTCGCTTTAGACACTGATTTTGATTGTTGTCCTGCCTACTGATTTGCTATTTGAATGTTTTGCTGATTGTCTATGCATTTTTATTTAATCTGTTTTTACTTCTCTGTAAGGTGAACTTGGGTTTTAGTATGGCGCCCTCAACAAAAAGGTATTACAATTTTTTACAGACAGGGAATTACCTAATTAATGAAACACAAATAATAAAACTGTTGAAATGTATGCCTCAAATTTACAGTGAATGCAGTGAGATCTAAAGATTACATTTGGAGCAATTATGCTTTGATTTCTACTTTGTATGACTGAGCTGTTTTGTTCCCATCGTCTACAGTCGTGGCCAAAAATTTTGAGAATGACACAAATATTAGTTTTCACAAAGTTTGCTGCAAAACTACTTTTAGATGTTTGTTTCAGTTGTTTCTGTGATGTACTGAAATATAATTACAAGCACTTTATACGATTCAAAGGCTTTTATTGACAATTACATGACATTTATGCAAAGAGTCAGTATTTGCAGTGTTGGCCCTTCTTTTTCAGGACCTCTGCAATTCGACTGGGCATTCTCTCAATCAACTTCTGGGCCAAATCCTGACTGATAGCAACCCATTCTTTCATAATCACTTCTTGGAGTTTGTCAGTATTAGTGGGTTTTTGTTTGTCCACCCGCCTCTTGAGGACTAACCACAAGTTCTCAATGGGATTAAGATCTGGGGAGTTTCCAGGCCATGGACCCAACATTTCAACGTTTAGGTCCCAGAGCCACTTAGTTATCCCTTTTGCCTTATGGCACGGTGCTCCATCGTGCTGGAAAATGCATTGTTCTTCATCAAACTGTTGTTGGATTGTTGGAAGAAGTTGCTGTTGGAGGGTGTTTTGGTACCATTCTTTATTCATGGCTGTGTTTTTGGGCAAATTTGTATGTGAGCCCACTCCCTTGGATTAGAAGCAACCCCACAGATGAATGGTCTCAGGATGCTTTACTGTTGGCATGACACAGGACTGATGGTAGCGCTCACCTTTTCTTCTCCGGACAAGCCTTTTTCCAGATGTCCCAAACAATCTGAAAGAGGCTTCATGGGAGAATATGACTTTGCCCCAGTCCTCAGCAGTCCATTCACCAGACTTTCTGCAGAAGATCAATCTGTCCCTGATGGTTTTTTTGGAGAGAAGTGGCTTCTTTGCTGCCTTTCTTGACACCAGGCCATCATCCAAAAGTCTTCGCCTCGCTGTGCGTGCAGATGCGCTCACACCTGCCTGCTGCCATTCATGAGCAAGCTCTGCACTGGTGGCTGAATCCTCTTTAGGAGACGATCCTGGCGCTTGCTGGACTTTCTTGGACGCCCTGAAGCCTTCTTAATAAGAATTGAACCTCTTTCAGTGAAATTCTTGATAATCCTATAAATTGTTGATTTAGGTGCAATTTTAGTAGCCACAATATCCTTCCCCGTGAAGCCATTTTTATGCAACGCAATGACGGCTGCATGCGTTACTTTGCAGGTCACCGTGGTTAACAATGGAAGAACAATGATTTGATTCACCCTCCTTTTAACATGTAAAGTCTGCCATTCTAAGGACTATGCAATTCATTTGATCACTGTTCATAACATTCTGGAGTATATGCAAATTGCTATTATAAAAACTTAAGCAGCAAGTTTTCCAATTTCCAATATTTATGTAATTCTCAGAACTTTTGGCCACGACTGTACATTAGCATGCATTATTACAATATTTAGTAGGAATAATTCCTCTAAATGACATCCTAAAGACTAGTGGAAAAAAGAACACAGTAATAGTATGCTAAAAAGTATGTTGACCTTTTAAAATGAAGACGGTCCTGTCGGAGTACAGATGTGTTGTTTTACTTTGAAAACAACTTCTCCACCTTGTGGAAAGCCTTCAAAAAACAATCAATGTTGTTCCAGCAGCAAATAGTGGACCGACATCACAACTCCTATGGATTAAGAATAGGAAATCATTCAAGTTCATATGGGTGTGAGGCAGATGAGAAAACACTTAAAGTAATTTAATGTAAATGGGTAAACGGTGGAAGGGGGTTTGCAAAGGGGAAGTAACAGAGTAACGCAAATGAACCTTCCAACAGTAAAACAAGTTAAAAAGGTTGAAAAAAAGCATAACACAACATGAAATTATTTTTGAGGAAAGAAATGAGACAATGAAGGAAAAATAATACAGAAATTAAACAAAAAATAAACTATAGAGACTAAAAAAAAAAAAAATAGAACTAAAAATAAAGCAAAAGATCAAATAGAGGACACATAATGAAGAACACAAATATTAGCTTATGCCTCATTGCTCCCCTTAATAACTGTCCAGAACTCTTCCTTTTCATTTCTAATTTCTGTATTAGTTTTCCATCATGGCAGATTTGGTACTCCACAGCATTTTAATAGAGATTAAAAATAGTAAATGGACTGAACTTTTATAACACTTTTCTAGTCATATTGACTGCGTGTGATGGAGACCTGGCGCTCCATCACTACTTATTGTGATTAAGTTCTTAGAGGAATATTGCAGGATTGGCAGATGTTGATGTAATAAACACACAGATGAATTAATTGATCATTTTATTTACGTAGAAAATAAGGTTAAATGTTTATTGTTTTGCAGAGGGGGACTGGCCATCCTGCCTGTGAACTAAAACTTCAGTTAGTATGTTCACATGGTGACAAACATTGATACTTATATCTACTTATGCTGTGTTCTGAATGGGGTTATGTTCAGCAAGGTAATGGAATTGCTCACCTTTTGTTGTCTTCTTGGCAGGGGAAGAATGGTAAAGGAGGGAAGTAGCCCAATTGCCTGCTTAAAAGCTTTCAGAGCAAACCAAGTTAACAAGGAAGGGGGAAGTAGTTTTAATGTAATGAAATGTTTAAATGAATTATGCTGTATAGGCAGATTTATTGACTTATTTATAGTTATGTATATATGTAAATATTTATTCTTCGTTTGTTTTGCAGGTTGTTGTTGTTGTATATAGAGGTGTTAGAGGTTTGTTATTTTAGTCCCACCTCAATGGGATGTCCCAGCTAATTACCTGTAGCAGGAGGGTATAAAAGCCTGAAATGCTCTTGGGAATGTGATAATGGTCAATGTCAGAAGTGCTAATAAAGAAGCCAGTCTTGGTTGAAATGTATCCAAGCCTCACGTCTCTTCATAAAACTGGGATGTCATCGGCGGCCTAATTGACACTGCGCAAAGCACTTTACACTGGAGCCACATTCACCCATATTTACACATTGATTCAGAGCGTGGTAGGCAACTTGGGGTTAAGTGCCTTGCCCAGGGGCACATTGACATGTGACAGGTGAAAGCTGGAATTGAACCTACAACCCTCTGGTTGCAAGACAACTACTCTACCTACTGAGCCTAATACACTTAACTTGAATGTTAGAAGTATGCCATTACATCTCTGACCTATGAAACCATTACAGTGGACTCCAGTTAGAAATAACCATTATTCCTATTGTAGACCTATCAGCGTTGTGATTTCAGCTACAGTTTACAATCTCTTCCTTTCTGCAGCTTTTGGTGTGAAGTGAAGAGCTTTTAGCTCTTCAGTTTTTCACTGCGTCTCTTTGCGTCTCTGTCGCAGGCCGAGGAGGAGTTTCGGGATAAGCTCTCTCCCATTGACATCAGCCTGAACTTCAGCCTGGATCCTCAGGTGGCGCCGGATCAACACGGCCTCAGTCCCATCCTGAATTACCAGACAGAACAACGTGTAGAGCAGAAGGTAGGATCATTACCGACTGGGAGAAGCCTACTATAAACATTACTGTTCCGTCATAATGAATGGACTATCTGTTCTCATTGCTCGCAAAATGGTGGCACAGTGGAAGCAGTTTCTTTCACATTTAGAATACTGCTTTATTCTCAGTAGAATATAGTTGTATATATTTTTCAGATATCGACTTCACAGTTTTTTTAATGTTTTAAGTTTGATAAAATTGCACATTTGTTGTTTTTAAGTGCTTTTCCTCCTCAACCATCAGGCGATGGAGTCACATTTCACAGTGTATGTATACTGGAATATTATAAAAGCCTTATTTTCATGCTGGTCTTGGTGCTCTGCTATGAAGCAGAGCACCAAGACTTTATATCCTTAATATTTAGGGAGGAGTTTTTTTAGTGATCCTGAGAACATACCATGCTTAAAAAAGTAGAATGAAAATGATATATGATAAGTAAAAATCAGAAAAGTGTGGAGTGCATTTGTATTTAGCCCCCCTGAGTCTATACCACCTTTTACTGCAGTTAGAGCTGCAGTTATTTTGAGGTATTTTTCGACCGGCTCTGTATAGTTACAGACTGAAATTATTGCTCCTTCTTTTTTGTAAAATAGCTTAATTTCTGTCAGATAGGATGAACAATATTTTAATCTCACCACAGATCTTAAATTGCTTTTAGGTCTGGACTTTAACTGTACACTTGTGACTCATGAGTACGCTTTGATCTGAGCCATTCTGGTGCATCGCTGCTTGCATGTTTAGGGTCATTGTTGTAGTGGTAGATGGTCCTCCACTCCAGACACATCTTTTGCAGCTTCTAAAAGTTTTCCTCCCAGGACTGGCCCGTATGGAAAGCCGTTTGAGCATTTATTAGATATCTTTGATATCCAACTTTAAATCCATGTACTAGTACACACTTCATCCTCACTAGTAAGACAATTTGGCAGACTAGTATAACGACTAGGGTGCACTAGTATAACGACTGTGTCTTACTTGTCACGTTTTTTCCACTACTAGTGCCACTTTTGGACTACTAGTATGCAATCAAACCTTACTATGTGTTCTGCTCTGTCTTCTCAAACCCCCAGACGGTCGTGGCAGATGGCCGCTCCTACTGAGCCTGGTTCTGTTGGAGGTTTCTTCCTGTTAAAGGGGAGTTTTTCCTCTCCACTGTCGCTACATGCTTGCTCAGTATGAGGGATTGCTGAAGGATTGCTGTGGTTGGAAATCTGCCCAACCTCACGCCAATGACTGACGCAATCTGCTGGGATTCCTTAAATAGGAAACTTTTTAACTGATTGGAATGTTTGTATAATTGTATTGAAATGACTTCTTGTTAAGTGCCTTGAGATGACATCTGTTGTGAATTGGCGCTATATAAATAAACTGAATTGAATTGAATACTAGTAAACTACTGTGCAGCACTAGTGACACTACTAGACCCAACTAGTAGGCATGTGTCACGCACTAGTAGCCTCCTGAACCCTACTAGTAGCGCAAAAATACCGACTAGTAGCACTAGTAAGGCATTTTGACCTCACTAAATGTACTGGTAAGAGACAAAATGTCCACTAGTAGAACTAGTGGGGTGGTTTTTTTCTTACTAGTACTACTAGTAACAACGAAGATGCTCACTAGTAGTACTAGTGAAAGCTAAAATATCCACTAGTGGTACTAGTGAGGATGTGTTTTACCTTACTAGTAAAACTAGTAAAAGCCAGACAGTCTACTAGTAGCACTAGTGAGACTTTTATCATATTAATAGTACTACAAGAAAAGGCCAACATGTCTACTAGTGCTACTAGTGAGGCATGTTTTACTCTACTAGTACTATTAGTAAGGGCCAAAATGTGTACTAGTAGCACTAGTAAGTGGCAAAATATCCACTAGTAGCACAAGTAGGGGACTTTTACACCTTACTAGTAGTACTAGTGAGATCAAAAATGCTCACTAGTGTTACTAGTGGCAAGGTTTTGTTTTTTACTAGGGTAACTAGTAGAAGAAAGTTTGTCTCACTAGTGACCATCTAAACGTCACATGAAAAGGCTTTGGCTGTACTAGTGCGCATCTGCCCATCACTAGTTCTCAAGTAGCTTACCACTAGTATGCAATTGCACACTACTAGTGCGTGACTACACACTACTAGTGCAACATTTCTGTAACATGTGAGACATTTCTGCACACTAGTAGGACAAATTTGACATACTAGTAGGACAGCTACGTCTTACTAGTGAGGCAAAACTTTGCACTAGATGACATCTGTATGCTACTAGTACTACTAATGCAGCACTAGATGTTAACTGGTAGAAATTTATGATGTCACTAGTAGCACTAGCGGTACAGAATTGTCAACTAGTGCACAGTTTTCCCTCACTAGTAAGATGTAGCTGTCCTACTAGTATGCCAAAGTTGTCCTACCAGTGTGCAGAAATGTCTCACATGTTAAAGGAATGTTGCACTAGTAGTGTGTAGTCACGCACTAGTAGTGTGTAATTGCATACTAGTGGTATACTAGTTGCGAACTAGTGATGCGCAGATGAGCACTAGTACAGCCAAAGCCTTTACATGTGACGTTCAGAAGCTCACGAGTGAGACAAACTTTCTTCTACCAGTCACACTAGTAAAAAGCAAAACCTTGCCACTAGTAACACTAGTGAGCATTTTTGATCTCACTAGTACTACTAGTAAGGTGTAAAAGTCCCCTACTTGTGCTACTAGTGGATATTTTGCCACTTACTAGTGCTACTAGTACACATTTTGGCCCTTACTAGTAGTACTAGTAGACATGTTGCCCTCTTCTAGTGGTACTAGTGAAATCAAAAAAGTCTCACTAGTGCTACTAGTACACTTTTTGGCTTTTACTAGTGGTACTAGTAAAACCATAATATTGTGTGTTACTGTCCACTAGTGTTGCTAGTGGATGTTAACTAGCCTTTACTAGTTAACATGTATGTTGCAACATGCAGCCACTAGTGTCACTAGTAGGACTAGTGGACTGCATGCAAATGAGGAAGGTGGGACATGGATTCTGATTGGTGGATGTTCAAACTGTGTGCTTAAAGCCTTAAAGTGGCCACGCTGGATACTAAAGTGTTTAACAGCAGTCATTCTAAAAGATGTGCCAATTTTTTTGTTAACTTAATCAGAACTATTTTATTCAGATAGACCCATAAAATAGCCCATGTGGCACCCTTGACATTTTAGTGGCTAAGATATGCACAGAATTACTAATGTAATAGTTTGTTTCATTTCCTCCATAGTCCCTTATTTCTTATTTTCTGGTTCATAACAGTATATTATTGTCATTTGTAGTGCTATGTTTTCAAGTTTTCTAAAGCTGTCAATGTGAGAAAATAAGACAGCTAATTGTTGCCAGCTTTATTAGTCATTTTTTGAATTAAGACAGCATGTACTGTTATGGCAACATGGCCTGACTGTATACAGTACCTGCTAATGTTAGCTTAGCAGCCACTATTGGCACTGGTGGACACTTAGTTGCCACTAGTGGGAATTTCGAGGCCACTAGTAACACTAGTGGCACTAAGCTTAGAAGCTACTAGTAGCACTAGTGGGCATGTAGAGGCCACTAGTAGCCACTTAGCGGCCACTAGTAGCACTAAGCTTGGAAGCCACTAGTAGCATTAGAAGCCACTTAGCGGCCACTAGTAGCACTAAGCTTGGAAGCCACTAGTAGCATTAGAAGCCACTTAGCGGCCACTAGTAGCACTAGTAAGCACTTAGCGGGCCCTAGTAGCACTAAGCTTAGAAGCAACTAGTAGCACTAGTGGGCATTTAGAGGCCACTAGTAGCCCTAGTGGACATTTAGAGGCCACTAGTAGCACTAGTAGGCACTTAGCGGCCACTAGTAGCACTAGTAGCACTAAGCTTAGAAGCCCCTAGTAGCACTAGTGGGCATTTAGAGGCCACTAGTAGCACTAGTCGGCATTAAGAAGCCACTAGTAGCACTAGTGGGCACTTAGCGGCCACTAGTAGCCCTAGTGGACATTTAGAGGCCACTAGTAGCACTAGTAGGCACTTAGCGGCCACTAGTAGCACTAGTAGCACTAAGCTTAGAAGCCTCTAGTAGCACTAGTGGGCACTTAACGGCCACTAGTACCACTAGTGGGCATTTTGAGGCCACTAGTAGAACTAGTGGGAACTTAACGGCCACTAGTACCACTAGTAGGCACATTGCGGCCACTAGTAGTACTAGTAGCACTAAGCTTAGAAGCCACTAGTAGGCACATAGCGGCCACTAGTAGAACTAGTAGTACTAAGCTTAGAAGCCACTAGTAGCACTAGTGGGCACTTAACGGCCACTAGTAGTACTAGTAGCACTAAGCTTAGAAGCCACTAGTAGCACTAGTGGGTACTTAACGGCCACTAGTAGGCACACAGCGGCCACTAGTAGCACTAAGCTTAGAAGCCACTAGTAGCACTAGTGGCCTCTAAGTGCCCACTAGTGCTACTAGTGGCCGCTAAGTGCCCACTAGTGCTACTAGTGGCCTTGAAAAGCCTACTAGTGCTACTAGTGACCGCTATGTGCCTACTAGTGCTACTAGTGGCCACTATGTGCCTACTAGTTCTACTAGTGGCCGCTATGTGCCTACTAGTGGTACTAGTGGCCGTTAAGTGCCCACTAGTGCTACTAGTGGCTTCTAAGCTTAGTGCTACTAGTACTACTAGTGGCCGCTATGTGCCTACTAGTGGTACTAGTGGCCTTAAAATGCCCACTAGTGGTACTAGTGGCCGTTAAGTGCCCACTAGTGCTACTAGTGGCCTCAAAATGCCCACTAGTGGTACTAGTGGCCGTTAAGTGCCCACTAGTGCTACTAGTGGCTTCTAAGCTTAGTGCTACTAGTGGCCGCTGTGTGCCTACTAGTGGCCGCTAAGTACCCACTAGTGCTACTAGTGGCTTCTAAGCTTAGTGCTACTAGTACTACTAGTGGCCGTTAAGTGCCCACTAGTGCTACTAGTGGCTTCTAAGCTTAGTGCTACTAGTTCTACTAGTGGCCGCTATCTGCCTACTAGTGGCTTCTAAGCCTAGTGCTACTAGTACTACTAGTGGCCGCAATGTGCCTACTAGTGGTACTAGTGGCCGTTAAGTTCCCACTAGTTCTACTAGTGGCCTCAAAATGCCCACTAGTGGTACTAGTGGCCGTTAAGTGCCCACTAGTGCTACTAGTGGCTTCTAAGCTTAGTGCTACTAGTGCTACTAGTGGCCGCTATGTGCCTACTAGTTCTACTAGTGGCCTCAAAATGCCCACTAGTGGTACTAGTGGCCGTTAAATTCCCACTAGTGCTACTAGTGGGTTCTAAGCTTAGTGCTACTAGTGCTACTTGTGGCCGCTATGTGCCCACTAGTCCTACTAGTGGCCTCAAAATGCCCACTAGTGCTACTTGTGGGCACTATGTGGCTACTAGTGATACCAGTGGCCGTTAAGTGCCCACTAGTTCTACTAGTGGCCTCAAAATGCCCACTTGTAGCACTAGTGGCCATTAAGTGCTACTAGTGGGCATTAACAGGCCACTAGTGGGCACCAAAATCAAATGACATCATGTTTCCAAAAGAGTATTTTAAGTGTTAAGGACAGTGAATAATTATGAAGCATAGGCATACACTTGAATCTGAATGTCAAATTCATTATATAATCAACAAACAACCATTATAGGTTATGTAAAAAGGTAAGACTACCAGTTACAATTAAAATTTTCTCTTTCCCAATCAGCACTAGCTGTTATTTACTGTCGCAGCTTAAACTTCCTCATGATAAGAAAGAGATGCCTATAACATGATCATTAATCATTTTCCTCTCAGACATATATTAGTATGACTTAATTCATTATGTATATAGTACATATATAATAGTTATTTTTAATTATATTATTAATTTTCATTATTGTTATTGCCAAAAACAGTGAAAGTTCATCAGGCTTTATAGGGTTACATTTTGGCTGAGTGCAATTCTTTCTGAAGAGCCAATAGCAAGAAGTTTCAGTGCATGCTGTCCACACCTCCTAATTACCATTTTTATTGAATTAATTTGAGTAGTGCTACTAGTGGACAGTTGGACCCGTACTTGTACTACTAGTGGACGTTTTTGCCTTCACTAGTAGCACTCGTAAGATCCTAAATACCCCAACTAGTGCTTCTAGTGGTTGCTCTGGCCCTTACAAGTAGTACTAGTGATATCAAAAATGTCCACTTGTAGTACTAGTGGGATTCGTTTAAGCTTACTAGTACTACTAGTATCACCCAAAATGTCCACTAGAACTACTAGTGGAGATTTTGGCTTTCACTAGTACTACTAGTGTGCATCCTTGCTGTTACTAGTAGTACTAGTAAGGGAAAACACACCCCACTAGTACTACTAGTGTGCATTTTGTGTCTTACTAGTAGCACTAGTGAGGTCAAAAATGCCTTACTAGTGCTACTTGTGGGCATTTTTGCGCTACTAGTAGGGTCCAGGAGGCTACTAGTGCGTGACACATGCCTACTAGTTGGGTCTAGTAGTGTTACTAGTGCTGCATAGTAGTTTACTAGTAAGGTTTGATTGCATACTAGTAGTCCAAAAGTGACACTAGTAGTGGAAAAAACGTGACAAGTAAGACACAGTCGTTATACTAGTGCACCCTAATCGTTATACTAGTGTGCCAAATTGTCTTACTAGTGAGGATGAAGTGTGTACTAGTACATGGATTTAAAGTTGGATATCAAAGATATCTAATAAATGCTCAAAAGGCTTTCCATAGGCCCGTACTTAGCTCCAACTCTAAACAACTTCTTTGGTCCTGCTAAAGAAAAACATCCACACCGCACAATGCCATTTAACTAAATTGGGTTAAATAAATGGCTTCTGCACAAAGTCTGCATATTGACACACACAAGATAATCAATCAAAGCACAGAGTGAATTTTGTAGCTTTAAAAACATCATTGCTTAATTTTTTTCTGACTGACTCGATCTCCTCAGCTGCTAATCTTCGTGGTGCTTGTGTTTCTGTAGTTTAGACCTAAAACCTGTCCAAGTGTCTGAACCTCCATTTATCATCAGTTAAGTTAAAGTACACACACACTTTAGATCATACTGGCTTTTGAAAACCTAAACGTTTAGAACCCGGTTCATTTGGCATTTGTTTTTAAACTATAGTTTAGGAAGAGCCAACCAATTACTGGAGCTGAACTTGGCTGACATATGCAGGGCTTCCAGACAAACACACACAATGCTGTAGAATGCAGGCAGGGGACTCGTCTCACACGCAGCAGGTTAGATGTTCTGTTGGAAGTTGTTTTGTTTTAAAATAAGTGACATAATATCATGATTTGCTAAAAACAGATGATTCAATTTCACGTCAGCAATTACGCTGACGAATCACTGCAGCCCAAATCATGAGCCCCTGCAGCATCTCTCTTAAAGCCCTTTTCCACTAGTATGTACTCACTTATAAGTGTTTTCTATTAGTAACATCTACGCCTGATTCCCACCGGGTGCGATCAGGATGCGGTCCAGTTTCCGCATGGACTACCATTCACACCGAATGCGATTCACATGCGGATCGTCTCCGGAAAGCACTGAGTGAAAGCAACGAATGTTTAGCAATAGTTTGCAAAACATTGGCAAAATCTGACATAATACATTTAAAGATATACTTGTAAAAATCACGTGAACTATCATACACTGTGAACTGATGTCCCTGTCACTGATAATAAAGAAAAAGCCGGGAGAAAAAAAATGCAACACGAGTTTTATTTTGAAATATAACAGATGCACCTCACTGGCTCACGTCTCATTTCCTGTCTGGCTCATGTAATCTCTATTACTTCATGGGAATCCGCATGCAGTGTCCGGAAAAAATAGAATTCATGCAGAAAGTTAACGTCGCTACGCATCTGCACATTAGCCTGTGTGAATGCTCCGATTGGGCTCAGTGTTTTTCCGTACAGAGTCTGCACCGCATCCATTCCGCACCCGATGTGAATCAGGCATTATGTGGTTCCATGCGGAGTCGGGCTGAAAACATGACATCAGAGAACTGTTGGTCACTGATTGGCTAGGGGGTGGAGTCACTGGTTGCGTCACACTCTGCTGTATTTGAGTGTTTTGTTATGCCACCTGCAGCCTTTTTCTTGCTCTCCTTTTTAAGTCTCACAAAAAGCCTGAGCAGACTGTTCCATGTAGCTTCCATATCCTCCATTGTCGAGCTGTGTTTGTGTCACGTACAGATCATCACGTTGCAGTACTTTTCGGACTCTGAGGCCGCCCACCTACATGATGACCACACCCACTAGAGCTGTGTTCAGGAAAACATTTTGGACTTTTCGGATTCTTACCAACGTAGTTTACTTCTGTCCGACAAAAACGTAAAAATATATTGCCATCACAAAAAAATTCTTAAAAAAACGATGTTACATCAGTCTGTGTTTCTCCATCCATTTGTGTTCCCCTACAGCTCTGCATCACCCAGGCAGCAAAAAATGTGCATGCTCATTGCAAGCTCGGTCCCAGCCCATGCCTGGCAGTTTTCTTTTCCCCTTAGAAGCACCAGAACTTTCTGCACAAAGCTGTGAAACATGCTCGTTTGAATTTTATTATGTGCGCAGCAGTAGTTAGTTGTTCTGCCGTGCAGATAGAGCTTTGGTCCCAATCCACACCATGCACCGCCGTGAATCACTGAGACAGAGTAGATTTATGGACTTCAGCTATGAAAAAGATCAAACCAGCAAAAGAACAAACAAAACAAAAGTGAAAAAATGTAGAAAGCAAAAGAAACTCCTGAGAGTTTGAATTAATAACTGTATTAATATACGTCTGACTCGCTGTGTTTAACACTTAAGTGAGTTTAATGCAGTGTGTATATTCAAAATTATAATACGTATTAATGCTTTAATATTTTTTTTTTTGTACGTGTCCTGTTTGCCAGTGTGCAGCTCAGAATTGGTGTCTGAGTACCAAGTAGAAGCCCAACAGATTTACTTTCACAAGCGGAGCAGTGCAGCTTTTGCTATAGTCCTCCACTTGATATATGTGTGAAAAATCTTTATTATGAATTGCTGGGGGTTTTATTTCTGGATGTTATGGACACGGAGACGGAAAATTAAGGGGAAGAAAGAAAGAAGATGAAGAAGAGAGGTAGGAAACAAAAAGTCAAGAGAGAGGGTGAGTTGAAAATACAAGAGAGGAAAGGGAACAAAGAAAACACAGGAAAACATTGAAGTCTGCCTCCATACCCACAGGACGGCAGAGAGAGGGGAAAAGACAAAATAAAACAAAAAAACGAAAAAGGAACATCGACAAAACTAACCAAACATAGTGAACCAAGAACTACACAACCACATCACACAAAATGGATATCAAAATACAACAACAATGTCACAGAAAAACTCATGGTACCGATTAATCAAGCACTAGTAATGATAACCTCAGCCCAAGAATATATCTGTAAACACCAGAGACCCCACATCTATGTGTGTGTGTGAGCATGCTGGTGCATATAAGGTTTCTCCATAAGAGTGTTCGATAGCTGGTGTGAGCAGGCATCAATCCGTCTCCCAGGAATCGATGCAGACATGAAGGAGATCGGAGCCAAGACGTCCAAAGGACCCCCAGGGCCCCAGGCGGACCCGGGCGGGGCCGACTGCATCCCCCAAGAGAGGAGCAAAGGAGAACCCCAGGGGAACGTCCAGCGGCTACTATGCAGGGGCCTGGGGGGCAGCAGTGATGAGCCCACGGGCCCCGCCGCCAACCAGCCGTGCCAGGGCGGGCCGGTCCATGGACCGGGAGAGCCGGGGCCCAGGGGCGCCCCACCCCCCAGCAGGGACCTGACAAGGTGACTGGCCGACGAGGGGCCCCTGACACCGCAGGGGCCGCGGCCGGCCACCGGCCGCCACGCGCCACCGCCACCCAAGGCCAATTCCCACTGTCAACATCCCAGCGCCCCACCCCTGCCCCACGTCGGGGCGCCCCACCGATAGCAGCAGCGGACGTACGGCATCCCCAGGCCAAGCTAAGCCAGCACCTGGACACCAAGTTGTACCAGCTCCCAAGTCCTGATCCCGTGCAATGCAGAGCGCCGAGACCAGGCATCCAACAAAGGCCAGGGCTGGTTCAACCCGCCAATGAACCAACCACGCACGGTGCGCACAGAACAGGTGATCGAACGAGCAGAGACGCCGGATCCATATCCCGCCGAGCCACCGAGCAGGCACCACCCAACAATCCCAAACCTGGCACCCCTAAAAGAGGTGCCCCAATCACCCAAGGGAAGATATCGGCCCAGCGCATCCGCCTACCGACACACCGGCCCCCCTAGGCCCGGCCAGGCACACACCAGCTCCGAACCAGATTGACCACCGACGCACCAGTAGGCAGGGGCATCCGTTAATGATGGGGAGTGACGGAGGGGAAATAGGCCCACCATTAAATGTAAGGCCTGAGGTGCGCCAGGCGAGAGGGCAGCCCAAGACCCAACCTGACAGGCAGACATCTCTTTCGGCTGCATCTCTTTACTCATACTTTGTCTAGAACATGCATGTGCGTCAAGCCTATATGGACATGCTATTTCCTGTTCCTAACCATTGACTCCTTCAAAATAAAGGTTTTGCCGCAACAGTATATATGGATATCAAAAGTAACACTGTTCATGGAGCTAGTGATGATTTTGTAGGCTCCGATTGCACAACGAGTTTAGAATTGATGCTTTCATTCTAACATGTGGAGCATCTAGGTTCACTTCCGTAAACACAGCATGCTGTGTGTGATGTAATTTCTTTTGCTCATGCGGGTCACATCAGACCCGTCAAGGTCTCATTAAAATTCTGCATTAGTGGAAAATTAAATAAAGTCGGATTTTAGGTCTTTACAAATCGGAATTAAATAATTAGACCTGTGGTGTAAACATAGCCAAAACGCGGGATACCACATAAAAATAATGTGGAAAGAACTTGTTGCTCTGTGGACAGGGTTTCAGTTACCTTTACCACTATAAAAACTTTATTTAACATCAAGTCCCAGGCATCATTTACTTGAGCTTTAATTTACCAGCCCTTTTTCATTTCTACATTGAGAGCAAAGTGGAACGGAAGCCAAATTCCTAGTTTGTGTGCACAAACCTGGTGCATAAGGCTAATTCTGATTTTGCAAGGGTAAAGATGGAGGCGATCAAGCTATAGAGAGATCTGTTTGGTCCAGTTTTCTGTCAGCTCCTTGTGAAAGTTATATCTCTGTGGTTAGAAAGTGTACCTCTGTGAGGAATTATAAAGTGTGCCTGAGGATTACATGACCACAGTAAAACTGGAGACCACTTATACGGACACACGCATTGCCTTTTAGGAGCTAAACAGATGGTCACCACAAGAGCATAGCAGATGATGTAATAAATATTTTGATGTGCAACAAATGTAGAGCTGCATACACTGTGACTTCATCGCCACACCTCAGCAGATCGCCCAGCGTTACTGTTAACGCAGGAAATTTAATTAAACAGCAATAATGGACGTTGGCATTTCAAAACATGTCAAGTATATGTGGTTAGATGCTGATACCTGAAGAGCTGCTTGTTGCACCCATGAGTTCTCGTTGGTTCCATTTGTGTGTTTTACACATGCAGAACTGGAAGGTCTTGCGGGTCATGGCTCTGCAAAAACACAGAGGGAGCTCTGACAGCTCAGTTTGGGTGGGGCGCTGCTCGTTTTTTGGACATCTGCTCGTGGTTTGTTTGTACGCAGTCCTCTCCTCCACCAGACGATAGGCAGAGCCTGAAAACCTACGAAATCATGAGAGCGTTTCGCGAAGAAGCAATGTGTGATTGACTTTTTGAAATGCACGAGTCATTTTTTTCTTGACTTCAATACTTTTAAAGCTTGAGAAGTTTCACCTTCTTCTTTCAGCTAAAACATAAGAAATGAACAGACTGTTCATCCACTGATGATCCCACCACCCAGTCAGTCAGAGGCCACATGGAAAATCTGTTATGTAAAGTGGGAAATAATCAGGAAGCTGAAGTCATTGCATTTAAGCTGACAGAAATATTTCAGAACTGTTTTTTAATGAACAACCCAACTAAGGCAAAAGGTCTGATTTTCCTTCAAAGCGTCTTTTCACTGCAGCATGTTGCTTTTTAAAAGTATTCACACCACTTGACATTTTTCACATGTCACATTACAGCCATAACCTGCAGTGGTTTATGGGGGTTTTAGATGATTGCTAAACTGAAAGTAGTACATAACTCTGAGGTGTAGGAAAAAAATGCATGATTGTCAACATTTTTCTTTAGAAATAAAAATCTAAAAAGTCCTGTGTGCATTTGTTCTCAGATGCTTTTACTCTGATGCCTGATCCCAAAATAGTCTCCTGTGTGACCAATCATGGGCTGCACTGTGGTGCAGTTGATACTGTAGCACTGTTGCCTTGCAAGAAGGTTCTGGGTTCAAATCCCAGCCCTGGGGTCTTTCTGCATGAAGGTTGGATGTTCTCCCTCTGCTTGCATGGGTTCTCTCAGGGTACTCCTCCCACAGTCCAAAAACATGACTGTTGGATGAATTGATTACTCCAAGCTGCCTTTAGATATAAGTGTGTGTGTGTGCATGGTTGTTTGTTTTGTGTGTGAGATATGCACCAGCACACCATTACCCTGAAAGGACAAGCTGGGAGAGACGATGGATGGATGGTAACCCGTTAACTTCAGAAGACACCTAATTAATGAAGAAGGTCCACCTTTGTTTGGACAATAATATAGGCAGAGTAGCAAGGCTTTGTTGAAAATAAGCATTCATTTAATAAGCAATCATTC
The DNA here is from genome assembly GCA_963556495.2 of Valencia hispanica. Taxonomy (NCBI): domain Eukaryota; kingdom Metazoa; phylum Chordata; class Actinopteri; order Cyprinodontiformes; family Valenciidae; genus Valencia; species Valencia hispanica. The sequence continues at coordinate 48,542,382 of OY747708.1, forward strand.
AGTGGCAGAATTCAAAGAACTAAAGCACGACATTACTATACTTAAGTACAATTTTTCTGTATTTGTACTTCTCTGTACCTGTATCTGAAAGCAACATGTGAACACAACTAAAACACAACTGTCATCTTTCACACACAGCAACTCACAATTTAACACATGTATCTGGTGATCTGATCAGACCAACTGGGCAAAATAAAAGTCAGTTCAGAGTTCAGGTGGTACATATGCATCAGCAATGGATAGACACATGCTTTGTCTTCAGTTTGATGTAGTGTCTAAGGAATGTTCTGTGGCGAATGATTTTTGCTTGTTGTGTGTACAAGGTGAACACACTGTACACACACACTTACAAAATCAAAGGGATTCCGAATGATTTTAGTATTATATTGTTTTTGATATTAATATTGTATTTGTGTTCTATTCTATATCCTATCCTGTGTTTAATTTGCTGCCTCTTTGTTCTGTTTTTGTTATCTGCTTTAACATCTGAATTTCTCTGCGGTGGGATCCATAAAGTCTTATCTTATCTAACTGAGGCTAGATAATAATGAACAGGAAGTATGAAATGCTTAGGGAAAATATTAAGTGATTTAACACAGGTGAGCTAATTGGAAACAGGGAGCAAGTGGGGAAGGGTAACTGAGGACATCAAAGGTAAAAATCCTCCGAAACAGAGTAAGAAATGGAAAACATGAGACGAGCAAAGAGAACAAATATCAACCACGAGCATAACCATCCAGTACGAAAGAGAATAAACTATGAAAAACCACAAACTGTTAACTGTTTGGCAAGTGAGTTTCCTGCCTCAGTACTGAGCTCTCTGTGCATCAAACCGTGTGAGGCTTCAGCTGTACAGAAAGAGTTAAACATGCTCCATGTTAAGCAGGTAATGCAAGCTGTACTGCTTTGTAGTTTAAATTTGAAAGCCATGTATAGTTCAGCAAAGTAAAGGAGTAAATGAGTCCCAGCTGGCAGAGATGTATTTATAGCATGTTGAATCACTACTGTTTGTGAGCATTAAGCAACCAATCGCAGTTCAGACAGTTCAGACGCTAAATCCTTCAATACGTTCACACTGTTTCATTGGTCATTTTACTGTCCGATTTCTTTTTTTCTTGTTCTTTTTCTTCTGTAATAAAGTTTAAGATGATCTTTCCATGACTCACATTTAATGAAATTGAGGTTTTTGAAGTGGGGTTCTACCAAAACATTATGACCAACCAATATCTTATCTGCAGACAGTAAATCTGATGCTATCACAAGGCTAATAAAAAAGGAAATCTTTACCAATTTAAAATCACTCTAATCTTTAATTTGTAACGTACTGTATATCCAATTTTATGAACCTTTAAAGCTGCAGTAGGTAACTCTGAGAGGAGAGCAGACTTTGCTTGAAAATTTAAACCCAAACAAGCTTCACATCACTCCCCCTCCCTCTCCGATGCACTCAAGCCCCGCCTCCAATGCCCTCCTCCCTGTTTCGGCTGCGCTACTGGCGTAACAACTGCCAAAGATAATCAGCTGCGGAGGTTTACTGTAATACCACCACCAAAAAAACAAAACAAATATTAATCAAGCAAGGGTAATTACCTGTTAAGCAGAAACATTGCCAACTCGGAATCGGTTTTAAACGCTTTCAGGTCCCGTAGCTCCCTCCACCTCTCAAAGGCTATGCCAATATTTACCCTTGTTTTATCTCGGGCTCGTCAACTTCTTTCTTCTTAGCTTTTTTGTCCTCGGTCATCTTCTTTTTTGTTGGCAGCGGAGGTACGGGCAGTTTCTTTTTAGGTGGCTGTTGCGTAGCGGTTGCATAGCGGTTGCGTAGCGGTTGCGTAGCGGAGCGAGGGGCGGGTCGTGGTGTGTGTGTGAGGAGTGATAGACAGATGTCAGACACTCCTTCAGACGCTGCTCTGGCTCTGATTGGCTGTTTTCTACCGGGCGCGTGGATTCTTTCAAATCGCAGTAGGGGCTGGAGGTGTGACCAATTGAGCTGCTTTTTTTTTAACAGATTACAAATCTCATTTCCTACTTTCAGGACATATGGACAGTTTTAGGAAATATCACAAAAAGTTACTTTTATTCAAGTTACCTACTGCAGCTTTAAGCAGCCTTCCTGTTTGATCAATCAGTTCTCTTACCCCTCCTTTCCACCGGACGCGTGAGCGGCACATTACAGGAGCAGCACGTTTCACTTGCTTATTCTGGTGCTTGGCCCTTTCCACTGTATGAGGCGCATAGCAGCAGGGAAGCAGCTGTCACCGTGAGAGCACGAAATCACGCGAGATTAGCAAAATCATGCGTGGTTTCGTCAGTAAACACAACAAAAAGCAGGAAAAGACAACAACATGGCTCCAAAAGGTCTGTGTTTTATGTTATGTCCGTTTTATATTCGCCAATAATTTTATATTATGTCAGGGAATATCCAAAATCGCTAATTTGTGTGATGTCACACAAATGAGACCCTCCCGCGAGGTACTGACTTCTCACTGGACCGCACAGGTAGTGACCTTTCTTTAAGTAAAGCAACCGCAAAGCAGCACATTTCTTTTATTTTGAAAATTTCCGGATGCCGAGCCGTTATATTTCCTGTCTTCCCCTATCCAAAATGTAGAAATTTACGTGTTTCAGAGGCGTATTGCGAATAAAATAGGACTGCCGCGTATATTTAGAAAAGTGCCACGACATGACGCTCCTGAGACGCGGCAGATTAGTGCTGCTTTCGCCTCCGGTGGAAAGGGTTCTATTGACTACAGCGGTGGCTATCAGCTGCGTATGACGTGCTGCTCCTGTAATGTGCTGCTTACGTGTCTGGTGGAAAGGAGGGGTTATGCTTATCTGAGATCAGGCAACATATCTTCTATTCTTTTTGAGTCTCTGCTCTGTCTTTTCCAACCCCTTGTCGATCGTGGCAGATGGCCACTCGTACTGAGCCAGGTTTTGGTTCTGCTGAAGGTTTCTTCCTGTTAAAGGAGAGTTTTTCTTCTCTGCTGTCGCTACATGCTTGCTCAGTATGAAGGATTGCTGTGAAGTCAACGCAGGCGACTGTCTACTGTCACTACATGTTCGACCAGGAGGAGTGAATTCTGCAAGTCAATGACTCGATGCAATCTGCTGGGTTTCCTTAGACAGAAAACTTTTAAACTGATTGGAATAATGAACTGAAGGATAAATTGGCATGTATGTACTTTAAATTGAAATTACTTTTCTTGTAAAGTCCCTTGAGATGACGTGTTTGACGTGTGTGAATTGGCGCTGTATAAATAAACTCAATTGATATCCAGGAGGGAAACTTCTGGGGCACAGGTGTGAAGCTTCAGGTGTGTTGGATCAGGGACACTCTAAAGCCGTTTTCAGAGAGAAGTTCTGGAATATTTGCGGACAATTCCATCCGGTCTTTAACCGGAGTTGTGTTTTCAAACACACTACTTTTTTCCGGAACATTGCCTTTCGGCTGCTTTCACACAGCAAGAAATGTACCGGAGGATCCTGATGAATGTGTCGGGGATGGGGGGTGCGGGGGAGTGGGGGGTTGTATGTGGATATTACGTAAACTTAGTGCGGCGGGCGTACGTCCTTTATCCAAACAAAGGGATTATTGCAAAGATGGTAGACAAAACAGCAGATCTACTCGCAGGGCTCGTCTTTGCGATGTGTGCAATTTTGGAACATGGAAACGCTTAAGAGACATTGAAGAAGAAGCTGAAAGGAAAATAGTGACATTTATACGTCATCAACGTGTGCGCTCACAGCGTTCCCTGCCCCCTCCCCTTTTCCCCTTTTCCCCTTTTCCCCACCTCCCCACACCCCTCCAGCTTTCCCGGAACATTACCTGACAGTCTGAATGCAAATACCATACCGTGAAAAGTCCGCTCTTCTTACTAGGTCTTCAACCGTAAAATTACCGGTAAAGGGTAACCGGACAAAGTCCGTAAGATTGCTTTCAGACACAAAAGCAAAACAGATGAACTCCGGAAAATTACAGTTTTTCATGGCCTGTTTGAAAGGGGCTTAAGTTGCAAAATGTGGTCCCTCAAGGACTCCAGTTTGACACCGCTGTTCTTGGGGATCCCAAGATGTTCCCAGGCCAGATAGGATATATAGTACCTTTAGGGAGTTCTGGGTCTTCCCTTGTGTTCTTCTACCAGTCAAATGTGCCCAGAAGTCCTGCAAAGGAAGCCACCTAGAAACCATTCTGATCAGATGCCCGAACCACCTCAACTGACTCCTTTTGATGTGGAGAAACAGTGGCTCTACTTTGAGCTTCTTCTGGATGACAGAGTTCCTCCTCCTGTCTCATTTCAACCTCTTGTATCCCTGATCTTGTTCTTTTGGTCATAATCCATGTCTCATGGGTATAGGTGAGGGTCGGAAAATAGATGGACTGGTAAATTGAGAGCTCTGGCTTTTGGTTGAGCTTTTTCTTCAACACAGCAGACCAAATTCAATTCAATTCAAAATTCAAAAATACTTTATTGATCCCAGAGGGAAATTAAGTGTTGGTATAGCTCATATAATCAATTCTTTAAGGAGTTGTTGTAGATAATGATGGCTGTGGGCAGGAAGGATTTCCTGTAGCGGTCTGTATTGCAGCGAAACTGAAGAAGCCTCCGACTGAAGATGCTCTGTTGTTGTGTGACTGTCTCATGAAGAGGATGCTCAGGGTTGTCCATAATTTTTTTGATTTTATGAAGAATCCTTCTTTGCATTATCATCTCCAGATGTTCCACAGTTGTCCCAAGAACAGAACCAGCCTTCTTTATCAGGTTGTTGAGCCTTTTTAAATCCCTGGCTCTGATGCTGCTACCCCAGCAGATGACGGCTGAAGAGATTACACTCTCCACAACAGACTTGTAGAAGATCTGCATCATCTTGCTGCAAACCTTGAAGGACCTAAGCTTCCTCAAGAAGTACAGTCTGCTCTGTCCCTTCTTGTAGACGGCTTCACTGTTGCGCCTCAGGTCCAGTCTGTTGTCAAGGTGAACTCCGAGGTATTTATACTCCTCAACCACCTCCACTTCTTCTCCCATGATGGAAACAGTGTTTGACTTATCCCTGTTTCTTCTGAAATCTACAATCATCTCTTTTGTTTTGTTCACATTCAAGGTGAGACGATTGTTTCCACACCATGTCACAAAGCGGTCCACCAACTCTCTGTATTCAGCATCTTGTCCATCTCTGATACACCCGACAATTGCAGAGTCATCTGAGTATTTCTGCAGATGACAGGTCTCTGATTTGTACTGGAAGTCTGAGGTGTACAGAGTAAAAAGGAATGGTGAGAGTACGGTCCCCTGTGGCGCTCCTGTGCTGCTGACCACCTGGTTTGACACACAATTCTTCAGTCTCACAAATTGTGGTCTATTGGTCAGGTAGTCATTGATCCAGGCGATTGTTGAGGGCTCCACCTGTGTTTTCAGGAGTTTCTGACAAAGCAAATCAGGCTGAATTGTGTTAAATGCACTAGAGAAATCTAAGAACATGATCCTCACAGTGCTGCCTGCTTTGTCCAGATGACAGTGGGTTGGTTGAAGTAGGTGGATGATGGCATCTTCAACTCCAACTCCACAGCGATAAGCAAACTTCAGTGGGTCCTCCAGTCTCTCCAGGACCTTCATGATGTGGGATGTCAGGGCAACGGGTCTATAGTCATTGATGACTGATGGGTGAGTTCTTTTGGGTACTGGAACAAGGCAGGATGTCTTCCACAACACTGGGACCTTCTCCTGAGTTAAGCTAAGGTTGAAGAGGTGCTGCAGAATCCCACAGAGCTGCTCTGCACAGGCCTTCAGGACTCTGGGGCTGACACCATCTGGACCTGCAGCCTTGTTCCGGTTCAGTTTCTCCAGCTGCCTCTTCACCTGACTTTTGGAGACAGACAAGTGGGAGGGGGAGGCAAAGGGGGTAGCAGCATTTCCTGACTTGGTTGAAGTCAAACTTGTGGAATTAGAAGAGTCCATGGCTGAGGTGAAGGATAAAACATCCGAGGTGTAACAGGAAAGCTGTTGATCAGAGGATAGTGGGATGTCTGTTTGGCTGGGAACAGGAGAGGGGGATGCTGAGCTAGTTCCTGAACTGAACCTGTTGAAGAATGTGTTCAGTTCATTGGCTCTGTCCAGACTTCCATCTATCCAATCTTTCCTGTCCTTAAAACCTGTGATCTTTCTCATTCCTGACCAGACATCTCTGATATTGTTCCTCTGTAGTTTGTTCTCCAGCTTCTTCCTGTATGCCTCCTTGCTGTCTCTGATCTTGACCTTAAGTTGCTTCTGTATACTCCTCAGTAATTCCCTGTCTCCCTCCCTGAAGGCTCTTTTTTTTCTTGTTTAGCAGTTCCTTCAGGTCACTGGTGATCCAGGGTTTGTTATTAGGGAAGCATCTCACTGTTCTGGTGGGGATTATGTTGTCCACACAGAAGTTTATATAGTCAGTCACACACTCAGTCATGTCATTGATGTCCTCTCCATGTGCTTGGCAAAGAGTCATCCAGTCTGTGGTTGCAAAACAATCCTGCAGGGCTTCTTCAGCTTCCTGTGACCATTTTCTCACAGTTCGTTTTGTCACAGGTTGCCTCTGAACAAGTGGTTTATATTCTGAACAGAGAAAAACAAGATTGTGATCTGATTGTCCCAGAGGAGGTCTTGGTTTGGACGTGTATGAATCCTTTACATTTGCATAAAACAAATCCAAGGTCCTGTTTTCTCTTGTAGAGCAGCTGACAAATTGTTGAAATGTTGGAAGTGTAGTAGAGAGCGAGGCATGATTAAAATCACCAGATATTGCCACAAATGCATTGGGGTACTGTGTCTGTAGCTTAGCAACAATGGAACTGATGACATCACATGCATTGTCAGCAACGGCTGAAGGTGGAATGTAAACAACTGCCAAAATTACACTGGTGAACTCTCTTGGCAAATAATATGGACGAAAACTCACTGCCAAGAGTTCGAGATCTGGGCTGCAGAGACGACACTTCACAGTAACATGTCCTGGATGACACCATCTGTTGTTGACAAGCACTGCTACTCCACCACCTTTTTCTTTTTCTGCTCGTCTTCAGATCTCTGTCTGCTCGTACAGTCAGGAAGCCTGGCAGACAGACGTTGGAGTCGGGGATATGATCCAGCAGCCACGTCTCCGTAAAACACATAACACTGCATTCACGGTACTCTGGCTGAGTCCTTGTAAGGGCTTGGAGTTCATCCATCTTGTTAGCCAGTGATCTTACGTTACCCATTATGATCGATGGAAGAGATGGCTTGAACTTCCTCTTTCTCTGTCTCCTTTTCGCTCCTGCTCTGCATCCACGTCTCCTCCTTGTCAACTCATCGGGGATTTGTGGTTTCAGTTGAGGTATTATTTCAGCTTTTGCGATGTTAATCAGCTGCTCCCGGCTGTAAACCACATTGTTGCCATGGTTACGCATCATAACAAATTGTCAAAAAGGGAAAAATTTACAGCAAAAATCCTTCCAGCTTCACAGCACCAAAAACTAGAAAGTATACAGGTCAAAAAAATGCAATCTTCTTTAAGAAAAAAGAGGAACCAATGTACAAAAAAACAAAACTTAATATGTAGCCAACAGAGCCACACCAACATGCAGCCACCCAGAGCAGCGCAATTCTAGAATGAGAGCAGAGCAGCACCTACACTACCACAAATGAAGCCCCAATCCATTGGTCCATCTCCCATACCATCACCCATGAATAAGACACCAAGATACTTAAACGTCTCTGCTTGAGGCAGAGATTGACCCCTTTCACCCATTTTTCCAGTTGAGAACTATGAAATCAGACTTAGAACTCGGATATGAATCAGCGAAACTACCTCAAACCAAAGTTATAGTTTCTAAACTCTTTCAGAAAGAGAATTAGAGAAGGAGTCCTGTGCCACATAAAATTGGGGGTAGACTTTTGAAGCACTTTGCTGAACAGCTGGCCGCTCTCTTTGCTACTATCTTCTACATGTCCTTCCAGTGCCCAGGCTCTGGAAGGGCCGGCCAAGTGTAGATCCCTCAAAGACGCATAATGATTTTTTCCTGTTGCTCTTACCTCACTCGTTATAAAAACCTTTGAGAAGATTAATAGAGCTAAGATCCTGAGAGCAACCCAAAGCAGCTTAGACATTCTACAATTTGCTTATTTCAACTGGTTTTAGATCACCTGGATGGGCAAAACATTTTACTCATTTGCTTTTGATTGACTTTTCATCAGCTTTTAACTGTATCCCAACTTTTAGCTGTACGTCTTTTAAACTGCCACTATATAAACCGGGATCTAGTTTGTTGGCTGGTTAATTTTTTAACATAGAGACCCCAGAGGGTGAGAGTCAATGGTGTTTTACAGTATCCGATGTATTTTAATCTTCCACTGGCTTCACCCCAAAGTTGTTCTTTTACCACTTTTATTCATTTTATACTCCACTAAGTGCAGGAATTATAATAAGCGCAGGCACATTCTAAAGTTTGCTGACGACTCTGTAATTGTGTCTCTGATTGATGACTAGGACTGTGATCACAGCTTAGTGGTGAATAATATTTCTGGCTTGTTTGAGTGCTCATTTTTAAACATTAATGTCTCTAAAACCAATGAAATTTTGATTGATTTTAGAAAAAAGCCTTCACCATGCCCTCCAGTTTCTATCCATGGACAGCCTTTTGAGGTGGTACAACAATACAAATACCTTGCTACAATTATTGGCAACGGCTTGACCTTTGAGGCTAATGTAGATGGAGTCCGTGCTAAGGCTCAACAGCATAGGCATTTTTATAGGAAATTGATTAGTTTTAACGTTGACACTGTTTTTAAGAAAATGTTTTCTTCCAATTTTATTGAGTCAATTTTAACGTTTTCCTTTATTTGAAGGTTTGCGTTGATCATTTTGAAAAATAGAAATAGACTAAACAATATTTTAAGGTTCTGCATTGCTATAAGTCTGGCAGAGCTCCCCCAGCTCTACAGAACCAGGGTCACAAGGAAAGGCTAAAGGTATCTTTGCTGACCCAAACCACCCTCTTCACCATCGTTATAGATTACTGTCATCTGCTCATTGATACATGGCAACACAATGCAACACAAGAAGGTACAAATGTTTGAATGGTTGGAAGACGTGTGAGTGCTTTGATTTAATTTAAAAGGTACACATGCTCATTTGTCCCTGTTTGTGTCAGCCTCATTAAAAAGCCACTCCGATCAGCTTTTTGAGCTATTTTAAAGTGTTCTCAGTGGTCTTTAAATCATGATTATGACATTTTTAGCCAAAATCACATAAGCTGTGCCATTTTCTAGGACATAGCTTCAGAAGAGCGGTAGTAGCTCATTAGCAATTCGCATTTGTGTTCTGTGCAGAACTGTTGGCAAAATAAACTCAACGGTAAAGATACAGGCTGTCCACTTGATGGTGTCTTGATGGAAGGCACTGCACCCGGCTGTGCGGTTTTAATCTTCCGGTGACAAAGAAACTTAACCCATTTCTCTCTCACTGCAGATGGTTTTGGTATAGTATGAAAGCTAATAATATCATTGTTCTTAGCATTGCAACCCGCTACAGCACACAGGTGTTGATCCGCGATCGCCTTCTCTACTCCTCAGAACCTGAGCAGGTGGGGCAGAGCAGAGCAGAGCAGGAGCTTGTAGCCCGCCCAGTGCGGTTGCTATGTCACAAGCACGGTCTGTTTTAGACGGCCTTTTAGCGTCTGCTACTGATTCACAGCGATTTGAAAGCAGAAATACTCAGAAATGCAATTTTGAGCTTAATATTCTTAAGATATTTCATCTGGTATCAGAAAAATGCCACAAGAACATGTCAACAACACGAAAAACACAATTTTCATTGGAGTGGGTCTTTAATAATTTGAGTTGATATACAAATAGACTGTAGTAATCTATGTTTGTACTGTGTGTCTAATGGTTTAATTATTATTATTCATTGTGTATGTATTTTATATGTTCTTTGCTGGCTGCAGAACAAATTGCCTCTTGGGGGACAATGAAGTTTATCAGATCTAATCTAATCTAAAGCCCATCCTGGCTGCTTCACACTCTGCAGTGAACCACTCCAGTTCAACACTGAAGGTCATGGCCTGAAGAAGGCAACATAACCATATCATCTGCAAAAAGCAGACATCTCCAAACCAGAAGCTCTCCTCTCCAGTTTGCAGCGGTTTACAGCAAAGACTGTTATGGGTCAGTGATGCCTACACAATGGCCTTCCATGTGAAAAACTAATGTGTTACATCAGTTGAGGTGTGTGAAAGAATAATATTAATACACTGGTTCAAAAGTGTGCTATTAGATTGGTTTTCACGTTACCTTACTTTTCCATGAGACATTCAGTACTGTCCAAAGGTTTTAGGCAGGTGTGAAAAACTACTATAAACAAAGAATGCTTTCAGAAATATAAATGATTGTTTATTTTTATCAATTTATAAAATGCAAAGTGAGCGTATAAAAGAAAAATCTAAATCAAATCAATATTTGGTGTTACTACCTTTTGCCTTCAAACCAGCATCAATTCTTATTGGTACACTTGCACAAAGTGAGGGACTTTGTAGGATTATAGTCAGGTGTATGATCAACCAAATATAGCAAACAGGTGCTAATGATCATCAATGTCACACGTAGGTTGAAACACAGTCATTAACTGAAACAGAAACATCTGTGTAGGAGGCTTAAAGCTGGATGAGGAACAGCCAAACTCTGCTACCGAGGTAGGGTGAGCAGGACAACGACTCCAAACATACAGCCAAAGTCATTTAGAACTATCTTCAGCGTAAAGAAGAACAAGAAGACCTGGAAGTGACAGTATGGACCTCACAGAGCCCTTATCTCAACACCATGGAGTGTCTGGGATTACACGAAGAGACAGAAGGATGTGAGGAAGCCTACATCCACAGAAGATCTGGTTAGTTCTCCAAAATGTTTGAAACTACCTACCAGCCGATTCCCTTAAAAGAACTGTGTGCAAGTGTACCTAGAAGAATTGATGATGTTTTGAAGGCAAAGGGTGGTCACAAATATTGATTTGATTAAGATTTCTCTCTTGTTCATTCATTGCATTTTATTGATTGATGAACATAAATGATTTAACACTTCCATTTTTGAAAGCATTCTTTGTTTACAGCATTTTTCACACCTGCCTAAAACTTTTGCACAGTACTGTATTTAACAATGGAAGGCCATCGTTGTCAGTGTAAATAACCACATACTTATTTGCCAATAACCAAACAATAATAAGCAAAGAGAGTCATCTACTCCAAGGTATATCAACTGTTCATAGCCTTCTCACAAAATCCTACTTAAAAAAACTTAAGTATTCATTTAAACTTAATAGATATCTACCAGAGTTTGCCAAAAGACAATGGTTGCACAGTACTGTGTCTGACTGATTTATTGAGGTACAAACCTTCAGAAGTTCAAATAAACATTATTGCAGCTCTGTTTTATATGCATAGTAGCCATATTGGAATTGGAAGTCAGGGTTGGTGGAGATCTGAGGTTCCCATTCTGATTTTAGGTGGTTTTCCAGTTGACTTCTAATTGATTCTTTTCAAGTACAAATGAACATTTCTCACTGGTCAGCATGAGTGGAGAACTCTGAAAGAAAATTGCAATGACAGCTATTACCATGGCAGACCTAAAGAAGCACTAATTGGGAGAATGGGACAAAATAACACCTGAAAGGCTTTATCGATGGTATACTCAGTACCAAAACACCTTATTCAAATGTTGAAACAAGAAAAGAGACATTAGAATGCTAAAAGTTCCGTCCTTCACCTTCCGGACTATGTTTCAGACCTGCAGCAAATAGATTATTTAGGATAAGAATATAAGTTGAAAAGACCGTCATGAAATTTCTTGAATTCATGCTTCCTGCTTGAGATAAAAGTCAAATCTTCCTTTCTTCTAATGAAAAAGTCTGATTTTCTTCATTGAGGCACAAAGTGACCAACATGAAAGTATACTTAAAGATTGAAAGAAGAAAGTTGGCAGGAAACAAAGATGTCCCCCCAAATAATAGTAAAACCAGCAACTTGAAGGAGGAATCTCCACTAATACATTGTTAACCACTCCCAGGCTTGTTCTTTGCTCTCTCTGACAGTTGTTTTTGAGTCTAATGCTTCCCATATGTTGGGCAGACGAGGCCATGGCATTGCTGACATTATGGGGCTTCAGACAGATGAGACAAAAGAGCAGAGAAGATTGAAGAAAGTGAAAAGATCAAGGGCTCCAATGGAAACGTCAGTCCTGCCAAATCAAATCCCATTCGTGTTTTCCTTTCGGTTTTTACAAACTCAGCTGTTGCAGAAAACTAAAAGGGAAATCAATCCCAGTTGTGTTTTGAGGTTTCAACTCTGTTTGATGGAGGCTCTCCACAGAAATGTCATTGTTCTGATGGAATCCATCTTTTGACTCTCCTTCATCATGTTATTCCTTTGCTTTCTTTCTGCATATGAAGCCAAGGTTTCTTTTATCTTGCAAATATGAATCGACCGCCATTCTCAGCTTTGTGGCATCTGGTTGTTGCAACTTTTTCTAGTTGAGTTCAAATCTAGAGGATATGACTGTATTCTCTATAATCTCTTTATAAAAATCCTGAGTTAATTGATCCCGGTTCCAAACACAACAGCTTCCTCTAAAGTGGACCACTACCACACCTTTTTACCTCTTATGCAGTGGGTAAAGAAAGTGTAGAAGAAACAGTTCTCTCAGTAACTGTTTTTTTTTTTATTCACATTAAATTTACATCAGATGTCTGTAGCAATCTTAGTAATGCATACAGACAAAGAAAAGCAACAAAATAGGCAATAAATTAGGTTATGTTAATTAAGGTCAGTGGTACAGGGAATAAGTATTCATTACATTAAGAAAAGATTGAGCAAAACTCAAGAAACCAGCTAAAATCTATTAGTATTTACAGTAGTGTTCCTGTTGCTATTTAAAAAAATCCGTATCAACTACTTTATTAATAACTGATGTGCTATAAAACGGTTTGTCATGACCAAAAATTTGCTCAGAATTATACGGTAAGTAAAAGCACAGAGATCTTCTCAAAGATGTCCTACTGTTACAAACCATACCAATGCCAGTAGATTCAGCCACATTGCTAAACTGAATGTTCCAACCAGCACCGTTTGAGTCACAATTCTGAAGTGGACAGAATATAATTTCCCCATAAATCAGCCCCGGCCTGACGTCTCTCGTAAAAGTTCTGCCAAAAGAGTCGAAAGAATAATCAAAATAGTAATTGGCTCCCTGTCAATATAATTGGTAAAAGATACACCTGAGTAATGCATGTGACTGGTTTCTTCATACAGGAGACGTCTTGAAGTCGCCATTACCAAAAAATTATCTTCCATAAAGTATGTAATACATTTCTGTAAGGGTGTGCACTACTTCTTTACTTTATTAAATTGTTCTACCCATAACTTCATTTGTGGGCTAATTTGCTTTGATTTCGTTGTATGCATACATTTACTTAGGTTGTTTTTAACATCTAGTGTAAATTCTCTCAATAGAAATATTAAAAATATGTTCAAGTTGACATGTTCAGTCCTTATTTCACCTGCTGTATCTGTCACCCCTCCACATTAACCCATTGATCTCTGTGCTTTTTCCCTCCCATCAGGCCCAGATTCAGCTGGACTGCGGGGAGGACAACATTTGCGTCCCTGACCTCAAGCTGGCTGTTATCGGGTGAGAAGAAATCCCCCATTCTTGCTATGCACTGTACAATTATTAGAGACAATATCATCTGCACAATGCTAGCTGACCAGTCGTTTCCCTCAGAAATGCATATGGTGCACTTCATTAAAGTAGAATATCATTGTAAAAGTTAAAAATTCAGTTTCTTAGAAGGCCAGGACTTTACATAAAAGCAAACAAAAAGGATTTTAAGATTGTTGCTCAACTGAAAATTACACCAATGTGCTGTACAGTACATGTACTTTATATTAGGTTGGGGGTTCTTCTAAGTGAATTACTGCTTCAGTGAAGCATGGCATAGTATGTATGCATGGCATCTCATGTAACTCTTGGCAACAGCCCATAGATTATCTATTGGGTTTAGGTCAGGCCAGTTGGCCAATCAAGCCTGGTACCACCATAATCATTGAACCAGCTTCTGGTACCCTTAGCACTGTGGGTTGGTGGCAAGATCTGCTGGAAAATAAAATCAGAATCTCCATGAAGTTTATCAGCAGAAGTAAACATTATATGTTCAAATTACTTTCAACTTGATCAAAGACAGTGGACCAACATCAGCAGATGATAAATCCTCACTAAAAGTGAAAACTTCTCAATGGAACTCAAGCAAATTGGATTCTGTGCCACTCCATTTTTCTTATGAATTCTAGGACATTTACTTCCAAATCAAATACAACATTTACTTTACTCTAAAAAGACTACTTTGGACCATGGAGCAACAGTCTAGTCTTTTCTTTAAGAGACTTGTGACATTGTCTCTGGTTCATTAGTAGCTCACCAAAAAGTATGTGACTATTGTAGACTTTGTCCAAATGGCTGGCTTCACAATCTTCTTATGGCTGCAGTTATTACTTTTTCCTTCCACTCAACTTTCCAACAATATACCCAGGTACAGTGCTCTGTAAAGAGCCTGCTGGAAAACTGTCAAGTCAGCAGTTTGCCCCAATATTGTGTGACAAAGAACTTTTTAAAATAAGACTCATGCATAATTTTCGGAGAAAACTGAATCTTTGGATTTAACTTGCTCAGGAAACCAGGTTAAAGCTGGTTTTTGTAGTTTTTAAAGTTGACCAGTGTATAAACAGGATTTAGGCCGAAGAAGAAAGACAATATCCAGGTCTCTTGGTCAGAATTTAAAAAACAAGTTGGTCTTGTATTATGCATCTTTGGACTAAATTATTTTCTTCCAATCTGAGCCCAAAAGAATTGGCAAACTGGATGCCTTTCTGTTAATGAGCAAAACATGCAAAACCCTTTTTAAGATTTTGATCTGCAGTACTTTACACATCGCTTTACTACAACAATTCTGACCACTTTATCTAATTGAGATATTGCATGCATAGTTTATTATTGAGTGGGTATAGTACAATATAATTTTTTTATAATTTTTTAGTTTTTCAAATTATTCAATTTATTTGCTCCACAAGTGTTTACCACTTGATGATTGTGGCCCATGTGACAAAAAAGTTTGGACACCCCTGCTCTAACGGATGGAACCAAATATTTACCCAGTAGTGCTCTCAGGATTGTTGTAACAGACTTTAATTTAATTCAATTCAGTTGATTTATATAGCACCGATTCACAACAGATGTCATCTCAAGGCACTTTACAAGAACATATCAATACAAGCATACAAACAAAAAAGTTAAAGTTAAAAGTTTTCTATTTAAAGTGCCCCTGGCATGAAATTCCCCACGACGTTTGGGCCCCTTTTAGTCCCACTCTAAGTACCTTAATACTGTATCAAAGGATCGTTTGCTGTAGTTCAGCCTTGTTGTAGAATTGCAGCCCCTACTAGGTGGCCCTTCTTTTAGCATTAGCACAGAATGACCGAGTTTTGGTGGGCGGAGCCCAAGCCATGCGCCTCTATTGTCAATTGAGTCTCTAACGTTCGCATCTGATGAAAAACTGACAGACATGCATTTGCGCACCACAAATTGCCCAAATTCCAATATTACCCTATGTATGAAATGTAATTAGGTTCAGGATTAATTATATATTGTGTGTTGAACAATAATCTGTTTACAAATTACAGGGCTAGTAAAATATTTGATCATTCATCCACACATCCATCCGTCCTCATTACGTCTCTAGCTTCACCACGACAGTAATGGCTCAGTTATTCAAGGATTCAAGGAACTTTTATTGTCATACCATCCCATGTTACATGTGATGGTATGAAATTAGGACTCAGGTCCGGAATTATGAGCCATTTAAATTAAATTAGTGAAAAAAAATTATTTAAATAAAAATAAATGTGCTCTTCAGGACACAGCTGGAGTTCAGCAGTCTAACAGCTTCAGGGAAGAAGCTGTTATTGAGCCTGGTGGTCTTGCTCTGTATGCTCCTCAGCCGCCTGCCTGAGGCCAGGGGCTGAAACAGGCTATGAGCGGGATGGGTGGAGTCCTTCAGGATGCGGTGGGCCCGTCCCCTGCATCGGGACGTGTAGAGGTCCGAGGGGGTGGGAAGCGTGCTCCCTACAGTCCTTTGTGCAGCTTTCACCACCTGCTGCAGAGCCTTCCTCTCAGCAGCAGTACAGCTGTCGTGCCACACGGTGATGCAGGTGCAGATGATGCTCTCCACTGCACAGTGATAGAAACTCCTCAGGACGGAGCTTCCAAGTCCAGCTCTCCGCAGCTTCCTCAGGAAGTAGAGACGCTGGTGGGCCTTCTTGACCAGACGTGCAGTGTTGGCATTCCAGGTGAGGTCGTTGGATATGTGCACACCCAGGTACCTGAAGCTGGTACTACTATTGGTACTATCGGCTCCTATAACTATGTAATGGCGTTTCAATTTGATCCGGAATCTGATCCGGACGGCGAGGCACCTGAGGAGGAAGCAGAAAGGTAGAAGACGTCTTCCACAGGTGATCCAGACAGACGTGCTGCACGGAGGGAAGGGGCTGTGTGTGTCTGTGTGTGTTCTTGTATTGCTATCCTATTTAGGACCTTTTCTGGGATATGTGTGTGTGTGTGTGTGTGCGAGAGACGCGTGAGTGACAGAGAGACGAAGAGAGAGCAGGGAATGAATGCGCTGCGCGTTTTAAATAGCGTAAAAAAGAAAAACGAGACGCAATATGCGACGGTTGGTGTTGATTTTTTTTTTTGGGTTGGTGTTGAATCTGTGGCGGTCGGAGTTTAATCTGTGACGCACCGCCACAGATTCGTCATGTGTGGGAAACACTGGTATATAACAGCTGAAGGACATTATTGCGGAAGTATAGGCTACTTACTTGTATAGGGATATTTGCTGGTTCATGGAGGGTTGGTATTAATGCTGGTAAAAGTTTAAGACGATCTGCGAATCCACTGCTGTATTGTCCCAAGTTAATAAAACATCCGTCAGAGAAATGTTTGCCACAAACGACCACGCGCTTCGGGAGTCGGTCGGGTACATTCCCTGCATAAATAGAGTCCATCCACAAGCTTTTCAGTGGGGAGGACAGTGTCGATGCGGTCTGGACTCCATGTTGTCGGCTAGTTGTTTGCCTTTTACCGTAGCTCTCGTTGTTTAGGTTGTAATACGCCGCGGGGGGAGGGACTTGGAGAGTGTGGTTCAGAGAAGGGGGTAATTGGCTGGAACTCAGTGACGACATATGCCAAAACGTGAGGTCTTATGCCGAACTGCAAAACAGCCTGTTTCTGAGTGCTAATTTCACCATGTAGGCATACATACCCGGGGACAAAGGAAACACTAATCAGTTGTTTTAACATAGGCAGGCTGGGGAAACTAACAAATATGACCAAAAAACTCAAAAAATGCTAATTTCATGCCAGGGGCACTTTAAGGAAACCCAACAGATTGCATGGAGTCAACGGGGCCCAACCTCACGCCAATGACTGACGCAATCTGCTGGGATTCCTTAAATAGGAAACTTTTTAACTGATTGGAATGTTTGTATAAATGTATTGAAATGACTTCTTGTTAAGTGCCTTGAGATGACATCTGTTGTGAATCGGCGCTATATAAATAAACTGAATTGAATTGGAAATTGACTTGCAGTGCTGTCCCATTCATGTAGACTTCAACCACAGCGATCCCTCAGAAATCTCCAACAGAACCAGGCTCAGTAGGAGCGGCCGTCTGCCACGAACATCTGGGGGTTTGAGAAGACAGAGCAGAGACACAGAAGGAACAAGAACACTTTCTATATTAAAGAAAGTAAAAAGTTGATAACAGGACACGGAGGATGCTCAGTTACTAGGATGCCCCCCGTCCAACAGGGCATTGCAGCTAAGCAGGATGCCAGACCAGGTGTAGCTTCTATGGAGAGAAAAACACTGAGAGAAAACAAAGTTAACAGCTGAAATGACAGCAAAAAAATACAACTGGAGAGTAGTAGTAGAAGAGAAGAGTAGCAGAGTGAAGAAAATTGGTCAGTCTGTCCTCCAGCAGTCTAAGCCTATAGCAGCATAACTACAGAGATAGCTCAGGATGACCTTAGCCACTCTAACTATAAGCTTCATCAAAAAGGAACGTTTTAAGCCTGGCCTTAAAAGTAAACAGAGTGTCTGCCTCACGGACTAAAGCTGGGAGCTGGTTCCACAGGAGAGGAGCCTGATAACTAAAAGATCTGCCTCCCATTCTACTTTTAGAAATCTTAGGAACTACAAGTAAATCTGCAGTGTGAGGGCGAAGTGCTCTGTTGGGAACATATGGAAATACCTACCTTGATACATAACCTGAGGTAACAAACGCATGGACTAGTTTCTCAGCATCACTCCTGGACAGGATGTTTCTAATTTTAGCAATATTCCTGAGGTAAAAGAAGGAAATCCTAGAAATCTGTTTAATATGGGATTTAAATGTCAAGTCTTGGTCAAAAATAACTCAGAGGTTCTTTACGTTATTACTGGAGGTTAATTTAATGCCAGATAAAGTGATTGACTAAGCAGTTTCTTTTTTAGAACTTTTGGTCTAAAGACGGCAGCTTCTGTCTTGTCAGACTTTAAAAGCAGAAAGTTTAGAGTCATCAATGTTTTTATATCTTCCAGACATGCCTGTAATCTACCTAACTGACTGGGTTCATCAGGATTTATGGATAAATATTGTTGTGTATCATCGGCATAGCTGTGAAAATTTAACCACATAATTTAATAAATTCTCAAAAAGTCTCTTAAACCCTATTCGAGCATTCTCATATGATGTCATATATGCAAAAGGGAAATTAGAAATGTAGTCCCAGAACGTTACACCACAGTAATAAACAGAAGAACATGTTTTATTTAAATAAACATGTAAAGTTCTTCACAATAACAGTTGAGAGTATTAAAAACCAATAACATGATATACCGCTCCGCTTACCAACAGTCCAAACTGCTACAATCATTGAAATATTTGGCCTCCCTCTCCAGCAGTACCGCTTGTCACTGATGAGCTAAAAGTAGCACTTGGATGCGCAGCAGAAAGTTTCCAACCAATGTGATCATGTAAAGCCTTACAGCAGTGATTCTCAACCGGTGGGGCGCGCCCCCCCTGGGGGGGCGCCAGTAGGCTACAGGATGGGAGGAAAAAAACTGAAAAAGAAAATTTGCAATTTTTTTTTATTATTAAACTACTGTCATAAAAAGTTCTAGTTTTGTATATAAATAACTCCTGAATAGAAATTAAAATGTGTTTGGACTGATAAAAAAAAACAGAAGTTTTAAACAAATTTGATTTGTTTGTCGATCGTGAGCGCAAATGCAGGTGATAAGCGGTTTCAGCGGTTTCAGCAAGTCACACAGAAGTTCGCTGGCTCTCAAGGGGGGCGGGTGTTACAGCGGTTGTATGAGCTGCAAGAGGAGGTGAAGTGGTTTTTGACATAAATCAAATCAGATCTGGTGAAGCAGGGCTGCTCTGAGCTGAGTTGTACCGCAGCGCACTGCGTTATCCTGCATTCCGCAATGCAATCGCGCAGCGCTGGGCCGCGGAGCGCCGAGTTACTGCTGTTAACAAGAAGTCAAATCACAAGCTTCATGCACGAACCACAAAGATATACTGTCAAGTCGCAACAAATGGGTGGCGGAGTGCACAATTCACATAGCTGGCATGTGTGTTTCTGTGTGACAAAAGTGGCAAATATCCCAAAGATCACATGAACACAAAAACTATAAAAAGCCTGAGCAAAGTGAGAATTGATCTATAAACTGACTGTGGAGGATGAAGATGCAAACTAAACAGAGTAAGCACTTTTTTATTGTGTTTTTGAGTCTACAGCTGTTTACTTTTATTACAGTGAAAAGAAAATACAGGTCCTTCTCAAAAAAATAGCATATTGTGATAAAGTTCATTCTTTTCCATAATGTAATGATAAAAATTACACTTTCATATATTTTAGATTCATTGCACACCAACTGAAATATTTCAGGTCTTTTATTGTTTTAAAACTGATGATTTTGGCATACAGCTCATGAAAACCCAAAATTCCTATCTCAAAAAATTTGCATATTTCATCCGACCAATAAAAGAAAAGTGTTTTTAATATAAAAAAAGTCAACCTTCAAATAATTATGTTCAGTTATCCACTCAATACTTGCTTGGGAATCCTTTTGCAGAAATGACTGCTTCAATGCGGCGTGGCATGGAGGCAATCAGCCTGTGGCACTGCTGAGGTGTTATGGAGGCCCAGGATGCTTCGATAGCGGCCTGAAGCTCATCCAGAGTGTTGGGTCTTGCGTCTCTCAACTTCCTCTTCACAATATCCCACAGATTCTCTATGGGGTTCAGGTCAGGAGAGTTGGCAGGCCAATTGAGCACAATAATACCATGGTCAGTTAACCATTTACCAGTGGTTTTGGCACTGTGAGCAGGTGCCAGGTCGTGCTGAAAAATGAAATCTTCTCCACAAAGCTTTTCTGCAGATGGAAGCATGAAGTGCGCCAAAATCTCCTGATAGCTAGCTGCATTGACCCTGCCCTTGATAAAACACAGTGGACCAACACCAGCAGCTGACATGGCACCCCAGACCATCACTGACTGTGGGTACTTGACACTGGACTTCAGGCATTTTGGCATTTCCTTCTCCCCAGTCTTCCACCAGACTCTGGTACCTTGATTTCCGAATGACATGCAAAATTTGCTTTCATCCGAAAAAAGTACTTTGGACCACTGAGCAACAGCCCAGTGCTGCTTCTCTGTAGCCCAGGTCAGCCGCTTCTGCCGCTGTTTCTGGTTCAAAACTGGCTTGTAGCCCATTTCCTGCACACGCCTGTGCACGGTGGCTCTGGATGTTTCTACTCCTTTTGCAGGTGTTTAGAGTTAATTAGTTGATTCAGATGATTAGGTTAATAGCTTGTTTAGAGAACCTTTTCATGATATGCTAATTTTTTGAGATAGGAATTTTGGGTTTTCATGAGCTGTATGCCAAAATCATCACTTTTAAAACAATAAAAGACCTGAAATATTTCAGTTGGTGTGCAATGAATCTAAAATATGTGAACGTTTAATTTTTATCATTACATTATGGAAAAGAATTAACTTTATCACAATGCAAATTTTTTGAGAAGGACCTGTAATACTTGTTTTCTCAGAAGATTATTTCCGATTTTTCTTCAGTTTTTGTCCATTGCAATATAAAAAGTAAACTAATATTGTTGCTGGTAACTTTTTTTAATACAGAAGAGTAACTATTTCTATTATAATTTATTTCCAGAGATTATAAAATAATTTTCTTCTTGTGAAAGCCTTTTTGAAGTGTGTTTGTTATTTAACTAATCTTTTCTAACCACATTGAGACTGCACACTTTAAATATGTTAAAATCAAGTCCTGAAAGTGTTTTAGTACTGTGCCAGGTGTCCTCTTTTTTGGAAATCAAAATATGGTCACCCTATTGATATGCAGGAGCAGCTTATTGAGCTGAAGAGTGACAGTAGACTGAAGGAACACTTTGGCTCCTCCCCTCTTTTCGTCATTCGGGGCAGCATTGATGCAGGAATATCCTCTACTCTGTGAATTCGCCTTGACGATTCTCCTTCCTTTCACGTCGACATATTTGTGTGAGGCAGGATTCTCATAAATGACTGCACTCAAAACAAAATACTGCAATCGTGCACAAATCGAGGATGATTTGAGGCTATGTTTATCAAACATTGAGCCAAGAATTGAGGATCTTTGCAAGGCAAAGCAGGCTCAGGCCTCACATCAACATCACCTACCTGCAAACTTCTGTAAAAAAAACACAGATGATGCCTACTATTAGGCCTAGTAATAATAACAATAATAAAGGATAAATTAATAGAGGTCTGGTGCCAATTCCCAATTATACCAGTAGCCTAGTAATGATAATAGGCCTACTGATGATGATGATAATAAAATAATAGCCAAGGACGGGCTATCTATCTATCTATCTATGTATGCAAGGTGATGTGGAGTGGGGGGCAACTGCAATGAACCAGCTTTGGAACCAGCATATACAGGCAGATGCCACCAAGTTCTATCAAAATCCTGTTTTCAATGACAGTGATTTTCTGCAGTCAGATCTATGCATCACAGACTAGCACAGGCCAACGGTGTGTGTTACTGGTGTCACTCCGCCGACGGTCTCGGCAGCTCCTGGCCACAAAAATGATAGGGAGACAACAGCGGTTCATTACGTGAACGCTGCCATTATTTAAAAATGATAGCAGCAGCTAAGATCACCGCACAGTCTGTTTTACTTGCCATGCACGATGTGCAGGATCCCTGTTAGCGCTACAAAGCCTGTGGACTACAACTACCGGACAGAAAAATGAACAAAGTAAGAGTTCCTGCAATGTTGAAATGGTTGCTATGTCAGATTAGGTAATAAAATAGAAGAGATCATCTTTAGAACCCAAGGAGAAGCGTGACTTGAGTTCTTCTGCAGCCCGTAACTCGGCTGCACTAGGTTATGTGTTTAGCAGAATGATTTCATACTCCTTGCACAATCTGATAGGATAGATACTTAATCATTCTTTGTTTGTGACTGGACACCAGAGAGATATTAGTCAGTGTGACCCCCCCCCCCATTCACAGAATAAACACACACAGGCTCTGATTCTCTCCTCCCAGGCAGCTGGCTCTGTTATGAGGAGTGTTTTGAATTATGTGGCCATGTGATTCGTCTTTGCTGCAGAAATACAATCAGTTCTACAGGTTTCCCATGAAGACTCGAAAGACTTGCATGACGAGCCGCTTCAGGGCCAAATGATTCAGCACATGCATGAGGAGAATTCCTCTTCGCTGTAAAGTACAGCGGTTTCCTTTCCTCAGCCAACATTCCTCAGAGATGGGCTGTTTAACATTCAGAATGAACCCAGAGGTTTATCACTGTGCATTTGTTGTGCTTTAGCCAGCGTCCTTCATTCACTCTTGTTTTTTTCTTAACAAATGAACTCATTGTGTAACATCTCAGCGGTGGGCTGCAGTTTACTTTTCACTCTCAGCATCTGTTGAGAGTTGGTGTTATGCCATCAGTGTTGCTTCCTGTGCATTGGCGTAACCCAGGCCTAATTAAAATCATCTGGTTATTTTACCTCGAGAAGGGTCACTGCGTCCAGACTCTGTAAAGACGAGGGGGAAAGAGGGGGGGGGGGGGATGGAGGAGCGGAATGAAAGAAGACCCCCAGTTCTAACCCTCGACAGACCTCGGTGCTCATTCTCCTGCTCAATAGAAACATGGATTTACAACAGAGCAGCAGACAGGGAGGGGCTAGAGTTGGAAGGTGTCGAGAGAATTTAACATGACATTAAAACTGTGCTGGCGCTCGTTACTCAGAACATGCGGAATACATGGGGGGTCGGTTTCCTGAAGCAAATCACCATGATCAGGCTTGGCTCGGTTCCCAGGTCAGCAGTGGATAAATACAATATGTCACAGAACAGGGTCTTCGGGGAGAGTCTGAAAGAAATATGCATTGTTTCGAAACACTGATTTTCATTATCTACTGTTCAGGGATTGTGCTCATGTCCTTTTGGTTGAATTTATCAATAGTCCTATCTTTGTGTTGTCAAAATGTATCATCACATCATTGCATTAAGATCTCTTCATGTGCAGTTTGAGTGCTGATCATTACAGCTGATTCAAATCTACCAACTATCTGTATGGCAAAGTTCTGCAGAGGTCCTGCTAATGAACCATCATTTGATTCAGGTGTGTTGAACCAGGGAACGGACTAAAACATGGAGTATACGGGCTCTTGAGGACTGACTTTGGACTGAGGTGTGGACCTGTGGTCTAGTGTAAGAAAATGTGATTACCTGACTCCCACGGATGATTTCTACCAGCAGGAGGTCACTTATCCCGAGTTCACACCACACGCTTTGTCACTGTCAAAAAACGCTCACAAAGTGACTAGTTTGAAGCGTATACATTTTTAAGCCTGAAGCTTGCGAAGCCTGCCACTTGCTGAACAAAAAAAGATTGCGTGGGCGGGGCTTCCTCTGTTGCCGGATGTTTTAAACAATGGCGGCTCATATTGAGAGAATGGCTTGGCTTTATTTGCTAAATAAACCTAGACAACGTCCTTGTCGGGTGCATTGTGGATACACCCCATTCTCGAGAGTCGTTCTGAGTTACGAGAGTTTAACCATTGGCTCCAGGAGCTGCGTACGGATGAGGTTTGCTTTCAGCGCTACTTTAAATGTGTAGTGACGTCACTACAGTGAGACGCTCTGATTGGTTGATGCTCAGGGGACGATGCCGAAAGTTCAGCTAGCTTAACTAATGCGTTGCTGGCTTTTGCCGCTTTGAAGCTTGGAAAGCAGCAAAAGTTTCAAAAATTGCCGTGACCAAAGCACACAAAGCACCGCGGAGACTCTGATGGCCCTCTGACGGTCTCAACCATAGACTTAACATGTAATCTTGCTGTTCTGGGCGTTGACGTTTTGGGCAGTGTGAATGGGCCGTTAGACCAATGTTTCTTAACCCTGGGCCTCAGGGCCCACAATCTTCCATGTTTTAGATTTTGTCTGTTTACATTTTATACATACAACCAACCATGTATGTACCATTCCTGGGTCTCCTTCAGTTGTAGTTCCATAGGATAATGGTACGGTATGGTTAGGGTCATTAATTGGGAGACAGAAAAATGTCACTGCTAGCAACAAGCATGAGACATAATTCTGCATCACGTTTGTCGTTGCAGTAGTATGACGCAATGTTAGGCATTTGGGTTTAACCCCTCCTGCCCAGTGAGAGTCCCACTGGTGGTGGAAACGCTTTCCTGAATATGCCAGACCAGATAATTGCGTAGCAAAGCACTCAGTGGAAACGAAGCCTAAGAGGTTGTCTAAAAGCTGAAGGAAGTAGAACATGTTTGTTCCACATTGACTCTCTCTTCCACTGTCGGTTGACACACTGGGGTTTCTCTGGGATAGATGAGCCAACATCTTGGAAGTGCTGCAGAGTTGTTGCTGTTGTTGCAGTTTTAGCCATCATTCTTGCTGCTGCCACTATAAGTAACAAAAACCCAAAAGTGATCCAACACAGCAAACCAAAAAAGCCAGGTGCTGCTAATAAAATTCTCTTGAGCCTCCATCCATCCATTTTCTATACCCAGTTATCCATGCAGGGATTCAGGGGAGTTGGTTCCTCCAGTGGTCATTGATGACGTGTCCAGGGGGTACCCCACCTCTCACCCAGTCCATTACAGGGCAACACATACATACACCAGACACACTCACCCCTTAGGGCAGTTTAACCCTTCTGCTCTCCTGGTGGGGTTACACGGACCCACAATGTTCACATCCTCCGTTCTGTAGTTACAGCTTTCCCATGCGCTGTCCCAGTGGGATCACACGGACCCCATGTGCTTTGTTAGCATCCTGTTGTCCTTCTAAGCCGTGCACAGGGCCAATGGGGTCAGACTGTCCCCGTTCACGCTGCCTGAACACCAAGCCAGGACTGCGGCAGGGTAAAAAAAAAAAAAAAAAACTTTTGGAGGAAGCCAGTGAGAACTCGTGCATGCAATAGTAGTACATGCAAGCTTTTTGAAGAAACACACCAGATGCATGGCAGCAACAAAGTTCTTTATTTATTTTTTATCATATTTTTTGCAGAATAATTTTTTTTAACCATCAGTGGCTTTTGCTTTTTGAGTTGTCATGTGTTTTTATATGTCTAATTGTGGCAATAGAAATTAGCCTTACAGACAGCCCGTGTAACATCTCCAATAAACGGCTTCAACCAGCCTTTTATTTCAGATTCCCACTCCTTTCTGTATTTTGGAGAATCCAGTTTAGACTGAGACATGATGACTGTTTAAAGTCTGTCACAGAGAGGCGCACACATAGTGGGCGAGGTAAGTGACAGAGGTTATGATAGTGAAATCGGTAATTTATTTAGTGTGCTGTTGTTTATTTTAGAAAGAAAATATTTTCCATTTACATCTAAGCGCTTCCACCTCATCCACTCTGTAACGTAGAACAGTTGCAGCATCTAAAAGGGACATGAGCATCACCAAATTACACACATCTTTTCTATTATAAAAACACCAAAAATACAGACCTGGGTTTAATGACGTCGGTTACAGTCATAGATTTCCATATCGGTAAATTTTTGGTTTATTGCCCAGCCCTATAACCAGGTAATGATGTTTGGACATCCAACTGACCACAACCTTCTCTGTATACACAAAAAAAAAACTCTTAATCTCTTGATAAATACAAGACCAACAGCTGAGGCTTGGCCCACATCGAGTGAACAACACAATGACTACGTTTACATGTGCAAAATGTCTTTAATCTGATCATAGTTCGGATTAAAATTTGACTGTGTTGTATGAATCCAATTATAACAAGCGTTTTTCGGAATAATTTATTTTGACATGTGCAGAATTCTCTAACATACTGGAAACGGCTGTAGAACAAGAAGTAGCAGACTTCCGTTGTAAACAAACATGGCCGCGTGCGTTTAAAGGAACAGGGGGCAGGATCTGTAAATAAAATAAACATCAGTGTCCAGTTTTTTAATGCTGTTGGGTGATGAAGCGTTATAAACCAAATAGAATGAGCCCACCCACGTATCGTTCCATTTTCTTAAACTGGCTGTGTGCTGCAAAATGTGCTGCAGTTCGGGGCCCGAATTTCCCGCGCTGTCCTACGGATGTGACGTCAATTGACACGGCTTGCGCGTTCTCGACAGCTTTAAAAGAGGAAGAAAAATGGTTGCAGACCTCCATTGATTCAATTGTGAGAATGGATTCTTCTCTTCTGCAACTGGGAAACGACCAAGGACGACTCACAGCCCACTAAAAAGTGGCACTAAGAAAAAGAAGTATGCCACTGTGAAGAGGTATGTTTTTTTTGTGAAGCGTTTGTCCCATGCGGCTGGCTGCAGTTGCTTCCAGCGCTGGCCGCGCCGCTCGTGAGCTTCGTTTCTTCATTCTGCCCCATGCTCCTTTAAAATGGAGCAGTACGATGTTCTTAGAGCGTGCTTTTATTTTTTCTGGTCATGGTTTTACATCTACAAGCCTTTATTGTTGTGTACATAGTCAAATTCTAATCTGAATCTCTTCATTGTTTTACACTGATGTAAGGTACGTCTACGGATGACGTAACAGACACGCGTAGACGTAATGACCCACATTCGGAAGAAGTGTTTACATGCACAGCGATCGGAATAACAATTGGCATAACCCACCCATCTTAATCAGAAGGAAATGTTGATCCGAATGAGTGTAATTGGGTCAGAGTATTCAGAATATTCCGATCAAGCTTTTAAACCGATTACTTGTGTCCATGTAAACATGGCTGTTGATCCCAAACCCAACAGCAATTTGTGCCTTAAGTGGTGCAAAAGTTAATGCATGGAAATCCTAATGAGCTGAACTAACCTCACTCAGTATTTCCCATGACTGTACTGACAGTCATGAAAACATTTTCAAGATGGTTTGTAGAAGAACCTCCAAACCATACCTTTTTATGTTTAAAGTGAAAGACAAAAAGTTCCTAATTAGTTTTGTTGATTCATAGAAATAAGGTGGTGATGCTGGTGTTCTGTCTTTTGTCCAGTGATAAATCAGAGGTCTACCTGGGTGATGAAAACGCCTTGAGCTTGATCTTTAATGCCAGGAATGAGGGAGAGGGAGGGGCTTATGAGGCGGAGCTATATGTGATGCTGCCCCCAGAGGCCGACTACAGCGGGATTGCACGCAACAATGGGGTGAGACACACAGCAATCACAGTAAATATACTGCCGTTCAGAGCTGTTTTGCTGCTTTAAGACTCCAAATAGAACAATGGGTATTACTTTTTATCTACATTTCATCTCTGAAATGTTATTGTCAATTAGGTGCAGTGGCGGCTGGCCAATAGAGGGCGATAGCGCCCCCCCCCACCCCCCCAGTGTTTACCAAAGTGTTTTTGATTTTTAAAAAATTAACAATAATCACATATTCTAAGTTAATTGTGTGTTTAAATTCATAACAAAGTATCATTTATAAAAATGTCGTTTTCGGAGAAAAAGCTCCTGCTGCTGCACTGCTTGGGCGACAGAAAGGTCGCCCCAGGCAGTGCCGCAGCCAGCCAATTACTGACAAGAAATTCGCACATGGCAACAGGAATTTATCCAATCAGCGTCGTTGATTCGGCCGCATGAAGGGCGATAGAGAAATCGCCCCAAGGCTGGTGTGAGGGCAGGCAAGATATCTGGTGGTGACATTGGCAGTGTGATTTCTCTGCCACAAGGGGGCGCTGCTGTAAGAGTTAATAGCTTTGTGTGTACATTTTTTGTGTAAACCTAATAAGTTATTTGTTTCCATTTTGGTTCTAAACTTGTTTGTGCAATATTGTATTTATGTTTAGAATAAGAATGCCTCAAGCTGTTAATATTGGCATTAAAATAATCAGTATTTCACATAGTACTGGTATCCAGCCGTTTATGTTCAATTGTTTTGGGATGATTATTGCAAATGAATTTAAGCTATATGCACAGCTCCACTACTTCCTGAACTAAGTACAGCCCTTTTATTTCCTGTCTGTATTGGACAAACTGATCAATCCAGGTGTGTCTGACCTCAGTAGTCACAACAACAATGGTCAGACACATCTGGATTAATCAGTTTGTCCAATACAGACAGGAAATAAAAGGGCTGTACTTAGTTCAGGAAATAGTAGAGTTGTGCACAAAGCTCAGAAAGCACAAGTTGGATAAAAAAAAAAAATAGCACAGCCCCACCAAGAATATTTTTCACCAGCCGCCACTGATTAGGTGCAATAACAAACTTCTTTGTGATGCTCTGAGTTGCATAGTTTTGATATAAAGGATAATCAGTTGTTGGATATTTAATGTCTTGCCATTTCCAGAGTCTGACTCAGCTGACATGCAGCTACGAGGCCGATAACCAGACCCGCCATCTTGCGTGCGATCTGGGAAACCCTATGAAGTCTGATACCAGTGTAAGAACCGGACAAACCCACATTTTTTTGCTTTATTCCTCTTTCTTCTCTGTACACATTTAGTCAACTTTAAGGACACACACACTGGCAAACTCAATATGTTCTGACACCAGGGATAGAGTACTCAAGTCCTGACGCCAGTTATGTTGAAAGGTCTTTTGACTTAACTCGAGTGGCATGCCGATGACTTGCACTTGGACAACGGAATTGCAAGTCCAAGTCCAACTTGAACTTGGACTCTGAAGTGTGAAATTCCCATTTTTGGAATTAGCATGTAGCTGATCCTTAAGTTAGCTTGTTATATTAGATCAGGTTACAGGACAAATTTTAATAACTTCCCAAAGCCTTTGTAGGTGTACGCATGACATGTCGATTATTGTTTTCAAACTTTTTTCAGGTATGTTTTATTATTTTGCACATGCTACTGTGTTAGCTTGGTGATAGCATGCGGGCAGGGAGTACTTTTTAAAAAAAATAAAGTAAACCATGTAAGGCTGCCATTATTCTACTTTTAAAATCTAGACCCTGCTCTCTTGTTTTTGATTTGCTATCGGGTTATATTGGCATGACTTGGACTGGAAGATGATTTTGGGGACTTGAACTAGGGCTTGGCCTGTAGGACCTATTGATTTGACTTGGACTCGAACACTAAGGACTCAAGTGTGACCTGGACTTGAGAGATAGTAACTTATCTGCAACACTGTCTGACACTATGCCAATAAATGATGTGAACATAAATCAAAGTTGTATGCTGTGAGAACAGCCTTTCTTTCTTGACAGTTGTTGGTGAATATCTAAGGAAAAAAAGAACCCATGCTCTGTAGAAATAAGTGTTTTTATTTTTCTATGTATAGTTATGGGCTGGCCTTCGATTCACTGTGCCGAGACTGACGGATGCTAACAACGTTGTCCAGTTTCTGCTCCAAATACGAAGGTAAATTGATACTGTTTGATGGGATTGGTTTTCATTTGGGATGACCCTACTAACTGCAAATATGACAGCACCCTACAACAGAGGCTTCTGTTTAATGGGCTGTTCAGCAAGTAGCAGTTTGATAATACAGAATAACTATTCTTGGATAATATTCAGCCAGTGGGTTTTTTTCCAATTGCAAAAAATGAAGAAATCACAGATCTTACATTTTGTGAAAAAGTGTTCCAACTTTGATTCATTTTAACTTTTGTAATGAAATGTTTTCAACAACCAGAAGCTAAAAAAAATTATTACTTAATTATTCTACCAATTAATTCATTACCTAATGAAGTACTCTCTATTAATACGCTGTGTGTGTCAGGGGAGATTGGGGTTGAATTCCCTGCTGATTTTTAGGGTCACATGCTAAAGCCTTATTCCAAATAGATTTGTTCTATTATTTTTTTCCATCATACTATCTCATAAGTTTAAAAAAAAGAACTCCATCCATCCATTGTCTGTAGCGGCTTATCCATGCAGGGCAGGTCAGGGGGCAGGGCTGCTGCCTATCTCCAGCGCTCATTGGACGAGAGGCAGGGTCCACACTGGACAGGTTGCCAGTCCATCAAAGGGCATCACAGAGACACACAACCAGGCACACACACACACACCTAAGTGCAATTTAGACAGGGGTCTCGTTAAATGAATATTTTCCGTATTTAACAGTTTATTTTTTAAATGGTGACGTAAAAATCTGAAGGAATCTGTCATTATTTTGACATTACAATTCACACCCCTGATCACTTTGCTTTAGGCATGGTGTGCAGATAACTAAATCAATAAAAGAAAAGAGCTACGAAAACTTTGGGGTGCGACTGTGACCGGTTAGGCTGGTTACAGACGCGCTGCAAAGAATTCAATTCAGTTTATTTATATAACACTGATTCACAACAGATGTCATCTCAAAGCACTTTACAAGAATAGTCATTTCAATACAATCATACAAACATTCCAATCAGTTTGAAAGTTTTCTATTTAAGGAATTCCAGGAATTGCATTGATTCATTGACCTGAGGTTGTGCCCCGTTTACGCAGACTCCAACCACAGCAATTCTTCATACTGAGCAAGCATGTAGCAATCCCAGTGTCGTGTCAACCACCAATGCCGAAGCAGCGCATGTTGAAGCGATTGCTTCCGGGACAGGAAACGGCTGGTTCAGAGAGTCTTTCCGACTTCTGATCACTTCAATTGGAGAAATGTTCCCTCACTTCAAAACTTTGGCTGAACTGGCGTTTGTAGTTCCAGCCTCCAGTGTGGCAGTAGAGAGCGGATTCAGCCGCCTGAATACCATCTAAACTCCTTGAAAAGTGGTCTGCCCGTGACAAAAATACAAAACCTCATGACAATAACCTCTGCAGCAATCCCACTTAAGATATTTGATTACGCACAATAGTTGTGCATTTCAGTTCCATGTGGACCAGGAGGAAGTTGTGAGACGGTGCGTCCAGGCCACAACTCATATACTGTTCGTTTAATTTCATCGTTTATACAGTGAGGCAAAAAAGTATTTGGCAGCAACCATTCGTGCAAGTTGTCCCACTTAAAAAGACGAGAGAGGTCTGTAATTTCCATCATAGGTACACTTCATTAATGAGGGACAGAATGTAAAAGACAAATCCAGAAAATCACAATGTATGACTTTTTAAAGAATTTATTTGTATAATGGTGCAGAAAATAAGTATTTAGCACCCACAACCAAGCAAGAATTTTGGCCCTCACAGACCTGTTACTCCTTTAAGAAGCTCTTCTATCCTCCACTCGTTACCTGTATTAGTGGCACCTGTTTGAACTTGTTATCTGTGTAAAAGACACATGTCCACACCTTCAAACAGTCCGACTCCAACCTCTACCATGATCAAGACCAGAGAGCTGTCTAAGGACACCAGGGACAAGATTGTATACCTGCACAAGACTGGGATGAGCCAATCTACAATAGGCAAACAGCTTAGTGAGAAGAGATCAACTGTTGGAGCAATTATTAGAAAATTGATCCTTGACAATCTGCCTCCACCTGGGGCTATATGAAAGATCTCACCTTGTAGGGTACACATGATCTTGAGAACAGTGAGGAAACAGCCCAGAACTACACGGGGGGGAACTGGTCAATGACCTGAAGAAAGCTGGGATCACAGTAACAAAGGTTACTATTAGTAACACACCACGTCGTCATGAATTAAAATCTAGCAGATCCCCCTGCTTAAACCAGCACATGTCCAGGCCCGTCTAAAGTTTGTCAGAGACCATCTGGATGATCCAGAGGAGGATTGGGAAAAGTCATGTGGTCAGATGAGACCAAAACAGAACTCTTTGATATAAACGGCACTCACCCTGTTTGGAGGGGAAAGAATGCTGAGTTGCAAAAACCTCCTTCCATCCATGAAGATGAAATGTGGCTGGACCCTCCAGCAAGACATTGATCCCAAACACACCGCCAGGTCTGGAGACTGTATCCACTCCTTCAGTGCCTACAGTCTCTAGACCTCAATCTAATAGGAAATCTATGGAGGGAATTGAAGGTCTGTGTTGCCCAGCGCCAGCCCCAAAACATCCCAGCTCTAGAGATGATCTGCATGGAACAATGGGCCAAAATAGCAACTACAGTGTGTGCAAACCTGGTGAAGACCTACAGGAAGCGTTTGTCATTGCCAACCAAGTTTACTTTACAAAGGATTGAGGTAAACCTTTGTTATTGACCAAATACTTATTTTCTGCACCATTATACAAATAAATAAAAATTAATCACACAATGTGATTTCCTGGATTTTTTTACATTGTGTCTCTCACAGTTAAAGTCTACCTATGATTAAAATTACAGACCTCTCTCATCTTTTTAAGTGGGACATCTTGCATAATCATATAATCAAATACTTTTTTGCCCCACTGTATGTAGTTCTCTGTTCAGCTTTATTGAATTGAATATTCGTTAAAATGAATAAAAAAATACAATTGAGTATGTCATCATTTTAAAAATTGACAGGTAAACATATTATGACCGGGTTTTTTTGGCCCCATCAGTCGAAATGACGGACAAACAGCACTTCCTCTGATCGCGAGGACCAGTTGACCTAACAGTCATGTGTTTGGACTGTGGGAAGAAGCTGGAGTACCCAGCGAGAATACAAGCATGCACAGAGAGAACATGCAAGCTCCATTCATAAAGACCCCAGCCTGGGATTCGAAGTCCGGACCTTGTGTCAGCTTGGCAAGGCGACAACACTAACTACTGTTTCAGCGAGCAGCCCCAAAAGGTGGAGTGGGAAGGTGGGAAAAAAATCGTTTGAATTTGTACAAGGCAAGGCAATTTTATTTGTATAACCACACTTTCAACAAAAGAAACTCCGACACAGAGAAACCTCTGAACCCAGAACTGCCGCTTCTGCTAAAAGTGAACAAAAGAGGTTTCAGCCAAAAACAAGAGATATTTCTCCACCTGGAATCCTGCTGAAAAACAGATTCGCAGCCTTGAGTTCCCCGAAAGATGACGCATCCCCCGGGACAAGTCAAAGCCACCAGGAGAAACCCAGCCGCATCAAACAGACACATAACAAAGTAAGAGTGCCAACAGCAAAGACTGTTATCATACAAGACGGATCAATTAATGGAATTGAGGCTTTTTGTAGCAAGAATACCAAAGTTTATAGCTGCTACAAAAATACAGTGAGAGAAATAAAAGAAAAAATCCCTAAAATCTTGGACCAACATCCTGCTTTGGAAAAGCTCGTCATTCATACTGGATCAGCAGATATCGCGATGAGACAATCAGAGATTCTGAAGAGAGACTTTTCTGATCTCCTACAGAGACTTGATGGACTTAACGTAAACATCCTCATCAGCGGACCAGTCCCTGAAGGGAATGATGAAAGATTTAGCAGACTCCGCATGCTCCATAAATGGTTGAAGAAACAATCAGCTGAGAAGTCGTTCACATTTATTAATAATTTCAAAGTATTTGGAAGGGCGAATCATCTGTTCAAAGCAGGAATGCGCTATTTGAACAGGTCCGGAGTAAGGCTGTTAGCAGCCAACATTTTTTCTTATCAACATCAGAAAGCAAAACACTTGCTCCCAAAAGCTGACCTTGAGGCGCCCATGGATATCAGAGAACAAAAACAGCAAGTCATGATGACACCACAGGACCGAACAGATAAACAACCATCAGAGATTAAGTCTTCATCTTCCTGAGACTCAGCCACATCAAATGAGTCTCCATTTAGAAACTTTACAGACAGACTGAATGAGCAAATCAAATTTGGGACACAATAAACACCTAAACTTAGACTACACCAAACGCCTGGGACTAGTGTCAATAAACCTGGGAGCTTCCCCCCACTGATTATTACAGATATCTGATATTTGAGGGAACCGGGCAATAAATCCACCCCTACCGTCTCCCAGAATTCACCCGGCACCCCTGAGGCTATATCAGTGATTATCAGCAGCAGGAAACATAAACAGTTAACCACACGCTCTCATATTAAACAAAATCTCAAATTGATAACCTGTCAGAAGGTTCAGCTGCCCATCATCACAATACTTAAGTTAGCTTTATTAAACATTAGATCTCTATCCGGGAAGTCTTTTCTTATCAATGACTTCATCACTGAGCATAATTTACACGCCCTTTTTTTATCAGAAACTTGGCTAGATGAAAATAACAAAACAACTTCATTAATAGAATCCAGTCCTCCAAATTATAATTTCTTAAGCGAGAACAGAAAACACAAACGAGGCGGAGGTGTAGCCACCATCTTTCACAACTCAATGAACTTTAAAAAGGTAACCCTGGGCACGTTTGATTCTTTTGAATACCTAGCCACCCAGATAAATGAGCCTAACAAAGCGTTATTTCTAAGTTTATATAAACCACCAAAACTTAACTCTAACTTCTTTAATGATTTCAATGACCTTCTTTCTGTAATATGTATCGACTATGACCAACTAATCATTGTGGGGGACTTTAACATCCATACCGACAACCCCCAAGATAGACAAGCAAAAACATTAGATGATACTCTCCACAACTTCGGACTGATCCAGCATGTCAAACAACCAACACACATTAAAGGACACACTCTGGACTTAATTATCAGCAAAGGTTTAAATATTTCTGACATCTCTGTAATTAATATTGCATTATCTGACAATTTCTGTGTTTTCTTTCAAAGTACCATCTCTGCTAAATTATCCAGCCACAGTAAGACCACTATAAAAAAGCGTTTTCTAGGGGACAGTTCAGTAGAAACCTTTAAATGTATTTATCCTTCCACCACATCCCCCTCATCTCCCAACTCAAACTCAGTAATTAAGTTGGTAGATAATTTCCTTGCGAAAATCTCAGACATCATGGATTCCATTGCCCCAACTAAAGTGAAAGTAGTCTCAGGTAGAAAAAAAGTCTCAGTGGACAAGTAATCCACTGGTACATAATGAAAAAAGAGAGTGTCGACGAGCCCAGAAAAAATGGCGGAAAACTCGACTCCAGGTTCACTGTGAGATCTACAAAGAGAGACTGAATAGATATCAGCTAACTATAAAAGATGCTAGGGAATCGTTCTTTTCTGAAATCATCAACAGAAACTTTAATAACGCACGGACTCTATTTGCAACAGTGGAAAGACTAACTAATCCTTTAGTGACAGTAGCCCCTGAACTTGTCATGTTGCGAGGTTAGGGAGGACCCAATGCATTTAATGAAAAAACACAAGGAAGGGGAACTTACAAAACTCAGGAGGATACAGGCAGCAAACAGGGAAAAACAGGAACCAGGATGGGCAACAACGAGGGCAGGAACCGGCAAGGGAAGAACGACAACGGACCAGCGAGTTGTGACTGAGAGAGGACCGAATTTATACTGAGGGAGAGTGTGGATGTGAGCAGAGAGAGCTAGGGACTAATTAAGGGAAGCGGTTGCAGCTGAGAGGGAGTGAGCAGGTGGAAATGATCAGCTGGGAGAGGAGGTGAAGTGGCTGGGAGACAGAAAACCAGAATGATCTCAGGAAAATAAGGAAAGTAACCAACAAAAGACAAACACCTAGGAACCATGACAGAACTAAACTCTACCAGGGCTTGCAATGAATTGGCCAGCTTTTTCACTGAAAAGATTCTAACAATTAGACGGTCAATCTGTACCTCAATATTGAACCCACAACCAGTGCCATCCCCAATCAACAACAATGTAGAGAAAATATCTGAATTCCACGAATTAAACCAGAACAGCCTTGATAAAATCATTATCCAATTAAGCTCCTCCTCCTGCTGTCTTGATATCCTACCCACAGCTTTTCTAAAGAAGGTTCTTCCTGTTATTGGTTCTGATCTTGTTCAAATAGTGAACTCATCACTGCTATCAGGTGTCTTCCCTCAGGCTTTAAAAACAGCAGTTATTAAACCACTGCTAAAGAAGAAAAATCTGGACAACACGTTAATGCAGAACTACAGAGCTGCTGAAACTCTGAACTGCTTTAAATCGAGACTAAAAACCCATCTGTTTAGAATTGCCTTTGAGTAAATGCTTGATGTTATATGTATGAAATGTGTTCATGCTCTCTTGCTTTTTTTTATTTTTTCCATTGTGTATCATGTGTAATGTGTGTTTCTTTTATGTGTTTCTTTTAAATCACCAAATCATGTAAAGCACCTTGAATTATCCTGCTGTTGAAAGTGTGCTATACAAATAAAATTGCCTTGCCTTGCCTTCAACAACAAGGTAATTCAAGGTGCTTTACATGATTAAGGCGTAAAATAAATATAGCAGTAAAACACAGACAAAGCATATAAAGTAAAAACAGCAATAAAGTTTGTTCCAAATTAGAGGAGCTTAGAAACTGAAAGCTGCTTCTGAAACAAAAACAGTTTTTTCAAAGTTGTTTACTAGTTTTACACAATTATAAAATATATGCAATTTTAACTTTCATTAAATTAGCAAAAAATGTAATCTTTTTCCTTATTTTTATTGTATTTTAGATTTTAGAACTAGCTATCAACAGCCAATTTTCACTTCTATATTCATCTATATTGTTGTTCTTTCTTTTAAAAATGATAAATTTCCTATGATAGATATTGTAAAAATAACTATTTCTTTCATTGAATCAAAGGATGGTCAAACAACATTTTAGTTATGCAGGTTTTCATTTTTGTAGATTTTTTTTCCCCCCAACAATTTTGTTTGTCTTTTGACATTTGATTTGTACAGGACGTATGTCATATTGAAGGTGAAAAATGTTCGGAAATGATTTATCACTGTCTCATATCTCTTTTAGGCCTGGTATGAGTATGAAACAATATTATTATTCATGTTGGCATCCAAATGCTTGTTCAGAAAAACTAATCTTTGGATTCATTCAAATGCGTTTCTGTTGATATTAAAGTGTCTGTTAATCGTGGAGCTTTTCTCTCTCTGTTGTAGCAAAAACTTCAATAACTCTGAAAGTAACGAAGTATTGTTGGAGGTGCAGGTTGCTGCCAAGGCTGAGGTGATCCTGCAGGGGTGAGGCTTCCTACAGCAGAACGTTTCACCATCATTTAAATGGTAATGATTAGGACTGCAGCTGAGTGGGTGACTGTGGATTTTTTTCAGTGTTTCTCAGCCAGACAAAGTCATCTTTCCTCCTCCCAACTGGACCGCCCGTCACAGCCTGGGGGAGGAGCAGGATGTCGGCCCTCAGCTTCAGCAGGTTTACGAGGTATAATGTGATTTATGGTTCCCTATTCTTCGCTGTTCTATTTCCCCTGGCTGTGTTGTGATTTCAATAAGAAGATGTTTAGATATTCTCTGTTTAACCGGTCGTCTCACAGTTG
This sequence comes from Valencia hispanica, assembly GCA_963556495.2. Taxonomy (NCBI): domain Eukaryota; kingdom Metazoa; phylum Chordata; class Actinopteri; order Cyprinodontiformes; family Valenciidae; genus Valencia; species Valencia hispanica. The sequence continues at coordinate 48,580,191 of OY747708.1, forward strand.
GTGAATAACGGCCCCAGTGTGGTGAGCCAGACGATGTTAGAGGTGAGCTGTCCCCTGAGGGCTCATAGCCATGCTCTGCTCTACCCTGTGGAGGTGATCACTGTGGGCCCAGTCAGCTGCTCCTCGAAAACCACCTTTAATGCACTGAAACTCAAGGTTAGGACCTGCATACCTGCCTATAAAGGCAAGAATTGTGGTCTTGAACATGGGATCATGTTTGCTAATGATTCTAACCATGTTTGCAGCTTCAGGCTCCAGCATCAGAAAGTCCTGCGTCATTAAAGTCCAGCGCTGAGCATTACATCCTGAGGAGAGAGGTGATCACGGGTCCTCTGGCTGAACAAGGAAACCTGGTGAGACTGTGTGTGCCTTTTCTAATTTTTTGCCGAACATTTGATTTCACACTGATATTTGTCAAAACAAATAAAGGTACATTTGTGAAGCTGTGTGTGAAAAACAGAGCCCCTCCCCCTTGATGGTTCAGTAACCTTTAGTGGGGCTAACGCTCAGTAGCTGTCCGACTCGATTAGCCTCTCAGTGACTTCTTTACATCGGGGCTTCAGTTCATTGAGTTTTGCAGATATTTGTTTCTGTACAACTCTCCTAAGGTCCCAAACATTTGAATGAGGTTGAGGTCTGGGACTTTGGACCATTGCAACCTCTTGATACTTTTCTTTTTCTGCCATTCTGTTGTTGATTTGATCAGCTGTCTTTACAATGATAGTCCAGCTGTTGATCAAATTTGCACCCATACGTTGGTACAGTAAAAGGAGAAATTCATGGTTGACTTACAGTGATAACCCCAATGTGTCTAACTCCTGTGACAGTAAAACAAGCCCAAATCCCCTACATCCACTACCATGTTTGAGAGCTGGTATAAAGTCTTTGGTTTTGTTCATAACGTGCATGTAGCATAATGGTTAACAATCTTAGCTTTGGTCTCATCTGTCCAAAACAGCCAGCAGTCTTTTAAGTTATTCCGATGGAACTTTGTTAATCTAGGTCATGTTCCCATATTTTTTCTAGACAAAGAACATCCACTTGTGGGAAAATGGACAACTTCCTAAAGCTGCTGTCTGAAGTATTTGAGGGAGAGAGATTTTTTGAATTCCACTACCAAGAAACTTTAATACATAAATATATTCTCCGGACTGCTGTTTCCCATTTCCTTTGTGTAAAATCCTTTAAACGATCTTCTTGACCCATCTGCTGTGTTCTGTTGTCCTCTTAATCCTGTTTGTTCACTAAGACCTAGGTAGACTCAGTTTACTGATTAGAACATCTCTGAAAATGATTGCACTGGATTATTTTTATTGAGTGGTATCAAAGTAGAAAGGGCTGAACACATATGCATGCTACACTTTTCCGATTGGGTTTGTAAAAAAGCTTTCGCCTTCCACTTCACAACCATGCACTACATCTTGTTGGTTTATCACATTAAAATATACTGAAGTTTCTGGTTGGATCGTGACAAAATGTGGGGGGGGGAAATCAAGGGATATGACAGGTCATTCACTTAGTAATCCTGCATGACAGGGGTCTGCAACCTGCAGCTCCAGAGTCACATGTGGCTGTTTAGAGCCTCCGCTGTGGCTCAAAATAACTTTGGTCAGAAATGGTTAAGCATTGAGCAACATTTTAAACAATAAGGCTAATTAAAAGCTTCTGGTGTTCACAGTTTGTTCTTGCCGTTTTCATGCAATACGTGCCTAACGTTTTCACAAACAAAGGACACTGAACAGTGAACGTAGAGACAATGAATAGTATAAGATATTTTTTAGAATACAATTGAAAGTCCCTTCATTGTCCCAAACTGGGGAATTTAAAGCGTAACAACAAAGTGAAAGATTTTCACAAAGATAAAAATATGAAATATAAAAAAACAGGATTACGAATATAATTCTGTGAGGGCAAAATTACAACACTTCCATACATTTGTGCATTTAAAAGCAGCAGACTATTTACAAGAAGTGAAAATAAAAACTGTGCTAATAGAGATGTGGAATAACAGCAGGATTTAAAGATTGTTGGGTTTTTGGGAGCAGTGATGATTATAGAGTCTATCAGCTGCTGGGAGGAAGTATCTGTGGTAACGCTCCTTTTTGCACCTCCTTTTGGCGCCTCCTGCACTCCAAAAGATCTGTGTCCTCAACAGGAAGAGTCTGTTCTGACCCTTATTGTAGAGCAGTGGTGCCAAACCCTGGTTCTTGAGATCTACCAGCCTGGAACCTTTAGATGCAGAGTAGGCCTAAGTTTTTTGTCAATAGGTTGCAAACTACATCATTTTATTATCTCATTTTCCATAACAATTGAACGTCCCACTGAAAAGCATATATTCTAAAATAAAATGTCCTATTGTAGGTAAAACAAGCTCTTATTTTGAAATCATGTTGCATTTGTTGCTCTTAACAGATTTTGTTTGGTGGAAGGAGCAAAGAATAAAAATGCTTTTTGACTCTTTAAAACTGCAAAAATGTTTGCAGGACTGGAAATAGTTTTTCTCAGGTTAGATTCATTGAACAGTAGGGATGGGCATTCGATTAAACTCTCTTCATCGATCATCGGGATAATCGATTTTCGATTAATCATTGATAGTTTTATATAAAAATTCAGTGTTAAAAGGCTATATAAAAATGCAGTGAGAATAGAAAAATAGCTTGTTTCCTCATTGAGAGCTTGATTACAAGTGGGACACCTCTTTTGGAAGTTAAACGGAATTAATTCACTGTAGTTGCACAAAGAAAATATGCGCTGTAAGCAGCAGAGCCGACAGCTAAAAGACAGTACTCATTAACACAACTGACGCTCATATTTTTTCCCCCAAAAAAGTTTAAAAAAAAGTCATGTTAAACAATAACGTAATAATAAAAAAAATACATATAGGTCTGATAGTTTTGTGTTACCAGTGTTGCAAACTTAGTGACTTTGTCGCTATTCCTAACGACTTTTCAGACCCCCTTAACGACTTTTCCAAAAAGCGCCTTGCGACAAATCTAGCGACATTTCTAACCACTCTTAGCTACTTTCTGTGAAACGTTGTCGCCGATGTTTCCTGCAGTTTAGAGACCCAGCTTGCTCCTTCCCGACGCTCAGAAAGGGAATGATCTGCGCATGTGTGATCAGAGTATGTCCACTGACCAATCATAAACCTTTTTCGGTTCATATTAACCACTCACAAACAAAGTTGTTTTTTAGTTAATGTAAATTCAAAAGTTACAAATAAATCTGCATGTATATAAGACCGATCTTTCAACAGGAATTAAGGCAGAAGCTCGTCTGTATTATGCTGCATCTCACACCTGTGGTGCATTCAAGGAACGTTCGAAATGTATGGTGAGTTCAAAAACGTAGGACATTTAAAACTTATGACAAAAAACCCCACTGAAAATAATATCATAAGCAATAAACTTCTGTTTAATGGCAGTTGGCAAGAAACATTTGATGCATACTAAATATGCCCTACTTATCTTTACAAAGTACAAAAAAAAAAAACCCTACTATATTCTCTCTAGTAATTTCATCTTCTTGAGATATCTCAGCAAATGTATGTTTCAGAACTAATTTTTTTTTTAAAAAAAGGTCTTTGATGTCCAGTTGCAATTTGATATCTTGTCAGTTTTGTAGGCTACCAGTTTTCTCAACAGTTTACTTCAGGCAAAATAATAGAACATGTTCCACAGTCTCTTCTTGAAGACAGAAGTCACATTTCCCTGTAGCATGTTTCCCCTGTTTAAATAATCTATTATTTAAATAATGTTTAAATAATGTATTATTTAACCTGTATGATCAAATCCTAATCTAAATATAATTTTTTTTCCTCCTGTGTTTCAATCGTCATCACGTGATGACATAATCATTATGCAAATTAGCGTATGATGTCATCTGGCGACATTTAGCAACTTTCTGGGGTAATTTCAGCTACTTTCTGTCGGAGACAGTTGGCAACACTGTGTGTTACATTTGGCAAAAAGAGTCGAGAAAGAGGATGAGAGAGATCAGCGTACCTAACAATGAATTAGGCTCATTAACAGTGTAAAAAAAAAAAAACGTAACTTCTATACAACTTTAGCATGAGTCTACTGATTTTTGTTGAGAAAGATGAGCATGTTAACATGCACTGGGGTCAGAAGCGAAAGCAGCCTGGTGAGCAGACTGACGGTCACCAGGCTGCTGTCGCTTCTGACCTGCAGCGCTGAGATCACCTGCTGTGAGGGACAGACGTCGCTGTGATACACAAACCTCCGTGCTAACTTGGCAAGCCTCTGAAATCTTGTTTAATTCATTTTCCACCAGTCTGTAGGGGTGCAATCCAGGGGTGGCGGAGCCTCCCTCAGAAAGTAATCTGTGAGGAAGTTTCTCTGCTCGTTGTGCATCTCGGCTCCTTCATGCTAACACTGACTTGATGCTAGGTTGAGACCAAGAGCAGGATGCTCCGCTTCTAACCAGGGTTGGAAGTGCGTTCAAGTACTTATACACAGCTTTGCACTGTTGGCAGTGAACCAAGACTTTTTTGTCTGTTTTTTTTTTTAGTCAAAGTGGTCCCACGCCACACTTTGCTGCGACTTCTTCATGACAGTGCTACTTTTGAAATACACAGAAACTGGCAAGAAACTGAGTCGGCCTGTGGGTTTTATTTTCAATCATCGCCCTCGTGTGGTAAAGTGTTTAATTACTGCCACAGAGCAAAATTAATTGCATTCCTTCAAAACTCACACTACGCAACAGAACATGCATTAATTGATCGGTAAAAAAAATTTCATCGATGAAATTCTTAATGATCTATTAATCAATCATCAATTAATTATGCCCACCCCTATTGAAGAGTTCATCTTGGTTGCATTTTGGACCTCTATTGCCTCCTTTCCACTGAGCGGAACGGTGCGGCTTGGTGTGATCCGGTCCAGGGTATTCAGGAGAGCGTTTCCACTGCCAGCTGAACTCTCACTGGGTGGGCGGGGTTATACCGTGCCTTCATACCAGTGCAGCAAGAATTGTGATGCAATAAAACATGAATACGTTGAGAAAAGCAGCTCGTGCTTAGTTTTTTGTTCTTTCCGTACGAACCTTACTGCAGTGTTTGAGTGGGCTCCGTGCGGTGAGGAGAAACCTATTCTGTGTACAATGTTGTTGTTTATGTCTCGGGCCTGTTGCAAGCAGTGATGTTTTTCATTCCCCTAATCAAAGGACTGTGTTGTGTGATGCCAGTAGCTCCGCCCTAACCGTACCGGACCATTGTCCTATGGACCTTACAACTGAAGGGGGGCCCAACTGGACCGGTACGAGCCTGTTTTTTGGGCGGCTTTTTCAATGGAAACAGACAAAAAAAAGCGGACGGGACCGCACCGTTTTGCTCAGTGGAAACGAGGCTCATGCGTCATCTAAACACTCCTGGAGGTCCCCCTCTTCCTTCTTGGCTCAGAATGCTGTGGTACTCCTCAACATAAAGTTTCTCCTCTGGGTGTTCAGTCCCAAAGTTTCCCATTGTGCTGTTTTTCATTACACCATGCTTCTCTTGACAAGGCGCTGGAGATGTATGTGGTCCACCCAAAATAACCCAATAAGACAGTACAGTAGGTTCAGCCCTCCATTAAAGAATGTTTAAATCCTAACGAGATTATATCTTTTGAGAGAGGAAATGGGAGCAGATACGATGAGCCCCGGTTAACGTCTCCCGCTGCCAGCTGTAATTGTTTATAAAATGAACGTAATTAGTTCAGTGATTTATCGAGTCATTTTGGTGCGACTTGCGTCACTGACTGGAATGTTTGATGGCTCGTCTTTTTGTTGTTCACACGGAGCCTGTTGAAATGAGAGGATCCAGCCACATAAAGACCCTGCTGTTTATTTGTCTCCCACCATTGGAACGCTGAATGCTTAGTCACATTACAGCTTTGGCTTTAACCTGACAACTCTTCAGCTCGGCTTGTACAGCCATTTACAGCACCTCACAAAACTATTCACACCATTTAAACATTTACATGTTTAGTTACAACCAAAAACTTCAGGTTTCTTTTGGTGTGGTAGATGAATCCATACATACATACATCCATTTCCTTTTTATAAGTTTTTGGGCCTGAGTGGCCTTTATTGACAGTAGACAGAGTTTTTTTGAAGGGGGAGAGAGGTGGGGGAAGACATGCGGCAAAGGTCGCATGGGACGAGACTCGAACTGGGGACGGCCGCGTCGAGGACCGAAGCCACTGCACATGGGGCGCCAGCTCTAACCACTACGCCATGTGACACCTCACATCCATCCATTTTCTGTACCCGTCATTCCTATGTAGGGTTGCGGGGGCGCGCTGGTGCCTATCTTCAGCTGTCATGGGGCGAGGTACACCCTTGACGGGTCACCAGTCCATCGCAGTAGCTGAATACAATGCAATGCAAATACATGCAAACATACATTACCGGCCTTAAGTCAATACCAGAATGGGGGGGGTTCTTGACCAGCGTTGCAGTCAGATTGAACGGAGATTCTCAAACCCAGTTGGATTTAGGTACAAGCCAACACATAAATATCATTAGTTCTAAACCATTCCACTGTAGCTCTGGTTGTATGTTTAGAGTTGTTGTTCAGGAAGGCAACACTCTGCCCCAGACTCAGGTTACATTCACCTTATCTCTCACCTGCCTTCTTGTCCCCACTGAAGGAAAGCATCCCCATACCATGATGTTTAGCGGTGGGATGGTGCATTTGGGGTGTTTGTTTTATGTCACACATAACGGGGGACAAACAACTACAGCATGCAGGACATACATACAGCTCTGTAAAAAGTAGTCCCCTCCCCCTTATAGAGTTGATAGATTGACTGTGAATAACAAGATGTAAAGATGTTAAAAATAAACACTCAAATTGGTCAGTTTCACTAGCCACACCCAGGCCTGATTATGGACAGACCTTTGGAATGACAAATTTGATTGAAAAATCTCAGAAGAACGCCACATCCTGCTCCGATCTACAGAAGTTCTAGAAACTACGCCATCGAAAGCTATCAGTCCTGAAAAGGTTACAACGTCATGATTTGTGGTTACAGGACCCAGATACAGGCATGGAGAAACAATTTGAATAGTAAGGAATACTTGATGAACAGACTTACAGAGGCTAGTGCAAAACTGAGAAATGCTGGGGCTGCAAAAACTGGAAACCAGAGGACACAGAAAAGGTGAAGTCAACAGAGACTCTGACGACGAACCCATGTGAGACGGAAGCTTATATACTGAGGAACAGGTGGAAATGAGAAAGAAACCTGAAAAGGTGATTAGCAGTGAGTGGTGACAGCTGGGAGGAGAGCAGGCAGAGGAAAATAGGAAATGAGGATCAGCTGGGAAGGGAGCATACTGGCAGACATAGAGATAGATGAAACATTGGAAGGAGCTGGGTAAACAAACAAACAGTAAACAGAGGAAAGAAAGAAACAACAACTGAGAAAACTAATCAGAAGGGAATAAAGAACAAATAGTTGAACTGGTCTATGGAAACGAATAACTTAGGCTAAGCAACAACAAACAGAGAAGATCAAAATGCATCAAAGCAAAACCCAAAACAACTGCAGAACCTGACATACAAAGCTATTTCTAAGACATTGGGACTTTCACCTCTAGTGAATCAGTGAACCTTCATAGGCCAGCCTACCAAAATGACTCAAAGAGCACAATGAGGACCCATCCAGGAGGTGTCACTAAAAAACCTAAAAAATCTAAAGCACAGCAGGCATTGTTTTCCTCAGTTAAGGTCAGTGTTCATGATTTAGTTAAAAGAAACAGACGGGGCAAAAATGGACTCAATGAGAAAGTTCTGAGGCCAAAACCACTGCTGACAAAACAAAAACAAAAAAAAAAGACTATCACCAAGACTTTTGGGAAAACAATCCGAGGACTGGCGAGACAATAGTGGGACATTTTGTAAAGTGCATGTTACATGTGATGCAAATCTGATACAGCATTTCTGAAGAAAGCACATGACACCAAACACCATACATGGTGGAGTTTTAATGATGGTCTGGGGCTGCTGTGATACCTCTGGTCCTGATTTGCAACAATTGCTGCTCTCTAGCAGAAAATGCTGAAAGAGAATGTCTGGCCATCAGTTAGTGCCTTTAAGCTTAACAGCCCTTGCTTTATGCAGGGGGACAATGATCTAAAGCACATCTGCAAGTACCACCCTGATTTAGTTAAATAAATTAAGGTTTTGGAGTGGCCTAGTCAAAGTCTGAACTTAAATATAGCTTTTTTTCCTTTAGTAGAAGTCTAGTGGAAGAGTTCTAGGACATATTGAAATATAGTGGTGTGAATTTTCCAGTCTATTCTCTTCAGTGTAGTGATTAAGTAAAGCAGAATACGTTTAATCTTTACCTCTGACCTTCTGCAGACGTGCAGCTCAGTGGAATGCTGGAAGCTGCGCTGTGATGTGGACAGGCTGGAGAAGGGAGGCAGCGTCATCCTGACTGTACGCTCCAGACTCTGGGCTGAGACCTTCATCGAGGTGAGTCTACTTAACACTAGTGTGAAGCACTGATCCTCATGATGTCAACAGTAAAAGTGCAGACTGGCGGATAAAACCAACCCGCCTTGAAGCCTTCTGTTTTCTCATACTGCCCCCTTGTGGAGGTTTACGATTACAGATCATTTTATCTGCTCTGTAAAATAATTATAAAATCCAGCAGTGATGTAGATTTTATTATTATGAAATTACAGATCTCCATATTTCCCTTTTTTTTTACCTTGACTGTATGTTAAAGCCTTGCTGGGTGCTGCATCTTATCCCTTCTTCTCTGCTGTTTGCTCATCCACAGCGCCCATACATCCAGCACATCCTGGAGTGTTCTGTTCAGTATGAAGTAAACAAGATGCCGTACTCCATTCCTCCCAAGTTTAAGCCATCCGGATCGAAGAAGGTACCTTGCTGAAGTTTAACAACGGAACTTTGTGTGCTTGTGAATATTGTTATACTGTACGTGTGGATGCCAGTGCAAGGTGTGACAATTGTGCTGTGTTACTGTCGGCTAGGTGGTGGCCTCTGTGATGTGGAGCAAGCCGGACAATCAGTTCTCAGTTCCAGTGTGGATCATCATCCTAGCTGTTTTAGTTGGGCTTCTGTTGCTGGCGGTGCTCATATATCTGCTGTACAAGGTAAAATTGGCTGATGTAGAACAAACCCCAACACAAACATCCTCCAATCTAAGGAAAAAATTCCCCAAATAAACCTAGAAGTTCATTCTTATCCAGGTCAGAAACAATAGAAACGTTTTCCTGTCCATGACGTCTTCTTCCAAACTTCTCATTGTGGAGGAAGTTTTTTTTTTTTGATTGGAGATAATGAAAGCCAATAGCACAATTAGTGAAATGGGATGGTTGTCATCAAAGTGAAGTTTCTGAAGTGTTGTTTAGCTGCTGTCAGCATGACTTTATGTATTCTATACCAATTTAAATATCTAAAAGATTTGGTATGGATATGTATTCTGCCCCTCTTAGTAAAAACTTACTATACTCATATTAAAACTACAAACCTTTTAGGATATGTCTCTATTTAGCTATGATAAATAGTTCCTCTGGTTGTGTATGTAGTGTTGTTTTCCTTCTGGAAAGTGAACCCCTGGCCCAGTCTCAAGTCTCATGCAGCCTCTAACAGGGTTTCCTTTCTAGGATTGCCCTGGATTTAGTTCCATCCATCTTCCCACTCTGAAGAGCTTCCCTTTCTGTGCTGAAGGAAAGCATCTCCACAGCATGATGCTGCCACTATCGTCTTTCACCATGGGGTTGGAGTTTTCAGAGTGATCGGCAGTGTTTGTTGCTTAAGCACTCATTGCATTTTGCATATAGGCATTCAGTTTGGTCTCATCTAGCTAGAAAATCTTCTTTCACATGTTTGTTGAAGAGTCCTCAACTAACATCCTGTTGACAGATTTCCTCATCTGAGCTGTGGGTCTGTGCAGCTACTCCAGAGTTACAATGGACCTCTAGCCTGCTTCTGTGATTAATGTTCTCCTTACTAAACCTGTTTACATTTATACCAGACTCTTTCCATCTCCAGATAGTGGATTGAACAATGAGGTGTAGGATGTTCAAAACTTAGGCTGTATAACACTGATTTAAACTTCTCAGGAACATTCTCCCTGACCTGTCTTATGGGTTCCTTGGTCTTCTTGATGCTGGTAGTTCACTGATGTTATCCAGCAAACTTCTTAGAGTATCTGGATATTCACTCAAATGACTGCAGAGGTGACTTCAGCTGGCAATTGGTTGCTTTTGGCTCATAGTGAATGGGGTTGAATAAAAATGCACATCACACTTTTTAGAATTTATTTGTAAAAAAGGAAGTTGTATTCCACAGGTGTGCACTGTTTACTAGTTAAATGGCTTCTAAAGGCATGGGTTATTTTGGATTTTATTTTTGGTTACCAGAGTTAAGAGATCTAAATACAATTGTTTGCCATTGGTAATGAAAACTCAAAAGAGTAATATTCTTGGAACCACCTCAGACTGAAATTAGCATGAAAAGCAAAATATACAAACTGGTCCAACCTAGGGCTGGGCGATAAATAAATAAATAAATATATATATATATATATATATATATATATATATATATATATATATATATATATATATATATATATATATATATATCACAATAATATTTTTCACATCAGTCGATCTAGATATATATCACAATATAAAACAAATAATTATTTTTGTCAATATTTAACATTCCCTGGTATGAAGACATCAGGAGTACATTATTGATTTAAAGAATAATTTTCAAAACTTGAACATGTCATCTGACATACAACTGTTTCAGAAAAAAATAAAAGAGGTTAGGGCTTGGTGATATACAATAAAAATAGAAGTTTCTATTTTTTTTATGTCAAATTTGATTTTGGATATGAATCGATTTTTTTCTCCCTTCCTATTAAAAAGAAATTACAAATGATAGAAAATACTTTTTTAACTTGCTTTTTATTTCAACCATCCCTTCTTGGAGTTGACCTGAAGTCTATATAAATACACACTGTAAAACAAGATAGAAGGCTTGCATCACTTTGAACTATGGAAACCCAAGACATGCACTGGTGAAATTTCTTTTCTCCATATTCCACAAATTCATTATTCATAAATAGAAACATTCGATAAACATTCAATAATATCATCAATATATTGCCCAGCCCTAGTCTAACCTGAACTGGACCCCTAATAGAGATCTGGTTTTTGATCTGTTTCTTTTTTACACCACTTTTGAAAAAAAACAATGTTGTTTTGTGCATAGGTTAACCAAGCTAAACTGCAAATGTTTACATGTCTGAAAAATTACAAAGCTTTACTCATACCTAATATGGTAATTGCTGCCTGTACCTTTTGCAGACTGTTATTGCAAACTCAACTCCAACTGTCTTAATGAAACCATAGTGGAGTATCTATCCCACCAATGTCGGGTGATGCATTTTCAGCACATACCTAGGATCTTATTAAAAGCACTTGAATAATGAAAGCTATGCCTGATTTAGTTAATTTGCAACTAAAAACCTAAATTGATATATCTTGTATGTAGGGTTGTAAAATAGTAAATGTTTTCATATAATCAATACTAAAAGAAAATATTTTTTATATTAATTTGGGTCAAAATATTGATTCGAACTGAGCCAGCTTTGAGCTGCTGCTGGTTTAAAACAGTGTCAACATGTCAACTAAGTTCAGAGAAGAGTTGTTGTGACCTTCTTCAGGTTAAAAGAAAAAAATGTTGCTTTGAGGTATTTTACAAATGAGGCATAAAAACAGTAAAATCTGGGTCTCCAAAGCTGAGTCAGGCCACAACTCCTTAAGACTGACTCTGATGTTTGGGATGAATTCAAAAATATCAGTAGATTTCCTGCAACAGTAAAGTGGTAAATATGCTGGATGGCATAAACTAATGTTGTCTTTTGAAATATTAGCAACTTCCTGATATGCTTATCATGGTTGACCCATCGAGTTGTGTCTTCCCACCAACTCCACACCACGCAGCACTCCCTGAAGAGAAGCAAGGAAGCATCCCGCTGCAAACAGCTCCACTGTTACAAGTGTAAAGAAATTAGCAGCTAGTGCTGGGAATAAAAAGATCAGGAAAATAAGAGACAGCTGTCCCAGACTGTAGCTGACAATTACAACAGAAAACCTTGCCTAAAAAAACTGAGGTAGGAGTGCTGCCTGGAACTGTATGTCTTTATCTTATACTAGTTCAACGCTGGTGCTCTTTGGTTAAGGGCTGAGTCCATAGGCAAAAAAGGAAAAAAATACCAAGACACTCATCTAAAAATAGTGATTAAAGAAAAAAGCCTTTATTAAGTCACATGGCTAGGAATATGGAAGAAATATAGTCTCATCAGAATCCAACTCTTTTTAGACATTGAATTTATAACACTGAATTTTTATCCTCAAGCAAAAAATTTGCCTGCAAAATTTCACCTGCAAAAAATTCACCTGCAGAAATTCGCCTGCAAAATTTCACCTGCAAAAAATTCATCTGCCGGAATTTGCATGCAAAACTTCACCTGCAGAAATTCACCTGCAGAAATTCACCTGCAGAAATTCACCTGCAAAAATTCGCCTTCAAATGTGGTGAACTGTTAATGACCCAAGCCAAAGCAATCAGCACCAGATTGAGTCGACCGGCTCTTAGCCAATGAAATTACGGTCCTTTGGTCACATGACACCGTTAGCCAAAGGGACATTTGTTAACAGTGAGCTGGCTATGGCGCTGTTACATCGGCTTGGTGAAGGTAAGTGATAAGGTTTTTATCTCAAAAGAAGGTCGTTACTGAACGCAAAGTAGTATTTGACAGCCGTTTCAATTTTGTTTTATTAACAGCGCAATAGCCAGCTCATTGTTAACAAATGTCCCTTTGGCTAACGGTGTCATGTGACCAAAGGACCGTAATTTCATTGGCTAAGAGCCGGTCGACTCAATCTGGTGCTGATTGCTTTGGCTTGGGTCATTAACAGTTTACCACATTTGAAGGCGAATTTTTGCAGGTGAATTTCTGCAGGTGAAATTTTGCATGCAAATTCCGGCAGATGAATTTTTTGCAGGTGAAATTTTGCAGCCGAATTTCTGCAGGTGAATTTTTTGCAAGTGAAATTTTGCAGGCAAATTTTTTGCTTGAGGATAAAAATTCAGTGTTATAAATTCAATGTCTAAAAAGAGTTGGATTCTGATGAGACTATATTTCTTCCATATAGGAAAGCTTAAAAGTGCTTCAACACATTTCGGCTAGGGGCCTTCACCAGGGAGTATAACCTGAATGGTAAAAAGACAATTAAAAGAACCTGTGAGACTGGTACCAGGTGCTGGCACTCAATTCATCAGCACACAAAAAACAGACCAAGGAGGTCATATCCAAAGTCCCACAGGAGGGGGCCTCGCAGCCCAAAAAAGGGTCACAAGCTTATATAACAGCTCATCCATCATACACACAAAGCTATCAAAGAGTTACCAATCTGATATCAACAATTCTTACAAAAAAATGATGATATTCTAAATCCTCGTTGAGTCCTGGATATTGTGTTGCTTTTAGCTTAAATATCCCAAAACTCACCCGTTGGTTAAGTTGCTTTTGCCTATCACCTCCCTTTAAGGTGTGGGGTATATGGTCAATACCTATAGCCCTAAGGATGGAGGTATCGCTGTTGTGTTTTTCTCTAAAATGGCAAGCCATTGGGTAATTTCTGTTCTGATTGCATATTTATGTTCAGAGATTCTGTCTTGTAATCGTCGTTTGGTTCTGCACACATAAAACACATCACACAGAGGGCATTCCAGCTTGTATATTACAAAAGAAGTTTTAGAATTGATAAAACGTTTGATTTCATAGGTTCTGTTACCATGTATATCTTGAAAGTTTTTGCCTTTGGTCGCGGTGGAACAGTGATTACACTGACCACACTGAAAACTGCCTTGAGGTTTCGCTGATAACTATGTACATGTTGTAGTTGCTGGTAAGTGGCTATGGAGCACTTTGTCACTCAGATTAGGTGAACGTTTAAAGCTGAAAACAGGAGGCTCTGAAGAAAAAATTCTTAGAGACACATCACATTGTAATAAGTTCCAGTTTTTTTAAATAATATTTTTAATGTGATTGGCCTCTGTGCTGAATCTCGTAGAGAAGAAAACTCTTTCTGAGCACCGCCCAGGTACTCTATTTTTCAAGAGGGACTGTCGTTCAAGATATCTTGCTCTATTTTTGGCAGTATGGACCACACTTTTACTGTAGCCTCTCTGTATTAACCGTTCTTCCATCCTTATGGCTTTTTCATCAAAATCATCAGTTTGATCACAAATTCTTCTAAGTCTCTGAAATTGACCAAAGGGAATCTTTTCTTTCAGATGTTTTGGATGACAGCTTGTGGCATGCGGTATGGTATTGCGAGGGGTAGATTTTCTATACATAGTGGAATGTAAAAAACCTTCCTTGTCTTTAAAAATGTCCAGATCCAAAAAACAAATCCTGTGCTTATCAAATTCCAGAGACAATTTGATGTTTTTATTCAACTTATTAAGAAATTCATGGAAAGCCAATAGTACAAAATCTCATCCAGACCACATTAATAGAACATCATCGATGTAAACAATTTTGCTACATAAAGGGTTCTTAGTGGAGTCAGAAACCTTGCCTAGTTGATCCCAACTTAAATATTATGCTACATTTACTGAAACACTGAAACTGAACTGGGCCAATACTGAACACATCTGCATAGACCAGATCCCGTTTTACACTGTAAACAACTCAGTTTTCCAGTCTAACTGGAGCTGAATCAAAGTGCATACTTTCATAAAAGGATATTAACACTTCTAAGTGTTTTTAAGTGTACTGTTTTACTGTATATGAAATCATCTGTTTTCTGTTTTAAACAGATGCAAAACTGCCAAATACTTGTTAATTTTTGTTTTGTTTTGCTCTAATGTAAAAAATGAGAAAAGTGTCACTCTGTAATTGGTTAAGTTTTTACTTTTTGCTGATCTATATTGTTGCTGCACAACAAGTATTTTTCTCATTGTCTGTATCTGGTGTAACATTTTCATAACAACTCTAATTGTATGTGCTATGTTCAAACTCATAATCTTTACTTAACAGCAGAAACATTAATAGTTTATCTTTAAAGATTGTAAATCGATACCGGCAGTATTTGATTAAATCATTCGAACTGTAGTTGAGTCTGGACCATAGACTGTATATAACAGTCTGGACTGCTGCAGGACAGCCAGTTGTGTCACACAGAAACATCACAGCTTTCCTTCAGATACCCTAATATCCCTTATGATCAATAAATAATGACGTTTGGGTGTTTATCATGTTGTTCTGTGTTCAGAATGCAGAACAGCACCTTCTTTAGTTTAGATATTTCTGATTTTAGTTCTCTGCCTAATTAGTATGTGATCTCCTCATGTTTCCCTCTAGATGGGTTTCTTCAAAAGGTCGGATCCATACGGAACAACCATGGAGAAGGCCCACATCAAATCCCAGGCGTCCTCTGAAGCTTAGATCAAAAAAGGGGGTTTCTCCTCCTGCAGCTGTTCCAAAGAACTGGAAAACTCGCCACATTCTCAAATTGAGGGATGAAAACTCACTGATCGTAAGCTGGCACCCCATTTGTGCAGGGTCATTTATGGGTGCTGGATCACTGGAATAATGTTTATCTGGTGCTGCACTAAAATACCAAAGCAGGGGATATAACTGGTACCATGCAGCTAAAGAATCGTTGCTGTTTTGGACATCAGTTTTGGACAGTCAGGGCCTAATCGGAAGCTTCAGCTTGTGGAAAATGCTCCTCATAGAGTAATCCGGGGATAAGAAACGCATCTCCAACAAACGGCACTAAAGCTCCGGCTTCGCATGGTTCCAAAAATGTTGACTTATAAGCCAAGGTTGGCCCCGTGTTTGATATCTGTGGAAAATCCTGCTTTCCTGCACCACCTGTTATTTATGGCACAGTGTTTCTCTATTGATTGTTGAATGTTATTCTGTACTGTCTGCAGGAAACACCCGATCGAACTGCAACGTCTGACTTGAACCATTCCTCTCCCATATTGGGAGGTTTTATGTGTTTGATGCAATGTATTCACTGTGTTGACCTTATTGGTGTTGTGGCTCGGAATAAAGCTGAATTTTGTATAACCACCTAAAATGGACCTCACGGGTGTCAGCTGTGAGTAAACAGAAACCAAAGGGAACCACAAGCTGCTGACAGTGATGGTGTGGAGGATGTCTGGGCTGGATGACTGCAGGATGCCTAATCTAATCACCTCTGGTGCTGCTCCGCTTCTTTGCGGATGATTTTCAGGAGGTGACCTGGATTTTGATTTGGGACAGACTCTTGCTAGCAGTGAAGAGGCTGGTCTACATACCAGAGGGTCTTCAGGAAACGATGAGCAGAGGTGTCAAACCGAGGGGGATAAAAAAAATCCCGTCATAATAAGTTTTTGATACATGATACATTTTTGAAATGATAACATATGCAATAGTATTTGTTTTAGTCATTTTAATTCATATTCAATCCGAACGAGCTGAACGTAGAATCAACATTGTGCCATTACACATGACGCAAATGAATCCATGTAATTTATTTTTCCCAGTGACAAAAACCACTTATTGTGGCGCCAGTAACTACATTTCACCTGCTGTGGCCTGAAGGCACAGTCTTCCAACTTCCTCAGTCCCCATGGACCTGAAATGCGCAGATTTTGGGGTTTCGCCTCGGACAGATGACTTCTCATGATGGGTTTAGATGTTGTTCTGGAGACTGAATCCGCGCTCCGCTGCCACTTCAGCCAAAGTTGTGAAATCAGGGAACATTTCTCTAATTGAAGAAGTCGAAAGACTCTAAACGAGCCGTTTCCTGACCCACAAGCTATCGCTCCAGCGGGAGGAAATTCCAAAGCCTCTGTAACTTAGACTGTCAGCTCACGGATAGTGAGATGCAATGAGATAACGCTCAAATGTTTGAAAGGTAAACTCATTTTTTTGTTATTCATTCAGTTACCTGTACTCTGTGCATGAAGTTAAGAAATGTCTGCTCGTCTGAACCAAGTGGTCAGGGGTGTGAATTGCAATCTGTCAAAATCACTGACGGCCTTCAGATTTTTCCATCTTTGTTTAAAAGAAACAGTCAAATACAGAAAATATTTGGTTAACACAACTGTTTACCAGTGGATATACAGTAGGTGTGTCTCAAGAAATATAAAATAAGTTCTTTTATTTTATTAGGTCAAAGCAAAAAGCAAAACTAATAAGATCCAGCTTAATTGCATACACAGGGACAGATTTCAACTCTATTAATGTTCATTTTGATAATTATGGCTTAAACTAATGAAACGGAAAATTCTATTTACATAAGGCTAAAAACGCATTCTTTTTAAAATTTCTTAATCTTCTTAATATTTCTACACAATCATGGGGAAACTGCTGACTTGACAGAAATCCAGCATAAAAGGTGCTGACATCCTTAAATAAAGAGGATAAATCAAAATAGGTAAGTGCTGTATTCAAGCATCTTAATGGAAGGTTGAGTGGAAGAAAAAAGTGTAGTAGAAAAAGGCACACTAGAAAAGGAATAACTAGCCTTGAAAGGAATGTTGAGAAAAGCCCATTTAAGAATTGTGAAGATATTTAAGCTTTTTTTTTTTTATTATATGACATCTACGTTCTCTGAGAAACTGAATTTTGGCTGGCTGGACATTCAGCACTGAATGAACAGGCAGTGTTTGTAGAACAACGATTGTTTGTGGCTTGCTCCTTGCGTAGGGTGTCAAGAACTGTCTGCTGGACAGCTGTCAAGTCAGCAGGTTCTTCCCAAATGCCTCACATTGAATGGAGGGAAGAATCATCCTAAGGGAGAACATTATTGACTGAACAGTAAATAAAAGTCTAGATTTTAGAGTCAGCAACTACCAATTATCAAACGTACTTATCTTCGAGGCACTAATTAGGTCAGTTTTATTTTTGCCCATGGACGGTGCTTTACACTCTAATTCAACCCTAAGTAAAAAGATAGATCAACACTAAGCTAGCACACCGCTGTGATCAGAAGTTTAGATGAAACCACTATGGGAATGAATATCTTAATACATTAGACACTTTCTGTGAGCCTTAATTATTTTCCAGAGCAGAATGATTTTATAACACAAAAAAAAAACAAGAACTGGGTGTGAATGTTTAGCTTTTTTATGCACTGAAAGGTATTGGAGTGGCCATCACAAAGCCCGAAACTCAATCACACAGATTGACCACTGAAAAGGCGAGTCCGAGCAAGAGGGCCTAGAAACCTGACCCAGTTCCACCAGTTCTGTCAGGAGGAGTATATAAGAAATGATGTATTTATGACCTTAGAAAGTAGAATAGTAAAAACATAGATGTTTCTTTGGATACAGGGATATACTTGTCATGATCTTGATCACATTACGATTTAGAATTTGAGGTTAGTGACTAGGAAGGTATGCTAGAACAAACAGAGTTCCTCTTTGTATGCATGGCTACACTCACCAGAGATGGGCAGAGTCATTTTACATTTTACTCAGAGACACAGGCTGGAAGAAGAGCAGTAGTGATGGGTGCAGATGAAGCTTGGGGCCCCTTTTCTGGCAAAAGCTGCAGGGGAGACACAGGGCGCTGTATTTTCATACTTGGTTGCACTGTTTTAGATTTTGTATCTTAATTAAACCAACTTAAAGGCATATTTGCTTCCTTAGTATTATTTGGGTATTTCGCCTTATGTTGAAACAAAAGAACTGGGTGTAGAAATTCCGGGTGATTCCAGCTTACTCCTTGTGGAGAGCTGGACAGATTCCTAACAAGTGGGCGAAGATTCCAGCAAACTACTAAGTGTCTGCCTAAGGGCAAGGGCACCAAAAACTCTAGGGAGTAAGTCTGGTAGTAATTGTGTGGCAGGAAACCTGATGCATTTTACCAGTGAAACAGTTTAGGGACAATTCTACCAAAGCTTAAGGGATGTATGTGTACTTGTGTCTATACTGACTTTAATGAAAGTAGTAAAAAATACATAGCAGTTATCTCTCTCTTTATACTGACATTTCACAAATATAAAAAACTAAATTCTATTGGCTGACAAAAAATGGTGGGAACCTGTGGAAAGTGGAGGACAAGCTCAAGACACTTTACAAGAAAAGTCATTTCAATACAATCATACAAATATCCCAATCAGTGTAAGGTTTTGGTTAGTTTTCTATCCCAGCAGATTGCATCGAGTCATTGACTGGCAGTTGCGCCCCGTTGACGCAGACTCAGACAAAATATTTTTGCCACTTCCTTTGAGTGAGTGTTTTTGTACCCCATTCGTGCAGTAGCATTAGACAATTTTACCACATGCAAATATGGATGGATTTTTATAGAGTGAAAAACAATGACTTTTTATGTTAAGGATTCACCGATCCTCAAGCCTTCCATTCAAAAACACCTCCTGAAATCATCAGTGTCCATAGAAGAGTTGTTATGTCTCTATATGGACTGAGATGTTACCAAAAAGGAAACACGGGACTTCTCCAGCTGACTCCTTTTTATTCTTGACAAATATTTGCAGCTGGTCACATGGCCTTCTGGAGAAAATATGATGATGAGACAGAAATTGATCTATTTGACCACAATGACGACAAGACACTGTACCAGCCAACAGCATGGTGGTGGAAGTGTCATGTTTTGTTGCTACTGGTAGTGGTGCATTGCAACAAAGCCACTGAAACTTTTAGAAAATTGGAGAAAATTCACTATTGATCTTTTGTTTTTAACAGACTATTTATGTGTTGTGTGATCCGTCCACCCAACAAAGCCAATGATCATTGTAACATTCATGGCAATTTTGAGAGTACGTAAACTTCTAATCACAACTATAACTTTTTACAGTGTAATATTATAGATAGGTAAATGGTTAATTTCAGCTATGCTTCAAAGAGACCACTTCACTTTACTGAGAGTCAGTTCTGGTTTCTGACCACACTTTGGTCTGGATATGACAATGGAGTTCTATTCAGTGTTCTGAGACAATTCTTCTTTTACTAGAGTGGTTCATGATGCAGAACATCAGTCATGAATGATTATTGATAAAGTTAATCTCTAATTAGTTTTTGGTTGAACTAGTCAGAAACAAAGAACATCTATTAGTAAATAGGGCCAGGTCATTGTTTGTTCTGCTGCTTCAGCTGCTGTGTTCACTCCTGTATTTATGCTGAGTGCATGCATGTGGCAGTCTGCTGAATGTTGCTGACCTGCCCTTCCAGCAGTCCTCTGCACCTCCCTCTTCCTGTTTGCAGATCTGCAGGCTATAAAAGCCTCTCCAGTGAGGACGCTGCTATGCAGAGGAAAGAAGGAGTCAGAGGAAGAAGAAGACTGTTTGTCATTTTCTGGCTGTGAGTAGGACATGTAGTGGTTTATGCATTTAGACAAAATAGAGCTCTTTATTTCTGCATATTGATTGTGAGTGGACTGCTTTCTTTCCTTTGAGTTTGCAGCAGCAGATGATTCAGCGTTTTCTCTGTCCTTGTTTTAAACTGTAAAAAGCAAAACAAACCAGACTGTTTAGTTCACACTAATCTTTGATAAAACCCTTATTCTTGACGGGGCTGCAGATAAATTTGATTTTTGTGTCGGGGGGGAGGGGGGGGGGCATAAGTACATTAAAAAACTGGAATTTCTATGTAAGGTTCTTCAGACTGATTTTAGGGTGCTGGTTATACTAGATTTAAAAAAACAAGCTCAGCTAACCCCTAGTTGTTTGTCCAACTGAGAGAGCTCTGTCTAAACACTCACTGATCCAATGTGATTCCTCCTATTCAGAAAGTAAAGAGCATGGCTTTCGCCGTGTCTGCTGTGTTGTGAGTCAGCATACCAAATTTGAGTTTTTTGGAATCTGTCCAGGCACCAGACTCTACTGCATATGAGCTCATGTACATCTTGGTAAAGATGAATAAGAAAACATGCAAATACTTGTTTAGCTAGCAACCTGTGCTTTTCTGTGCAGACCCTTACAATCCATGTTTATTCAGTGACCATGGCAAGAAACCTGCTGAAGAATCCAAACGGGGATGGTGAGATGTCTTTTTTTCTTCTCATACAGAAATAATTGGTAAATTGACTGAACTTATATAGCACTTTTCTAGTCATACTGACCACTCAAAGCACTTTACACTAGAGTCACATTCACAAACATGCACTTATTTATACACCAATACACAGATCGGTATTGCCCAGAGCACTTATCACATCAATTCAATTCAATTCAGTTTATTTATATAGCGCCAATTCACAACAGATGTCATCTCAAGGCACTTAACAAGAAGTCATTTCAATACATTTATACAAACATTCCAATCAGTTAAAAAGTTTCCTATGTAAGGAATCCCAGCAGATTGCGTCAGTCATTGGCGTGAGGTTGGGCAGACTTTCCAACCACAGAAATCCTTCAGCAATCCCTCATACTGAGCAAGCATGTAGCGACGGTGGAGAGGAAAAACTCCCCTTTAACAGGAAGAAACCTCCAACAGAACCAGGCTCAGTAGGAGCGGCCATCTGCCACGACCGTCTGGGGGTTTGAGAAGACAGAGCAGAGACACAGAAGGAACAGAAGATCTGATATAAGAGTACTTTCTATGTTACAGAAAGTAAAAAGTTGATAACAGGACACAGTGGATGTTCAGTTACTGAGAGGATCATCCCAGTCGATGCCCCCCGTCCAACAGGGCATTGCAGCCAAGCAGGATACCAGACCAGGTATATCTGCTATGGAGAGAAAAACACTGAGAGAAAACAAAGTTAACAGTCGAGATAGCAGAATGTACTGTAATACAACTGGAGAGTCGTAGGAGAAAAGGAAGTAGCAGAGTGAAGAAAATTGGTAAGTCTGTCCTCCAGCAGTCTAAGCCTATAGCAGCATAACTACAGAGATAGCTCAGGATGACCTTAGCCACTCTAACTATAAGCTTTATCAAAAAGGAAAGTTTTAAGCCTGGCCTTAAAAGTAAACAGTGTGTCTGCCTCACGGACTAAAGCTGGGAGCTGGTTCCACAGGAGAGGAGCCTGATAACTAAAAGATCTGCCTCCCATTCTACTTTTAGAAATCCTAGGAACCACAAGTAAACATGCAGTCTGAGAGCGAAGGTCTCTGTTAGGAACATAAGGAACAATTAGATCTCTGATGTATGATGGAGCTTGATTATTATGGACCTTGTATGTAAGAAGAAGGATCTTAAATTCTATTCTGGATTTAACAGGGAGCCAATGAAGGGAAGCTAAAATCAAAATCAACCTGTTACAGGAGCTAGAATTGAACCTTCAACCTTCCGATTGAAAGACTCATTGAGCCACAGTCAGCCCAACTATAGAGTCGATCCAAACTCTACCCGTTATGTATAATGGATACGATAACAGACTATATGGAATTATGACCATGTGGTGACAAAGAAATTTAGAGTGGTGTGTCATCAGCATAAGCATAGTAAGATATGTGTTATCATCTGAGCCACTCGGCAATACTTGAAATCGTCTATGGCAATGGTCCTAGAATAGAGCCTTGAGGAACCACACGTGATTTTCATAAGCTCAGATTTATAATTCATATACAACACAGAGTCCTGGTCTGATAAAGGAGGTCGATAAGGCACAGTCCTTTTGGTAGCTGCAGGTTTTCAAAGAGTTTTCTTTGCATTTCTTTCACACAGAGCACCATATTTCTTTAAAACTTCACATAAAAGCTGTTTTGGAGGTTTAGTAGATGTCTCAACATTCACTTCCAAAGTAACACATTATTTGAAAATGGACCCATATTTCTCAAAATTTCAAGATAAAGGTGAAGCAAGCCAACAATTATCTTCAAAGTCAACATGTTCTTAAAAAGCTCAGGAAAGACACACAGATTTAGCATCCATCCTGTATGTCTTTAGCTTAGGTTAGCATTAAAGAAATAATAGAAAATGATGAAGTGAAATCTAGCATTTTTATTTTAAAGGGGCTATATGCAATTTTCTGAAATTTAAACTCGCGACTGACAACTGTGGCCAAAAACGGAACTGCTCTTCCTTTCTGCTCGCTCTCGCAGCGCGCGCTCGTGTGCCGGTCGCTCTCAATCTTCGATCTTTTTCGGGCAGTTGTCAGGGGTTTACCTTTTTTAGTCTTATGTGGAGTTACTGTCTGTGTCAGAGTTGTCCTTGGTCTCTTCTGTGTATTCGCACAATCCATTGAACTGCTTGCGGGTGCTGACTAGTGTTGGTGGCAGAGTGATCTGAAACAATTAACATGAATGCTTGACGTCACATCTGCAGACAGCGCGGGAAAATCGGACCTGACAGAACATAGAAAACATTGGATACAGACTTATAGGTGCACCCACTGTGAGCTGACAAGGTGTCAGTATGCTCATCAGGAGATGTTTGAGTCATAAATGGTCAAATAAAAAGGCTATTGTTACGTTTATTTTGGGGAAAAAGTTGCACATAGCCTCTTTCAAGTTTTTATATTGCTCTTCAACACCTGAGCAAATAACCCACAATGCAGTTTCATTAGTGAGGTTTACTTGGAGGGAATGCGGCATTTTAATTGCGGCTAATGCAGCGTCAAGCCTCTAAAACGCACGTTTTTGATAACCTGATACATGATGGTTAATTGAATTGTTGACTGAACCTACTGTATATGAATAAGCATTGGTGTTTTGAAATTGAAACATTCATTCTAGATGTAGAGATGAACTATGTACATAGCGCTATGATTAGCCGTTCAAGATTACATTTCCCTCCTAGAGCAGCTGGATTTCTGGGAGCTGACAGAAAATGGCGGGAGCCTGTGGAAAGTGGAGGACATGCCAGGAGACTGTGGCCATGAGTTCTCCAATGAAGAAGTGACCAAATATTTTGCAACTTCCTTTGAGTGAGCTTTTTTTCCTCATTTGTGTAGTAATAATAAACAATTGTACCACTTGCAAATAACCCTGTTATGCTAGCATTTAAACAGCAAGCAATCCTGCCTGCATTTGGCACCTGCTAAGCTGGGACATTTTCAATGTCTCCTACGCTATCTAAACTCTGTCTCAATGAATCTCATTTATGTAGTTTGTTAACTGTAGTGAGTTAGCTGCTAAAAATCCTCCCCATCCAACACCCTAGGCTTTGCTTAAAGAGGCAGGTGATTGACCTGTTAGAGGAAGGTTACAGCCCAGACCAGCTGGACGCTCAGCCTCCTGTCACAGTGCAAGACTGGTAAGGCTCAAGCAGACAGGCCAGGCACACACTTTGCTTCAGTGAAATGAGCTGCAGATTACAGTGATGTCATTCTGCAGGTTCTCTGGCAGGACCGACTGCGGCTGCACTTATCAAATGAAATCATGTCTGTTGGATGAGAATCAGGAGGTCCTGCAGGAGTATAACCATGGGCCGGAGACTCTGTGCGACGGGGCAGACAGCTCGTGGCAGCAGGTTTTCAGCATATTTTAATAGAGGAATAAGACCAAATTATCGTAATATCTAATCATTTGTTCATATGGCTTAGGAATTGCAGAGAACATATTGGGTAACCAAGTACAGTATATAATGAGCCTTGTCCCTCTCTTTTTGAACTACAGGTCAGTCATACGTTCTTTGACTACGGCCCTGGAATGCGCTTGATCTCATTCGAACACGGAGGACAAGATACCAGTTTCTGGGATGGCTGGTTTG
The DNA here is from genome assembly GCA_963556495.2 of Valencia hispanica. NCBI lineage: Eukaryota > Metazoa > Chordata > Actinopteri > Cyprinodontiformes > Valenciidae > Valencia > Valencia hispanica. The sequence continues at coordinate 48,604,870 of OY747708.1, forward strand.
GAGTTCGGGTCACTGGAAGCTCTGTGACTCTTGATGTCTGAACCAGAGGAAGAACAAGAAAAGGAGAATGGAAACAAGTATAGCCAAGAATAAGAAACTAAATCAGGAATATTTGGTTTAGAACAAAAAGGAGGACCAGGTTACCCATTATTATTTTAAATAACTGCTTTGAAAATGCTGCATTGGCTACACTATTTAAAATGAACACAAAATGGCACCTTTATCTTACAAACGTACATATTTTCAACCCCTTGCTCTCAGCATTGACCTTAAATCAGCCTCTAGCTACTCCTTGCGTTAATCGGTAATAATTCCAATATTAATCACAGTAATAGAATTAAATAAAATATTACTTGCAATGCAGAATGCATTGATGTGTACTTGTGGTTTCTTTTTCCATAGCATTGAACTACTGCCCATTTTGTCTACTTCAACATGTATTTTATTGGGAGTTCATGTGGTGGACCAACATAAAATGTTGCAAAATTGTGAGGTGGAAGGAAAATAACCTTAACCTGAAGTGAAGACTCCAGCAACACTGGAAGTACCTGAAGTTGTTGCCAACACCCAATGACTAAAAGAGGCTTGGACACGGCATTAACTGTGGGACGTCTTTTTATTTCTCTTTTTATCCTAAACTTTATCTGTAAATAAACTGAATTTAAATAGCGCTTGTGTAGTCATACCGGCTTTACACTAGAGCCACATTCACACAGTCACACTCACAAAATTGCTCAGATACCTACACCAATACGCAGATTGGTTGGCAACTTGGGATTAAGTGCTTTACCCAGGGGCACATCAAACTGTGACCAGAGGAAGATGGAATTGGACTCACAAGTTTTGGATTGTAAGACAATTAATCAACTAATTACAAGTTAGGGTGTCCAAAGGGCCGGTATCCTGCATGATTTAACTCTTTCCTTGTTTCAACATGCCTGCATCAAATGAGGGCTCTTTAGCAGGCCTCTGCAGAACTTTGACACGCTAAGGAAGTAGTTGAACCATTGTAATCAGCGGTGGTGGAGCAGGGACACACCTAAAACTGGTAGGACATCGGCGCCTGAGCTGGACACCCCTGAATTACAGTCACGTTGTTACAAAGACAGAGACACTCAGATAAAATACAAAATAAATCAAGTATCTTAAATTTTGAACGTAAATAAAAACATTTTCTTAATTGTTGGTAATTCAGTTCAGGCGTAAAAAACTGACATTCCTAACAATTCTACATTTTGGTTCTCACCATACAGTCCAAACACTATTTTTAATCACTTACATTTATATGCGGGAGTGGAACAAATAGCCTACACAATTTGTCAAACCGACTTAAACCAACTGGACAGAGAGACAGGCAACTATCCTCACACACAACCATCCCTACAGGCAATTTAAAGAGACCAATTCCCCCAATAGTCATGTAATAAAAATATATTTTCAGAATTTGAATAGACTATATTTCTGTTCGACTGCATCATGGATAAAAGTGAAGATGTTTAAAATACTAAAATAATTTCTCAAATGAACATTGACTCAGTCTGTCTTGACAATGGAGGCATGGAACATGGCCCACTCGGACTTTATACCCCCCACCTCCCTCAGGACACTTTCAAAGTTCTGCCGGAGGTGAGAGTTGAAGCTCCTTCTGACAGGAGACTCTGCCAGACATTCCCAGCAGACCCTCACAATAGGTTTGGGCCTGCTAGGTCAATCCAGCATCCTCCCCTGCCATCGGAGCCAACTCACCACCAGGTAGTGGTCAGTGGACAGCTTTGCCCCTCTGTTCACCCGAGTGTCCAAAACATGCGGCCGTAGATCAGATGAAACGACAACAAAGTCAATCATCGAGCTGGGGCCTAGGGTGTCCTGGTGCCAAGTGCACATATGGGCACCCTTATATTTGAACATGGTATTCGTTATGGACAATCCATGACGAGCACAGAAGTCCATTAACAAAATACCACTCGAGTTCAGATCGGGGGAGGCATTCCTCCCAACCACACCTTTCCAGGTCTCACCGTCATTGCCCACATGAGCGTTGAAGTCCCCCAGCAGATAAAGGGAGTCCCCGGGAGGAGTACTCTTCGGCACTCCCTCCAAGGACTCCAAAAAGGGTGGAGAATCTGATCTGCCATTTGGTGGATAAGCACAAACAACAGTTAGGACCCGTCCCCCCACCCATCGGCAGAGGGAAGCTATCCTCTCATTCACCGGGGCGCAGAGATGGGGGGCAACAAATATGGCCATCTCTAAGCGGGGTCTCTCAGTGGGGGCAACTCCAGAGTGGAAAAGAGTCCAACCCCTCTCAAGGAGTCGGGTTCCAGAGCCAGAGCGTTGTGTTGAGGTGAGTCCGACGATGTCCAGTTGGAGCCTCTTAACCTCACACACCAGCTCCTTCCCCACCAGAAAGGCGAGATTCTACGTCCCGAGAGCCAGCTTCTGCAGTCAAGAATCAGACCGCCAAGGTCCCCGCCTTCGGCCACCGCCTTCAGCCACCGCACATCCCCCGTTGCACACGACCCCTATTAACCCTCCCATAGGTGGTGAGCTCATGGGAAGGGGGGCCTATGTCACCTCCTCGGGGTGAGCCCGGCCAGGCCCCATGGGTAAAGGCCTGGCCACCAGGTGCTCATCAGTGTGCCCCACCTCCAGGCCTGGCTCCAGAGGGGGGCCCCGGTGACCCGCGTCCAGTGTTCCGACTATCTCTGCTACCCCTCAATCCGTGCTACCCTGTCGAACTGTGCATGCGCAGTTCGATGTTACGTCACAATTCAGTTACTCAGCAAATCTGTCATCGAGAACTCCTACCTGAAAGTTCCATTTCGCCTGTTTTATTTCTTTAAAGTTTATGGTGAGTTTTATTCTCTAACTCTTTGAAGTTTACGGTGAGTTTTATTGAAATTATTTTATTACTGGCTAAATTTTATTCAAAATATTTTAAGGCTTTCTTTAAGCTACTTGTTTCAAGTTTTCATGACAGCCTTTGTATATTAGTTTCACTCCTGTGATATCGTTACACTGCATGTAAACAAGTCCCATTAATTATAGTTGTAGAGTAGGCTAAATGCAGTGTATTCTGTGGGCTATTGGTGCTCATAATCATGCTACATTTTAATATTAGAGTCTAATTAATAAAATCCTAGAATAAATGCGGTGTATTTTGCGGGCTATTTGTGCTTATAATCATACTACGTTTAATATTAAATTCATAGAATAAATGCGGTGTATTTTGCGGGCTATTTGTGCTTATAATCATACTACGTTTAATATTAAAGTCCTAGAATAAATGCGGTGTATTTTGCGGGCTATTTGTGCTTAGAATGATACTACATTTTAAAATTAGAGTCGTAAAATAAATGCGGTGTATTTTCCGGGGTATTTGTGCTTATAATCATTCTACATTTTAATATTTTGGAGTAATAATACTGCTATCTGCTCTACGTCTTACTGGTTTGGTATTCATTAGCTGCTTTACAAACTAATAAAAAGATTTCCAGAGTTATCAGTCATCTACAGATCAGTAGCCTACTATCATCTATATGTGCTACCCAGTGTTGGGTGTAACGCTTTACAAAGTAACTAGTTACTGTAATGACATTACTATTTTTGTAACGTAGTATTGTAACGAGTTACTGCGGCAAACAATGTAATGACATTACAATTACTTTCGAAAATCTGATGTCGTTACATAACCTGTTCCACCCCACAGCCCCGGTGCGAGGTCACTGTGGGGGAAGGGCGGAAAGAATGTCCGAATTTAGTTGACCTGTGGTCACTGATTGCTAAGCATGTCCTATCATTATAAACCTCCGAATCTCAGCTAAAGACTCAAATATTTTTTGTGAGCTCCAAAACCAGAAAATATAACAAGCAATTAAAAGAGAACACATTCGACCGAACCTGTCGGTCACCCTGCCGAACAGAACCGAGCAAACTTTGCCTTCCCTGAAAGCCAGCATCTCACAGATTCTAAAGCTGCACGTTTCATCACGCTACGTGCAAATTTCAGCAAGTGAGCAGCAAAATAAGCCCAAAAACACGTACAGCATTTGAAAAACAAGAGCATAAATTCTTTCTTACCTTTGTTTTTTTCCTTGCTGAAAAGAATAATCCACCGTGATATGACTGTATTTCCAGAATAACTCAAATACCCAGTGTGCATTTAGAAAAGAAAAAGTGAAAAAAACGTAATCCTTTGCCATTCGTTTTTACATTTGATTCAAGGAGGCTCGACCTTGTCTGTCATGTGCACTGTGAACTTTCCCCATGTAAACATTTGCTTTATTCAATCTGCTTCAAAGTTCTGATGTCAGCGGGATTCTATGGCATCTTACGGTATGGGATCCATATTACGATTCTATCCATATGTCAATCATCCAAATCGGCCAATAGAAGCTGGAGTTACAGGTCTGCGTAATTCTAAAAACAGATATTTTGTTTACCTCGGGGGCGAGCGCTGTGACGCAGTGATCAGGTGAGCAGATGACGATTCCGTTTCGATTTTTTTGTTTGCGTTCGAAAAATGGCGCTTCAAGAGAAGAGAATCATCACTGACGAAGCCCTGGCGATTATTTGGAATGATGGTTCATCGGAGGTTTGTGTTGAGGACTCGTCATCAGAAGAGGAAAACCTGATTTTACCGAGGAAGAAAGGTATGTCTCAACTAGCTGGTGCTAGAGCACTTTGCTTTGTTTCTCTGTCAGCCATTTTCTATAGATGTTTTCTTTCTAATTGTGTTCTTAGATGTTTGTATATATACATTTTTTTAAACTCTTTTGTTCACATCTTTTTGTGCGTGTATATATATATATATATATATATATATATATATATATATATATATTTGTGTAGATATGTGTACATAGATGTGTCTAAAATATATTTGTGGGTTGTATTTGTAGTTTCTATATGTATATATATTTTTCTACCTCTTTTTCTGTCATAATATTCTTTTAGTCACCTTTTAATCTTTTAGTCACCTCAGCATTCATTTCAGGTATGATGTTTTAGAACGATGCAAGAGTAGTGTAACTAGTAATGTAACTAAGTTGCTTTCCAAAAAAAGTAACTAAGTAATGTAAGGGATTACTTTTTTGAGAAGTAATGAGTAATATGTAATGGATTGCCTTTTTTTGAGTAACTACCCCGACACTGGTGCTACCCAGTTTATTTAACAGGTAGAATATTCTGATTATATTAAACGGGTAGCATGTTCTGTGGATTGAAAGAAAAGTGTTTGTATTCATATAAATTGTTGATATGTTATGCATTACTGCTAAACTACCACTTCAATCCCATCACTTCAAAAATATTTTCCGATGATTATATTTAACATCATAAGCTAACAGTTGTTTTCGGCATGTAAACATACCGGTAGCACTTTTCGAGGGGTAGCACCGACAGATGGGCACAGCCTATCTATGAGCGCTATGGTAGGACATTCTGATGAGGTAGCACAGATCGTCAGAACACCGGGCTAGGGAACACTGAGTCCAGTTATGTCGGTCTTCGGGCCCCGCTTTATTGCATTAATTTTCCAAATTAATTGACCTGTGTTAACACATTAATTTTGACAGCCCTAATAAATACTTTTGAATATGTTATTTTAAAAATTGACGGGTAAAAATAGATTATGAACGGAATCTTTTGATCAACAAAACAATGACTTCTCCATAAATTTCAAATGATAAAACATAAAATATCAATTTTGGGGTACTCAAAACAAATGTAAAACTTAATTATGTAGGCAATGGTATATAACAACCTTTCAACACATTAATTGCACTCTTCAAACCGTCTAACTTTAGAGCATTCAGTTTTCAAAAGCAAGACTTAACAGTGGTGATCCCAGTAAAAAATATGTAAGTATATACTACTTACAACTTCGACATTTGTCCTTAAAAAGCCACGCATTCTTGAAATTGCATTTCCCTGGCATTTTGAACTCTTCATTTTAGTTTGCATGCGGCAAATCGCTTTGGCATTAGCTCCGTGAGCCACATTTAAGGGCCTGGGAGGGAGGCGTGTCACCTGACGGACTAAAAATGTTTGAGTCCCCGACGTCTATTTATTGATCCTTTTATTTATTGTGCATTACTTTTTAAAGTTTAAACTTAGATTTAGTAAAATCCCAAAACTTTTCCAAGGCCTGGAAATTTGATTTTCAAATTCCATGAGTTCTGCAGGTTTTTAATGACTACGAACTCTGGACTTTTGTGTTTTCTGTGTTTTTCTCTCCATAGAAACTACACCTGGTCTGGTTTCCTGCTCAGGTGGGATCCCTTGTTGGAGGGGGGACATCGACTGGGATGATGCTCCAAGTAACTGAACGTTCTCCCTCTCCTGTTAGCTTTTTACTTTCTTTCACATAAAAAGTACTCTTACATTAGTTCTTCTGCTCTTTTAGTCTCTCTGCTCTGTCTTCTAAATCCCTGAGTGGGTCGTGGCAGATGGCCACTCGTACTGAGCCAGGTTCTGGTTCTGCTGGAGGTTTCCTCGTGTTAAAGGGGACTTATTCCTCTCACTTTTGTTACATGCTTGCTCAGTATGAGGGATTGCTGTGAAGTCAACGACAACACAGGCGACTGTATACTGTTGCTATAGGAGAAGTGAATGCTGCAAGTCAATGACTCAATGCAATCTGCTGGGTTTCCTTAGATAGAAAACTTGTAAACTGATTGGAATGCATGTATGACTGAATTGACTTTTCTTGTAAAGTGTCTTGAGATGATGTGTTGCGAATTGGGGCTTCTGACTCAGTAGGGCTGATAAAACAACTTAACACATTAGTTAGAATTTTTTGATCAAATATAAAAAATAAAAAGAAATCTTGGCACCTTTGATTTAGAATTTTGCACTAAGTTGTGTTGGCCTATCACATCCAATCCCTTTAAAATACATGGAAGTTTGTTACCATGTGGGACAGGTTCAAGGTTTTCAGCTATCCCAAAGGATTGTTAAGGATCCCAAGATGATGCAGCAGGATCATCTTGGGATCACGCAGGGGGAAGAAGGTCCACAATGAAAGCATCAACTTCTTATATACTTCAATTAACAATGTTAATAAAAGTATCACATTTTATATAAAAATCACTTTATTAAATCAAATGTGTACAACACAGACCAAACATTGGACAGCAAATATAAATCTTCATAGCATCATGTAGAGCCGTAAGAGAGTTTTTCAACATTTATTCTCAGGTTTTACAGCCTTTGGCCGTTAGAAGCTGTGACAACCGTAGCTGACATTTACAGCAGTTACAAAGCATGACTTTCCGTTTCTTAACGAAGTATGATAAAGACAACTCTGAAGCATCCCACATGGGTTTTTAAAGAACATCACAAATACATAATGTTACATGAGAAAACCTAGAAGTAAACGTCTTTCTGATAAGGTTTAAAAAGATATCGGATCAAATTATAAACACATCCTATAAGTAATTACCTGTTTAAATCATTTGAACATGAAAGATAAATATTAGCAAACTTTTAGTAAAAGTGATTTTATACTGCATGTTTCCTTTGACCCGTTTTAATAAATACATGGTGACAACGTCAGGCAGAAAAACTGTGGCCGGAATAAAGCGGCCTTCTGTGATGGAAGAAAGAATCAGACATCCAAGATCTTTCCTTTCTGAAACAGCTGATTCTGACAGAGTCAACGCAGCCACACAGAACCAGTTCACACTATAGGAAGGAACTCACCGAGACATTTCCACTGTTTTCTTTAACTTCAGTTATCAGCTGATTTGGACAGAACACAAATAAATGCTTTAAATTAAGGTGGGGGCACTGGGGGTACTACTTGGTTGTCGTAGGGCTGGGCGATAAAACAATTTAAACGATTTATCAAATTTCCTGTTTATGAAGATTTGATTTAAGGTCTGAATCCCCTCGAGTTTCCATAGGTCAGATTGATGTCAGCCTGCCCAGGGCCTACCACCATGTTTTACAACTTGTATTTACTGGTAGGACTTTAAACTCAGGTCAATTCCTAGAAATTCCTGAAATAAAAGCAAGTTTGTGAAAATATTGTATGTCATTTGTAATTTTCTTTTTTTTTTAAAAAGAAGAAAAAAATGAAAGAAAGAAAAGCAGTAAGAATAAAAAAAAAATTTAAATCAGAAAACAAATTGAAAATTTTACTTTTAAAACTTATCGCCAAGCCCTAATTTCCAGTCTTGGGCCTTTTGCTGCATGCCGTCCCCTTCTCTCTCCACCCTTTTTCCTGTTCATTTACCATTCAATTAAAAGGTCAGTAGTGGCAAAAAAAATAAATAAAATAAATAATAATGATATTAAAAATGCTTTAAGAGGTGTAATTCAATTTAGGGATAAGGTCAATGAAACAAGTGCAAAATTCTGGAGTCTAGGGATCTGAAAAGTCTACATTGCAACTCAATTACTGTAACACATTCTAACACTATCCTTGGTTGAAGTGATCATACCTCTGGTGGATATTCCCACAGCACAGGTGTTCGCCAACACAGAAAATCAAACAGGTTTCATTCTAAACCCAGGAGACTGTACAGTCTCCCACATTGTGTTCCTGTGTTCAGAAACAGAGAACTCAGGTTTCCCAGAAGGACTTCATTCTGTCAGAGGAAAAGGGAATGGAGCATTTGGGACAGATTCCTGCTTTTCGTATCAATACCTACAAGCTAGTTCAAACTTAAAACAATATTGTGAAACAATGAAGTTATTCAATTGATTTTTTTCTTTCCTTCGTTAAAATGAAACGTTTGTTCCTATAAACCTGTTCCAGTGACACAGACACGAGGCCATGAAAGCCTAACAGGATTATGGTGACAAAGTGAGCCCACCTGAAATGGCTAAATATTTATATTGAAGGGTTACAGTTTGTAGACGGTCCTTGAGGGGCTAGTTCTACAACTAGCTGCAGTCTGACACCACTGTTGATGAGACTATCAATTTCATACCCACTTTTACAACCCATGACTTAGGGTGCTTTCGCAGCTGCAGCATTTGGTTTGAACTCAAATTCGGTTCGTTTGCTAGTACTGTTTGTTAGAGCTGGTGTGAATGCAGACTAGTGAGATTTGGTCCGAACTAACGAACTGGACCGAGATCCACATTTTGAGGTGGTCTCGGTCCGCTTCCAAACGGACTCTGGTGCGGTTCACTTCAGGTGTGAATACAAATTTGCCACGGTTCGGTCCAACTTCCTGGTAACAGCCCTTTTTGTTCTATGTAGGCATCCGTAGCCCACCACACGCAAGAGGGATATACAACCTGTAAAAAGTTTAGTTCGTTTGTCAAAAGTGCAATGTGAACACAAACTGCACTAGCTCAAAGTTGCAAAATTGGTTCCTAATAGTACCGAGTCCAGCGGACTAGCAGGCGTGAAAGCACCCTTAAAGAGCTTGTCTAGAATCTAGTTATATTTTTCTGAAATGGGCTCATGTGCCTTCTAGAAATATTTTAGTTAATGTGATTTCTTTAGGTCAGAAACCTTTACGTTTCATTAGAATCAACTGGTCCAAAAAGGATCAGAATCAAAAATCAATGGAAATGCAGCGCAATACAAGTTTGTTAGAAAACATAATGGAATTACTGTCCAGGGTGTACCACTGGAGATAGGCACCAGCCCCCTGTGACTCTGGATGTTTAGATAACTGATGGATGGAATATCTTCGTAATTCATCAGTATCATCAAATTAAGATTTTACTGAAAAACCCCGGAGCCTATAGAGTTAAAATACAAATCAACTCATGAAATGGTTGGAGAAGAATTTGATTCTCCACAAAATGGGAGGAAGGAAGGAATTAAACGGCAACACACGTTTGATAATGAAAGAAAAAAATTGGCAAAGGGGTGAAGTGACCCAGATCATCAAAACATCAGCAACAAAGGTTCTGCACCTTAAGATCTGTATCATAAACTTCCAGCAGGAGGTTTTATGTTGGTAAAGGTTCAGGTAAGGGCAAAGATTGGGTCTTTTCAGGAGAATCACAGAAACTGATCCATGTGGAGGGAGGAAGCAGAGCCGCTGTTATTCTCCTTGGGACTGCATCTGTTTACAAAAGGTCTCAAACTGCTGCTGCTCCAACTCTGTCATCACCTTGTTCAAAGCATATATCTGAAAATAATAAGAGCATACACAAGGAGAAAAAAAAAAACAACAAACAAACAAACAAGGAAGGATGGCCGAAACAGGCTCAGAATGAATCTTGTAGTGAGGAAGGAAAATACAGCTGGATACCTCTGCTCTCTGTCGCTGTTTGAGCTCCTGCTGGGCCGACTTCTGCTTGGCTCGGTCTCCTCTGGTCGGGGTCGAGTTCAGCTTTGGTTTGTCCTTGCGGCAGGCCGGCTCCATTGCGTCACTTTAACCCCACCTGAGAAAGTTCAAAGAGGAAATGGAAAAGTTCTGAGGGGGCAGATGGTAACAGCAGGGCAACTGTAGCCGGGAGAAGGTTTTACTGTGGCAGCTAAACTTTTCATATTGCAATCGCTAATTTGTCCAATTGTCTTTTTTTCTTATTCTTTTAAAAAAAATAAATTATAATAAGAGTGAAGAACTTTTCCATTCACCCCCATTTTCTTTAAAATCAGGAAAAACAAATTGCCCACTGAAGTCACCTCAGTATAAATCCAGATGTTCCATGAAGGCCTCAGAGGTTTTCCATCAGCACCTACTCAGCGGAGCTCTACACAGTTCTAAGGCTTTTCACTAGTAATGATTACAGGGCACCAGCGCCTTTTTTAGAACCAACTTCTCTGTGGTTCGAAGTGCCCCTTACCGGGCTGGAAGCGCAATGTCAGAACAGAAGTCTGTCAGTTACTGGATGGTGGAGTCCCTGGTTGCGTCACAAGAGCGCCTCTGTACCGACAACAATCAGACCCGCCATTTGTAATAACTCACCACAGCGACTGGACGTGTTTGGAGTTTTTATTAGGGGGACCAACCGTCCTCTTTTCCCCGGACGTGTCCACTCTTCACCTGCTGTCCGGAGAATCCGGGGGGGAATTCATTGATTGATAAAGATGTTCATCAGTCGACCAGACATAAAAACTCACTGGTGCGATGCACGCAATACAACAGACGTCCTCCTCGAGCTGCTGCCTAGTGCGGGGTTCTGATCTGCTTATCGACAGAACAGTCAGCTGCCAGTACTCCACTGTGTTGCTCTGCACTGCCCCGTATAAATGCTGTTTACAAGAAGTCAAAGCAGAAGTGGAGCTTTACAGAAGAACCGCAAAAAGATATACCCCCCGGTCGCAACAAATGGGTGGCAGAGTGCATCATTTACATAGCTGGCATATTTGTTTCTGTGTAAGATAGGTGCCAAAGATCCTGTAGGTCACATGGACACAAAAACTATAAAAAGGCTGAACAAAGTGAAAGTTCATCTATAGATTAACTGAGGAGAATGAAGATGAAAACTAAAGACTGAGTAAACACTATCGTCTTTTTGAGATGGCTGCTTTTTACTTTTATTACATTGAAGAGAAAATATTTCTTGATTTCTCTGATTATTTCCTATTTTCGTTTAATCTTTGTCCAGAATGACTTAAGAAGCTAACTATTATTGTTGCTGGTAAGTTTTTCTTTAATTCAGGAGAGTAATTACTACTATTATTAATTAATTTCCAAAGATTTTAAAGCCATCAACTGGTCATTCTAAACCTACCAGCCGTCTAGCGGAGCTGACAAGGACAGGTAAGGAGACTATTAATCGGAGAAACAGCCAACAGGCCCATTGTGCCTCTGGAGAACAAAATAACTATTATTCACACACCTGACAAATCTGGCCTTTAACCAAGTGGCCAAAAAGAAAGAAAGCGAAAAGAAGTTCTGTTTACAGTTTGGCAAAACTCATGTATAGGACATAGCGAAAATATGGAGAAAACTAACATCACCTCGAACCCACCATCCCTACAGCGTTGTTGTCGTGGTAGCATCATCCTGATGTGGCGATGCTTTGGTTCAGCTGTTTAAAGGGAAGATGGATGATGCTAAATACAAGCTATATCGGAAGAAAACCTGCTAGAAGCTGCAAAAGACTCAAACCACTACCCCTAAACACACAACCAGAAAAGCATATTGACATGTTAAAATGGCGCAGTCAAAGTCCAGACCTGTGTCAAGTTGAGAATCTGTGGCAAGGCTTGAATATTGCTGTAGACAGATGCTTTCTATCCAATCTGACTCAACTTCAGACACTTTGCAGAGAGAAATGGAGTTAATATATGAAGCCTAAAGACTTAACGCTGTAGCTGCAGCTCATGATCGACTCAGTAGGGTTCCGTTCACTGATATGTTCTACTTAGTCCAGGTCTATATGATAAAATGCACATATAAAGCTACACTTGTACTGAAACAAGCACAAGAACTTCAAAGGGTGTGAATGCTTTTGAAGGCATTGCACCTGCGGATCCAACCAGTATTTACACAGACTGAAAGCAAGAGTTTAGAAGCTTTTTAGAGCATACATAACTAATTAGAAGCTAATTAATAAAGAGACCTACATGAAAGCTACACGTTCCCATAGCAACAGGTTACTCCGAATTCAAACCAGCCCCCAAAGTTAATGTTAGGTGAGGATATTTGACGGGGAGTCCTGCCTCTGTACCTAAACAGCGCGTTGATTTAGTCATTGAGTTTAGCGTCTTCTTTCAGTTCGGCTAACATTAGCTCGTCTCCTGCAGCAGCGGCGGCATTAGCGTCCTGACAGCGGTGAACTCACCTGTGTCAAATGAAGCAATAAAATGAGGTTTTCATTGGTTTCAAGCTTTAAAACTGGCTACTAGTAGGCCGAAGAGCAGCTGTTGTCCGTGTGTCACAAATAAACCAATCCGTGTTCAGCTGTATAGGTCGTAATGGTTCCAGCCAGGATTTTCTTGTCCTTCTGGGGTTTTTAATTTTATTTTTGTCCCCTCTTTACGTTTTATGGCGCATTACCGCCACCAACTGGAGGATGGAGGAAGTGTGGAGTACAGTTTTAACAAGAGACACAAATGTTTGAGGGTTCCGTTTTTTGTGATAATTTTATAGATTTTTGTACAAAAATGATAAAGTGTGAAAAAACAACACATGAAAGCCTCACATTTTCTCCTCGTTTTTGTTTCATCTGATCATAAAACCTTTCTGCAGAAAGCATTTGACTCATGTCAACTGCAACTGCACATCAGTTGAAGGTGTTAATGTCTGAACAGTGACTTTATTTCCTGGTCAGTCCATCGAAATGTAAAATCTTCTTCATGGTGGAGAGTGACACGGATGTTTAACATGTAACCTTAAAGGAACCATCGGGTCTTCTGACAGTTCTTTGAAAGTTGAGACACTTTAGAACAAATGATACTTCTATCAAACTTATTACCTGATACTTTTGAGATATATTAGGAAATTGCACTAAAACGCTTTGGCATTTTGTGTAAATCCCCAATTCCAGGTTCTGATGGAGGTTTCTTCCAGTTAAATGGGAGTTTTTTCCTCTCCACTGTCCCTGCTTGGTCAGTATGGGGGATTGATGAGGGATCGCTGTGGTTGGAGTCTGCAGCTGCCAGTCAATGACTCCATACAATCTGGTGGGATTCCTTACATGGACAACGTTTCAACTGATTGGAATGTTTGTATGATTGTATTGAAATTACTTTGCCTTGAGATGACATCTGTTGTAAATCGGCGCCGTATGAATAAACTGAATTAAATTGAAAATTGCACACTTAGAATGATTTGATCATTTTTCAAAATATTGTTTTACATTTTAGGAATAATAATGTTATTTGTGCTTTTTAACTACCTTAGTTGTGTGAAACACCTGGATCTACATACCTTTAAAAGGAGATGACAAAGAAAAGACAGGTGAGAAACATTTTAGCCACTTCTTTGCACTCACTTTAACAATTAGATCTTACACCACATTTGCTTAAGTTTAACTTTATTAGTACCCATTTGCTCCCATTAACAACCCTTTGTCCTCACACCCCAATTTTTAATGAGGAGCAGCTGTGAAGGACCTGGAACTAAAGGCTACATGTTAATTATTAAAATACTCAATACATTTTCAATAAATGATTAAAACATTTGATGTGTAAATCTGAGCTTAATGTGCAGTGCTAAATAAAGTAAATAAATAAATAAAGTATAAATAAATAAGTAAATAAAGGGCTCTTAAAGTGCTGTACAAACTACTAAATAAATACCTGTAATGAAGACCTCTTCATTACAACATTATACTACACTAGAGTACTAGATTACTATATACATGTTAGGTTGTATTATGGCAACCGATGAAGTGAAATGAGAATGCTGTGTGTGCGTGTGTGTTCCGTGCAATTGTGCTACATAACATTATCTGTAATTTTTTTTCATGGCTGTGTGCTGAAGATAGTATAAATGTATTTTATCTCTCCACTTTAAATCTCTCAGAGGTGTTAACACTACCTTAGAAAAGTAGAGCTAGCATCTCTATAAAGCTGTCTGCAGGTGAGTTGCTTTGGAGGTTAAGCGGTCAGATATGAGGGTTTATTTAGTGGGACACAGCAGCAAGTTAAATTATTACATAATGTACTTTAATAATACTTGTTTGATCAGCTCTCCTAATGTCTTTTCAATGTCTGCAGTCTCAGATCAACACAGCCCAGAAGCAGCATCTCAACAGCAACATTGTACCCCATCAGATAAAGAGTAGGCTGCTTTTGCGTCCCCATTTGATGATGGTGATTTATGTTGCAATTCCCTATTAGATTCTTGATGAATATTTGTTGTTATTCAGGATAGTATACTATAAGTTATGTTGTTGTAAGTCGTTTAAAAATGTGGCCCTTTTTAACTTTGTGCATCAGCCCCTCCAAAAGTCTCTGCACTGCCCTGCTGTCGCACAAACTGATTTTACATGGGGATAAATTAAACTTACAGGTTTAAAAAAACAGCTACAATCTCTCGTGTTGCGATCAGAGAGAATCGTCTTTCCCAACTGGTGTGTCCACTAGATGTCGCCTTTGTATTGCATATCTTCTTCGAACAACAGTCTAATATTTGTATGGCACATGGCAAAAAGAAAATACTACCAAATGTGTCTGGTGAAAAGAACTGCTAGTCAAATTGATTTAGAATAGTCAGCTGATAAGCCAAGCTCAGGCTGGGGGCATGAGGTGCAGACTCCCCTCAGGGTACCTCCTCAGTGCATAAATCAACTGGGTGGTGAGTGAGCATGATGGTGGTCGAGGGGTGGTCCGTAACACATTCATCACCGCTGAAACCAAAACAGCCATCAGTGACGGCACAGAATAACTAAACACCCTCACATATGAAGAGCAAATTGTCCCCTTGTGCCAAACAACCTGACAGCATCTGCTGCTGTGGAGCCAAAGGTTTGAATATGGGCTTCTCCAGCAGCTCTACACACCACAGAGAATAATCAAAGGGCTTACCAACGGTTTACCTGGATTTCTTGCCCAGCGACTCGGCCTCGGAACAATATCCTGCCAAGAACAACTGGTGCCGAACTCAACAGTCGGCCCCGCTGCCCTAAACACACCCTAGGATAAATGAAAAATGAAATGCTAAAGTAAAATGTGCTCTGCTTTTTGCTCACACTTTATTTTATTTTGGCAAAATCAAAAGCATGTTCTCAGACATTTTATATTTCCTTCTCATATTCTACAGTTCATGTAGTTTCTTATACTATTTTAAGTCATAAAAGAGATGGATAAGTGGTCCACAGAAACCTGGGCATGATGTGTCTTTTCTGCTTAAAGTGAACTTCTCAGTTCATTTGAGTGGCATGAGAGAACAAACCGGGAAGTTAAAAAAGTCATCATTGCTGCCACCCACAGAAAACCCTGGCTGAAAGACGTCACGGCGCTAACCGCACTTTGACTGACAGGCTATTTCTGGAGAGTGAAAAATACAAACAGCCACAGTGATGACTGAACGAAACGCAGCAAAATACATGATGAATATTCAGCTAGCAGCTCAGTGGCACCATAACCAACCTGTTTATGTCGTTTGGCTCCTACGTTATGTTTCACCCTTGAATACAATGTCTTAAAGTGCAGAGATTTAACAGGTCAGATAGAGCTGTGAATAAGCCACAGTGCTCCGTTCTGTCTGTCCATCCATCCCATCTGGGATCAGGTTGTGGGTGTAACAAGTCCAGAAAGGAAATCCAGACATGCCTCTCCCAAGCGTCACTTTCCACCTCATTCTAAGCTATTGAGATATTCCTGGGACAGAAAGGCCTTGGGTCACCTTACAGTGGGACATGACTGAAAAAGTGAGGCGCCCGAGAAGCATCCTGCTCAGATGTCCATGTGAGGGTTGTAACATAGATGGACCTGTAAATCGGCAGACCAGAGCAGAGCATTGCTGCAGACAATTTCCCTATCTGTCTATCCATATCCAAATGCAACCCAACATCAGACCCCAATGTACCGTAACTGACCCACTTAGAAATCCACAAAGCAGGTCTGGAGGGAGGCCGGAATGCTGATGGATCCTACATAGGAGCTCGGACACTGGTGCAGCGACTGCAGTAACCCACCTAAAAGCTTCTCAGGAGGCCATGTCCCACAATGAGCTTCACTGGAGGTTGGCCCAGGGGCCACAGTATCTCGCGTAGCAGCCCTGGACATCAGCCAAGAGGCCACAGGATCCCTTGAAGGGTTACTTGAGGTCAATGAGGAGACATCTTTGGGAAAAGAAAATGTGCTTTCTGGGTATACTGTGGAAGAACGCTGGAACAGGAACTCGAGATGCAGGCTGACCCACCTAGATGCTAAATTCCCTGTGGACCCATTCACACACTGATGGTGGCAAGCTACATTGCAAACACAGCTGGCCTGGGGCAGACTTACAGAAGCGAGGCTGCCATATAATCGGTGCCACCACTGATCACATGATTGGTGAAGTGTCTTGCCCAAGGACACATCGACTGAGACAGTTTGAACTGGAGTGGGTACCTGATCTGCCCGGGGGCCCCGCGCTTGCTGATAACGTCACACTACGGCAATGCCACTCTGACCCATTTTAACCCTGCCAAGCACTACATGGTAACACAGTTCCTGTAGGGATCTTCAAGAAAACATGACATCTTTTCTGGTGCTGCTCTTTCACACATAGGCTTTGTTATTAACCATATTTTGAGGGATTTTCACTGACAATGGAAAAATTATTTATTCTGGGGGATTTTTAATCCCCCAAAAAGATGATAAATGTTTAACTATACATACAATCAATAACAGACCATCAACAAAAAGGCAGTCAAAACAATTATTGTATATAAATGTTTGCATGTCCAGTATTTATAACAGCCCTTGCTGTTTGTAGGTGTTGAATTATTTTCTATAATGGATGTTGTATACTTGCTATGTTCAGAAAAGTTATTTTAAAAAAACTGCGCTCCACGTCAACTTGCCAACGTCCAACCAATCATGTAGTGTAAAGTCAGTGTCCAACCAATCATCTAATACAACGCCATAGGAAGGCGCAGGGCCCGAGCAGATCTGGTAGCTAGCTACAACAGCACCCCACCGATTACAGGACAAACTTCTATCACCGTCGCCCCACCTAGACTCCCTCCTCTAAGAACTTGGAAACAGGAAGTTTTGGATAATTAAGGTAGAGCAAAAAAAACAACAACTCTAAACCCCAGAAATACTCATGAAAAAGCAAAAGAACAAAGGCTAATAATACCACAGAAGGGGTGAAGGGGTCTTTCATTTGACACAAAACCAATGACTCTCACTTTCAGTTCAGAGGAAATTTGACCTGGACAGTTTTTGACTTGGTTTTCCGTCAAATAAAATCTTCAAGTGCATATTGACTGCTGTATTCACCAACTGTCTCAGGATAATCTGAGAAAGACACGGAATTAAGTTTAAGTGTTTTTTCTTTCTTTCTGTGGATTCATGCTGGGATGAGATTCTGATGGTGCAAGAATCTTAGGGAAAGAATACCAGATATTCACTCTATTAAAACAAAAATGTTTCTCTTAAATGTAGAAAATATTCAACATTATCTTGCTCTGATTATTTAACAAAAAACCCATACCAATACTTCTGATGCTGAAATAATATATTGCCCAAGTTATTATTTTAGCCTATAATATCAATAGTATTTATTTGTAGCATTTTGATGCTGACATAAAAAGTCAGGGGTGATGACAGTAATCCTTTAAAGGTGAAATTTTATGCAAATGTTCTTTTTTTCATCCTTTTGTGTCGCCATTTGGGTCTCTGCTGCCTCTATAAAACTTCCAAACCTGAATAACCTTTTTTTTGTGCAAATTATTGCTTTCAGAAATCTTGTGCTTCTTTAAGCCTTTTGAAAAAGTGCGGAATTTGCACCTTATACCTGACAAACCCCACCCCTCATCTACCAAATCGCGCCCACCAATTCAAATTCTTTGCCATCCTCATGTGTGGCAAACCCGCAGCCTAGTAGATGGGTGGGTATGGTCTTCAACTGCTAATTTGCATAAAAGTGATAGCCCTCTAAACAGCTCCTTCTGAAAGGGACTGAAATAGTCAAGAATTGAGCTGGTGAGATCGTTTTATGTGAGAGTGATTTTGAGCAACGAACTTCATTAACATGTCTTGTACAGACGATAGACCTGTTATAACTTGTTTAAAAGGAGCCATAATATGTCCCCTTTAAAATCAGTCAATTTCATGAACCTATGTTACTTTTACTTTTTCAAATGAACAAGGTTCAAAGGCTTAATCTGAAGTACTTAGATGAAATCTAAAATTATATCAGCTAGTTTGTACACCAAACGGTGGATTAGTTCTAACATCAACAACTTTGTGCAGAATATTTCACGTTTTCTGTTGATCTGCTGTTTGTAAACAAACACTGGAGCTCCAAAAGGCTGAAAGCTAGTAATTAGATATACTATCTGGCCTGGTAATGATCGTATAGTCGGCTGTTTAAATTGCCAACGGACATGCTGACTCTGGTAGCCAGACGGCAATATTTGTTTCAAAACAGGTTTAGCTTAAGGAGCCATGCAAAGTTCTCCTCCACTGTCCAAGATGTGACTGTTTTTGACAACTAGAAGTATTTCCAATCAGTCATCATTGTCTCTGCTTCAATAAATGAACTATTTTAGGGCAACTCAGTTCCCTCAGCCAAGGGGTTGAAAGATAGCAGCAACAGGTTGGGGAGGGGGATTGAGACTCCATGCAAATGGAGAAAACTCTGCCAGTCTTTGTGGCAACTCATTCAAAACAGAGGCACTGTGGGAACAATGATGGATTACTGTTGTGGATTTGATTCCAGCTTTAGAAACATGGTTTATATTTGTACCGTAAACCACCACAAACCTAGAGGAGGAAATCGGTGTCTTAATGTCTCATGCTGTAAAACTAATTTAGATCCTTGTTAAGTCAATCCAATTCAATAAATAAAATCAGATTTTTCCTATTTTCTCTCATTTTTTGCAGTTTGAGTCAATTCCAACAGGCAGACAGAGAAAACGTTTTACACACTGGCAGATAATTATCAAGGAACTTCTGGATTCCATAGCATTTGCATTAGTGAAGGGAGTTCCTGTCCTTTTTAAGGGTTCCTGAAAATAATTTATCACTAAAAATAATTTAAAATGGTGTTTTGTTATCAAAATAATTTACTAATGTACAAAACATATATTCCATAAAATATTTAATACCCATTTATTTTATTATTCTCAGCATGGATGAAAATGCTAAAAAACAAACAAATAGTAGAACAGCTTCTAATGTGCTTGAGCAAGTTATTTCTTGAGCGTACTCAATTAGGGATCGTAATCTTAGGCCTGCTCCACACGGAGACAAAACGGGTATAGTTTCAAAAACAGTCTGTAAAAACGGGCCAACAATAATTAAAATGTTTGTCCACAAACTGACTTAAAATGCTGCAGTACATATGCCGGGCCCACTGGTGGCGGTGTAACGCTGCAAGAGAAACACAGAATAGAACACTGAGTGTTCGCAGTCATCCTGGTGGGCAACACGACAAATCTAGCTTCAAATGAGAGCTTTATTCAAAAGCAGATGGTGTCTGTGAGCCGTCGTTGTCAGATTTCTCCACTCTGGGACCAAACATGATCATGTTTCAAATATGATCGTTTATGGTGTCCTGAAACGCCGGCTCCTTGTGGATGAGACACATATTCAATTAAATCTTTGCTGCCACACCTGGTTTCATCTCCATGTAGACAAGGCCTCAGACACTCTACTTTCTGGCTTTGAATTCAGTAAAATTCTCAAAATTCCCCAACATTTTCTGAGGTAATTTATTTTCTCACCTGTCCACCATAACATCTGTGGCTCATAGTGGCTCTTCTCACCTCTTTCCTCCTTCCTAATTCCTTTGCTTTCCTTTGCCTGCACTTCCACGTCCTTCTCCGGCATACCAATAATGTTGATTTGTGGCATAAACACAACACTGGCTAAGGCTCCCAAACAGGAGCTTTAATCTGTAAGAGCCACACTACTCATTTCTAGATGCCCTCATAGTGGTGATGTTTTTTGTTCTTTTTTTGGGCTAAAGGTAAATAACAGGTGAAGCTAAAAAAATTTGAAGATGTGCAAAAGTTCATTTATTTCAGTAAATGAACTTAAAAGTTGAAATTAATATATGATATAGACTCATTACATGCAAAGCAAAATATTTCAAGCCATAATTTGTTATAATTTTAATTCCTAACTAAATATTTTGTTTGGTTTGCCAATTAAAGATTTAGGTGTAAACTGTGACATTTATAAATGAATGGAAAAACAAGGTGAACATTTGACTTAGAAAATACATTTCTTTCTCTTATAATAAACAAGTGAAATTATTTGTGGTAACTCTACTTATTGGTGTAAGTTCACAAACGGCACCCCATAATTTAGTGGTTGAAAGGTTAAAAAAAGATGCCATATATAACTTGTCTATTGTCTCTAAATGAGCTATAAGAGTAACCTAGTAATGTGATGCAGGATAAAAACCTAGAATCTGTTTTGACAAAGAGATTTTTAGGATGCTAAATTATATTGAGGTTAGGAGGGGCTAAGAGAGGGGAACAAGGTGATAGTTGGGAAGTAAGCAAGGATAATAGTCAAGGTCAAAGGTTTATAAAGTGAAAGAGAGGGCTGGAGAATCCTTGAGAGTGGAAGCATAAGGTGATGAGCGACAAACCAGGGAGACAGCATTGCCTCAAGTGTGTATTAGGTGCCTTGTTCTTAAAGTTAAACTCTCTCTCCGGGGGTAAGCACAGTTCTGACTGCTTCCTCACACCAGCAGGCCTGAACATACAAACTCACTACAACCTCCTAACCCCACTCACCAGCCTCCTGCCAAAACACACACACACACACACACACACACACACACACACACACACACAGCAGGAGAACAGACTAAAGCACAGTGTGTACAAATTCCTGTAGACTTGTACATACCCATACACACAAAGTCTTACAGGAATAAAAATAAATGATCATGGTGAATGTGCCTAAAATAAACTAGTGGCCCATACAAGCACACGCTTACTGTACAGTATGCAAGTCAAGACATACACACTCGTACTTTTTGCAAACATAAACCCCAAAAGACATGGAGCTGCCAAAGCAAACATGACACGGCACCTAGAACCCCCCCGATATGAACAGGATGTGACCTAACAAGAAGAGGTCAGTTCGCATGTACTGTACACACATATAGTACATAAAAGCCCACAGCACACACACACACACACTATACTGATCGGAGTCAGGTTTTAGACGTTTCAGTTTTCAGATTTGATACCTTCTTAACCCCAATCAGTCTTCTTCTAAACTGTTGCAACTGAGCTTTAACAAAGGAGCTACAGAGGCAACAAAAGCTCCAAAGCATCTCAGCAAAGGTCTTCTTCAGAGGTGTCAAGGAAGGAGGTCAGACAAAAATCAAGTTCTAGTCACATTTTATTGTTAATACAAATTGATGATGAATAAAGATTATTATTTCCTGTTCCAACAATGTCAAAATTATAGGTATGAGCAACATCCAAACAACAAAGTAAAGGCGTAAATCTGTAGAGCTAATAAATCCCCATTTTCTCCTTCAGTCCTTCTGGTCAAGCTTACGTCAAGTGGAAACCTGGATCACCTGGTCATCTGGATCTGCATTCCTGAAAAGTAACAGTCAGTGCCTGCTAATCAAATGCACTTGATTAGTTCTTCGGCATCAGTGAGGTGGTCTGGAGCATACAGATGGGTGTTCACAGTGGGTGTTGAATACCAACATGAGCTCTAATACACTTGTTGCTTTCACTGATCCTTCCTCACACTCCCACTAACAGTTTATGTTGAAGTGAGACCTCTTGTTTTTGCACAAGGTTCATCATTTTATTGTTATTTCTTGTCTGCTGAGGCTGTTGAGCCATTTGAAGGCCAAGTGGGGGTACCTCACCCTGGTTTAACATATATACTGTACATTACCTACTGTAAATATTGGTTTCATTAGTTTTAATTTGTAATTCTTTTTGGGAAAAATGTTTCTTCTACTCAAATTTGTTGTGCGATTATTTCATGCATTAGTATTCTTTATTCTTTAGAATTTGCACATAACTTTATATTTTTGTTCAATTACATTGTTTTTAAATGTTAAATCATTTGTTATAATTTCAGAACAAGTACCAAAGTACTCAATACTTGAGTAGTCTTTTTACCAAATACTTTTACAATTTTTGGGTTACTACCTTGTACTTTTACTTGGGTAAAAATATTATGAAGTAGTACTACTTTTACTTGAGTACAATTTTTGTCTTCTTTACCCACCTCTGCTTACCCCTTTAAAACACGTTTTCACTACCTATAACCAGTACTTGTTACTGGTAAAAACTGTATCTCAAGTCAGGAGAAGTAAACAATTCAACTCTTTTTTTCTTCTTTGTACCACAAGGGGTCAAGGTTGCTTTTTGACTTACTTGTTCAGCATAACTGGCCTGCGTTTCCCACACACAGCCAGAAATGTTCCTCTAATGGCCATCACTCACCTCCTACAAACCTCCGTCTTACACCTCAGCATCGGAGAGAGTCAGGCACAGGAAGGAGCGAGGAGGAGCGAGGGGTGAGGCTGATGAGGGTGATGGTGGTGCTCCACAGGAGGGGGGACAGAAGGGGAACAGAGGGTCCTTTAAGTCCACCCTAGGAGACAACGGGGTCAGTGTGTTTGGCCTGGCCAGGTTTCACCCATCTCTGCCTCTCACGCTCACTTTTCGCTCTCTGTCCCAGGAGCTGCTTCTCATTAAGCCTATTTGTTTTGGCCGACTCACACTGGCACTCAGCAGCAACACGAGCGCGCTCAGACGCACACATGTGCACGCGGTTTTTGTTTGTTTTGGCTGCGACCAGGTGCCACTTAGCAGAGCCTCTAAACGCCAACGATCAGCCAAACACACCACAGTGTTTGCTTTCGCCAAGCTTGGACTGATTCATACACATAAACACGCGCAGACAGAGCTGTAAACATGGAGGACCAGGTTAGAAGTGAATGCAAAAGAAACATGTCTTTTTAAATGACAGACGTTTAATGTTAACCCTTGAGTAATAACATGTTGCTTATGTTTGCTTCAATAATCGAATGATGCTCTCTGGAATACCCAGGTCAATTTGATCAGAATTTCACCGCACTTTTCACTGTTATGGGAATATTTCTATGTAATTAGGATATAATTATTTAGTTACATTCCTAATATGTGCATCTAGGATAGTAGGTCATTTAGAGAAAACAAAGCCTTCTGCTGGGGCAGATGACAAACGAACCAAGATATAAACAGGACGTTCTGGCCTTGGGGGAAGGCTTGGGTGATGGCACTGTTGTGGGTGCACTCTGTCTTCCATATTGCCCAATATGCTGTATTAAAAATTAAAAACACCTGAAGGACTCTCAGCCTCATCATCGTTTAAGAGGAAGCATTTTTTTCCCACAATATCACCTTCTTTCCAAAATACTAATCTACCCATGAACTCTTTACAGTGTGTCTCACAACAACAGCTAGTGAAGGGGAAGGAAAAAGATTGATGGTTTTCCAAAATCTTTTACAATTAAAAAAATCTAACAAATCTTGGCCCCTTTTACTGTTTTAGCCCAAAATAAATGCAGCAACCAATTATCTTGAGGAGCCTCCCCTAGCAGTAAACACAATGCACCTGTGTGGACCTCTGCCCATATTCGCAGTTCAGCTTTCATAGATTCAACTATTCGCAGATTTTTTATCTCTGTGGAAAAACTCTAAATTATTGGCAGAAAATCCACCTTTTTAGGTATATTTTCATAGATCATATCTAAAATATTCTCAGGAAAATGCAGTTTGGGAAAATGTAATACCAAGCTGTAATGCTAATTGAAATACTTGCTGGCTACTTGCTGGCTTTTGCAAATCATGCCAATGCAGGAGTGGCATGCCACTGATTGGATGTGCCTCCCAGAGGGGCGATGAGGATGATCATAGACGTTAGCATCTGTGGTAGTGATAAGACGATAATACACTGTGTGTAATAATGCATATTAAGGTATATTTGGTGGCTGAACTATTAAACTAGGCAGTTAAAAGCCCTTTTAAGGGATCTCAAGTATTTGTGGATTTTAGTAATTAGTAGCTGCTTGTGGTCCCGAACAGTGACCAGTGATCAGTGGCGTCGCCCAGCCTGGGCATTCCGGGCTCTAGCCCCGAACATTTCTCGTCAAGCCCCGGATGCAGCTTTATTGGCTGACAGCCCGGTGTTTAATCTTTAGTGTAGTATTATTCCAAGCAATACTGACAGAAAATGGACATCATTCAATTTCTTGACAGAAATAAGAGGGACAGTTGTGGTGGCTGGCAGTGGGCTACAAAACCTGGGCCAATACATAAAACGGGTAAACAAACAAGCAATTTAAATCCTATATGCCTTAGAGTAACACAAAGGGGACAAGGCCTAGTGACAGACATCAGACACACAACATCGGGGGTCAAAGACTGACGTCAACATGAATACATAAAAGCCATAAATAAATCTTAACTAACTAAAGCTATTTCTCTGTCTTATCATTCATGAAAATATTATCTACACAAGAAGTGATAATGTAAATTCATAATTTCAGAACAGAAGGAGCTGCTGCAGAAAGCAGGGCAGGATTAAAATCACTGACTAATCAACGACTCATTTAACATTTTTGACTGATGATTGTATGTGAGGAAAAATGTCAAGAGTATACCACTAGAATAAACTAGACTACACCACTAATAAAATCAACAGTTTCACTTTTGTTTTGAGTACAAATACCGCTGTAATTCATGTTTGTGGTTATTCATGTAGAGATTCATCAATGTGATTATTGATTAAGATTAGGGCACCTGATATAAATGTTGCAACATTTGATTTGATCATTTGAATGCTTAACTTACATAGAATTGAATGACCTGTTGTTTCTCTTAGGAGAAATTTCATACATTTTAACCATTGAGTACCATCGATTACACGTCATAATTAAAACAAAGATAATTGAGCCAATTTCCCCCAATAAATGACACTTGAATGTGAATCATGTTGAAAAGGTCAGTTCCCGTTTATGATTATCTTTTGATAACATCTATAATGATAAAAGAAATCTGATGTTATACCCGGTTTACAGAAAACCTAGACAGGACAATGAGGAAAATAGAGCAGCAGACACAGAGGTCCACTGTACAACCTGACACAGAACCAACTTTTGTGCTTGTCAGGGAAAGAAAAAAAAAAGAATATAATTGTTACCTATTGACTAATTTTTTCATCCTGTCCTATTTAATTTCAATACTGATTTTAGAGATCTTGTTTACATTTTCACGTTTAAGATTGAAAATAAATATATTTAAGTACGTATTGCACTATTTGGCTTTAAACAATGGGCCTCAATGCTCAAGAAAGCTTTAATAAAAAGCCTTTTAACTGCGTAGGCTCCCCCAGATTCCTCTACAAGGGTGTGGGCTCAGACCCCAATGTTCCCAGGTCCAGGAAACGCCCCTGCCGAGGGTAATTTTGTTCTCAGTTCAGTATAAATCATACGATTCAAACACAGATCAACATTTTATTTGATGACATTTGTAAGAAGTAGATATATTCCCATTTGTATTTCCTATTTCTTTTTAGGAATCTCCCATTCAGAGTAAATTACATGATGGCCAGAATTCTTCAAATATACAAAAGTGTGAACATTTATTTAATTTCATTCATCTATTGATTTATATAGCCCTTTAAAAACAGTAAATAAGATAGCCAAAGTGCTTTTCAAAAACCATTTAGTAAACTTTGTTACAAAACGTATTGGCTATAGCCCTGTGATGGACTGGTGACCTGTCCAGGGTGTATCCCGCCTCTCGCCCAGTAACGGCTGGAGGTAGACACCCTGGAAGGATAAACAGGTATAGACAATCGATGGATGTATTGGCAATTAAGCTTTAACCTCCAACATCCACTTGTCCATACAAACACTCCCAGGGGTAGTTTCTGGAAGCCAGATAACCTATCATGCATGGTTTTTGGATGAGGAAACATGGATACCTGAAGAAAACCAGTGCTTCCATGGATACCAGAGCCATTGAGAATTGAAGTCCCAACCTAACGCAGATAAAAGTGCTTCAGTATTTTGCTGGGGCACCTGGGAGTTTTTCATTTAAATAAATGCAAGTAAAAAAATCCTTTCTGCATCAATGGTAATTTAAATAATTCATTCAGAATAATATCAGTCATTCGAGTTGTTTAATTGGAACCTAAAATCAGAATAAAAATCATTCCGACAGATGGAATGTCTAACCTTATCTACAATAAAGGACTCCGTAGTACATTTCACTATTAAAAAACTGTTTTTATATATATATATATATATGTAATTTGCGCAAATTGAGGTAACCGAGATAAAATCATAAGTGATTTTTTTTATGCCCAGCTTTAAACTTTGAAAGATGGATGTAGCCCCTGTCAGGGTCCCTGCTTGTTTATGGGGTGTCTTAAAAAAGTGTAAAGTTAGTCATTTTCCTGTTGCTGTTTCAAATCTTATGGGCATAAATCTGACCAAAGTATCTGAGGAGGAATCCAGAAATACATGCACCACATGCTGACCACAGATAATTTGTTGATGTAGATAAAGTTGACCTTTAAAGAATGTTTCTGTTGTAAAAGATGAATATTCAAAAATCCAAGGGAACATTTTTAAGATATAGAGTCATCTCCAAGCAGAGATTCAAAGTGATTAGTCAATCACTTCATCTGGATGGCATTAAATTGGCCCCCAGTAATAACGTAAAGAACCTCGGCGTTATTTTTTACCAAGACTTGACATTTAAATCCCATATTAAACAGGTTTCTAGGATTTCTTTCTTTCACCTCCGGAATATTGCTAAAATTAGAAACATCCTGTCCAGGAGTGATGCTGAAAAACTAGTCCATGCATTTGTTACCTCAAGGCTGGACTACTGTAATTCTTTACTATCAGGTAGTCCACAAAATGCCATTAAAAGCCTTCAGTTGATCCAAAATGCGGCAGCAAGAGTTCTGATGAATATTAAAAAGAGAGATCACATTTCTCCTGTTTTAGCTTCCCTTCATTGGCTCCCTGTTAAATCCAGAATAGAATTTAAGATCCTTCTTCTTACATACAAAGCCCTTAATAATCAAGCTCCATCATACATCAGAGATCTAATTGTTCCATATGTTCCTAAAAGAGCACTTCGCTCTCAGACTGCAGGTTTACTTGTAGTTCCTAGGATCTCTAAAAGTAGAATGGGAGGCAGATCTTTTAGTTATCAGGCTCCTCTCCTGTGGAACCAGCTCCCAGCTTTAGTCCGTGAGGCAGACACTCTGTTTACTTTTAAGGCCAGGCTTAAAACTTTCCTTTTTGATAAAGCTTATAGTTAGAGTGGCTTAGGTCATCCTGAGCTATCTCTGTAGTTATGCTGCTATAGGCTTAGACTGCTGGAGGACAGACTTACCAATTTTCTTCACTCTGCTACTTCCTTTTCTCCTACGACTCTCCAGTTGTATTACAGTACATTCTGTTATTTCGACTGTTAACTTTGTTTTCTCTCAGTGTTTTTCTCCCCATCGAAGATACACCTGGTCTGGTATCCTGCTTGGCTGCAATGCCCTGTTGGACGGGGGTCATCGAGTGGGATGATCCTCTCAGTAACTGAACATCCACTGTGTCCTGTTATCAACTTTTTACTTTCTGTAACATAGAAAGTTCTCTTATATCGGATCTTCTGTTCCTTCTGTGTTCTGCTCTGTCTTCTCAAACCCCCAGACGGTCGTGGCAGATGGCCGCTCCCACTGAGCCTGGTTCTGTTAGAGGTTTCTTCCTGTTAAAGGGGAGTTTTTCCTCTCCACTGTCGCTACATGCTTGCTCAGTATGAGGGATTGCTGAAGGATTGCTGTGGTTGGAAATCTGCCCAACCTCACGCCAATGACTGACGCAATCTGCTGGGATTCCTTAAATAGGAAACTTTTTAACTGATTGGAATATTTGTATAATTGTATTGAAATGACTTCTTGTTAAGTGCCTTGAGATGACATCTGTTGTGAATTGGCGCTATATAAATAAACTGAATTGAATTGAATTGAAAGATGTGCTCTTCGCTTTTCAGGCCCAAAGTCTTTAACTTTTAGATTTGAATAGTGAGAATTATTTTCCTTTAAACTTTATGTTTCTGTACATATTTTATTGGGAGTTTGTGTGATAGAGCAACACAATGTGGTACCTAGAGATGCAATGGAAGGAAAATTCTACAGTATGTGAATTCAAATATCTTTATAAATAAAAATCTGAAAAGTGTGACAGGCATTTCGTGTTCAGCCCTTTTTACTCTGCAACTACCAAAATGAAATCCGATGCAACTTGTTGCCCCCAGAAGCCAAGTCCACCTGCATTTAATACAATCTCAATTTAAATCCAGAAAACCAGCTGCAAACCTGCCAATATATGGATGTCCAACTAAACTGGACAAAGAGAGGATTAATCAGCGAAGATGCCAAGATGCCCATGGTCTGGAGGAGTCTGGCCTGGAACAGTAGGAAGCAGAAAAAAAATCCATTCCTGAATAAGAAGTTCTAAATTTCACTACAAATTATGTTGGAGACACACCAAACATGAGGAAGAAGGTGCTCTGGTCAAATTGTACTAATAACAAACTCTTTGGCCTACACCCAAAATGTTACATGTAGTGGAGAACTAACACTGCACCTCACTCTGAAAACACTATTCCTACAAAAAATAAAATAATGGTGGCCGAATCATGCTGTGGGCATGCTATCTTAAGCAGGAACAAGGAAACTTGTCAGAGTTAATGGGAAGATGAATGGAGTAAAACATCTTGGAAGAAAGTCTGTTAGAAGCTATAAAAGATTTGAGACTAGGGATGGGTCATAAACGGTAGTAACCAAACCGAAAAGCAGCGCAGATTTCTGTGCTTCATTTCGATTCTTTTTTTTTTTTTGTCTGTTTTTATATTCTTTTGTGTGTGTGTGTGTGTGTGTGTGTGAAAATATCAAACACTTCAGTTTCAAGCCAATCATTTCACTTTTTCAATGATAGTAGGCGGGCCCAGATACCGGTATACAGCAGGTAGCCTAGAGAGCAGAGCGACTGCTTCAAAATGCTTAAGGCTAATCGGTCGAAAGTCTGGCTGTACTTCACAGCAAAAGATGCTAATTCAGCAACCTGCAACAAGTGCTCCAAGGTGTTGCTATGCAAGGGAGGTAACACTTCGAATTTAATTAAGCATCTTACGACGCATTGCATTTTTTTAAAAGCCGAGAAATGCACCGTGTTTGAAAGGTTGCGAGACCCCACACCGAGCACATCTACTGCCGCCCTCGGAGCTAGCAACATCCCGGACCGAGAACTCGGAGAGGACAGTGCTAGCCCTAGCCCTGCCAGTGTCGTAGAAATGACAGATGAGGATGATCTTGGCAGCAGCCGTTCTTCTTTGGGTGAGTAACTTTATGTTTTTCATATGTAATGTAAACGTCAAGTGCGCACATTATTAAATTAATGCATGTAGGGTGAGCTAGCAAACACCGTTGTATTCTCATGCAGCGGGCTTTTTGTTTGACGGCAGGACGCCCTTCACCCTGGCCAAGAAGGCTCGTTTGACGGCAGAAAAAGTGGAAGAAATTCACAGGGCAGTGACTAAATTTATAGTAAAGGATCTCCATCCCTTTTCGACGGTGGAGTCACCATCATTCAGGTGAAAAATGATGTATTGTTATGATGTAAAAATAGTATTGGTACAGACTGTATAATAGCCTACAAATAATTATATTACATCCATACTTTCAAGACAGTTAATATGTTCATAGCAGCTTAGCTTGGTGTAAATATGTAATTAGGTGTTTATAGGTAAACTATTTCAATTCAGTTTATTTATATAGCGCCAATTCACAACAGATGTCATCTCAAGGCACTTAACAAGAAGTCATTTCAATACATTTATACAAACATTCCAATCAGTTAAAAAGTTTCCTATTTAAGGAATCCCAGCAGATTGCGTCAGTCATTGGCGTGAGGTTGGGCCCCATTGATGCAGACTTTCCAACCACAGCAATCCTTCAGCAATCCCTCATACTGAGCAAGCATGTAGCAACGGTGGAGAGGAAAAACTCCCCTTTAACAGGAAGAAACCTCCAACAGAACCAGGCTCAGTAGGAGCGGCCATCTGCCACGACCGTCTGGGGGTTTGAGAAGACAGAGCAGAAACACAGAAGGAACAGAAGATCTGATATAAGAGAACTTTCTATGTTACAGAAAGTAAAAAGTTGATAGCAGGACACAGTGGATGTTCAGTTACTGGGAGGATCATCCCAGTCGATGCCCCCCGTCCAACAGGGCATTCCAGCCAAGCAGGATACCAGACCAGGTATATCTTCTATGGAGAGAAAAACACTGAGAGAACACAAAGTTAACAGTCAAAATAACAGAATGTACTGTGATACAACTGGAGAGTAGTAGGAGAAAAGGAAGTAGCAGAGTGAAGAAAATTGGTAAGTCTGTCCTCCAGCAGTCTAAGCCTATAGCAGCATAACTACAGAGATAGCTCAGGATGACCTTAGCCACTCTAACTATAAGCTTTATCAAAAGGGAAAGTTTTAAGCCTGGCCTTAAAAGTAAACAGTGTGTCTGCCTCACGGACTAAAGCTGGGAGCTGGTTCCACAGGAGAGGAGCCTGATAACTAAAAGATCTGCCTCCCATTCTACTTTTAGAGATCCTAGGAACTACAAGTAAACCTGCAGTCTGAGAGCGAAGTGCTCTGTTGGGAACATATGGAACAATTAGATCTCTGATGTATGATGGAGCTTGATTATTAAGGGCTTTATATGTAAGAAGAAGGATCTTAAATTCTATTCTGGATTTAACAGGGAGCCAATGAAGGGAAGCTAAAACAGGAGAAATGTGATCTCTCTTTTTAATATTCATCAGAACTATCAATTAATGAATAAGGGGTGGGCTACATCTTTTCTCTGTTTGGAAAAAAAGAATTAAATTACAATTCAAATGTATTTCTTTTTTTAATTCAGGGAGATGTCCACTGCTCTAAATCCGAGATACCAGCCCCCATCCAGGGATGAACTATCCAACACACTTATACCTGCATGGTATTCAGTAGAGAAAAGTAACCTCATCCAGAAGTTGGCACAGGTTAATAAGGTAGCCATCACCTGTGATGGATGGACCAGTGTTGCTCAGGACCATTTCCTCACAGTCACTGTTCATTACATCTACAAAGGCAAAATGAAGCAGAATGTGCTGAGCACTGAAGCAGTTTATGAGTCACAAACAGGACCGGTTGTAGCCAAAGAAATATCCAGCGTTGTGGAGCAATTTCATTTGGGGGAGAAAATAATTGCTGCCACTGTAGACAATGCCAGCAATATGGATGTTGCTTTGAAAAGTTTGGATTTTTTAAAAGTGGGATGCTTTGCTCATACCCTCAACCTGGCAGCACAAAAGGTGTATGACATTCCAGCATGTTTCCAGCTGGTGTGCCAAAATCCGTGCAGTTGTGGTGTGGCTCAAGCGTTCATCTTGAGCAAAACTGTCCTCAGAGAAAAGCAGCAACTCCTGAGTAAGTAGCATATCCAATTACATATCAAGAAGTATTGTAACTTATTCATACTACCATTTTTATAGTAATTACAAATGCTTGTGTCTATCTGTTTGTGCTTTAGATTTGCCAGAGCATAATGTCATTCTAGACGTTAAGACACGCTGGAACTCTCTCTTCCTGATGGTGGAGAGATTTATGGAGCAGTTTGATGCAATCCAGGCAGCTGCTCTGGATCAACGCCTGAGGAAGCCAATGGAGAAAGACAGGTGGATGGCAAGAGTGTCACTTGTAAAAGCTATATTATAACATCAGTTCATCATTCACCTTTAACATTGTAAATGACTTTCCACAGGCTTGAACTGTTCACACGCTCTGATTTAATGAAGGCAGAGGAGTTTATTAAGTGCATTCAAGTCCTGTACACATCAACCATGTGTGTATCCAGTGAGAAGTCTCCCACATGCAGCCAAATCATCCCAATCCTGACCAAGCTGGAGGCACATTTTAGGCAATGTGATGAAGACACTATTTTCATCTCTTCAATAAAAGAGAAAGTCTGGGGTAGTCTGCAGAAAAGATACCAGGTATTTGCAGACGATACCTATGCTCATAAAAAAGAGGGGTACCACAAGATTTTCAGTATCAGGTCCTATATCTTGTTTTTTCTTACAGGATGAAAATCTTCAGAGATTTCTGATGGAGGCCACACTGATGGACCCTCGTTTTAAAGGCAGGCTAGATGTAGGTGAGGCAGCTGCTGACATCTGGGACAGGTTGGAGAAGGCAGCAGTGGCAAATGCCACAACAGCAGTTGCACAGGTATTTTCACTGCACGTGTACAGCTTTGTCCTGTTGTTGCATCATGATGTGGTTTCTATGTTGAAGGAATGTTCTTCTACTTTGTGTGTATCCACAGCCTCCCACAGAAGACCCTCAAGCAGACTGGGAGGTTGATGATGTGGAGATGGACAAGCCAGAAAAATATGTAATTTCTGATTTTTTCTAACAGAATGATGTACCACTATATTCTAAAATGGATTTTTTTTAAAACAAACCTCACACCTCCTTGTTTGTTTTCCAGCAAAGAAAGGTCGAGAAGTCAGCCTTGGAAAAGCTGTTTGAGAATGAGGACAGACAGCTTCACCAGGCAGCTTCTCAAACAGCGGGTAGAGTTCCCTCCATCACAGAGCAGGTACAGAAGGAGCTGAGCATGTACAAAGGTCTGGCAGGAATTCCATCTGGACAAGACCCTGTGGCCTGGTGGTGGAGTAAGAGGGATACACTCTCCAATTTATCTGCCCTATCAGAAACATACTTGTGTGTCCCAGCCTCATCAACATCCTCTGAAAGAGTTTTTTCTTGTGCTGGGCATACCATCAGCCAAGAGCGATGCCGTATATCCCCAGAAAAAGCTAACATGGTTATCTTTCTGCAAAAAAATAAGAAGCTTTTGGACAAAATCTGTGTGTTTTTGATTTCTTTAAGCACCGGTTCAAGCACCGTTTAAGCACCGGCACCATTTCAAAAGTACCGGTTTGGCACTGGTATCGGATAAAACCTAAACGATACCCATCCCTACTTGAGACTGGGGTGGAGGTTCAACTTCCATCAGGACAGCAGCACCAAACATACACTCAGTGCTACATCAGTGTGGTTTGGATCAAAGCAAATTGAGCAGTAAAGTCCAGAGCTTTAATTGGGAATCTGTGGACAGATTTAAGACTACCATTCATTTTCACAGACGTTCTCAATCCAATTTAAAGAGCAACTCACGTCCACACCAGAGTCTAACTCCGCCCACATTTTCTGTTTGAAAAATGCCTCAACAGGACGCATTGCCTGGTGGACCAGTGATCGTTCGGGGTTGAAGGCACAGCGGCACACGCAGACAGCAAGAAAGACGGAGAGCAATGGAGAAGCGAGCTCCTTTGTCTGATGCCCGGTTCACACTGTCCGTTTTTCGGCCGTCTCAAAGGACTGCTTCATGCCACACTGTGAGCTCCACCGAGCTCTAGCACTGAACGGCCCAAGATTTCAGTGGGTCAGACCGCATGACTTCTCGCTCCAGCAGGACGCACCAAAAGCCAACGTCACACAAGCATAGACTGTTACAAGCAGACCAGCGCTGAATATGCTGTCGGAGAGCACACTGCACAGCCACAGGGCTGCGAATCACACGCACGGTCGCTGTGATCTTCCTTCACCAGAGAAAAGAGCGGAGAGGGAGGGAGGCTCTGTGGAGGAGGCATGGGTGGGGACGTGGCTTCTTTTATACTCCACAGCAGCGGGCCAGGGCTGACGTCAGCCATACTGACTGAGTCAATAGCAACGCCCGATTCCAATTCAAGTTAAGTGTAGAGTTTTAACCTGAAGAGGGGTTGATGGGTTTTTGTTAGAAAATGTATATTTTTACTAAAATGTACTATGCATCCATCCATTATCTGTACCCGTCCATCCTATGCACGGTTGCAGTGGGACTGGTGTACCCGGAGAGAACCCATGCATGCATTGTTATTTCTGTTCACATGAAGCCCCGTGAGCAGAACCCTTTCTTGAACCGATTGGCTCAAGTGGTTCAATGCCTCATGGGGCTTCATCTCACCATCACTACAAAATAAGAATGATTTAATGACAACAAAACAAGGAACATGGACTTACATACTCAGGAGGATCAAAAAAGGCAGTAATGGGCAAAACAGGACCAGGCAGTAAAGATAGATGGGCAACAGGGAAGGCAGGAACCAAACAGGGAAGAATGACGACGGACCAGCGAGTGAATGAGAGCTGAATATATATGGAGGAGGAAATGAAGAAGTGACAGAGAAGACCAGGGACTAATTATTGAAAGCAGATGCAGGTGAGGGCAATTAGTTAAACTGGGTAAGGAGCAGAGTGGCAGTGAGACAACAGGAAAGGGAAGGGAAACAGAAAGCTCTTAAGAAACTAGAAACTGAATAAAGATAATTTGTCTAAGGAGGATTCTAAAGGGATACTTAAGGAAACACTGGAGAACAGAAGGAAGGAATAAATTAGGAAACTATCTAAAGAGAAACAAACTAAGGAAACACAAATAAGAAGGAGGACACAAACAAAAGGTGAAAACATCTAAGAGCAGGAAGGGGATAACTATGAAAACAAGGAAGTGCCATTAAATAAATACCAAAGAATACATGAAATAGATAAACCGAATAAGGAAAATGACTAACTTCAAACACAAAACCTAAGAACTATGACACATATAGAAAAATACTTTCAGCTATAGAAGAACGTTCTATGGACATTCGGTGTTCAATAGAACAGTTGGTGGTCAGTTTGAATTGCATAGGGGTCCATGGAAGGAAGGCGGGACTTAGGAAGAATAACAAATGTTGTGGAGCACCAGCCGTATATTATAGTATAGAACCCATAATTTTAAAGATTTATAAAACTTTGATACATAAATATGTTCTCTGGACAGCAGCTGTGAATACTATTTTTAATTCACAATAATAATAATCTATCCCAGACACAAAAAGAGTGCTTTTTGCACAGCAGCAGCATCTGTATTTCTGCTCTGAGGAACACTAACCCCAGGTTTAGTTTTTTGCTATAGAATTGATATTCGACTTTAAAGAGTCTTTCACAATGACAGTGCCCTGCCACGGTTGGCTGAACCAGATAAAAACATGCAGCACGCAGCCATTACACTCTACAACAGAGACTTAACACACTGTACATGTGGCAGGAAACAAATGCTGCGTTCTCTCACCAAGTTTAATTTGGACCCCAACCCTCCCAATTTTCTGTCTGGAACAGACTGCAGAGAGCTTAAAACCCTGTTAGGTTTAGGTTTCCCTATTCACCCAGCAGGAGAACGGTAAACAATACGATCACTCTCAGGATCTCGCTCACATATTTGGCACATGTATCTACAGGCACCCACATCCAGACAGTGGATGTGTGGCCTGCCCCTGCAGTAGTTATACAACTATTGTACACAGGTACAATAGTCTCTCTCACTTACATATACAGATAGCTGGACTGTGAACACACACTCCATTCAGTGAGTCCCCTGTAGAGCAGTGTTTTGCAACAGAGGCCAGGCAAACTGCAGCCCTGTGGTCAGAAATATTGCTCAACGATGGTGGATTGTAACCAACAACCTCTCTTTTCTTTGGAAAATTGAGGGAATCCTTGTGCAAGTTGAAAAAGATACACTGTTGATATAGAAAGGCAATAATACGATACAGGTGTCTAAATAGGAGGAATTAATTATCATAAGATTAATCATGTAGCAATATCAGCTTTTTGTACATTTTAGGTACCAACTGAAAGAAAAACCTTGTTAGTTTTATGAGAATAAATGCAAGAATAACCCCACTCCACCATACAGTAATAGTGTGCAGAGTTTCAGAAAAGATTTGTTATAGAATGATAAACTGAAGCTGGGATGTGGATCTTATACACAAATTGTTCCAGAAATGTACACCCACTCATCTGCAAAATAATACCATCCATCCATCCATCCATCCATGCATCCATCCATCCATCCATCCATCCATCCATCCATCCATCCATCCATCCATCCATCCATCCATCCATCCATCCATCCATCCATCCATCCATCCATCCATCCATCCATCCATCCATCCATCCATCCAACCATCTTCTGCTAGAATTCCACGAATTAAACCAAAAAACCTAGAAATCATTATCCAATTAAGCTCCTCCTCCTGCTGATATCCTACCCACAGCTTTACTAAAGAAAGTTCTTCCTGTTATTGTGTCTGATCTTGTTCAAATAGTGAACTCATCCCTGTTATCAGGTGTCTTCCCCCAGGCTTTAAAAACAGCCAGCGTCTGGCTACTAAAGAATCTTGACCACACGTTAATGCAGAACTACAGGCCGATCTCTAATCTTCCATTCATCAGTAAGATTATTGAAAAAGCTGTGTTTCAGCAGTTAAATGGCTTCATAACAATGACAAACCGTTTTGATGTTTTTCAGTCTGGTTTCCGTGCTCACCACAGCACTGAGACTGCCCTCGTCAAAGTATTCAATGACATCCGCATAAATACAGACTGTGGAAGAACCACAGTGCTGGTTCTGTTGGACCTCAGTGCAGCATTTGACACTGTTGATCATGATATACTCTTGGAACGACTGGAGAGCTGGGTCGGACTCTCTGGTACAGTACTTGGCTGGTTCGAGTCTTACCTAAAGAATAGGAACTTCTTTGTTTTAATAGGAAACTTTTCATCAGAACAAACAGAAATCGCATGTGGTGTGTCCCAGGGCTCCATCCTGGGGCCCCTCTTATTTAATATCTACATGCTCCCACTAGGCAAGATTATCATACCAATAAGATTAGCTACCATAACTATGTAGGTGATACTCAGCTCTACATTACAATGTCACCAGGTGACTCTGAACCCATTCAAACCCTAAATCAATGCATTGACCAAATAAATGGATGGATGTGCCATAATTTTCTCCAGCTGAATAGAAACAAAACTGAAGTAATTATTTTTGGACCCAAAGAGGAACGATCAAGATTCATCACACAGCTTCAACTAATATGGCTAGGAACTATTGATCAGGCACGAAACTTATGTTGCAACAGGACCTCAAAAAACTCATCCATGCGTTTATCTTTAGTCGGATTGATTACTGCAACAGCGTCCTCACAGGTCTGCCTAAAAAGTCAATCAGACAACTGCAGCTGATCCAGAACGCTGCCGCTCGTATCCTCACTAGAACCAGGAAAGTAGAGCACATCACCCCAGTTCTAAAGTCCTTACACTGGCTCCCTGTAGCTCAGAGAATAGATTTCAAAATACTCCTACTCGTTTATAAATCATTACATGGCTTAGCACCAAAATATGTTGAAGACCTGTTGTCATGGTACCAACCACCAAGACCACTCAGGTACTCCAACTCTAGCCTACTAAACATCCCTAGACTCAGAACTAAACATGGAGAAGCAGCTTTCAGTTTCTATGCTCCCCTTATCTGGAACAGACTTCCTGACGAGTGTAGAGCTGCTGAAACTCTGAACTGCTTTAAATCGAGACTAAAAACGCATGTGTTTAAAATTGCTTTCGTGTAAATGATTACTGTCATGTATCAAATATGTTCATACTCTTGCTTTATTGATCTTTCTCTTGCTTTATTGTGTATCATGTGTTATTTATGTTTGTTGTGCATCATGTGTAATGTGTGTTTCATGCTATTTTGCTACTTTTACTTTTAAATTTCCAATGTCATATTCTATGTTTGTTTGGTTGTTTGTTTTGTTTTTTAATCACCAAATCATGTAAAGCACCTTGAATTACCCTGTTGTTGAAAGTGTGCTATAATTGCGTTGCCTTGCCTTATTCAAGATGGGATCCAACAGGTCTAGGAGGGAACTCCAGACATCCCTCTCGACAGTGATATCCTCCAGCTCATTTCGGGGATCCCAAGATGTTCCCAACAGGATACATAGTTTCTCTAGCAAGTTCTAGGTCTTCCCCAGGGTCTCACCCCAGTGGGATGTACCAGAAAAAGCTCCAAAGGGACCCATGTCTACAGGCACCCAGATAGCATTCTGATCAGATACCCAAACCACCTTAAGTGACTCCTTTCAATGTGGAGGAGCACAGGGAGAAAGAAAAACAATCGATTAGAATCGGAAATCGGATTTGGTATGAAAAAATCGGAGATTTTATTTTTAGGCCATATAGTCCAGCCCTACTTTAAGGCGGAGTTCAGTCACTCCACGGAGGAAGCTAATTTCGGCTGCTTATAACCAATATCTCATTCTTTCGACCATGATCGACATCTCCTGCCCAGACGTAGGGGAGAAACTTAGATCAGCATATCAGGAGTGTTGCTTTTTGGCTCAGCTTTTCCCCGGTCAAAAACCATGGCCTCACACTTAGAGGGGCCAACTCTCATCCTGGCTGCTTCACATTCAGCAGCGAACCACTCCAGGTCATACAGGAGGACGTGGCCTGAAGAAGCCAACAGAACCACATCATCTGCAAAAAGCAATGATGAGATCCTGGCGTTTCCAAACCAGACACCCTCACCACAAACAGGATTGGTGACAAAGGGGCAGCCCTGGTGGAGTCCAACGCTCGTGACATTAAAGGTGGAAACATTGTTTAAATCATTTTCTATAGTTTCAATATTTTATGTCTGATCAAATGTGCCATCTTACTTTTTCCATATCTACTGTACCTGGCCCATTTCTGCAAAGAACTAACAATACTTTGAAGTGGCAGATCAAAAGATTATGGGTCTGATCTATCAAAGGATTGCATGTGTTAAAATGTGTGCAAACTTCACACCGGGCGCAAAAACATGCAGCAGGTGATTTACTGAGCAGGTGCAGTGAAGTCTGCAAATGTCACAGTTGGGCCGTTGATGAAACTGTGCTGCTGAGGACACAGTCATACGTGGGGAAGGTGAGGGGCCAAGGGACATAGGAGGAGCCAGAGAGTTGGGATGGAGCCTGGTGAGGACACCATCTGCTGGGGACCGGGTTGCTGAAAAACATTCTCCTAAAACAGAACCTCTGATGGCCCTGAGCAAACCACGAAAGCCAATCCGACATTCCCAG
This sequence comes from Valencia hispanica, assembly GCA_963556495.2. Lineage (NCBI taxonomy): Eukaryota > Metazoa > Chordata > Actinopteri > Cyprinodontiformes > Valenciidae > Valencia > Valencia hispanica. Next base: position 48,644,488 of record OY747708.1, read on the forward strand.
AGCCCCATCACTGTGTCAGGTAAGATCAGCACAATCAAAGAGAAGAACTGGACCAATAAGCTTTTCAGCTTCCGACAAAAAAGTATGTTTAAAGAAAAGGTTGTTATTTTCAAAAGGTACTAATAATCTGACAAATGAGTGTCACTGGAACACATTCCAATTTACCGTGATGCACCTATTTTGCCTATTATAGCTGGCAACCTACTGAAAAAGGTTTGTCTTTAGACATAAACTTGAGAATAATTGTAAACATTATCCACAAATATCAGTATGCTACAGATCCGGCCTAAGGTTTATATGGGCCTTAGGCAGAAGTTGGTTCTGGGGCACATGTTCACTTAACTCGGGCACCAGTCACAGAATCTATATCTATTTTCTAACAAACAAATCAGTCACTTCACACTATTTGGGAAATCAATAGCTTATTTGTTTTCTGGAACACTATAAGTGTAAATAGCTTATAGGATCATTTTTCTGACTGGTCCATTTAGACTGGTAGTGAAGTTCTGTGTGCGGCATTTCAATACCTTCACCCATCAGTTAGGGGAGAGTTACAAAACTGAGGCCAAGTTGAAGTGTTTGATAAGGAACTATTATTGAGATTTATTTGAAAAGTTACAATGTGCGTAAAATGTTACACCCGCAGCAAGATGCACGCAGTCCATTTAGCGCTTTTGCCCTTGATGAATATTTAATGTGGATGTTTCTGTCAGAAGGCGCAAAATATTGGGAGGAGAACATGCAAATAAATAGGCGTTCTACACGCAGTGTGATTTATCAAACCTGAAACTGTTTGCGCCGGCTGTTTTAGAGCCCATTTTGACCGCCTCTTAAAGGCATGTCTTAACTTTGCGCCACCACATTTCAGCATAGATTTATTACTCACAAACAAAAATTATCATTCACACACATTCTAAAATAATAGTAATTAACACTAATGACCATAAACCTGACAGTTATGTTGATTTTTTCCCCCTTTTTTTTCAAGGACTCATCATAACTCTCTGCGCACTCACCGTGTCTGCACCTGCTGTTTATTTGTTCATTTATTTGATAAGTTTTCACCGGAGTGGTTACTAATCTTCCTGGGGTCCAATTAATAAAATATAATAATCATGTACAATACCACAATGACAATTACATATATGACATTTAACAAATAAAATTCATACATTTTAGATTTCATAAAGAAGCCAGATGTAATCAACTTGTAAATGTCCAACCTTCAGTAAAATACCTAAAACATTCAGGTAGACCCAAAGCTAAAATTTGATTTTTATTCTTTTTTTAAAGAATACATGCCCTTTAGTTCTCTAAGATTTTTAGATAATTAATTCCATTCCTGAGATGCTCTGTAGACAGCAGATTTTTGCAGGAAGTTTGTTTTAGCACATTTTACCATCAAATTTGTATCACAAGCAAATCTAGTGCAATGGCTGTGTATCTGATCAGAGTAAATGAACTCTTTGTAAAATTATTTTGGTTGACTGTTAGAATATTTTTTTTATGAATATGAGTAGGTTATATAGCAACTTGACATTTAATAGAGGCCATGATAAAGTGTGGTGCATTTCAACAACGTTTAAAGAATATGGACATTTTAGGACTAAGCTGGCTGTGGTGCAGTGCATAGGGCAGAAAGGCTGGCACACACAGCAGCGGACGCAAAGTTCTCATTTGAACACTGCTCTTTGCGCTTGTTACCATTTGCGCACGCAATCTTAGTGGATCACCCGCAAATCAGGAACACGCCCTTCGCGCAATTCTTTTGCGCTGCACGCAATTTTGTGCTCTATATTTTGAATACTGATAAATCAGGCCCTAAGACTGTACTGCCTGGCTAGAGACAGTTGTCTAAACATGTACACGCATACACACACACACACACACACACATGCCAAGACAGTCAGGTGTCTTTGTATGAATGAGAGTAGTGTATCACTTATGCAAGTGGATTTCCTTACATCACTTCTGTGGATCAGTGGTGTATTGTGTACACTCCGCCCTCAGGGGACCATCTGTCTGTGCTGAAGTACCAAATAACTTGGTACACCTATTGAAGTTGTCAGCAAATTGTGTGTAAAATGATGTGTGTGAGGGAGACTTGTTTTGTGAGGCGGTCAGGGCACTGTATGTATGAATATGTTGACTCAGGGAGATTGGCGGCTCGGTCCCAAGGGAGTCGTGGCTTAGCCAACGGCGGCACAATGTCAAAGCTAAACACATCTAATTGAGGAGGACGCCCACAGGCCCTCCTCTGTGTGTATGAGTTGGAGAGAGAAAGAGAATGTGTGAGTTGGACAAAAAGCCATGGACTGACCTGAAAACAGCAGAACTGCTTTGCTATATTAACTGGGAAAACTGTGTCTGTGGCTCCTTAAGCTCACTTTTTGACAGTGGGCTGATGTCTGCTGGGTAAATAAAAGGTTGGTATTCATAGCTCTATCTGATTGCCGACGGTTTATGTTGTTTTGTTTAACATGGTGTTATTTTAACTAATATGAGACTATATAAGGTCCCTTAGCAAGCTACGCCTTGACCCCACACGCCTCGACACATGCATGGCAAGGCGTCTTTCCAGTTTTATGGCCCTCACCTCTGGAACAGGCTGCCAGAGGACCTCAGGGCTGCAGAGAATGTTCATGTTTTTAAGAGCAGGCTCAAGACTCACCTTTTTAGCTTAACTTTTAACTGATTATTATTTATTACTGTTTGTTTAATTGCTCTGCATGTTTTATATGATTATATTTTTATCAGTTTTACTATTTTATCTTAGCACATTAATTTACTGTTTATATTTATACTTTAATTTATCTTAATCCCCGTTCCAGTGTTTCCTCTGTGGGAGCCCTCTGCCCTGGGAGCGGTGGTCGGCTGTAGCTGCCTGGGTGCTCTCCAGGTGGAGCTTGGGTGGAGGTGGGGGTCTTGGCCTTGCCTCCACTGGGTGCCCTGTGTCGGTGCCTCGGCTGCTGCTGTTAGTCTACCGCTGCCGGGGCAGATGGCTGCTCTGATGGCGTTTCCTTGCATGGTTCATCTACACTCGGCCCAATGTCCTTTTTTTCTTTTTCTTTTAACTGTGTGTGTGCATGGAAGATGGGTTGGGGGTTATAACTGTGACCATGCTTTTAAATCTGTGGGGGAGGGAAGGGAAGGTGGTTTTATGTGGGGTCATTTTAATCTGTAAAGCACTTTGTGATGCAACTTCTTGTATGAAAAGCGCTTTATAAATAAAGTTTGATTTGATTTGATTAGATTTTTGTGGACAACTTAAACGCTTCGGAAATATATGTACTGGATGTTTGATTGCTCTTCTTAGTGAAATCCATATAGCTCGTTTAAATTGATTGGCTTTCTCTGGTTTTAAACTCAAATCAATAGATGCATTTCCACAATTGAAACTTCAAGGTTTTTTAACCAGATCTTTTTCTGTTGGGGTAAATCAGTCCGCCCAGTCCTCTTAGCCATCGTGTCTCCATACAAAACTGGCACATGAAAGGTCTCGTTCACTAAGAAACTGTGTGATACTTGTTTTTAGTGAAATACTGAGGCGATCGGTCACTCTGAGCTGCATATGCATGGTGCACGTGGAACTTTTGTCCAACCCCAATGCCTGGATTAGCTAGAACCCGAAGCTAACTGTTAGCAAAGAAGCTAACTGTTAGCAACTCCACAGCATGGCAGAACAGGGTCGGGCTTGATTTATTTGCAGACATAGCCCATCAGCGTTGGATGTTTTTAGTCAAGAGAGAGGAGCTGAGGAAGAAACTGTTACAATTTGTTTTAGAACACCCAGCGAAGTATGTTAAGTTAATTATTTGTGTGAAGGCAGCATAAGAGCACTGCTGTTATCCAATCAGAGGCGAGAAGTTTGCATATCGTAATTAATGAGTTAGACGCGTGACCCTGACGTGTTCCCCCACCCACTCCTCCGAAAAAACTGCAACCTCTTGAAATAGGAACAAGAGAGCATTTATTCCACAAAAAACGGCTCAAGGCATTCATTTATACTGCATATTTATTGAGAAAAACAAGTGAACAAGACCTTTAAGGATTTTGCAAAGACATCAGGGATGGTTGCCGCGTTTCTATTTGTTATGTTGTTCAAGGCACTTTACAAAAAAAGTCATACAATCATACATACAATACAATCAGTTTAAAAGTTTTCTATTTAAGGAGTCCCAGCAGATTGCATCGAGTCATTGACTTGCAGTTGCGCCCCGTTGATCCAGACTCCAACCACAGTAATCCCTCATACTGAGCAAGCATATAGTGATAGTGGATAGGAAAAACTCCCCTTTACCGGAAGAAACCTCCAGAAGAACCAAAAGAACCAGGCTCAGCACGAGCGGCCATCTGCCACGACTGTCTGGGGATTGGAGAAGACAGAGCAGAGACACAAAAAGAACAAAAAGAACTGAAGTAAGAGTACTACACTGTTAAAACACTGCTTCGACAGGAACTAATAATTTTACAAATCCTGTTGTTTGACGAAGTCTGCTGATATAATTTCCCGCTGAGTTACAACCAATCAGCATGACTTAACCACAGCTGCCTCCCTGCGACTCTACCAGGCCATTTCTGAGTATGTACCCCAAGGCTGGTACTCAGTTGGTTCCTGAAATGGTCCCAAAACAGCCCTGCCGAGCTGGCCCGGTGTTGTTTAGACATGCGGATACTGTGAAGGTTCGCTAAAATTACCCTGAATAGTGATAGTCAAGAACCTTTCAGGGGCTTATGTTAACCTATTCTGTCCATTCCAAAACCAGTTTTGATCATGGTTCTGTTGAAGCACCCAATTCTGTTTCATCTTTGTTCATTTGAAGGGAATTTGGAGAATATCAAGGTAGATATGCCATTCTTTAAAGAGAAATCACAAGGATGTGTTTATTTTACGAGTTCTAAAACAGCAAAATAAGATCATTAATTTCAAGAGCATAATTTTATGTATTAATAGGCATTTAAATAAATGATCATAAACAATGTATGTTTGGACATGTTTTAGGGGACTTCATCTGCAGTGTTTAATGATTGGTTTGAGCTTAGCTGAATATCACGATGAAGCATAATTCTCATATGTGCACATGTATGCCACGGGTCAGACTTCTGAGGGTTGTTGGTACTTCATAAGAAGAAAACAAATGTGTTGAAAAAAGAAAAAAAAAAACATGCTCATGCCTAACTGAAAATTAGAGTTATCTGTTAACCTAACAAGAATTTATTTAAACTGTTGGAGAAAGCTGGAGTACCTGGAGAAAACCCATGAATGTACATGGAGAATGTACAAGCGCCAAATCTAAAGGGCCAGGATTCAAACCAAGAATCTTCTTGCAAGAACATTTCTGCATCACTCTATAGCCAATGTGTTCTTCTATCCTGTAAAAGAAATGTTTAAAACAATAATTAAAGCCCCAAAATGATCAAATCTACCGCCATGACAAGTTCATGTAACTTTTTCACTTTTGAACTGTAGCTGTCTGAGCATGCTCAGTCTGGAGAATCAGAGAGAGAAGACGTTGCTGGACAGCTAACTGTTAGACTGAGCAGGAACACGCCGTTGGTCTGCGCTCTGTTTACTCTATGTGAAACCGGTGTTGTATAACACAAGGTGGTTGGCATAATCAATCAAAAGTTAATGTAATGCACTGCGCAAATCCCACATTTCCCCATAGCTTAAGCAAAAAATATATTTTCTTCATTTTATTTTTCCACTGCCATTCCTTTTTTTCCCTAAGGTCTGATACACCAATGTAACAGTGTTTCCATAGCGTTTCATCATAATGTGTGTTAGCTCAACCTGCATTCATTTCTATTGCATCGACTTTGCAAGATTTTTTAACTCTTATAAAGTAAGGGTAAGGCTAATGTACACCAAATCCAGATTAATAAATAAACAACCATTAATAAAGAGCTGACTATAGCTGAAAAAAACACATGATTCTTGTTTAATGTTCTCTCAAATATTCATTGAGGATTGTCCATCTTTGAAGAATCATAGTGGTCTGGGCCTTTTGCCAAAGCCTATTTGCTACAGTTACCGAAAGAAAAATGTTTATAAAGATATTTCTTGGCTGAATTTTAATACCAACCTCCTCTCCAAGCTGGGATCTCTGATGTTCTGTCCCTCCCATATGACGTGAATGGTGCGTAAAACAGGACAGGTGCTGCAGGTGTTGCAGATCTGCGCTGGACTGCCTCACTTACTGAGCTCCTTTCAATGCGGGCACTGTTAAGTGAGTGCGTGATTCCAGGGTTTTAACTGCTCCTCTGGCTGCGGCCCTAGGATGATTGCGCCAGCAGGGTTTACTTAAGGATTTGAGCGTGACAGCTGCTGGAATACCTCTCTCCACGGAGAATGGGACATGGGTCATACCAGGGCTACAGTCATACAGGTCCCAGCAGCGCGGTTCCACCGGGGAGCTCAAATGGGCTGTGGATCAGAGCTCATTCCAAACTGACTCTACAGATGCTGCCATGGACTGTATAAAATAAATGTCTTGCAGAACATTTACATCTGTCCCTAACTTTTACAGACATCATTTTACAGTTAAGCCCCAAATTAGTCATACTAGGTGAATTTGGATTCGGAAGGACTTTAATTTAATCTAAATATTTGTTTCTGATAAGAAAAGAGACATGGATTCCTGAAATTACCATGGAAACAATCTAAAATTTAGTAAAGACAAAAAATGGTTTTGTTGTTATTTCTATTTTATTTAAAATTACAGTTATAAAATTATTTGTACAACTCTGAATAATTAAAGGATAAACATGTCTTTGCATTACAGCAGTCAAACCCTTCTTGTATTTGCTAACCAGCTGTTTAGATGTTTTCACACAGAAACTCCCTTTTTCCAATTTCTCTTTGGTGATGATCTTCAAGTCTTTGAGCTTAAAGAGCCTCATTCCCATCCCCCTAATCTTTAGCTCTTAGTCAAGACCTTGGCTGGGTCACTTCAAAACATTATTATTCCTTCCTGGAAAAAGAAACACGATGGTAAAAATCAAAGATTATTTTTAAGCTAAATCTGCCAAGGGAATGAATATGTTTAGTCCTTAAATGTAGTTTTAGAATTGCTAGGAAAGAATCTACAAGAATACTTTTGTTAGATTGTGTTAGATTCATCAAGTGATGGAATTTGTGGATTTGCAGCAGAGAATAAAAGTGATTTATCAGCTGCATTACTTAACATACAGTGTCTTGAAGTGGGTGTGCATTCATATTCAACCCAAACTGAATCAATAGTAAGTATAGGCAACTTCTTCTGCATTGGCCTGTGTAGGTCCTTTGAGGTGTCTCTACTAGCTTTGCACATCCAGAGACTGAGGTCTGTTTACCCAATCTTTGCAAAATACATAGAGCACAGATTGGATGTGGAGCATTGTTGAACTTCAGTTTTCAAGTTTTCCTTTAGATTCAAAGTTGGATCTTAGGTTTTGACTTTAACTGGACCATTCCAATTTGATCGAAACCATTCCATTGTAGCTCTGTATGTTTAGGTTTGTTGTCGTACTGCAAAATCAACCTCTGCCCCTTTCTGATATTTTTTTGTAGCCTCCAGCAGGTTTTCCTGTTAGAGGCTCCATCCATCTTCCCATTATTCCTGACCACCATGTCTCACAATGAAGTTGATGTATTCAAGGTGATGAGCAGTGTTTGGGTCCACACCATTCATAACGTATTCCAGCTAAATCAAAATGTGCACATTTTTTTGTGCCAAATCTGAAAAAAAGACTTCTCATTGCATAACCACTAGTTGTCTGGTTACAAGTTTATCTCACCCAAGGCTGTGGATCTCTGCAGGAGCTGCACAACCTGTTCGTTTAAGGGTTTTTTTTTAGGAACAAAGCTAAACAAAGGAAGGCTGCTTCTCTATCCTCCTTAAAGCTGGAATCAACTTCCTGAAAACCTGACACTCTTGGGTTCTTTAAATCAGGACTGAAAACATTATTGTATGCTGCGGCTTTCCGATTAAGGTCAAACATAATTTCATCACCCCATTTTATTAGTCCTTTACTGTAAATAATTGCTAAATTACATAACACTTTTCTTGTTTTTAATCTTCTTTACCTCTGTTCCTTCATTTCCAGTGAAGTACTTTGAATCACCTTGTGTATGAATGGAGCTCTACAAATAAACTTGCCTCTTTTTATTTGTCATTGCATGGAAACACAGCTTTTCCACTTTTATGGAATAGCTTTTTTTAAAACTTAATTTCCCTCTGGGATCAATAAAGTATTTTTGAATTTGAATTTGAATGTTTTTCTTTTCTTCCTGAAGATAACATTTTCATTTAATTTAACTTCGCAAAAACATGGATTTACATGATTGAGAAAACAGCTAGTATTCAACATTTCCTAATCTTCATTTTGGGTCTCAACGCCAGATGAATACTGCTGTCTGAACTCGACAACCCTTGTCAATAACCCTTTACTGTTAATTTCCAACCTGAGGTCACCTCAGTGACACCAACACGGTTATTTTCTTAGACATCAGAGCTCCTCTCGAGCCACAAAACATATCATCTGATTGTTTTCACATGAGTTGTACTCTCCATGATGAGTAAAATCATTGGCATTCCTAATGGAGACTCTGATTTTATCAGGGTATGTTAGTGATGATAATTCCGCTCTGTAGCTGGTCAAAACTTGGAATTTCACTGATTACATCTGTGGTTCTAAAGTCATTGATTTTTATGAAGTCAGTGACAGACATAATGTGTGGCTTTAAAAGCTTGTTGGGATTTTGTGTTGGTCTGTTAGCTCCTTGTCTGTGGAAGCTCAGCTGGGACCATATGTAACTGGAAGGTATGTTGGGTCAGCAGACTTCTTCAGCTGTATTTATTTCCTGAATGGCAGTGGCGGGTTGATGACGGTGGTTCATGTTAGTCACGGCCTGGCTTCCTCACAGCAGCCAGAGACAGTTACTCTTGGCCCGGCTTCAGTCTGGATTCAGTGGCCTGATTGGGTGCTGAGGATTCGGCCAGACAGCTATCCAGTCCCTGAACATGCAATCAGAATCAACTGATTGTCTATGGAATTTGTAGAATGTATCAGTTTTTTTAATTGATGTACCCATAAGTTAATTTTCAGAAGCTGGTCGACAACAAATAATCAGTGAAACTTGAGAGGAGGATAAAAAAAATGTTTTTTTTGGAGTCATTCCAAATGCTTTTCTTTTGGCTGTTGGGTCTTCTCACGACAGTTTTGTTCCTTCAGGCCATGGGAGAACAGTGTTGGCTGGGGAACACCGAGATAGATTGCTCAACATGAAAGGTGGGGAGTTTCATCAAGCAAATTGACAAGGTGAACTGAAGTGGTAGCTTATTAATAAACACAAACAGAAAGAGGGATACAGGTCCAGAGAGGAGGCGGTTGGCATGAATCTGCCCACAGCCCTCAGTGTCATGCTCCGGCTGCAGAACAGATAAGAAGTCTCAGATCTCTAACAGCCATGGGTGATGGCAACAAGAGCTCCCTGGCTCAAAACATAGAATGTTGGTTGATTGGATTGATTTCTTTGGTTTATTACAATAACATACCCAGGTTTAAATCTGTGATTTACAGACAATCAGTGAGGATTGTTTTGCTGTCTGGATAAGTCTAGAAAAAAGAAAAGAAAAGTTGAAATACGTAAAGTATTCAGTCCCCTTTAAATGTGTCACTCTGTTTCATTGCACCCATTTGCTAAAATTAAAAAAAGTTCATTTTATTTCTCATTAATGTACACTTAACACCCCATCTTGACAAAAAACAAACAAACAAAAGAAACAGAAATGTAGAAATTTTAGCAAATTTAGTTTTAAAAAAACCCAGCAAAAAACTGAAATATCACATGGTCATAAGTATTCAGACCCTTTGCTCAGCATTGACTAGAATCACCTTTTTGAGCTAGTACAGCCATGAGCCTTCTTGGGAATGATGCAACAAGGTTTTCACACCTGGATTTGGGGATCCTCTGCCATTCTTCCTTGCAGATCGTCTCCAGTTCTGTCAGGAAGTATGGTGAACGTTGGTGGACAGCCATTTTCAGGTCTCTTCAGAGATGATCAATTGGGTTCAGGTCAGGGCTCTGGCTGGGCCAGTCAAGAACGGTCGCAGAGTTGTTCCGAAGCCACTCCTTTGTTATTTTAGCTGTGTGCTTAGGGTCGTTGTCCTGTTGAAAGGTGAACCTTTGCCCCAGTCTGAGGTCCTGAGCACTCTGAAAGAGGTTTTCTTCCAGGATATCACTTTACTTGGCTGCAGTCATCTTTTCTTCAAGTGGAACCCGTCGTTCTGTCTCTGCAGCTGAAAAACACCCCGACAACATGATGCTCCCACTACCATGTTTCACTGTATGGGATTGTATTGGGCAGGTGATGAGCAGTGCCTGGTTTTCTCCACACATGCCGCTTAGAATTAACGCCACAAAGTTCAGTCTTGGTCTCATCAGACCAGAAAATCTTATTCCTCATAGTCTGGGAGTCCATGTATTTTTGGAAAACTCTATGCAGGCTTTCATATGTCTTGCAGTTAGGAGAGGCTTCTGTCGGGCCACTCTGCCATAAAACACCATCTGGTGGAGGTCTGCAGTGATAGTTGACTTTGTGGAACTTTCTCCCCTCTCCCTACTGCATTTCTGGAGCTCAGCCACAGTGATCCTTGGGTTCTTCTTTACCTCTTTCACCAAGCCATTTCTCCCATGATTGCTCAGTTTGGCTGGATGGCCAGGTCTAGGAAGAGTTCTGGTCATCCCAAACTTCTTCCATTTGAGCATTGTGGAGACCACTGCGCTCTTAGGAAGCTTGAGTGCTGAAGAGATTATTTTGTAACCTTGGCCAGCTCTGTGCCTTGCCACAATTCTGTCTCTGAGCTCCTTGGGCAGTTCCTTCAACCTCATGATTCTCATTGGCTCTGACAGGTGTGTGCCTTTCCTAATGAAGTCCAATCAGTTTAATTAAACACAGCTGGACTCCAATGAAGGAGCAGTACCATCTCAAGGAGGATCAGAAGAAATGGACAGCATGTGAGTTAAATATGAGTGTCACTGCAAAGGGTCTGAATACTTATGACCATGTAATATTTCAGTTTTTCTTTTTTTAATAAATTTGCAAAAAATTGTACATTTCTGTGCTTTTCTGTCAAGATGGCTGGTGTGTGGTTAATGAGAAATAAAATGAAATTTTTTGATTTTAGCAAATGGCTGCAATGAAACAAAGAGTGACACATTTAAAGGAGTCTGAATACTTTCCGTACCCACTGTATATACAGAACCTTGCCAAAAAATTAGAATACCATGGAAACGTTTATTTACTTCCATAATTCCATTCAAAACGTTAAACTTCCATAGATTAAAGATTCAGGGCCCACAACATATTTAGTTGTTTATTTGTACATAATTTGGGCTTCCGGCTCATAAAACCCATGAGAACAGGAGTTCAAAAAATGTGAACACTGTGAAGAGATCACCATTTATGTCTCAGTTTTTGCAGAAAAAAAAAGAAAGAAATTAGGATCACATCAAATCAATTTAAATATGGTACTTTCAAAACAATATGTCAATCTTCAATAATTGGTAGGGAATCCATTTGCTTTAATCACTGCCTCGATGCGCAGTGGCATTGAGGCAATCAGCCTGTGGTATTGCTTGGGAGTTATGGAAGCCCAGATTTCCTTGATGCTTGCTGTCAGCCCTTCTTTGTTTTTGGGTCCCTCATTTTCCTCTTGATAATAGCCCAAAGATTCTCAATGGAGTTTAGGTCCAGCGAGTTGGCTGGCCAGTCAAGCACTGTGATGACATGGGCATCAAACCAGGTTTTGGTGCTTCTGGCAGGATGGACAGGGGCCAGGTCCTACTGGAAGATGAAATCTGCATCTCCATACAGATCCTCAGCAGAAGGAATCATGAAGTCCTCTAAACCATTCTGGTACACTGATGTGGTGACCTTGGATTTAAGAAAGCAGTTTACCAACACCTGCACCGGACATTGCACTCTAAATCATGACTGATTGTGGATATTTCACACTGGACCTCAAGCAGCTTGGGTTCTGTTCATCACCCGTCTTCCTCCAAACCCCTGGACCTTGATTCCCGAATGAAAGGCAAACTTTACTTTCATCAGAAAAGAGGACCTTGGACCACTGGCCAACAGTCCAGTCCTTCTTCTCCTTGGCCCAGTTGAGACGCTTCAAACGTTGGTTCAGGCACAGAAGTGGTTTTGACCCGAGGAACCCGACAGTTGTAGCCCATCTCCCAGATACGTCTGAATGTGGTGGATTTTGAAGCTGTGACTCTCACCTCATTCCACTCTTTCTGGATCTCTGCCAGATTAATGAATCTTCTCTGATAATCCACTGAATCCCATGGTCAGCTCTTCAGCCGGTGCATCTTCTCCTGCCACATTTTGCCCTTCCACTAGACTTTCCATTGCTTGGACACAGCACTCTGTGAACAGCCAGCCTCCTTAGCTATGAACTTTTGTGGCTTACCCATCCTATGGAGGGTATCAGTGATGGTCTTCTGGCCAGTTGTCAAGTCTGCAGTCTTCTCCATATAAAACCTAACTGAGACAACTGAACCAAAGTGAAGCAATGTGATGACACCTGGGAAAACCTGTTCAGTTGCTTTGGGTTTAGTAGATTAGTAGAGGGTGACACTCCGTTTAAAACATCCATGCCCTGTAAAATTTGGGCTTATTTCTTCACAGTATTCTAATTTTTTGAATTCCTGTTTTGTGGGTTTTATGAGCAGGAAGCCCAAAATATGTACAAATAAACAACTAAATATGTTGTGGGCCCAGAATCTTTAATCTATGGAAGTTTAACGTTTTGAATGGAATTATGGAAATAAATAAACTTTTCCATGATGTTCTAATTTTTGGGAAAGTATCTGTATATACAGTGTTTAATATTAGTCACTGACTCTTTGCAATCAGCTGGATTTCCTTAGAGATAAAACTTAACAATTGAAATAATAAACTGTACTTGACTACAGTGAAATTAAATGCTACAAATCAGCAAATACGCCATTCAGTGCTTTCCAAAAGTATTCAAACCCCTAGATCTTTGTCACATTTTGTCATCAATTTGACTGAAGGAGTTTTGAGGGAAAGTAGAGCACATCACCCCAGTTCTAAAGTCCTTACACTGGCTCCCTGTAGCTCAGAGAATAGACTTCAAAATACTTCTACTAGTCTATAAATCATTACATGGCTTAGCACCAAAATATGTTGAAGACCTGTTGTCATGGTACCAACCACCAAGACCACACAGGTCCTCCAACTCTAGCCTACTAAACATCCCTAGACTCAGAACTAAACATGGAGAAGCAGCTTTCAGTTTCTATGCTCCCCTTATCTGGAACAGAATTCCTGACGAGTGTTTTGATGAAGTCAGACGAGACCAGAACTGAACTTTTTGGCGTATATTCAACACCACTGTTTGGGGGAAAGCTAACACCCAGTACGTCACTATAAGCTCACAATCCCTGTGGTGGCACATGGCAGTGGCAGCATCATGCTGTGAAGGTGATTTTCTTAAGCAGGGAAGCTTATCAGAGTAGATGGGAAGATGGATGCAGGACAATCCTGGAAGCAAACCTGTTAGAGGCTGCTAGAGATTTCGGACTGAGGCAGAGGTTCACCTTTCAGCAGAACAACAACCCTAAACGTACTCCAGGAGTTAAAATGTAATGGATAAATTGAAGAATGTACATATGTTAAAATGGCTGAGTTTAAGCTCGTACTTACATTCAATTGAGTATCTAAGAAAAACTTGATGACCAAAGTAAAATAAAATGCTCACAATTCAATCTGAGTTTGACCTGTTTTGCAAAAAAAGAAAGGGTAGGAATTTCAGTCTATACATATAAAACCTGGTAGACGTACACCAAAAGACCTGTGACCACATCTTTAATTGTATATATATAAAATTAAAAAACACATAATTTTCACTCCGCTTGACAACTTTGTGTTGTTCGAAAAGAGTACTGAAGATTGTGGTTGTAATGGGTCAAAATGTGTTCGAATTTGTGTTAAAACCTTTGAAAGGCACTGTACTGTGGGACAAAAAGTATTTGGCAGTCACCGATTGTTCAACTTTTCCCACTTCAAAAGATGAGAGGTCTGTAATTTTCATCATAGGTACACTTCAATTGTGAGAGACAGAATGTAGCAAAAAATTCCAGGAAATCACATTGTATGATCTTTACAAAATGTATCTGTATGATGGTGCAGAAAATTAGTACTTAGTCAATAACAATCAACAATGATCTAGAGTATCAAATGCAGCAGACAGATCCAACAGAATTAAAACTGTAGAATCTCCCGAGTCCGAAATTAAAAGCAAACCATTTAAAACTATAAGGAGTGCTGTTTCTGTACTGTGTAAATGATAAATGGCCTACGTTTGTATAGCGCCTTTAGGACTTTATACTACATTCAGTCATTCACCCATTCACGCACACATTCACATGCTGATGGTGGCAAGCTACTACATTGTAGCCACAGCTGCCCTGGGGCACACTGACAGAGGCGAGGCTGCCAGGCACAGGCGCCACCGGACGACATTGTGATCTACCTGACTATGATTTGAGGTCCTGTCTATGGACAGAATGAACAGAATTTGTGACAAAAAAAGACCTGGCCACATATCAATACACTAGAATAAGCTAGTTTGAACACAGCTTTTAATGACTGATGATTATTGATCCAAGGAAAAATATGAAGGAGGATCACATTCTTATATTACCTTTTAAGGTAGAGCAAAATTTTTTGGGTCTTCTGAAACCAGGAAAATATAAATGACTGAGCATCTCAAAGTTTTGTAGGTTTTTTTGGGGGGGGAGGATCGAAAACCCAATTAGGAATTAGCAGAAGGTTGTAGTGTCATTTAAGACAAACCTCTTCAGTTTGAGATGTTTCATAATTTCCTTGCCTTGTGAACCACTTAAGGTGTTTTAGTCTATAGTACCTTCCCAGATGTAAAGTGATTGCTTGTTTATACATGCAGGTACTGCCCCTATGCTACATACATTCACACACTAGTGAGCACACAAACTACCAAACATCTACTATAGTTCTTCCTTTTTATCTACAGCAACCCTGGCTGTTTCCAAGGTGAGGGTGAGGGACAGAGATGTAACTGATAGTAACGTGAACTACAAAAGTTCAGCAAATACAACACGTGAAGTTCATTCATAGTTCATCCATCCATCCATTTTCCATACCCGTCCATCCTATGTAGGGTTGCGGGGCGGCTGGTGCCTATCTCCAGCGGTCAAGGGGCGAGAGGCAGGGTACACCCTGGACAGGTCGCCAGTCCATCGCAGCATTCATAGTTCATATTTATGGATAAATATACAAGATGCAGTATTCCTATGTTATCACAAGCTAAGTCCATCATTTGGTCAGTGGACTTAATTTAGCTAATTTCACCTCACATACAGGCTGCACAGCATCTACTCTCTGGTAGCTATAATAAAACAATGATGAATGCAGACAGTGTATTAATATTAATACAGAAACCTTCATTCACACATCGCTTCTAGTTGTTTTGAACATAAAACTACAGGGCGAGCAGGACAGTGGTGCAGTGGTTAGCATTGTTGTCTCATGGCAGCAAAGTTCCTGGGCTGAATCTTGTCTGGAGGCCTGTGGGGAGTTTGGACGATTTCCCATTGATGATTTTCTTTTTCTTCTCAGGTTTCTTCCCACAGTCTAGACATGCATATTTGGTAAATTGGTGAAATAATTTTCAATCTGATTATGTGTCTGCAGGTGTCTGTGTTACCGGAACCCTTGTGATCATTTGTGGTTTCAACATAAGAGAAACCCCCACCCCCCTCTCCACAAACCTTAACATACAGTATTTGATGCTATTATTTTTTGGCACCTTTTCTTTGCAAAAAAACACCTTTGATCAATCCCATACAGTAGCTACCACAAAAAACATAAGGTATAAAGAATTACTTTTTTAAATTTACTAATCAAAAACTCATCTGTTATTGTGTTACTTGATGCAAAGACATAGTTGTTATATTAAAGATTGTTTGCTGTGTCCCTCAGCATTAGATCTTCCACAACAACATTAAAAAAATGTAATCTCAAAGTTTCAGAGTAAAGAAAGCTCATCAAATGATTCAAATGGGATCTGATGATTTGTAGAGTGCAGCCTTTTTTCAAAACGACCTCTGTGATTTGTGATGTCCTCACAAATAATTCTCTTCTGCAGTCACAAAGCGGGTTGGTGTTTAGCTTTTCCTTGTCCTCTCCAAAATGCAAACACTGTTATATCCACATAGAAGCTGGGTGACAAAATAAGTCTGGCATGCAACTATAGGTTTGGTTTGGCTACGAATCACTATTAATAAGTGCCAAGTGAACCTATTAATGAAGTTGTTAATTTTAATCAAAGTTAACAAGTTAGGTCACCACCTCATTATCAGGAATTAATAGCCAAGCAGGTCTAAGTCTCTGTCTGTTATTGTTTTATGAATATCTGCCTGCTGAGGTATGGTATTGTAAAACAACAGATGAAGGAGTAAACTCACACACTGGAGTTCTCAAACAGCAAGCACTACACACATATATAGAATATACACAAATGACTTCTCTCCAAAATATAAAGATTTATTGAAAAAATACTTCAACTTCAAGTTACAATACTTCAGTCAACAAACTCTAACTAGGCTAGTAACATTCATCTAAACTGTCAAGTAAAAGGAGAATAATAATAAGAAAAGAAAGGAACTGAACATAACTATAATAGCAACAAATAACAATCACATTGAAACACTAATAAAATAGCAATGTTTGTAAAAGAATTCGCAAAATACAAATCAACCAATTTTGGACAATTGAGTTTGAATGTTATATAAACTGGCCAACACCATGACGAATTGAGTGGAGTTATGGAATACCATGTTGGCAGATGTGGAATCAAAATGTTTCGAAGAAACGGCAAACCACTAAGGAATTAGTGTCTATCTATCTATCTATCTATCTATCTATCTATCTATCTATCTATCTATCTATCTATCTATCTATCTATCTATCTATCTATCTATCTATCTATCTATCTATCTATCTATCTATCTATCTATCTATCTATCTATCTATCTATCTATCTATCTATCTATCTATCTATCTATCTATCTATCTATCTATCTATCTATCTATCTATCTATCTATCTGCCTGCCTGCCTGCCTGCCTGCCTGCCTGCCTACCTGCCTGCCTGCCTGCCTGAGTGCTGTTATGGGATCAGAACAGTATCACCTTGAAAAGAAACAGAAAATAAATATTGGCACTGAAAATAAAAAATGGCATTTTAAAATATTATTGTAACTGAAAATATTAATTTTGAATCTGAAATAAATCTTGTGAAAAATTTTTGTATTGAAAGTGATTTTTTTTATTTTTAAGTGAATTGTTTTTCTATGAAACTCATGTATATGTGTAGCCCGGTCTAAAATATCTATTTTGGATTACACAGGCTAAAATGTAAATATTGTCTTTGAATCATAATGGTAAATATGTGATAAATGTTTTAAAAATGAGTTAAAATGCATTAAAAGAAAAACCCTGGTTACAATCACAATAAATACAGGTTCAGTTATAGTTTAAAAACTATTCATAGTTAAAAAGTTATAATCCAACCAAAGGTTTTCGTTTTTTTTAATGAAACACCTTATATTCGCCGCAGTTTGTTGTAAAGTGAATTTCTAACAAGTGTGCTCAATCTAAGTTGTTGTGTTGTCAATCTTCTATTTTTTTTTTTATTTCATTGGTTGATGTAAACCGATTGTCCAAGCAGAAGTAGCGAGGGTGGGATCTAAGTGAGGCGGAAAAAAACCAAACATCTAAGCTTGTGACACTCATTTGCTGCACTTTAACTGAGGAGGCTGTTTACCAGAGCTACAGGGAGGATGGTCAAAAAACATTAGTGGATGCAGAGTCTAAGTTCTTGTTGTGGACTGTTTTACCTTGTCATGATGGACTGAGAGAAATTCTCTGGACTCTTCTGGTGTGGATAGAGCAGCCAGTTTCGTGCCAGTGTACTTCAAACAGCCCGGGTTTGAAGCTACTTCCACCCACGTGGACGAGTGGAGCCAGCCTGGTCCCAGACGAGGTTTCAACCTCACCCAGCCCTCACACATTACCCAAAGGACTTGTGAGTAAACTAAAGCACGTACATTTTATTTCCTGCTTGTTTAACAAGTGAAGCGGCCATTTATGTGTTTTCTGGTCCCAAAGAACCCGAGCAACGTTCAGGCCTGCAACATGTCAGTTAACTGAGCTCAGTTAGGTCACCAATCTAAACTGAACTTTAAAGAGACATATATTATTGATTTTAATGTACTGACATTTTTTTTCTTTCTTCTTTCTGAAGTCATAAATACCACTTAAGTGTACTGAGACACTACAAACAGAAAATTGTTTTTTATTTAATTTTCAAAACATATTTTATCTTTACTAAATTCTACATTTTGAATTTAAAGCACTTGTATTGTGTCATTATTATATACAGGGATTACAAGTCATAAATGTTACACTGACAATTTCTTTAAGAAGGAAAAATAAAGTTTAGAAAGATAAATTCATTATTCTTAGTTGGAAAAAGAAAACAGATTACTACTATTCCTGCTAAGTGGAGGCACCGCCATTATTAAAATTCATAAATAAGTGTAAAAGGTTAAAAGTTGTTAAATATGGTTTCTCCTGTTTACCAATATTAGTAAGTAATGAACCCAGGGCCCTGCTCATAGTACTATCACCGATTTTAACAAAGGGTTAATCACTAGCTACTTGGGTCAGGCGCTACATATGCATTGAAACAAATAACTCACTTACAATCAAGTTTTCAAACTTTCCATTTTTTTTTTACAATGCCAATCCCTTTTTACAATGCCAATCTTTTTTACAATGCCAATCTTTTTTACAATGCCAATCTTTTTTACAATGCCAATCTTTTTTTACAGTGCCAATCTTTTTTTCAATACCAATCGTTTTTTCAATGCCATCATTTTTTTCAGCTTCATTTAGGTGATATTGTTTTGACGCTTGTGTGTGCACGCGCATGAGGGGCGTGGCTTCAGCCCCCCATATGTTTGCATGAACGAGGCAGGAGGTAAACTCCGACTGTCCGAGGCGAGACAGTGGGATCAACATTTTTGTGGAAGGTGATAATCTGCAGTTGGGGACCCGATTTATGACAGTCTTTCTGTAGTCTTTTTTAATCAAACTTGTTTGATATTATCGCAAGTCCTAGTGTAGTCGTTGTGACGTAAATCAACCAACAAGCTGTTCTCACACAAGTGGAAGCACGAAGCTACAGAGCCCGGCAGGGGTCAGGTGCAGAAATAATTTTTGAGGGGTAAGAATCTGTACCCTCGGTTTATTAAACCATGCGCATGGAGTCGTAATCTGTTCCCTCCGTTTATTCAACTATGTGACCATGTGGGGGTCCTGTCCGCTTCAAAGTGTACCCTGGCTGTTTGGGGTTGTACTTTACTGCTATGGCACAATGCTTAATAAGCAGGATTACATCCCTGATGATGGTGGGTTTGAGTCCCATTTATGATATTGTCTTGCACCTTGCCACATATCAATTTTTTTTGGTTCCTGCGGGAAAGTAGGCTATAAACATAGCTGTCATATTTATAAATAACAGTTTTGTAGCCACCTATGGAGCCTGGCAGGGTCTATACACAACAAATACACTATTTGTGTTCCATGGCTGAGTAATGGGTCATAAATTACAAAGTGTAAGCCAACCTTGCCCCCTGGAATACAGGCACAAACCAGCGCTATCTGTGCATCTGCATGGAGCCAGTGGTACAGCATAAACACCTTGCATTAAAAAGATATGAGTTAACCAGTTACTTGTTGATACAGTAGCCTACCCACTTTCAATGCAAGTCTTTATTTGACATAACATTAATCTTGGCAAAGAATGCTACAACATTCGCACATAAAGAAACTTTATAATGCTGAGCATAATGGGAGGAATTTTGCGGGAAGCTACAATAGCCTAGGTGTTGTCTTTTAAATAGTGTCCCAACAAGATTCAGTGTTTATAAAATCTTTAGTCTGAGACTAAAAAACTGTTAACCCAAATCTTTAGATGTGAGCTGATAATCTTTAAGAGTCTTTTCTAAATTGTTTCAAAGTCTCTAGGTGTACAGAAAGCATAATGTGGTTTGTGGAATAATAATAATAATAATAAAAAAATAAGATATTAACGGTTTCTTCTCAGTTTGCCATGGTAGTTGGTGCGCATTACCGCCACCTTCTGGTTTAGAGTGTGTGTCACAATTACGTTTTGCAGTCTAATAAAAAACGAGTTGTCAGTGTTGTTAGCTTTGCTTACACCAGTCTTAATTGATTTGTTAACATTATTGACATGTAATGTAAATATATATTGTGGATCTGAAATAAATACAGTTATTTAATATGGTATAGACTATATAGTGTGTATTTACATCCCTTCATACCACACTGTCTGTAATGAGGAGATCCTCCAACAAAGACAGGCTACACAAGCATAAAACTTTATCACAAGACTTCTAGTCTACTGGTCAGTAGAAGAGACTGAGAAGAAACCGTTTATGTCTTTTTTTCTTCCACAAACCACATTATTAGCAATGTAAATGTCCTGTTGTTTCTCGCTTCTCGCCTCGGACAGTCGGAGTTTCCCTCCTGCCTCGTTCATGCAAACATGAGGGGGGCTGAAGCCCCGCCCCTCATGCGCGTGCACACACAAGCGTCAAAACAGTATCACCTGAATGAAGCTGAAAAAAATGATGGCATTGAAAAAAAAGATTGGCATTGTAAAAAAAAGATTGGCATTGTAAAAAAAGATTGGCATTGTAAAAAAAAGATTGGCATTGTAAAAAAAGATTGGCATTGTAAAAAAAAGATTGGCATTGTAAAAAAAGATTGGCATTGTAAAAAAAATATGAAAGTTTGAAAACTTGATTGTAAGTGAGTTACTTGTTTCAATGCATATGCATGAGTTTCATAGAAAAAAATTCACTTTAAATGTTTTTTTCACTTTCAATACAAAAATTTTCATTAGATTTATTTCAGATTCAAAATTAATATTTTCAGTTACAATAATATTTTTCAATGCCAATTCTTATTTTCAGTACCAATATTTATTTTCAGTTTCATTTCAAGGTGATACTGTTCTGATCCCATAGGCTGTCAAATGATTAACAGTCTAATTAAACACAGGGTAGCTGTGAAATAATCACGATTAATCAAGATTAATTAACATTCCTAAATATGATGAAAAAGTATAGTTTTTGGTGTAAATAAAGGATAAAATTGGAAGCTGTTTCTCTTTATTTTAAATGAAAAACAGGAGAGATGCATGGAACCTTTGTTTTAAATTCCTCAATCAATGTAAAGAATGTAAATGTGGATTAATGTAAATCTAACTGTTTCTTATTAATTATAAATTGATTAGGTTTAATGAATTAAATTTGGACAACCCTGAGCATCCTCTTCATGGGACTATCCTACAACAACAGAGTGTCTTCAATCAGAGGCTTCTTCAGTTTTGCTGCAACACAGATTGCTACAGGAAATCATTCCTTCCTACAGCCATCAGGATCTACAACAGCTTCTTGAAGATATAAATAATATGAGCTACAACAACACTTAATTTCTCTCTGAGATCAATACAGTATTTTTGAGTTGAATTTTTCAGAATAATTGAGGAATTATTTATCAACACCAAACCTTTGCATTCCTTCCTCTTATTTGTAGTTATCTTGCAGCTACAGTGTTGGTTAGCTACGTTAGCTTGTTTGTTAGCAAAGGCTTACCTGATGTGATCACTCCAGATTGTAGCATTTTCAATCATTTGCTAGTTCCAATCGCTTCTTCTGATTGCTTGCAACCAAAGACGTCTTTTGTTTG
Organism: Valencia hispanica; assembly: GCA_963556495.2. Classification (NCBI taxonomy): domain Eukaryota; kingdom Metazoa; phylum Chordata; class Actinopteri; order Cyprinodontiformes; family Valenciidae; genus Valencia; species Valencia hispanica. Next base: position 48,666,388 of record OY747708.1, read on the forward strand.
CCTTGAAAAGAACGAGTCGATGGAATGCACGTTTGTTCTTTTTATCAAAGCCACCAACAGCAGAAGACAAAATTTGCGTCTCTTTCTGCAGAGTAGAGCAGAGAGGGATAATCCCTACAGTCAGCAATTGAGAAAAAATGTTCACATGAAACCACAGATGCAGTTTGGGTCAGCCATGCTGTTAATGTGACGAGCGAACACCTAAACCAGTGCAGGTTGAATTGTGGGGTAAACAAGGCAGGTCATTTTGTGCATGCGTTAATTGCGGTAAAAAAATAATCGCGTTAATCCCACAAATTAATTGATCCGCGTTAACAAGTTTATTTAGATAGATAGATAGATAGATAGATAGATAGATAGATAGATAGATAGATAGATAGATAGATAGATAGATAGATAGATAGATAGATAGATAGATAGATAGATAGATAGATAGATAGATAGATAGATAGATAGATTGGTAGGTTGATAGATAAATAGATAGACCTTTACAAGGAATTTTGAAAAAATAAACACAAGATGATCATACAGTACGACTATTCATTGGGCTTTATGCAATTGTTTTTATGGTCACTGATTTCTACTCCACATGGAGGTAAAAAAAAATGGAGGTAAGTACTGCATACTCAAAAAACGGCTGATTTTTCATTATTTTCATTTTGCAATTATTTACTAGCAGAAAGTGTTGGTAAAAATTATTGCGACATTTATAACACCAACATGGTACTTTTTTAAATTATTTACTGTAATAGTTTTTTATATAAAAATACTAGATACAGATCATATGTAAAGTGGTATTTACTGATCTGCCAATTTGGAAAATGTTACTTACAAGACAGTTTTGCTATGCTTTAAAAATATGCATGCATATGCATATGGATGCATGCAAATAAAAAGTTAAAGAAAACTTGAAAAATAAATGACAAAAATAAGTTTGATAAGTTTATTGCTTTTTCATTTTGCAAGCTTGTGAAAACACTTTTAAAACACTTAATTTTACCGCTTGTCAGATTTGTTCATGTTAGCACCTGTGTGTCTCTCCAGCTGACATACATGCTGCTGGTGGAGAAAACGCGCGGCAGCATCAGATAACGAAGGTGCTGGACCGTGCGCGGTTATGCACAGGTGAGGAGAGTGTGTATCTCAGATGTAGTGTGGAATGAAGAGAGCAGAGAAGCAGGAGATGAACCAGATAAGAGGGTTATTAGTTTATAAAACATCTCACCTACACAGCTGGGCCAACATCATGAAGAGACCTCGGAAGCCAGTAGTCAGGAGCTCTGTGGGTACTGTGATAAATCACTGCTCCACAGCTCATCTGCTCTCTCTCAGTATGTCCTGGGGTCTGGTCTCACTAATCCTCCCGGTTCTGCTGTGTTTTGGTTAGTGGGTGATACTGTTATCAATAGCTTTAAATTTGTCTATGGTGAGGAAAAATGGAAAACAACTTCTCTACTACTTTCCACCTTTAAATTAAAGGCAATTAAAACATGTTCCATATTACCCTGAATTTATAGCTCCAACACTTGAAATATACACGTTTCATATTTTGTTTCATTTCAACCACAGATGTCAATGTATTCTTTGTGGGTTTTATGTGATTGACCAACATAAAGTAGTGCATAATTGTGAAGTAAAAGGAAAATTATAACAGCTGCAAGGCCTTTAGGGCATCATACATTTTTATTCTTATCACTAATTTTGTTTGGGATTTAACTAGGTCATTCTAACACAATAATTTGCTTTGATCTGAAATATTTCATCATAGCTCTGGCTGTCTTTCTTTTAAGGGTTGCTGTAACAAAATGTGGAAAAGTACAAGAGGTATGACATGATTGCAGTGCACTGTAATGTATCAGTCACTTGATTTCAGGAACAAAAGAATGTCCTATCAAAAACAAAAGACATTAAAAGAATCAAAAACAAATCACTCTACTTCTAGATCTTCATACAAATAAATTCATGGTCTTTGCAGAATGATGTCCGTGAACCATTTGTTCATGTCTGTGTATATTGTGGCTCTCCATGTGTTTGTTCATATATGCTTGTTGCCTTCTTGGAGCATTTATGCTTACTGTGGCTTCTTTTGTCAACGGCTAAAGTAGCAAAGAGACTGGATGAAGAACACATCATTAAGACTAAAGCCTAGCTTATACTTCTTCGTCAGCAAGTTTGCACCCCCATGCCCACGTATTGACGGAGTCATTTTCCTTTTCTACTTCTCTGTTGGTGTGTCAGTGTTGGAAAGCAATTCTCCACCAGGACAGCAGGTGGTGTAGACCTTCTTTGGCAGGTCTGTCTACCATTGCAGTGACGTTTCTGGTTGACGAAAGTTTACCTACTTCAGCTTGTAAATGCACATCAACTCACGGAGCAATGGCCCACACAGACAATGAGTTTTAATTGAACTGGAAAGCTTTTTACTAGAAGTGCAGCTTATTGAAGCCTCAAAAACACATGTAAACAAACAAACACAATGATCTGTTGTGTTGTTTTCTACACCTCCTGGTGTTCAAAATCCCCAAAAGACCAGATTAGATCAACTGGCCTTGCAATGTAAAGTATCTAGTGCCCAAAAGCCTCACTGACTACTAATTACATATACTATAGAGCACTGTTATGGTGAAATGATCTTAGGGTTGGGCTGAACAATCACAGACGTGCACTCTCCGTTGCATTTGACAGATATTTAAAAAACTGGGCTCTACTCCGTGCATCCTTGCATGAGTGACGGAGGGCACTTGCATCGACGGATAATGGCGCTGCGTATCCCTGCACCTCCGCAGACGGAGAGGTATAAACTAGACTTAAGTGGAAATGCTTGTGAGAACGTGAGCAAATTATTTGTGAGATTTTACTCCTCTCACGTCACCCCAAAATAGTTTTTATCAACTTTCCTGGGGTAATGACTTTTTAAAGAACTGTCTTGTTTTGGTCCAGTGATGTGGTTTCTTCTAAGAGGACCAAAAAAAAAAAAAAAACTTGGAGAGGAAGTATTCCGTGGAGCCAGATTAATGGAATTTTAAGAGTCTCTGAAAGTCATTTAGTTACTGTGTGGAGGTCACTCTGTGGCCGGATCACAAGCTCACTCCAAAAATGCAAACACAAGGTTTATTGGGTGAATTTAATCCCAAAATACTAGACTTCATAGTTGAAAAAAGGGCAATCACAACTATAATGAAAAAAAGAAGACAACATGAGATTGCTTTAGTGTCTGTTGCACAATATAAAACAAAAATGTGTCTTTGACACAGCTCCATGCCCTCTACATCTTCTGCATAGGGCCTGAATGATTTCTTTATTTTTCTGGGCTTGTGGAGTTTTGTATTGTATGCCTGATACAGTAACAGCACCCCTAAGGAATGGGGCAATATATGGAAGGGCTTCCTGACTGATGAGGGTGACTTTCCCACAACTGAGTGTCAGGATCCAGCAGGAGGAGCTTTTTCCATCTTTGCTCTGCAGGTGCTGGAGGCTGAAGTAGCAACAGGTGGAATCAATTACTGTGAGCACCACCACAGTATTTAGAGGGAGCGGATCCACCAGACGGACGTCAGATGATTCCGTTTCCCAGAGTGGTAAACCTGACCACATTTGTTCAAGGTTCTCCTGTATTCCTCGCAGCAAGTTCCTTCCAGGCTTCATCTGTGGTTCTGGAAATCCTCAACTGTCCTCCGGCATCCTCACTTGGATCTCAGCTCTGGACATCCGTCTCCTCGGGGTGTGGCTGCTTCCGCTAACTCCTCTGTTCCACCAGCCCATCTGCTTCAGCTCCATCGGCTCCAAACCATCCTCACATCTCTCAGCTACCTGCGAAAGAGTCATTCCACCAGTATCCAATACGGCTTCAGTAGTTCTGCATCCACTGGATCACTTACCTCCTCCTCTGACTCCGGCGTCCGTCCCCGTCAAGTCGCCATCCGTGAGTTCCCCGCAAGCCTGGTTCCCGTGTTTTCCCTGTCGACAGAAAATAAACTTTAAAGATAACGGAGATCTGAGACTGGGTGTTTTTCTGTGTTCGCTTATGAGTCAACCTAAAATCATGACACTGAGTACCTGGTTTAACTGGTCTGATGCAGGGATGAACGATAATTCAATAACAATATACAGTATACCGATCGATAGACATATAGTGAGATAGAAAAAAAGTCAATAAAAACTTCAATAAAAAAAGTTTATCTTCTTTTTTCAATATAACCTAACGGGTAGCTTATTACTACTGTCATTACCTACTCCAAACCAATCAGACACCCAGACTCAGGCATACAAGGTCACCAAGCCCTTGCTCCTTTCAAACCCCAAAAGCGAGCAAATGACTTGAACTGCAAAAGATGCAAAGAGCAGCGGAGGAAACTGTCCTGAAAAAAAGCTTTCAGTAGTTCACCAGCAGGTATATGTTGCATCATGTTTTGAACTCATACTGCACGCATATCAACACTAAAGGGAACAATAACTAACAAAATAACACACAGGAAATAATATGGTCAGCAAAGTTGTTGTGGTGGGACCTAAGCATGACCTGCTACCGACTGGTGCCGCCTGCAGCTGCTGCTGTCAAGGTTGTCGAGAGACACATGCAGTATAAAGTATCCACCCAGTTCTCCACCACGTCGTCAGAAGCGAAGACGCTTTCAAAAATACAAACGCGGGTGTGAAGACCTGCTGGCTTCAGCACTCAATCCCTGGATTCTGCTCCAGTGTTTTGGGCACCGTCTGCACTAGGGGTGTGCTCAAAATATCGATTCTTAGATACATACCGATATAACTAAAAAAGATACAGTATCGACATTCTAGACCTTAGTATCGATACTCCGCCCACCCATTAGGCGGCGCAGCGGCACCCGCGAGTTTCAAAAGGCGCTAAGAGAAGAAGAAGAAAAAAAACTAATGGAAAACGTAGAAGATTTCAGAAGGGCCGTTGTCCCTAAAGGCAGATGTTTGGATACATTTTGGTTTTAAAGCAAAGGAAGGAAACCAAGGGATCAATAAAACAAATGCAATCTGCAAGCATTGTCCGGCTTTTATACGCTACACCGCTAATACAACTAACCTGCGCGCCCACCTGCAAAGACACCATGCAGACAAGCTAGGTCGCTGCCCAAAATAACATGTCTCATCACTGAGTGTTTTTTTTTTTGTCTAACCCATGAAGTAGATCTATCAGTGAGTACGAGATTGTTTTCTCTTATATTTAAGTGATCATACTTTGCGGACATCAGTTTGGTGTCAAATGGCTCTTTAATTTTCTAGAGGGAAACCAAGCTAACAGAGCTTATGCTAACCTTGTGTTCTGATGCTAACATGTAATTTGCTAAACTTGTTTGGGCAATGTCAGATTTAATCTTTATGTGTACGAGTAATTGTTCTTTTCACTCACATTTGCTGTGTTTTATACCATATTTGGTCATCTTTCAATGTGTTGTACTGTAAAATGTGCAAGGAGAATGTGTGCCGGATGTTTAAAAGCCTGTAAAGGTAGAAGCATGAAAGCTGATGTATAAGCATATTTTATTTGACAATATGTATATTTTCGTTTTGTATTGCAGTTTTAAAAGATACTATTTGAAGATCTCAGTAAATCCCACTCAACCTGGAGTGTAGCTTGCTGAGTCTTTTGTTCGCTATCTGTCTAACGATACAAGAGACGTATTCGCCAGGACAGAATATATATATTTATTTTTTAAATAAATGCCATAATGGTTAATAACAGTCTTTTCTTTATGTTTGTCACTATTTACTGATGTCACTCAAGTCTTTTAACTTGATTTCTTTTTGTTTTTTACAAACTTTCAGTTATGGTAAAAAGATGTTTGAATGACGGGGTTGAATTGAATTCAGTTTTTGTGTATGCTTTATTAAGATTATTTCATTAAAGAATAGCATAAAATGACCAGGATTGCACTTACTGTAAAATATATTTTATACCTTTGTTGATAGTTATTGATAATTATTGATATCGATCAATATTACTTTTCTTTTTATTGATATGATTTCTTTCTTTATTGTCCAGCTCTAGTCGTAAATATTTCAAAGGAATGTTTTGCTTTGGAAGTTATAGTAGGAAGGCTGTACCGAGATGAGATGTTATAGATAAGAGGGGACTCAATGTGGGATCTGTAGACATTGATTTAAACATCTTTGCTGGTAAAAGTCTACTACCTGTCCATGGATGCTGGGTGGTTCAAATTATAACTTGGTTGTTTTCATTTTAGATCCACAGAACAGCTCCTAAGTCTTTGACATATTAACATCTTAGGAGCTTTCAGAGAAGGTTTGGACCAGGTTCTGGACTTGCTGCTGGTACAATTTGAAATACCCGAGAGTCAGGAAAATGGGCAATCATGTTATCCATGTATTTATTAAGTGTAATTCGGTCTTTGTTTCAAGTAATACCGTTGTAGGTTGAGAAAAGAAATTGTGACACAGAATACAACCCTGGGTACGTCTTTTCCTTACTTGAATCTGTGTTCTGTCAGCCTTTGACCGATTAAACCAGTGCGGGGTGAACATGGAGGTCATAGAGGCAGTGTAACAGAGTGTTATTGTTCATGGTATTAACAGTTGACGAGAAATCCATAAATATGATTCTTTTTTGTGGAGCCCTGCTTTAACACGTCTGCTTCAAATGATTGCAGTTCAGAAAAAGCCTGGGAAATCAGCCATCGATTAACATTAGGTGTGTTGAAGCAGGGAGACATCTAAAACATGCAGGGCAGTGTGCCTTGAGGAGCAGGGTCGAAAAACATTGGTTTAGACAATATTCTGCTGAGAAGCCTTGGGTCTATCCTTGGATGCTCCTTTTTCCAAATACCACCATTTGATGGAAATGGTAATCCATAAGGACTGTAGCCTTTTTCAGCATGATGTTGCACACTGCCACCCTGCCACAAAGATAAAATGCATTTTATCTGTTGACCTTGACCGAATGACCTAGATCTTGTTCCAATGGAGCATCTGTGGGCTGTATTGAACAAGCAGGTCCGATCCATAGAGGCCTCACCTTTCGATTTACAGGGCTTTAAGGATCTGCGGCTTATATCTTGTTGCCACAACACACCTTCATGGTTCTGGTGGAATTTATGGAAAAGAACAATAATACCCTTGGACAGGTGGTCATAATAACTGACCAGTATTTAACCATAGTCCAACACTCAGATCGTTACAATATGAGTAATTACCACTCATTCGTTGTTAAACTGAACTTGTGATTTCAGCTTTCCCTGTCTGGCTCACTTATTCAGCCTCCTTATCTTCTTGACAAAACACTAATAAAACAGACGCTGACCCCTTGGTGTTAGCAATGAGAACAGTATGTGTGTACAGTACCATTTAGGACTGGATATCAGAGAGGTCTGGAATATCTCAATGTGTGTTAACATAGCAAGACAACCAAGGGCAACAGATGAGACTGAGTTTATTTAAATCATGAGTGCAGGGCTGTTAGCTTCCTTTCCATCTCATTTTTTGTCTTTCGTTTTTTCCATATTTTCTCTCAATGTCTGAATTTTTTTGTCTGATGGGCTGCCCTCATAACGTCTCCATCCTATTTTCTTATCACCAGTTTCTTCTTCCCTCTAAGATCCTCCTTCTATTGTTTTACCTACCCTGTTTTTTCCATTTTATCTCCTCTCTTGATCTGTTTTTCCCTCTACATAACATGTCTTCTTTTCTACATCCTCACTTCCTCCTTATCTTACACCTTTGTTTAACTTCTTTTCAAATTTGATTTAGTGTAGTGCCCCCTTACTGATCATGTGTCTTCTTTTAAATTCTTTACAACTCCTCTCTTTTTACCAAGCTCCTTTCTTTTGTCAATTTATTTGTCTTTCTTTTCCTTTCCTCGCTATTCTTTCCTAATGACTCTTCAAGGTTCATTCATACTTTTCTTTCTTTCCTCTACCTCTATTTTGTCCCCTGTAAATAGAGATGTTCCAATGATCTGAATTGATGGAACCATGGGTTCTGTTGTCTAGAAGATGACCCTGAATAGGAATGTCCAGCCATCAGTTCACGACCTTACGGTCAAGTAAGATAATAATTTGAACTACATAATGAAGCCAACCTCTGGATGGTTAAAAAACAGAACCATTTGGAGAGGTCCAGTCAAAGTGTGAACCAAAATATGATTAGAATCTCACCAATATTATGCACCTTATACAACTTGGGAGGCAGGTGCAATGCAAAGAGGGACCACAGGATTTTCCAGAGTCAGTTAGATGTAAGACCACAACCTGATCAATAGCATAAAATAACATGTTGAGGAAGGTTCATGACAAATTTAAAACACTCTTATCTATGCAAGTACTTTTGATCATAAGTAGGTGGTAGGTGTTGCACTTCTGCATAAAAAAACAGTCATATGAGGTGTTTCAGGCATCTGGTTAAGGTGTCCATAGGGGACCAAAGTTGGCCCTTTAAGGAATTTGCTAAGACGTCGGCATAACACGACCAAAGGCAAAGGCCATAAGGCACCCACAGCAGCACAAATAACAAGAGATCAAATGGAAGAACAGTGATCGTTGCTGTGTTTCTGTTTGCTATGTTGTTATAAACTGCTCTTCCAATTTCCAAGGGGTGGCTACGTCTGCTCATTCCCTCTGAGTTACAACCAACCAGCATGACTTCACCACAGCTCCCTTCCAGCGACTCTATCGGGCCATTGTCAAGTACATACCACCTTGTTTGATTCAAGATATGGCCACGAAAATACGACCCTGTGGAGACACACGCATACTATGAAGGTCCAGTAAAATTACTGTGACGTTCCGATAGTGAAAATGGGTCCAATGAAGATAATTTTCTGGCCAGGTAAAACCTTGGAATGGTCATTATTATGGAAAAAACATATTTCAAACAAGATAAAAGTGATGTCAGTCAGGCGTCTAATTTCATGTTGATCAAAACTGAGAAACAGTGTGCAGAAAGTAGCTTGCATTACTTGAACCTGCCAAACCCTCTATTCTAAACATCATATAGTATTTAGCAATCAACGTTTATCTTCTCCAGCACGTACTCCTGAGTCTTCTTGTCCCACTCCTGAAGAACCATTTCAGGCAAATCTGGTAGTAAGGCATGAAGCAGTCCCTCAAGGCCAGAACGTCTGATAAATATCTCGCTGCTCTGATGTCTGTACCTGGTGATCTGACACATTTCTATCTGAAACATTATGCTAGAACAACATGCTTGTTTTCTTTAACTTGACCTACTGTCCTGGATTTTACTCATACTAAGACAGGGAATGATTAGTCAAATACTATTTAAATTAAGTATCACGACACCACTAGAGAAGCTTCAGAGTGTCACTCTGAAAGGGGATTCCCCTCCCAGACTTGTAACATTGGCAGCCTGATCTTGGATAAGTAAAGGAATTTGGATAGAGGGACTGGATCAAAAAGGGACTAAACAATGCTGGATGGTGTACATATTTACTTTTAGTGCACATGGGAAGAACATGTATATGTACTGTGGTGTTAGATGAGTATATCTGTGTATATAGCAAATCTGAGTGTGACAGTATTGGGGCCATTTGTATTCAATTTGGTTGTGTGGGAAGGGGGCCCAGTCTTAGAGGTCTGTCATCGCGAAGAGAGGACCGCTTGGCTCTCCTCAGCACCCTCCTCTCTATAATGGCTTCCAGTCTCATAAAAACACAGAACTGTGGGAAACCAGGCTAGGCCAGCGGCCAGAATACCCTCTGCAGATAGCCCAGCTGCCTCTACGTGCTGGAGCAGGTTGCGGAGGGGTAAGGATGGTCATAGTCTCTTACCAAGGGAACAATTCCTCCTAAACGCGTTGGCTCACTACTTCTACATATTTACAAAGATCAAATTTGCAGATAATATCTGGTAGAATTTTTTCTGCAGCTATGACAATAACAAAACGTCCTCAAATAGCTGCCAAGAGAAAATTCCCATTTTTACAAGATCTTTCTCACGTTCGCATGACATATTTTTCTCATTATTACAAGGCACCATTTTCTATCTACAGCCAGCAAGCTCAGGCCAGTACTGAGTCACTGACGCTCACTGATACCACACACATACACAGCGGGATTATGCATGGACTCCCAAAGAAAATAAAACTGTCTGGTCGTGTGATTGCTCTGGAAATCTGTGTCTTGTATGGCAGCAATTCAAGATTTTCTTGTTTTATCTCCAAAGAAACACAAGTGTTCAAACACGAATAAGTAATTTGAGGGAGGATCAGATTTACAAACATGCCAGTCACAAACTCTGCATAGGTTTGGGGGGAGGGGCCGGCTGGCAGTTCATTATTTATATGGGTAAATGGCCCAGCTGAAATACGTTTCAATTTAATAATTCAATGTATGATGTCTCAGTCTACACTCCACTGAGACTGCTCTTGTGAGAGTTTTAAATGGCATTTTGGTCCAATGTGATTCAGGAAAATGTCCTGTGTTGATGATGCTTGATCTCTCTTCAGCGTTTGATACTGTTGATCATCAAATTCTTATAGACAGGGTTAGGTGTTAGGAAGGGTGTTGGGTAAGGCCCTGGAATGGCTGACATCTTACCTGTCATGTCGATCAGTCTTCTTAGCCTCCTCTTCTTATAACAGAACCTTGAAACTGTCCTTTATGGAGTCCCACACGGATCAGTTCTTAGACCTATGTTGTTTTTACTGTATTTAGTCCCTCTTTGCAATATTTTATCCTCATTTCGAGATATTTCTTATCATTGCTATGCTGATGATATCCAGGTTTATATTTCGTTTAATCCAAATGAACTTTTTAAACTTCAGAGTCTTTTAGTGTGCCTAAATGCTGTCAAAGCCTGGATGGCAGTCAATGTTCTGCAACTGAATGAGCAAAAAACAGAGGTTCTTGTGTTTGCATCTGGGAAAAACTTTGAAGTAATTATGTCTTATCTGGAATGGCTTGTTTTTTTTTGCCAAATCCTATGTTAAAAATTTGGGAATGTTATTTGACTCAGCTTTCTCTTTTGAATCTCATGTTAAGATGTTGGTCAGGTCTTGTTTCTATCACCTGAGAAACATCGCCAAGCTGAGTCACATAGTCTCCCGTCAGGAGATGGAGGTCCTGATCCATGCTTTTGTGTCTTCAAGATTGGACTATTGTAATGCTTTATATAAAGGTCTTCCTGGAGCTACTATGGATCGTCTGCAAATGGTCTAAAATGTTGCTGCGAGACTTCTAACAAGGTCCTCTAAGTACTGTCACATCACTCCTCTACTTAGGGACCTTCACTGGCTTCCAATCTCCTTTCCAGTAAATTACAAAATCCTGGTCTTAACATGGAAAGCACTTCATGGACTAACCCCGGGCTATATTACGGACTTGCTGACTATAACCCCTCAAGATCTTTGAGGTCAGGTACACTGGATCTGTTGACTATTCCCCACTCTGGACTCAAAACAAAAGGTGATCGAGCTTTTTCGTTAGCAGCTCCAACACTCTGGAACTCACTGTCCCTATCCCTTAGAAATGTGGACTCTGTTATGGCTTTTAAGGGTCAGCTAAAGACTTATCTTTTTAATCTTGCTTTTAGCGTGATATCTTAATCTTGTTGTAAAGCACTTTATGACTGCTGTCTTGAAAAGTGCTATATAAATAAAGTTTTTCTTACTTACTATGATACAGTGCCTTGGTAAATTCTTTACACTCCACAATGTTTTTCTTCATCTTATCTCATTGAAATCACAAATGCCAATGTGTTTTATTGAGACTTTATGTGACAGAACATCACAAAGTGTGAAACAAACCAATGGACTATCCTAACTGCCTGAACTCAAACTTGGTCATGGCAGAAAGATTTTGCAATGATAGAAAATTTAAAGGCATTGACATGTTAGATGGTTATAATAAAGAACAACAAAAATGTCATAAGTTCAAAGGCTCTATGTAAAAAAACTGTTTCCTCCAAAGTCTGAAAACTGGTTGTTTCACCCTTGGTGGTTACAACTGGAAAAAAAATTAAACAAGGGTGAACCTTCCCAGGACCTGCTTGCCTACCAGAATTACTCCAAGAGCCCATTAACCTCTCATCCAGGAGGTTAAAAAGGAACCCAGACCAACATCTAAAGCAGTGCAGTTAAGCTCAGTCTTCATGATTCAACAGTAACAAAGAGGCTTTGAAAAACTTTCATCCTTGAGAGAATTCCAAGGCTAAAACCACACAAAGGCCTATCCCACTTTTTCCAAACTAACATCCTGTTGATACCCAAGGCTTTTGGGAAAATATCTTGTGAACTGATGAGACATAGACAGTGAGCAGGAAAGACGACTGGATTTACGCATTTAAACGGAGAACTTACGGATAATATTAAGAAGAAATGGAGAAGCAGGCCAAAGAAAAGGGTCCTTACTAGAGTTGAGCCGGATACTCGGCTGAAACGAGTATCCGGTACGGATAAAGCACTTTTGCCATGTACAAGTTTCATACGAGTAATACGAGTCAATATCTGTGCTCCAACTGAATAAATATTCTCATTGCGTAGCTGACTGTGTCTGCGTTCTGTGATAGGCTAGTCACAGCGCCGCTCTACTACACACTCACTCACACACACACAACACCGAGAAGAGAAGAGAAAAGAAGAGAAGAGAAGAGAAGAGCAGCAAACAGCGCTCTCTCTCTGTGTCTCTCCCTCAGTCACTGCGTTTGTTTAGGTTTGTATTTTACTGTAGTACTCACTTATTAACCAGTAGAGTTTTGGTAAACGTGGGTTTTTTTTACTTCACGCACTGACACTTTCTTGCTGTATTTTATAAAAAAAAAAATAAAGGTAGTTGTGGTATAAATAATATTACAAATTAAGCTACACACGCAAACACACACACAGACACACCTGGTGTGAAAATAAAAAAGAACCAAATTTTTTTTTTTTTAAATCACACTTATCATAAAAAAGTTAAAAGTTAAAAAATGAAAGTTATATTTAGATGAAAACCCTTGTTCATTACACTTTACTTCATAATTGCAACTGCATGTGTTGTATTCATTGTGGTAAAACTTGTTCTGTATATAGTTCGTTTGTTATCGTGATCAAAACCATTGATCTGAAGCTCAATGCTGATGCTGTTGTGTAAATAGTTTTCTAATCAGTAATAAATATAAAAATTTCTGATGAACCCATATCAATTGCATGTTTAAAATAACATACTGGTTAAAGCACCACCCATTTCAAGACAACCCGACCCACTTCCTGGTTAAACCCGCCCTCGTCCGGGTTAGGCCACGCCCAGTCCGAGTACGGATACGGATACAGATAATTCATATAGTTAACAGATACAGATAATGCTGTACTCGCTCATCCCTAGTCCTTACGTGGAGAAACTCACTACCGGCACCAAGCAGAAACGTAGACCCATACGAGCTGCCTGCAGCAGAAGGGGACAGAGATCTAGACTCTTTACCTCCGTGCACCTACATGGAGATCATTGATTACTTGGTTTTTGGCATCAGCTATTATACCATGCAATAATTCAAAAGCCATAAGTCATTGGAAAGCTAAGAGACATTCTGCTGTGGCTGGGTTAAAAAAAAGTCACCCTTCTTGTGCTGCTTAAAGTTTGCACTGTTTAAATTTCTATTTATATTGCTTATGTTGCTCATTGTGCTTTCCTTAGAGCAGATGGTAAAAACAATTTAGTTTTACTGCACATTGTTTTTGTTGCACTGTTTCAACTTTTGTAATTTGCACTGTCTAAGATTCTATTTGTTATATATTGCTCATCAAGGGCGTCAGTTTTTTAAGAAACTGCTGGGGACAATTATTGATTATTCATATCCTATAATTATTCAGCCGTTTGCTATATAGGCTATATGCGCAATAATAAAACGCGTTCCCTTTACAACCCTTGCTGTTCTGTGCGGGGAAACTTTATCTAACAGTCCAGAATCCTGCAATGGGGCGGGTACCCGCGGGTGGAATATTCCAAAGCAATCAAAGATTTACATTTACATTAAATCAGGGATCCCGTTATTTAGTCTTTGACAGTTTTTTAAACTTTGAAAAAATCTGAAACATATTTAATATTATTTAATTCTTCATGCATTTTAGTTCATATTCAGCCCGAACAATCTGAACAAAGATCTCCATGGGGCTGGGAGCACAATTGGATGTTAAATCTGCGCTGGTAAGAAATTCCGCATCAGGTTTAGAAAAGTGGTGAGGACATGTCCCCGGCGTCCAGGCTAAAATGACGCCTATGTTAATCAAGATGCTTTCTTTAGAGCACATGGTAAAAACATTATTTTTTTGTACTGCATATCATTATTTTGCACTGTTTACTATTTGAACTTTTTGTAATTTTATTTCGTAATTTCTATTTGCTTACATATTATAGTTCTCAATAAATACTGGTGAGCCACATAAAGTTGTTTCAAGAATTTATTTCAATACGCAACAGCAAAGAGGCACTCAGACAACACTGGCACATATTTGTTAAGCTGCTCTGATACCAACACCAACAAATGAACGTCTTCTGCTTCTGGCGGGTATTCTGACAACATGGCCGACGGGGGAGGGTGCGGTGATATCGGGGGCGGGGCACTGGGCCGTGACGACAACTCCTCATTCTCAATACTGCAATGCTAATGACGCTGATGAGAGAAATCTGGGGCAGCTCCTGGCCGTCAACACCAAGCACACAACCACAGAATCCTAACACCATCACTAAATCCTCTTGTAAGTATCTCAAACAATTCAACTGTCATATTTAAAATTAATATTACCTTCTATAATATATGTTCTCTCCCTTGTATAACTCCAACAGATTCCGGTCAGAAGATCTCTGCGCTTGCAAGCCGTTATCGTTTTTTATTATACAAGAAAACTGTAAAACTTTTGTCTGTTTTTTTAGGCCTGGTTCACACGGTGAGATTTTTAGGCCGATTTCTGCCCCGACTTTCCCCTTCCGACACGCCCCGATTATATGGATGACTCTTAAAATAACCCTAACAGACAACCCTGCTGTGTGTGGTGTGTTCAGAGCGCTGTGGTCTGCTCGGAAGGACGTCGGGACCGCTCCAATCACAAATCGGGGATATTCAACATGTTGGATTGTCTTGGCCCCATACTGCAACGTGTGTGGTTGAATGTGGCATGTAGCCAATCAGAAAAGTGAGGTGACAGGGAGCGATACAGCTTTGAAGCATCTATTATTATTTCAAAGTGTCGGCCAACTTGACCGCAGTCCACCAAGGCATAGAAGCAGAGATCAGTCAGAGCAAAGTGTGTAACGACGTTTCCCAGTGAAAAACAAAACAATAATCCACCTCCATATCTTTGTACAGCAGGCAGAGCCCCTGCTCCTGCTGTGTCCACTCCTTTCTCTAACGCCAGGATTTCATTATTTCTCTATTAAAACTGCCTCATCCTCTTCTACATCCATATTTGTTCATTCCAATGACATTTCTTTGGAATGGACAGAAGTCACGTGTGGGGTGCCCCACAATCACATTGTTTGATATTATTATTTGATCATGTATTTCAAACTTGAATCATGTTTACTTTAAGTTTCTACATAAGTTAGACAAAAACTCAAAGACTGCCTTCAGGAGGTATGAAAAAGCATGAGAGTTGTTGTTGTTTAGATCTGAGGATCCCGCAAAATAAAAAGACAGTGAGCAGTATTTCAGAGAATCTCTTCCTAGACAGTGTTTACAATAGAACGGTTAAGTAATGTTGGCAGGTTCTGCAGTTCAGACCTTACTGCATTTCTCTGGAATAGATCGTCTCATCCCACACGTTTCCAGCCAAGAGAATCTGTGGTCTGCCACACATACAGTTTTATGGTGGGAGAGCATGTTAAAAAGCAGGATTGCCAAATAAGTGATTGATTTCATCTATGCTGAAGACTGTGCTGTGTGCGGGTGTGTGTTTGGTGTCGTGATCTCTGCTGTGCTTTGTGTTACAGACACATGTTTGATACATTACTTGATTTGGACCCCTCACTCTTGCGTGTGGCAGACACTGATCAGAACTCTGTCAAATAACATCACCATGGTGTTTGCCAACAGAACATTTCTATTTGTGGGTGGCTGTGTGTGGGTGTGTGTGTGTGTGTGTGTGTGTGTGTGTGTGTGTGTGTGTGTGTGTGTGTGTGTGTCTGTGGATGGGGGGGGGGGGGGAATTGGGACAAAGAGGGCCAATGTAGAACAGAAGAATAGAGAGTTATGAATTATGAGACATGTTATCATGAGATTCTGTGTGTGTGTGCGCGCGTGTTTGTGGGCATTCTTTAGGGATCTCATCACTCACCAAAAAGACAGTGTCACTGAGTCAAATCTCTTTGTTTTGTGATACATTCAGGTCTGATCCACTACAGGCAGGAAAACACTGGTGCTGAATAGAGCTGAGGGCTTCCACTGACACGTATAGAATTACATGTTAAAAATGTTAATATTCAACAAGTAAACACAATGTGGACAGGTGCCAAAATAGCTGCTCTTAAAAGGGTGCAGAATCACAATCCCATTCCAGATTTTTGAGAGTTAAGAAAACTGAGACCATAAATTATTTCCAAACTGCAAGTTTATATATCCTGTACAATACAACTGAAAAAAAAAACACAAATCTGCTAGGGAGAAAAAAATTACAAAGACATAATGGAACATGCTGTATAGTCGATCGGCAGATTGGTGCTGCATCTGCAATGATGTGAGTGCTGTTGCATCTTTTGACCAAACACAGTTTATAGAGAGGATCAAAATGGTCACTTTGTACAAAGGTATCAGTCAGAGGAAGCACACAAAAAGCACCCATGGCACAGAGGAGACAATCATCAATATTTAGACATAGTAAGGGACCACAGTGACAGAAACTGGATTTTGTTTTCTCAAAACACAAAACTAATTTTTCATGGAGGCTGCAAAGAGACCAACAGGAACACTGAAGGAGCTGCAGCAGTTTCTGCTGTGTACTGCTTGTGTCCTAAATGTGACAAAAATGAAGTCGTATTCTCCTTATCTCTGGACAAAGGAATAGAATTGCAAGACAACAGCCTTTTCTTACGAAGAAAACAGAGACTGGGCTGAAATCTCCCAAAACTATGTGAAACTAATCTTGCGTCACCAAAAGAACACAATGAACACAATGTCATATTCTGCATTTACTTTTCTTCTGATGGAAGAAATTGTCAACAGTTCTAAATACAAGTTTTGACCACAAACCTTCAGGTGTTTGCTAAAAAGCTGTGGATGCAGAGGGATTGCATATTTCAGCGTACAAATGACTCCAAGCATACGTCCAAATCAAAAAATGGCTTCTACAGAAAAAAAATATGTTTTGTGTTCAGCTGTGTGTGCAGCTGTGCCTGATTACCAAATTGAATTCTGCCTTTGAGCAGCGTATATAAAGAGTCACAGAAAGTCATGTGATTTCCTGTTTCCTAATTTCCTCTTTTTGATACCAGACATGCTTTTGACTTATTTACACAGTGAAAACCAAGGTTTGTGCAGTTTAATCATTTTGTGCTTCATTTATCTATACAAAAAATTGCTTCACGTTGTTATGTTTTAACAATTTAAACAGTTTTGACAATTACCCCCCCCCCCCCCCCCCCCCCCACCCCCCCACCCCCTTAAAACTTGTGTTTGTTTTCATTGGTATCCATTATAGTTTTGGGCTCCTTTAGAACCTAGACTTCTGAAATTAAAAAATCTGGTTTAATAAAAAAAAGCTTCTGCTAGCTGGTTACATTTGGAATGGCCTAGTCAAAGCCCAGAACAAAATCTGAAGAAGCCTCTGGACAACAGAAGCTTTCACAGTCAGATCAATTTGGAGAACTCCAACAAGATAGAGTGAGAAAATATTACAGTTTTTCTCAATTGGTTTGGCTCATTTCTTGACACGGAAATTACATTCTCAAAAAACATGGACAAGTCTCCAAACCACTTTGCAATTGTTCACAACATAAATGAATTTCTCATTAATTTAATCAAATTGCAAATGGTTAAGTACATGTCTCAATGTCTCAGTACATCTTGCAACTGGTTAAGTACATGTTGCCTGCATTTAGCACAATTTCCAAGTGAATAGATCTTGTTGATCTAAACTGATTGTTGATTCTCAGTCTAATGGTTGTTCGCTCCAAAGCGTGACAGCGTCATTTCATTGTATAAGTCATCACATGCACAATAGTCTGTTCAATTGTCAAAATTAGTCAAGAACACAATACCATGAATGCCATATATGAATCCCTTGGAACATTTGATACATTTATTACAGCAATTAACAGTCAGGTGAAACTAAAACTTGACTAACGAAGGAGGAGTGTCACACATCTCAGATGACCAATCAAACAGTATGTTTAGTTACCTGACAGGTGCTGTGCATAACTGTTAATGCTGCCAAACATGTATATAAAGAGCTTGACCATACAGGACTAGTACAGTTTCTGAAAATGGAGGCACCTGGCCAAATAAATGAACAAGGGCAACTGCCTGCTCGAGTAAGAGGAGTAAGGGTGCGTGGTGGTGGAATAAGGGGAAGAGGCAGAGGAGCACGAAGACACCATACTGTCCTGGAAGAAATTCGGGCCACAATTATAGACCATGTCCTCAACCATGGCCTCACTATGGCAGAAGCAGGTCGACGAGTGCAGCCTAATGTGCCTCGCTCTACAGTCTCCTCCATCATCCAAACCTTTCGCCCATCATCCAAACCTTTCGCAGGGAAAACAGGTATGTAGCCAGTCAATAATGGAATCATATGTTGTCTAGGACAGGACACTGCATACAGCAAGAAATATATAATATAATTCTATGTCTAGGATTGGACGACAACCTCGCAGGGGTGGCAGAGGAAAACTTCTCAATGAGCACCAAGAACAAGAGCTCTGTAACATGGTGAAGGCAAATAATGCCATCACATTGAGACAGATCCACCCTGCAATCCTACAAGACAATGCCATATTCCAAAACGTCAACTCTATAAGCATCTCCACAATAAAGCGGATATTGAAGAAGCATCACATGACAATGAAGCAGATTTACAGGGTACCATTTGAAAGGAACTCTGATAGAGTGAAAGAGCTGCAGTACCAGTATGTACAGGTAAGTCAGTTACTGGTTGTCCATCATTATAACCTTTTTACAATTAAGTAGTGGGTCCCAAACCTTTTGGCTTCAGTACCCACTTTATCTGATTTGTGTATCCAGGCATGACAGTATTTGACTTTTCGCCTACAACTGCAGCTTACTGTATGATGCAATTATTATTATTATAATCCGTTTTTTGAAGAACATAACAGACCATAAGAAAAAGGGTCAAAGAGCTGCAATTAGTGCCTCGCATGTAAATCTATCTACAACTGTGGGTTTTAGTGTAACATTTCAGTATGTCTAGTCATTGATGATTTTCCCCCTCCCCTCTCTGTCAAATACCCCCTGTAGTAGCTCTGCATAGGGGTACATGTACCCCAGGTTTGTAACCACTGGAGTAGTGGCCAGTAGTATATTGAACTTGGAGAACATAGAACATTCCCATGTAATTGTCTGTAACTGTAGTGTATGATTCTTCTGTATGACTGATTAGATTTTTTTTTTTACTTTACGCTATTGTAGAGAATAATGGGATTGGAAGGAAATGAGACCCTCACATCCTTGTGTTTGTGGATGAAGCTGGCTTCAACTTGGCCAAGAGCCGAACATGTGGCCATAATATTATTGGCCACCCGGCCACGGTGGGTGTCCCAGGCCATCGAGGGGGCAATATAACTTTGTGTGCGGCCATATATGAGAATGGTGTGGCCACTCACATCCCCAGTCTTGGCCCATACAGCACACAGAAGCTCCTCATCTTCTTGGACCGCCTCCATTTTGATTTGATCCCTGGAAATGAGAGAGGTCTCGTAGGGCCTCAATTATCAAAATATGTATTTGTATGGGACAATGGGAATTTTCACTGAGGCCCGCTCATCAGGGACTGGTTTACTACTCATCCAAGGATGGTCATGGTGTTTGTACCACCTTACAGTCCTTTCCTCAATCCCGTTGAGGAGTTTTTCTCCGCTTGGAGGTGGAGAGTGTATGAGCATCGGGCTCAAGATCAGAGGTCCCTGATCCATGCCATGGACGCTGCGTGTGAGGACATTACAGGAGATCAGTGTAGGGGATGGCTGCGACATGCACGCCGTTTCTTCCCTTGTTGAATCGCAAGGGAGAATATACGATGTGATGTGGACGAGAATCTTTGGCCAGACAAACATCAGCGTGTGGATTGCCAGGAGGGTGTGGACGTCTGCCAGGAGGGGGAGAGTGAGGACAGCGACTAGTGAAGAATTGTTGTGTAACTCCAACTTTATTTACAGCACTGCAGGCTGCATATAATTTTCATTTTTTGTTTGTGTTATGTTACGCAGAATACATTTTTCTTTTTACTCTGATGTATGGAAGTTACTTTACTTGTGAGTGATAATGATTAGAATGTCCTTGGCAGTATGAGTGCAATGTGTGATGTCAAACTTTGGACTCTTACTGTAACAACAAAGAAATAGGATTTGAGGGTGTTTTTTTCAGTTTCTGTTAGCTAGACAAAAAAAGTAACAGTAACTATTGTCAATGAAGGATTGGGCTAAGACTGAAAGGTGGACATGAGGGACATTGCAATGGTCCTCTGTCATAGTGACAAAACATCTAAACATTTAGACTTGCAGTGCTTGCACAATGCCAAAGGGACAAAGCATTTTGGGGGCACTGACTGTTTAAATGAGAAGGAAATTTAGTTTTGACACAGTGAACTGTTTTGGTAGAGGTATGAGCTTTTGCAGGTGATCCATGGTGTTGTGTGAACCATCCACGTTATTTTGGCAAAAGCACCAAGAGTGTTGAGAACGTCCAAAGCAATTGAGAAGGATTTTGCCATTTTGGGGGCATTGACTATTTTCATGAGAAGAAAATTTAGTTTTGAAGCATGAGTGAACTTTTTTGGGAGAGATATGACATTTTGCTGAGTGAGCTATAGTGTTGTGCTGAACTTACGACTGTTTTGCCAAATGATCTTAGAGTTTTGAGAATGTAATTTTGTGTCAAGAAATGAGCCAAACCAATGGAGAAAAACTGTAACAAGCCAAGATAAATTCATACAAATGCTAAAATGGAAAGATATTAATGTGTTAATTGATATAGAGTGTTTGAAAACAAGTCTCACATTTTTATTTTTGGAAACCTTTATGCAATAATATAGCTAAAACCACAGGGATTTGGGGAAAAACCAGGCACATCCTAAACAACAAAACTTTGCTCACTGTGATTGCCATATTTAGATTATTGTGTTGAAGTCTGGGGTAACGCATACAAAAGTTCTCTACAAAAATATGGACAGCGTAAAAAAGAGCAATAAGGATTGTACACAATGTCTGGCATATTGAAGACACAAATCCACTTTTTATTTAAAATTACAACTTTTGAAATGGATGGATTTGGTATAATTTAAAACTGAAGGAACAATATACTTCCAAAGAATATTGTAAAAAATGAGAAGAGAGAGGGAAGGTATGACCTGAGAGAAAATTGTAAGTCAAAGCAGCCACTCTTGAAAGCATGTGCAGATCAGTTTGTTGAGTGATTTTGTGGAATGGCTTAGATGAAGAAATGAGAACATTGCAAAATGCAAGAAAAAATATGACTACATAATTAATAGGTATACAAATGAATGAGGTAAAAGGGTATTTCAACTTTTAATTTATGTTAATCTGCGTGTATGTGTAATCAGCTCTGACATGTATTGTAAATTTGTATCTGTAGGTGCATTAATGTATGTGTGGGTATTTGTATTCGTGCTTATATGGATAAAATCCCTAAAATCTTGGACCAACATCCTGCTTTGGAAAAGCTTGTCATTCACGCTGGATCAGCAGATATCGCGATGAGACAATCAGAGATTCTGAAGAGAGACTTTTCTGATCTCCTACAGAGACTTGATGGACTTAACGTAAACATCCTCATCAGCGGACCAGTCCCTGAAGGGAATGATGAAAGATTTAGCAGACTCCGCATGCTCCATAAATGGTTGAAGAAACAATCAGCTGAGAAGTCGTTCACAGTTATTAATAATTTCAAAGTATTTGGAAGTGCTAATCATCTGTTCAAAGAAGGGATGCGTTATCTGAACAAGGCCGGAGTAAGGCTCTTAGCAGCAAACATTTTTTCTTATCAAAATCAGAAAGCAAAACACTTGCTCCCAAAAGCTGACCTTGAGGCGCCCATGGATATCAGAGAACAAAAACAGCAAGTCATGATGACACCACAGGACCGAACAGATAAACAACCATCAGAGATTAAGTCTTCATCTTCCTGTGACTCAGCCACATCAAATGAGTCTCCATTTAGAAACTTTACAGACAGACTGAACGAGCAAATCAAATTTGGGAAAAAATTAACACCTAAACTTAGACTACACCAAACGCCTGGGACTAGTGTCAATAAGCCTGGGAGCTTCCCCCCACTGATTATTACAGATATTTGATATTTGAGGGAACCGGGCAATAAATCCACCCCTACCGTCTCCCAGAATTCACCCGGCACCCCTGAGGCTATATCAGTGATTATCAGCAGCAGGAAAAATAAACCGTTAACCACACGCTCTCATATTAAACAAAATCTCAAACTGATAACCTGTCAGAAGGTTCAGCTGCCCATCATCACAATACTTAAGTTAGCTTTATTAAACATTAGATCTCTATCCGGGAAGTCTTTTCTTATCAATAACTTCATCACTGAGCATAATTTACATGCCCTTTTTTTATCAGAAACTTGGCTAGATGAAAATAACGAAACAACTGCATTGATAGAATCTACTCCTCCAAATTACAATTTCTTAAGCGAGAACAGAAAACACAGACGAGGTGGAGGTGTAGCCCCAATCTTTCACAACTCAATGAACTTTAAAAAGGTAACTCTGGGCACGTTTGATTCTTTTGAATACCTAGCCACCCAGATAAATGAGCCTAACAAAGCTTTATTTCTAAGTTTATATAAACCACCAAAACTTAACTCTAACTTCTTTAATGATTTCAATGACCTTCTTTCTGTAATATGTATCGACTATGACCAACTAATCATCGTGGGGGACTTTAACATCCATACCGACAACCCCCAAGATAGACAAGCAAATACATTAGATGATACTCTCCACAAATTCGGACTGATCCAGCATGTCAAACAACCAACACACAATAAAGGACACACTCTGGACTTAATTATCAGCAAAGGTTTAAATATTTCCAACATCTCTGTAATTAATATTGCATTATCTGACCATTTCTGTATTTTCTTTGAAAATACCATCTCTGCTAAATTATCCAGCCACAGTAAGACCACTATAAAAAAGCGTTTTCTAGGGGACAGTTCAGTAGAAACCTTTAAACGTATTTATCCTTCCACCACATCCCCCTCATCTCCCAACTCAAACTCAGTAAATAAGTTGGTAGATAATTTCCTTGCGAAAATCTCAGACATCATGGATTCCATTGCTCCAACTAAAGTGAAAGTAGTCTCAGGTAGAAAAAAGTCTCAGTGGACAAGTAATCCACTGGTACGTAGTGAAAAAAGAGAGTGTCGACGAGCCGAGAGAAAATGGCGGAAAACTCGACTCCAGGTTCACTGTGAGATCTACAAAGAGAGACTGAATAGATATCAGCTAACTATAAAAGATGCTAGGGAATCGTTCTTTTCTGAAATCATCAACAGAAACATTAATAATGCACGGACTCTATTTGCAACAGTGGAAAGACTAACTAATCCTTTAGTGACAGTAGCCCCTGAACTAAATTCTACCAGGGCCTGCAATGAATTTGCCAGCTTTTTCACTGAAAAGATTCTAACAATTAGATGGTCAATCTGTACCTCAATATCGAACCCACAACCAGTGCCATCCCCAAACAACAACAATGTAGAGAAAATGTCTAAATTCCATGAATTACACCAGAACAGCCTTGAAAAAATCATTATCCAATTAAGCTCCTCCTCCTGCTATCTTGATATCCTACCCACAGCTTTTCTAAAGAAAGTTCTTCCTGTTATTGGTTCTGATCTTGCTCAAATAGTGAACTCATCACTGCTATCAGGTGTCTTCCCTCAGGCTTTAAAAACAGCAGTTATTAAACCACTGCTAAAGAAGAAAAATCTGGACAACACGTTAATGCAGAACTACAGGCCAATCTCTAATCTTCCATTCATCAGTAAGATTATTGAAAAAGCTGTGTTTCAGCAGTTAAATGGCTTTATAACAATGACAAACCGTTTTGATGTTTTTCAGTCTGGTTTCCGCGCTCACCACAGCACCGAAACTGTCCTCGTCAAAGTATTTAATGACATCCGCATAAATACAGACTGTGAGCTGGCGCTGGTTCTGTTGGACCTCAGTGCAGCATTTGACACTGTTGATCATGATATTTTATTGGAACGACTGGAGAGCTGGGTCGGACTCTCTGGTACAGTACTTGCCTGGTTCGAGTCTTACCTAAAGAACAGGGACTTCTATGTTTCAATAGGAAACTTTTCATCAGAACGAACATAAATCACATGTGGGGTGCCCCAGGGCTCCATCCTGAGGCCCCTCTTATTTAATATCTACATGCTCCCACTAGGCAAGATTATAGCAACCAATAACATTAGCTAACATAACTGCGCAGATGACACTCAGCTCTACATTACAATGTCACCAGGTGACTCTGAACCCATTCAAACCCTAAATCAATGCATTGACCAAACAAATGGATGGATGTGCCATAACTTTCTCCAGCTGAATAGAAATAAAACTGAAGTGATTATTTTTGGACCCAAGGAGGAACGATCAAGAGTCAGCACACAGCTTCAATTAATACAGCTAGAAACTACTGATCAGGTTCGAAACCTCGGTGTAGTAATGGACTCAGACCTGAACCTCCAGGGTCACATAAAGGCAATAACAAGGTCAGCGTTCTATCACCTGAAGAACCTCTCTAGGATTAAAGGACTGATTTTGCAACACGACCTAGAAAAACTCATCCATGCGTTTATCTTTAGTCGGATTGATTACTGCAACAGCATCTTCACAGGTCTGCCTAAAAAGTCAATCAGACAGCTGCAGCTGATCCAGAATGCTGCAGCTCGCGTCCTCACTAGAACCAGGAAAGTAGAGCACATCACCCCAGTTCTAAAGTCCTTACACTGGCTCCCTGTAGCTCAGAGAATAGACTTTAAAATACTTTTACTAGTTTATAAATCATTACATGGCTTAGCACCAAAATATGTTGAAGAGCTTTTGTCATGGTACCAACCACCAAGACCACTCAGGTCCTCCAACTCTGCCTTGCCTTGCCTTGCCTAAGTGTCTACACATGCATGGATGTGTAATTACGAATATATTGAATTACCATCTTGATCAAGAATTTTTATGTAAACATAGGGACAGGACTGCTTCCTACTGTTCCCTTTTCAAATACATTTTATTTAGTTTTACAGATTTTTTTAATCGTGTTTTTTTCATATATTTGTTTTGTTGAAATTTTAATTGTTCAAACTTTTAAAAAGAAAGGTGTGAGATAATGACAGGTCCGTGCCAAGGAAGCCTGCATCCTAAAGTTTTAATTCAAGGGTGTGGACACTTAAACGACCAGGTGTTTGGACTTTTCTTTCATAAATGTATTTGTCAGCTAAATTATGCATATCACATTCAAAGTGCGAATAAAAAAAAAAATGTTCTCAAAACCCTGATTGTATGGACTTTAGAGAGCTACTGTATACTACTAGGCAATTATAAATATTGAAAAGCTTTGGAGAGCAACATTACCTTACTATTTTAGTTTAAAGAGACAATAGCTTGTTACCAATGGTAGAACACTCTTAATACTGCTTTTATCATATTCCATGTTTTTAGAAAATGCATGGAAGAGTCAAGCATATGTTAAGAGTTGAGATCTGAGTTTATAATGTCCTAATTCATTGTTATTACAGGAATAAATTTCTTAATCACAATAAACGGCTACATTTTGTGTCATGCTGCCCTAATCACCTGCTCCTCATCATTGTCCTCACCTGTGTCTCTCCAATCATCCACACCTGATCCTCCTCACCTCGTGCCTTTAAAACCTGTCACTTCCCTTCACTCAGCGCCGGATCATTGTCGATGTCTACATGGTGTGTTGTCCTGCTGTTATCCTGTCCTGCTCGTCCAGTGTCCTGTCTCTCTGTTCCTGCCGTCACCACGATCATCATCACTCCACCAGCAGCACCTTAAATAAATATCCTTCACCTTCTACTGGCGTCTGCGTTTGGGTCCATGCTTCACACCACATCCCTGACATTTTGACAGCATCTGCATGCATAGGTGTTTAGCAGAAGCTTTATATCTCGTGAAAAGGTACCTGTCTTTTTAGACTTCCTTGAGGTTCAGCTCTTCAAACCTGACGAAATTCACACATTTTGCTTAATGATCCTAACAGATACAGTGGGGCAACAAAGTATTTGGCAGCCACCGATTGTGCAAGTTGTCCCACTTAAAACGATGAGAGGTTTGTAATTTTCATCATAGGTATACTTCAACTGTAAGAGACAGAATGTAAAAGAAAAATCCAGTTAATCACGTTGTATGACTTTTAAAGAATTTATTTGGATAATGGTGCGGAAAATAAGTATTTAGCACCTACAAACAAGCAAGAATTCTGGGCCTCACAGACCTTTTACCTCTTCTTTAAGAACCTCTTCTATCCTCCACTTTTACCTGTATTAAATGGCCCCTGTTTGAATTTGTTATCTGTATTAAAGAGTCGTGTCCACACCTTCAAATGGCCAGACTTCAACCTCCAACATGGCCAAGACCAGAGAGCTGTTTAAGGACAATCTCCCTCGACCTGGGGCTCCATGCAAGGTCTCACCTCGTGGTGTACACATGATCTTGAGAACGGTGAGGAAAAAGCCCAGAACTATACAGGGGGAACTGTTGATGACCTGAAGAGAGCTGGGACCACAGTAACAAAGGTTACTATTAGTAACACACTATGTCATCATGGATTAAAATCCTGCAGGTCCCCTTCCTTAAGCCAGCACATGTCCAGGCCTGTTTAAAGTTTTCCAGAGACCATCTGGAGGAGGATTGGAAGAATGTCATGTGATCAGAAGAGACCAAAATAGAACTCTTTGGTATAAACGCCACTCGCCATATTAGGAGGGGGAAGAATGTTGAGTTGCATCCCAAAAACACCATACCCACTGTGAAGCATGGGAGTGGAAAAATTATGCTTTGGGGCTGCTTTTCTGCAAAGGTGACAGGACGACTGATCCGTATTAAGGAAAGGATGAATGGGGCCTTGTATTGTAAGATTTTGAGCAAAAACCTCCTTCCATCAGTGAGCACTGAAGATGAAACGTGGGTGGACCTTCGAGCTTGACAATGATCTCAAACACATCGCCCTGGCAACAAAGGAATGGCTACGTAAAAAGCATTCCAAGGTTGTGGAGCGGCTTAGCCAGTCTCCAGACCTCAATCCAATGGGGATGGCTAGCGTGACATCACGACATCACTTCCAGGTCCAACCCGCCGCTGCTCCTAATGTAAACACAATGGCGGTTGCCAAGGTTGATTCTTTTAGATGACTTAATCATGTAAATTATTACTTAAATTTCATAAATTATTTTAATCTTCTAAATTATAACTAATTATTGTAAATTACTTTATTTTCGTAAATGAGTTTATTTTCGTAAAATATGACTTTTCATACATAACTACCGTAATTTTCGGACTGTTGAGCATACCTGAATGAGCCGCACCAGCTACATTTGAAAAGAAAGTACATTTTGTTCATATATATGCCGCACTCAATGTAAACCAGATGTTGTCATGTTGTAACGTGAGATATTTACACAGAAAGACGGTAGATGGAAGCTGTCTTTTTTTATTACCCCCGCCAGGACGTAATGTTTTCGTGCCCAATTATCTGTCTGTTAGCAACATAACTTAGTAAGTTATGGATGGATTTTGATAAGATTTTAAGGAAATGTCAGCAATGGGAATAGGAACAAGTGATCCCATCTTGGGGTTGATCTGACATGAAGCGCCTATTCACCCACCGACCGGCTGTGCTAAACTCCACTCCTCCCCCGTGTCAAAGAGCTCACAAGCGGCATCCCTCGTGCAGCAGCCCCGAATCTCTGCTCTCCGCTGGAAAAGCGCAGCCATGCATCTCATTAACAGACATTTTATTGGTAAAGTACAAAATATTATAATATAACAACATGGTGATGGGGGGATGAGTGGCCCTGGCGGAGGTCTGTGCTCTCCGAGTGTTCTACTACACTATATATATATATATATGGAAATGTTTTCTGTTTTTATTTTTTATTATTTTTATTTTTGGATTTTAATGTCTCATTTTGTCTTGATTGTACAGCGCCTTGTTTTTGACTTTTGATCATCTTAAAGTACTATAAATAAATTGACAGATTAAACTATTAAATGACAACTTTATTCTCATAAATATTGACTTTAATCTCTTTTATTTTATGTGGCCCCACTCCATCATAACAGCAGCAGGTAACGTTATTTAGGCTAACGCTTAGTGCAAATACTGGCGCTAGTCCACACTTTTAAAGAGATCCATCTTATTGTATCAGTTTAAGCCATCTCCTCCTCTTGTTTTTGTCCAGAGGAAAGCGGCAGTAACATATCGTTTTATTGGCATAATTTGAAGACCTAGAGGAAACGTTGAATCTCTGTCATTGCCAACCAATGTTACTTTACAAAGGATTGAAGTGAACCTTTGATAGTGACCAAATACTTATTTTCTGCACCATTATACAAATAAATTCTTTACAAATTCATCCAGTGTGACCTCTTTCATTTTTTTTAAGTGGGACAACTTGCACAAAACAGTGGTTGACGAATACTTTTTTGCCCCACTGTGTGCCCATATCTGCACCAGAGGCTAAAAGACACTACTCTGTCAGATTTAGTCAGAATGCAGAAGACAAAAAACTATACAGGATTGGGCCACATAACAACACCACTGTGAAGAGGACTGTTCATAAATACGGGGTTTATCAGCACTCCCAGATTTGACCTGCTGCATATTAGAGTAAGTGGCACCTTGGTAGCTTTAAATGATAGGGTACCTTCTTGTTGTTCAGGAAAACCCAAGTCTCAAGACCTCTACATTTCAGATTTTTATGAAAAAGAAAATGTCGTGGTCAGAATGATCTGTGTTCTTGTCCTCACCACCTCAAGCTAAAAAGCTATTTTCTCTGTTTTTGCAGAGCATGTAAAACCAGGCCAACCCACAGAAGAAGTTTTAATTTAGCTTCTGGTAGCGTTGTTTTTTGAGGGATGATTATTTTTTCAGTCACGGTCTTTTAGCTATGACAAGGGTCAGAAAGTAGAGGAGTCCATTGTATCTCTGGAGGAGCAGCAGAGTTCCACAGATCAGGTGATATAATCTCAGGAATGCAGCAGTGGGTGAGGACATGGGTGGGCTCAGCGTAGCAAAGGTTCATCAGTCATCACTCACAGTTTTCCGACATTACAGATGCCGATGCTGGAGCTGGTATCTAGCCCACCCTCCCTCTCGTTACTCGACGGCCTTTCACCATAAATGCCATCCATTTCTGCAAAGCACTTGCAGTGTTTGTGGTCTGGCTCATTCCGGCCGTTGAGGTCCTTCACGGCCCGGTTTCCCCCAGCAAAGTTTTTAACTGGCTGGAAGCCATGCGTCGCCATACTTTGTGACATCACTTCACACGCACACTTGCCAGGCCATTCAGTGGCTACCACTACATACGTAGGACAAAGGTAGTGGAAATGCACTAAATAGGGGGGGGGGACCCCTCCCGGTTCGGGCGGAGCCAGCCCTACTGGGAAAGGGGCAAAACTCTTTTTGTTTGACAATTCTTATGCATTTTCTATGAAACCGGATTTACAAATGACAAAAGCATTGAGATTTGGTTAAACAATAAAACAACTGTCATCTGCAGATGTGTAGATATTTTTCTGTAATTTTTCAATATTTTAAATAATTTTTCTCCGTAGAGAAACAATAACATAAAAATACCCTTCATAGAGTTGTTTTAATCTCTTGCTATGATTCTTAAACCTTCAGTGCTGCTGTAAACTGTCCCCATTATCACGTGTTAAGGCGATTGTAATGACTGTGGTAGTTTAGATGTATTTTTTCTAAGGCCGAATATCTTAAAAGATTGCTTTGGCGTCTGTAACCGTCTTTAAGTGAGCAAAGCTGTTTCGAAAGGTGGGCGATAAGAAAAGCTGCAAACCGCCTTTGTTGCCTTTCATTCGAGACAGGTCTAACCTGAGGCAGCGCTATAGGTGAACCTCCACTTTCAAATTTTGCTCCTCCTTTGCAATGCTAGTTGTGTGCTTTTTAACAAAGGATATATTTCAACCACAGAATCAAATGATTGAGTGGATCACATTTTTAAATCAAAGCGTAGTCTCTCATCCAATGGATCAGATTTTATTGACGCGAGGACAGGAAAAACCTGATGCCTCTAAGTTTAGTCACTAAAGCTACATGTTTTCACAGCTGTTTTACACATGCACTCACTTTTTGCACATACAGTTGAAACCAGAAGTTTACATACACCCAAACAATACCCAAATAATTTCCCTGATCTCAATCCTATAGAGAATTTGTGGGCAGATTTGAATAAGGCGTCAGACGGTGAGAAAAAAATGCTTATTTTTATTTTTCTTGAGTGTATGCAAACTTCTGGTATCAACTGTTCCAGGTTAAACAGATTCTATTAGCAGCTTTCTTTCCTCTGCTCGTCACTCACTCTTGCAGGTTGAGCTATGCTATCAGTAACGGGTCAACACACAGACAGGAATACCTACACAATACGTGTTTTTTTCCAGTTCTTCTGGCAATTCACAATTGTTCAGCAAATGTAAATTCCTGTTAAGCCA
Source organism: Valencia hispanica (assembly GCA_963556495.2). Classification (NCBI taxonomy): domain Eukaryota; kingdom Metazoa; phylum Chordata; class Actinopteri; order Cyprinodontiformes; family Valenciidae; genus Valencia; species Valencia hispanica. Next base: position 48,697,264 of record OY747708.1, read on the forward strand.
CAACGCTGAAACCAAAAAGGGCATGAAAACAATTTGAAACAGTTAATAATGTTCCACTTCCAACTGGAAGAAATGAAATTTATGTACTGTCCAGCTTCCAGAATTCCGGTTTTCTCCTTCAGGCATAAGCCAATGGTAACTGATAACAGCCTTTAAACCTCTTCTTAGCTGTAAGGGAGTAAGGCCATGTGTAATCTGAAGACTAAGAACATTAGAGATTTTCCTAGAAGAAATAAAAGGTTCAAGAAATGTTGCTGTTAATATATTGATGGTAGAAGAGGGCAAAAGGAGAGAAATCAGCTTCACATTTACACTTTTTTCTTTAAACTTAAATACTGACAGCTGGATGTACCTAATAATGTAAATAAATAGAATTGGCATGCTCAGGTATGGCTTGCTGCTACAGAAAAATCATGTCAATATAGACTCGAGAATAAAGAAATGAGCACCATGCCATTGGATGTCAGCCTCATTTGACTCGATTCAGGTACAAAATCCCACCTATACGTACTTACTAGCATGAATTACCTCAAAGTGGGCTGCTGTGGACACAGTATGTGGAACGGGTGATGTGACGAATGTACATTCTTGAGACATCAGGGAGGTTCCAACAGATGCAGGTCTATTCAGAGAGCAGCAGAAGCATAAATTACTCCACATACAGACATGACTTCATCAGAGGAAAATGGATAGTGGTAAACAGATGACTACTTTAGTCTTATTTTAGACAGAGATAGGAGTTTTATTGTGCTGACATCTTTAAAGGAGCAGATTTAAATGTGTGCTTTGGGGTCTTCAAAAACTTCTGCCAGTTTTTCCATTATGACTAATATTAAAATACAATTAAATCCTTTGCAAAAGTATTCATACCACCTGACCCTTTTCACATTTTGTCACATTAAAACCACATACTTTAATGGATCTTATTCTGATGTTATGTGATGGACCAGCAAAAGCTAGTGGAAGGTGTAAAATAGTGTCATATTTATTATATCGTTTTTACACCAATGACTTGTGACTTGACTTAAAGTGCAACTCACTCCCAAATCAGTTAAACTGTATAAATTAGTCTCTAATAGGGTATGTGCACATTCAGGCAGTTCGTTTAGCCATTTGAAAAAAGAAAAGAAAAAATATGGGGTGCCCCCTGGGACATTATTCAGAATTGCCTTACATATACACATATAAAATTAAACTCTTCCACATACTATACTGAAAACCTTGCACAAAGACTACTGAAAAGCTTGCATATAAACTACTGAGTAGATATACCTTTTATACACACTGGTGAGAACCAACGTAAAACCATGTAAATGCCGATGAATTAAAGGAGCATTTCACCCATGGAAACATTGATCTTCATTAAAAGTGGGTCAAATTTGTAGTCGAAATGTAACATACATTTTGAATTAGGGGTCCAACTGACCGAGAAAAGACAGAAAATGACTTTTGGGTGCATTTGTATGAAAGACAACAATTCCCACAATGCACCACAAAGCACAGCTCTGCAATCCACTCCCACTAGCACCGCCTCCGTCTACAAGGCTTGCTGTTACGACTCACACTCCCTTTCAGTAGGTGGCGGAAATGCACCTAAAGTTGGTTGCCACCCGCCAATAAACAAAAGAAGAACAAGGCTTGCTGTTGAGCTTGAACTCCCTGTCACTGCACGATCTGTTCAGGAAGCACGATCCGTACCATGAGCCCATCTGCGCATGTGTGCAAGGAACTACTTCCGGGGGGTTTAGTTCTCGAGACACTACAAGATGGATGGATTTGCGCTCTTTAAATTAAACATTGACTTCAACTGTGACTTTTGTCATATAGAACCAGAAACTATCATTCATCTGTTTTACCGCTGCACATATAGCAAAAACCTCTGGAGTCATTTAGAGCAATTATTTATAGGAAAGCCAATCATGTGATCGGTCTCCAGGAGAGGCCGATCACATGACCGGCTTAGAATTACGAATGCAGCGAGTAAATTTATCAGCAAGTAAATGTATCAGATAAATAAGAAAGCTGTTAAGATTACAAATACAGCAAGTAAATTTATCAGCAGATCAGACAACTAGTGTTTCCCCGTGATTTTTTTGTTATGTTGTTAATCCTCTTTGTACAATGGTTCAGCAAGATTGCCTATCTATTTCTATTTATTTGTAAAGTGTAAATGGCCTTGATCTGTAAAATTAACAAATAAAATAAAAAAACATAAGAAATCTACCCGGAAGTAGTTCCTTGCGTGCATTCGCAGATGGGCTCATGGTGCTTCCTGAATAGATCGTGCAGTGACACTCCCCACTAATCCAAAACACCGCATCCATCTAGCTGTTGAGCTTGACTCATTAGTAAATTACTCTTTCGAGATGGTGAACTATTGCATGGTACCGCGATGTTCAGTCAGAACAAGGAAAGGACAAAAAGTAAGTTTTCATATTCTACCGAAAGATATGGAGCGACGCAAACAGTGGCTGAGAGTGATAAACCACCCGAGCTATTCAGAAGACACAGCCGTGGAAAACCTAAAAAATCTGAAGGTTTGCAGTCTCCATCTAAAAAAGGGAAGACTTCGAACTCAATGTCTTTGGAATGAAGAGAGTAACTCTTTTGGACACTGCAATTCCGTCGGTGTATACCTTTCCTGATGACGATGAACAGCCTGGAACATCTGGACCGAGCAGCCCTAAACGCATTCGCTTGGAGGTAAGAGACTTGCTCGACTGTATTTCTGAACACACCTACAGTCTACTGTTGTAAAGCAGGACATAAACTATGAGTTTTATATACATTTGCTATTTACAAATAAATCTGTCGTCTTCCGCATTTTTTCCTCGGTTGTAGTTCTAATGTGTCGGCATCACTAAACTAGGGTGACCGACGTCCCCGATTTCCGGGGATAGTCCCCGAAAAGGCTGCCTTGTCCTCGGTTAAAAGGCGACCCCGAATTGAATGAGAGAGAAAATATTCATAATTATGAAATTAGAATTTTGACCACCGCGCAAAAAAATGAACCCCGATTTTCGATTTAGAAATCTGGTCACCCTACACTAAACTCCACCTGTGAGCAGTGGAGTAGCGTATTAGCAATGTAGGCTAACAAAGACGCTCCAATGTCCTCTAACATCAACACCAGTCATGCAACCTACCCCTGTCCAAGCAGCACAGATTGTAAGTTTGTACAGCACATTGGATCTAATAGAGTGCTAAAACTAATGTATGATTGAAATTTGTGGAATTTAACACTGAAAAGAAACATCTTCTTGATTTTACAGTTGCCATGGCCAGGCGTAAATAGAAGTGCCAGCAGCATTGACGTTGATGTAACCGACAAAAGCTATCAGCCTGAGTCATCCATCAGCCCCGCATCATCAGAAGATGAAGGTGGAAAAGACTGGCATGAAAAGAAGTTCATTGTCACTGAATCCAACCTCATGTCACTGTTCAGATTCTGCCAGATGTGTGGGAAACCGATTTCTGCAAAGAACATCTATGATACTGGGGCACAGAGGAAGGTGAAATCGACTTGTCTTGGGGGCCATTCGGGGACTTGGACATCTTCATCTGATGTTAGGGGTATGCCAGAGGTGGATCTCCTTTCTGCGGCATCTGTTCTGTTCAAGGGTGGAACATACACTGAACTGTCAGACTGTGAATAAAACAAAACTTATTCAATACTACACTCTTTTCTGTCTACACCAAAGTTCAACATTAGTCTGTAAAAGGAGGAAAGTGGATGTGAATGAATGAAAGTATACCACAAGTACTCTTATATATATTGCCATTGTACAACTTATATACTTCTAGTCCACATTTTAGTTTATTGACCTATACTTGAGGTATACTTTAATGAATTCAGAATTACTAAAACTAATATTACTATTTTGCTAGTTATAAGTATACTTGTAAACTCAGCAAAAAAAGAAATGTCCTTTTTTAAGGACTGTGTATTTCAACAATAATGTTGTAAAAATCCAAATAACTTTACAGATCTTAATTGTAAAGGGTTTAAACAATGTTTTCCATGCATGTTCAATTAACCATAATCAATTAATTAACATGCACCTGTGGAATGGTCGTTAAGACCTTAACAGCTTACAGAAAGTAGGCATTCAAGGTCACAGCTCTAAAAACGCAGGACACTAAAGAGACTTGTCTACTGACTGTGAAAAACACCCAAAGAAAGATGCCCAGGGTCCCTGCTCATCTGCGTGAACGTGCATCAGGCATGCTGCAGGTAGGCATGAGGACTGCTGATCTGGCTAGGGCAATAAATTGCCATGTCCGCACTGTGAGACGCCTAAGACAGCGCTACAGGGAGACAGGAAGGACAGCTGATCATCTTCGCAGTCGAAGACCACGTGTAACAACACCTGCACAGGATCGGTACATCCGAATATCACACCTGCGTGACAGGCACAGGATGGCCACAACAACTGCCCGAGTCACACCAGGAACACACAATCCCTCCATCAGTGCTCAGACTGTCTGGAATAGGCTGAGAGAGGCTGGACTGAGGGCTTCTAGGCCTGTTGTAAGGTAGGTCCTTACCAGACATCTCCAGCAACAACGCCGCCTATGGGCACAAACCCACCTTCGCTGGACCAGACAGGAGTGGCAAAAAGGGCTCTTCACTTATGAGTCACAGTTTTGTCTCACCAGGGGTGATGGACGGATTCGTGTTTATCGTCGAAGGAATGAGGGTTACACCGAGGCCTGTACCCTGGAGCTGGATCGATTTGGAGGTGGGGGGTCCGTCATGGTCTGGGGCGGTATGTCACATCACCATCGGACTGAGCTGGTTGTCATTGCAGGCAATCTCAATGCCTTGCGGTACAGGGAAGACATCCTCCTCCCTCATGTGGTACCCTTTCTGCATGCTCATCCGGACATGATCCTCCAGCAGGACAATGCCACCAGCCATACTGCTCGTTCTGTGCGTGAGTTTCTGCATGACAGCAATGTCAGTGTTCTGCCATGGCCAGCGAAGAGCCCGGATCTCAATCCCATTGAGCACATCTGGGACCTGTTGGATCGCAGGGTGAGGACTAGAACCATTCCCCCCAGAAATGTCCAGGAACTTGCAGGTGCCTTGGTGGAAGAGTGGGGTAACATCTCACAGCAAGAACTGACAAATCTGGTCCAGTCCATGAGGAGGAGATGCACTGCAGTACTTCAAGCAGCTGGTGGCCACACCAGATACTGACTGGTACTTTTGATTTTGAGCCTCCCTTCATTCAAGGACACATCATTCTATTTCTGCTAGTCACATGTCTGTGAAACATTTTTAGTTTATGTCTTATGGTGTTGACTCTTTTAGTGTTCATACAAATATTTACACACATTAGGTTTACTGAAAGTAAAAACAGTTGAAAGTCAGAGGACGTTTCTTTTTTTGCTGAGTTTATGTTTCCTAAGCATGTTACTTGTAGCACACTATCTATATACTTCTTAAATTAGTTTTAAGTTAACTCTGTATGTACACCAGACTAATGTTTACAAAATCAAGACAGAATGTTGAGAAAAACTTAGATATATTTTAAGTGTTTTTTCACAAAGTACCATACGGTGCATTTGTAATCCTGCTTAGATCATTAAAGATGTGCATTTAAAAAAAAGAGCATCTATGAAATCAAGCCCTCTTTAGCTGACAAAATCAAAGGAAAAGTGCACATTTGCATGTAAAAATGTTAACAAGTGTCCAACTGAAAACTCCCTATAACAAAAAAGGCAATTGCATGTATATTTGGAACCATATATAAAAAAAACAAATGATACAATAAAGTATACTTCACTATACTATTAAGTATATAAAATATAGTATATTAAAAGTAACCTTAAAGTATACTGCCTCACTTGTAGTATAGAAAAAGAATACTCATTTTGCTAAGGGTATCTTAGGTCCAGTTCTAAAATGTGTGTTGTACAATAACTATTTCTCTATATACTTGGAGAAACACTACAAAGGAATACAACTACGTAAATGCAAATCATTTATTTACATAATTATAATCAACTACAACAGCAATAATGGAAGTTATAGTTCCTCCAGAGCGTCCTCAACTTCTTCATGTCCTCTAATATCAGTCTGGAGTTGGATACTTCTGGCGGATTGCCTGCACAACACAGGCGGGTAAAACGACACGATGGCCTCGGCCTAATCTTTCGCCCTGCAGCACCCATTCCAGAAAGTGTCTGTAGGCTGTTAGGCGACATTGTCTACAAAACATTGAACACACAGTTAGCGATGTATGGTCTTAGTGTTTAGAGTGCCACAGTCACGTTATAACTATAGTTAGCGATGCAACTGCAAGCTATTTGTCTAGTAAATAAGCCAAACTCAGCTGGTTGATGTTACGTATTAACCAGGAATAACTCTGTGATAATGATTGAACAAATCGTGTACATAGATGTACTCACTTTATAGTCAGACGTCCGTTTGCGCCTGCAGGCTTCGGCTGTCTTTTCCAGATGATTTTCAGGATTCTGAAATATGTCTCCAGGACGCCACTGTCCATATGCGGGGCGAAGCTCGGGTGGTCCACCACACAAACCCATATCCTCATCTGAGGCAGAAATTTCGCCCAGAAGAAACTGACATCTTTGGAATTCTCTGCAGCAGAGGGACTCAATTTCTGTCTCCGTAGCCGCACACCGAGAGCACAGGCACCACCAGTTCGTCTCAGCCTGAGACAGTCCTCCGGCCTCCGCCGCCTCCTGCTCCTCCATCTGCCTCAGCTGTTCTTCGCTGTATTGTGGCTCATAAAGGTAGCCACGAAAATCGGATTCGAGCATCACGCTTTCAAAGTCACCCTCTTCCGTATCGGATTGATTATGTTCCGCCAAAATTGTGAAATCAAGCCTGCTTCTACGATAGTCTGTTAGCTTAGCTTCCAAACAAGATGGCTGCTTTATCCTTTCAGTTTCTTAAAGATAAGTCCCACCCACTGGTCAGTGATAGGTCTGTTGCGCGAGTGGGTCCCACCTATTAGCCCCCTCCTGGGAAAATGAAAAAAAAAAAGTTTGTAGTCTAACACACTCAACGAAGATATAGGACTTCCTGCTTTAAATGACGCAAAATTACGATTTTTACGTCATTTAAAGCAGGAAGTGCAACACTAAAATCCCTATTTCTCTTGTCTCAGGGGAAACTGAGGGTATAATGCGCGACCATTCAAAAACATGACTGGGTTTCTAGCGATACAAAGCTTAATGCAAATGGGTGAAGTTTCCCTTTAAGGTTTAGTAATATTTATGCTGTGTGTGTTTCAGAGGACTTTCCTCATCGACGCAGAGACATCGATGAAAAAGCTGAAAGGAAAATAGTGCCATTAATATGTCATCAATGTGTGTGCTCACAGCTTTCCTTGCCCCTCGTCCCTTTTTCCTACTGCCACACACCCCTGTCCCATGTCCCATAGATGTCTTTTCTGCAACACTTTTGATTTTTTTTGGCATTTCTTTATTTCATTCCACTTCATAGTTGTGCACTACTTTGTGTTGCTCTGTCACATAAAGTCCCTAAAATAGATCATCTTATACATATAATATTATAGAACTAATATATAAAATACATGACAATATAAATTTATGGTTGTAGCATAACAAAATGTGGAAATGTTCATTGGGTTTCAATACTTTGCAAGACACTGTTGTAAAGGAATAACCTTGTCAAAAACAAAAGTTCACCTTAATAATATCATATATTAATAATAATGTAATGTAACATTGGTTGGAAATTATAGAGATCAAACATTTCTTGTAGGTCTTTTTACACACTGTAGCTGGTACTTTGGCCCATTCTTCCATGCAGATCTTCTCTAGAGCTGTGATGTTTTGGGGCTGTCGTTGGGCAACATGGACTGTCAACTCCGTCCACAGATTCTGTATTGGATTGAGGTCTGAACACTGCCAAGGCCTCTCCAGAACCTTGAAATGCTTTTTACGTAGCCACTCCTTCGTTTCCTGGGTGGTGTGTTTGTAATCATTGTCATGGTCGCCCTGTCCCCTTTGCAGGAAAGTAGCCCCAGAGCATAATAGAGAAAGTATAGACCACTAGCTGAAAAAATGCAAATGAGACCACGCCCCTTCCGGCCACGCCCACTTCCGGATACACCCACTTCCGGATACGCCCCTTCCGGATACGCCCACTTTTGCAGGCACCCTGTCTGCCGGGATAGGCTCCGCCCTGTCACAATAAGCTCCGCCCCCTGATGGTCACGCCCACCTGTCACAATAAGCCCCGCCCCCTGATGACCCCGCCCACCTGTCAATACGGGATACGCCCCCTGGTGGCCACGCCCACCTGTCAAGATAGGACACACCCACCTGTCAAAACGGGGTACGCCCCCTGGTGGCCACGTCCACCTGTCAAAATAGGACACGCCCACCTGTCGAAATAGGGTACGCCCCCTGATGGTCACGCCCACCTGTCAAAATATGGCACTAAATGGCTCCCTCTAGTGGTTCTACAATTAAACTAAATGCAAAAAATGAAAATACCTCCCCCTAGTGGCCCAATAAATACTATTACACCAAAACTTATAAATGCCTCCCTCTAGTGGTTCAAAATTAATATAACAGCCTATTGTATAATTGGCCCCCTCTAGTGGATCAAAGTAACATTACATGCAAATGTAAAAATACCTCCCCCTAGTGGCTCTAAAATTAAATGACATGCAAATATGAAAATACCTCCCTCTAGTGGTTCTACAATTAAACTAAATGCAAAAAATGAAAATACCTCCCCCTAGTGGCCCAATAAATACTATTACACCAAAACTTATAAATGCCTCCCTCTAGTGGTTCAAAATTAATATAACAGCCTATTGTATAATTGGCCCCCTCTAGTGGATCAAAGTAACATTACACCCAAATGTGAAAATACCTCCCCCTAGTGGCTCAAAAATTTAATTACAGCCTATAGTATATATAGCGCCCCCAATGGTTTAAATCTAACTCCTCAGTGTCATCAGAACATGTCCGAACAAGTCCCTTTAATATTATACGGTCTGGGCTCTGTCTCAACATGACTCCTTGAGCATTCCATTTTATTTTAAACAGTTAAAAGGTGCTTTTTAGCTTCCTGACTTTAATTTAAAACCACATTAGCTCCAACACTCTAGAGACACCATTACATCTGATTTTAACAATTCAACCATGATAAATTAAACTTGTAAGAGCACTAAAAAGAGAATTTATTCACCCACAGCTATGTTGAAGCAGATGCTCATCCTTTTGTTGATTTTAAAAATGCACCATTACACAGTCTTTAAAAACAGTTAAGGATTTAAAAAAACATAACTTTAAACCTGGGTGCTTTAAGCTGGAAATAAGAAATCTATCAAACTACTAAAGTTACTGATAAAAAACAGTCCACCAATCAGCGTTTGACACGCCCCTGCTCTGCTTTGTATTCGCTGTATTTATCACGCCCCTGACTTCACCTACGTCCGCAAGTCAGGTAAACCGGTTTGGGCGGTGCTCACCGGGCGGCATTTACCTGTATAAAAGGCTGTCGGAAAACGGTTAATCTCTACAGCATGCTGGAAGGACCTCATTCAACAATCCGACCTTAAGGACACGGAGCGCGGTGCTGCGACGAACAAAGAAAACAGCGGTTTCACGAAGACTGTATCACCGGCTTCATTCGAGGGGAATCCCAGAAGCCCGCGTCATTGTCAGACCGCGTCAGAGCTGAGTCCTGGCGGGATTCCCGAGCTTCCCCTGCTAAGAGCTGGAGTTACGGGTTCAGCGGTGAAATCAACTTCACAGCGACTTCAGGAAATCTTCACATCGGCGACCTGTATTATCGGTTTGGAGCGAGGTGAGTAAATGTTTTTTTTAGCTCGCAATTGTGCGATCGTCTACGGATGTTTCATAGCACCAAGATGGATTCGCTGCTGGCTTATCGATAGATTCACCATAGCATACATACTCTGTTACAGCTAGAAGTATCGCTCAACTCCAGTTGCTGCTCTGAGCTGGTTTTGGGCTGGAGCGGGAAAAAGGCGCTGGAGATTGTTACAAAGCGAAACTCCGCTCCGAGGTGAGTTTACTGTTTGTTAAATTATGTTGACTGTTTATATATGAGCGTTACCGTATATGTATTTATTTTATTATATTCCTGACTTTTACCTGCGCTTTATCATAGATCGTGATCGAAGCGCGGAGCTGTTTGCAATTGGATCTCAGCGGATCTGCCCAACACCAGCCTTGGCGCTCCGGTTAGCTGCGAGACTGTCTGGAGCTTTCTCCAACTTGTGTATTGTCTGACTCTGAATGTTTTTTCATGTCCTTTTTTTTCTGATCGTGTGTTTAAATAGCAACATCAACCAGTCACTATGAATGTCCCACAGAAGCTAAATAGTCCTCAACCGTCTAGTCAGGAAGATGAAGAATTTCAGATCAATGTACGTGACGAATTCAATAACATAGAGATCCGACACAACTTTGTCCGGCCTGAGGGTGATCATCCGTGTCCTTATGAATTTCATAATCACATAATGAATATGCTCAGGGGTTTATCAGACCGGGTAACACCGCTGGTTAACACTAACGATATTGTGCAGATAGAGGTTAATGGACCCGGCGTGTCTCGCAGCGTGACTTTCTCTGTCGATGAAGGGGGGAGTAACGTCATGCACCAGTTCGAAACGTTTTTAGATGATCTGATGCAATCCAATGCTGAAATAGCCTCAACAGAGCGTTTGGAGTTTGTAATTCAAACAGTGCGTGATCTTAGCGGGGGAGCTAGACGAAAAGCTGAAATGTCTCTCGATTGCGAGCTTATACACAAGAAGAGACGCCACCTATATATTGTGAACAATGATCGAGATGATAAACTGTGTTTTGCTATTAGCTTAGCCTGTGTTGCAGACCCTAGCCTCGGCTCCGATGCGGCTATACAGCTCGGTAGAGAGTTGCAACAGCGTGCAGGCCTTTCAGAACACACCCCCGTCAGATCAGGCGATATCCACAAATTTGAGAAGTTGTTGAACAGAAAAATAGTTGTTTTTATCAGAAGTGAGGGAGAGAGAGCTCTAGGGAAGATTCAGACCGACTTTGAGGAACGAAGCAGGACTGTTTTTCTATTGCACTTCCGAGACCATTACTACGGGATCAAAAACTTGAAGGGTTTTATAGGGGCTCGGGATATTTGTCACTACTGTTTCGATCCTATAGGGCATAAATACAATCATGTATGCAAAGGTTCGTGCGCTGTCTGCAATGATGCAGCGTGTGCTCAGGGGGTTACAAATCTGATTCTTTGTCATGACTGTAACAGATATTGCAAGAACCAGACGTGTTACGATCGACATAAAGTACCTGAGCTAAAACCCAGGGCGCGTGTGATGGTCAGTCATTGTGATCAGGTGAAGAAATGTCCCAACTGTGGGTTAAACTATAACCAGAGTCTCACAACAGGCAAGAAGCATGTGTGTCAAGGGAAGAAGTGTAGGATTTGTGGGGGTAAGCTTGACAAGGACCAGCAGGCATCAGACCATAAATGTTATATCCAGACATGTTCTGTCGATACCGAAATAAGTGACAAGGTGATTTTTTACGATATTGAAACTTTCCCTGGTGCGCAGGGTGAGCATGTTCCATTTCTGATCTGTTCAAAGTCCACATCTGGCGAGGAGTGGTCAGCCTACGGTAATGATTGTATTCGGGAGTTTATTCGTGAAATCAGGAGGCCGGGCCGTCGGAATTACACATGTGTAGCCCATAATGCTAGAGCTTTTGATTCCTACCTTGTTCTGAATGCAATGACGGAGATGGGTTTAAATCCTGACATCATTATGCAAGGGTGTAAAATTCTGAGCATCACTGATCCTGATTACGGTTTGAGGTTCATTGACAGCCTATCTTTCCTTGCCATGAAGCTTAGTAAAATGCCTGAAGCCCTCGGTTTTCCTGACCATAGCAAGGGCTATTTCCCACACAGTTTCTCATCCTCTGATAATCTGAGCTATGTAGGTTCTTACCCGCTGCCATCATTTTACGGTGTTGAGCGAATGAATCGTGCTGAGCAGGAGGAATTCTATACATGGTACGCTGAGGTTAGCAAGGGCGTGTTTGACTTTAAAAAGGAGGCTCTCTTTTACTGTAAGAATGATGTGGAGATACTCCTACAAGGATGTACAAGGTTTCGTCAGGAGTTTTTTAACGACAGTCAGATTGACCCTTTTAACAGGATCACCATCGCAAGTGCTTGTATGAAGGTGTTTCAAAGCAATCATTTGAAGGCAGACACTCTCGCTGTGCCTTCACCTACAGACTACAGCGAACAGTTTAAAAAGTTTTCCACCGCTTCTGTTGAATGGTTGGAATATGTTTCACATACAAGGAGGGTTGGAATACAGCATGCTCTAAGAGGTGGCGAGAAAAAGATTGGATCATACTTTTTAGACGGTTACCTGGAGGTAGGGGAGCGTAAAATAGGGTTTGAGTTCCATGGGTGTGAGCATCGTGGCTGCAGCACCTGTCGCTATCCAACAGCTGAGAGTCCATTGACCGGTGTGCCTTATGGGCAGCTCTACACTGCGACCATAGAGAGGGAGCATGTGCTGAGGACTGTGTACGGTATAGAGCTCGAGGTGATGTGGGAACATGTGTGGGAAGAAATGAAGAAGAGTAACGCTGATGTGAAGCAGTTCATGATGACCTACCAGGCTCCTGCACCACTTACCCCCCGTGAAGCGCTTTTTGGAGGGGGTACATGTGCAGTCAGGTTGAGGTACTCTGCAGCCCCCGGTGAGCAGGTTCTTTACCAGGACGTGTGTAGTCTTTACCCATTTGTTCAGAAGACGAAAAGCTTTCCTGTAGGGCACCCGATCATAATCAGGGAAAACTTTGAGGATCCTAGAAATTATTATGGATTTATCAAAGCAGTCATTTCACCACCTCGTGGTCTTTATTTCCCCATTCTACCATTCAGAACAGATCATGGAAAGCTTGTATTCACCCTCTGTCGCACATGTGCATTGGAGAACAATCAGACACATAGTTGCACCCACACTGACACTGAGAGAGCCTTAACAGGTGTATGGGTGTCTGAAGAGGTTAAAGAAGCCCTTTCACACGGCTACAGAATCGATCAGATCGTTGAGGTGTGGCACTTTGAGCAGCATAGTGATCAGATCTTTGCAAAGTATGTCAACTCCTTTTTGAAGACCAAGCAGGAAGCTTCAGGTTATCCCGAGGGTGTAGAGAGCGAGGAGGACAAACAGAAATACATCCAGGATTTCATGGTGAATCAGGGTGTAGAGTTAGACCCTGAAAAAATTAAAGTAAACCCGGCAAAACGTCAAGTAGCCAAGCTGTGTTTGAATTCGCTTTGGGGAAAGTTTGCTCAAAAAAATGACCAAACCCAAACCTCAATCATTAAACACCCTGACAAGTTTTTTGAGTTCCTGTTTTCAGGGAAGTTCGTCGTGACATACTTCAGCTTTCTGAACCCCAAGATGGTCATGATTCAATGGAAGTACAACAAAAACTGTGTAACGCCCCCTAACAAAACCACCAATGTGTTCGTTGCCGCATTTACAACAGCTTACGCACGACTAGAGTTATTCAGATACCTACACCAACTCCAAGAACGGGTACTCTACCTTGACACAGACAGTGTGATCTATGTTGTGCGTGAAGGCGAGAGCTCTCTGCCGACAGGTAGCTATTTGGGTGACTTGACAAACGAGCTCCCACCAGGGGACACCATTCAGGAGTTTGTTGCCGCAGGGCCAAAGAGTTACTCGTATCAGACAAAGCCCAGGGGGAAGGTTGTGATGAGGGCAAAGGGGATATCGCGAACCATAGAATGCTGTGAAAGGGTGAATTTTGATACAATGACAGGACTTGTTGACGGTTACCTGGGTGGTGAGAGAGGCGAGGTACTCAAAGCACCGCAGCATTCCATCAAACGTGATAAAAACGGGTTCCATCTGAGGAATCACTCATTTACCAAAACTTTCAGGGTGGTCTATGACAAGCGGAGGTTGTTCCCAGACGGAACGACGCTACCATTTGGTTTTTGAGGGGGAAAATGCAGCATCAGGGTGAACTGGAAGCGATTAACTTTGATCCAAGATTTAAAACTCCTTTTTCAAGTCTTGTGGTAGGCCCGAGTGGCTGTGGGAAGTCTTTTTTTGTAAAAAATGTTTTGATTAATTGTCTACATGTGATGGATTCTGTACCTGAAAATATTGTTTGGATCTACACTTCATTCCAACCATTGTATACGGAATTGATGAAGATTAATAAATCAATTAAATTCATCGAAGGATTGCCTCATTCCTTTGAAGATGATGTTTTATTCCCCCCAGATCAATCGCATCTATTGATTCTCGATGATGTACTCTTTCAAGCAGCTGAGCATCCAGAGGTCGTGAAAATATTTACACAATATCGACACCATAGAAACATGAGCGTTATGATGTTGACTCAGAATGTGTTTCTCAAGGGGAAACATACTCGAACTATCAGTCTTAATTGTAATTATATGGTCTTGTTTAAAAACCCACGTGACAGATTGCAGGTAGCAAATTTAGCACGTCAAATTTTCCCTGGACAGAAACCCTTTTTCATGGAGAGTTTTGAAGATGCTACGAGCCAACCACACGGCTATTTATGTGTAGACCTAACCCCTGACACACCAGACCAATACAGGCTCAGGACAGGTTTACTTCCTGGACAGTGGCCGGCTGTTTACATAGCTAAGAACAAGTGACCAACATGTCGGCACGCATAAAAAGAAATGCGCCGTTACTAGGGGCTCTTTTTCATTCCACACCCCAGAAACGTAAAGATATCCTAACTCATTGTTCTCCCGACTTTCTACAAACCTTGTGCGAGATTGCTTTAAATGTGCTGAAAGGGAACATCAAGCTGTCCACAACACAATACAACAGACTTAAGAAGCAGAAAAAAATCCTCAGGCTGTTGGCTGATCGGAAGGTGGGGTTAAAGCGCAAACGACAGACATTGAAAACCCAGACAGGAGGAATTCTCCCACTGATTGCAGCTGTAATACCGTTTCTCGGAGAATTGGTGGCTGGAATATTCCGCCGGTAGAAGTGTATTATGACACTGAGAGCATCACAGAAAATGTTTCTAGTCTCACCGCATCAATTAAATCGTCTGAAGCAACGGGATAACTCCGGAACCATACGACAGAAGGCTCAGGATGACACTGATGAGGACATGCAGGCAATATTGGATAACCCAAACAGTGCATCGTACGAGAAAATTAAACGCTACCACGCATTACTTCAGAAATACCTAACCCTCCTTAAGCAAGGAGAGAACGAAGAGCCGCGTGTCACCCTATCGCTGCAGAGAGACCGTGCGAATGATGACCCCCCGAAGGACAACCAGATCGTTAGTGGGTATAGCCGAGGTTTAGACGGTCTAGACTCCTTAGAGACCTCTTCTACACCTGCCGTTGAGAGTGTCGTGGATGAGAGAGCAGGCAGGAAATCAAAAAATAAAAAGCGCGTATTGATGTCACCAGTTTGGCCGTCTTTAAAGGCTCCAACTGCTACAAAACGGCGGGAAAGAAGGAGGTCGTTCATGATGTCACCAGTTTGGCCTCAGAATGCGCAGGTACCACGCAGAAAGCGTAAGAGTGTTACCTTATCACCCCTCTGGACCAGAGCGGAAGATCATTTCAGTAAAAAGTCTCTTCGTAAGGCAACCCGAGCCCCCAGCTGGCTCACATTCTCCCCCTAGCTGCATTACTACTGAATAAGCGTTGTTTCTTTTCATAATAAACGATATGTGTTCACATAATTTCATGCCTACAGGTTTATTTCATTCCATGTTAAACATCATAAGTCTAATACATTTGATGCATATTCTCATACATATCAAAACCCGTAACAATCTTTAAACACATCTAGAGAACAGGTTCTATGCGTGAAAAACGTTGTGTTTCGCTTCATAGCACATTTCACATACTTTTTCACAAAGTTAGATACAAGCTCATCATTTGATTCAGGAATTTGACAATACTTTGATAAAACTTGTTGCATGGAGAGACCACAGGCTCTATGGCATAAATAAAAAATACAGTGATGCCCACAAACAGAAGATTGAACGCTCTGAAATTGTTGGTTATGGTACATTATCACAGACGAACGATCTTTCAAAAAATCCAAAATGGATGAAGGGTAATAGACAAATTCTGGTGAGTACCCGTAAGAGTCAAAAAACGTTGCTTTACCACCCTCTTCCAGAGTGAGGGCTAGCCAGTGTTCCCCAGGCATGTTAGAAGGGTGTGTATTGACGATAAAATAAGCCGGTCTGGGGAATGTCAGTGGTAGCAGCTCCAGTTGGTCGCTGGCCCATACACCGCAGAAAAGCTTCCCAAGCAGATGACTGAGTATTGCATCGAGTTCGTGATTATTCATGTTTCCAAGTGGTTAATAATAATCCACTAAAACTCTTCTTTTAGAGTCTATTTCCAGGATGGAGTCGTAGCACGCGTATACAATCAGCGTTGTTGTGTGCGGTGACGGTGTTCTGAATCTCATTTCTAGCCTAATGTTACCACTGCGTACTGGTGATAGTGCTTCTGATTCAGCACATGGGTCGAGATTAAAAGCAAATAATGCGTAACCCGTGTTAAAGTCCTCCCTAGTTATGCTTAGGGGGAGATCCTTTAAATGCCTCCCTGTGGATGTAAACAGGTTGTAATATTCTCGTACAGAATTACCCTGATCGAAGTTGGGTTGGAAGGCCTTAGCAGGAATCTGTCTACCATCACGGGACAGAGCTAGATACTCCATATTATAATGGTTGAATGAAAACGGATTCAAATTGCGCGCTCCTGTGAAGGCCTGGTGATTAACCATCGAAATAACCACATATTTAGGTGTCATACCCAAGAACAGGTTCTCCTGAGTGCATATTCTTGAATGTTCAGGTATAGAGTATGTTTTTACATTCACATGCGATACCGGGTACAAAGCATTTCCTTTCATTAATGCGGTCTCATGACCGAGCCGTACGGCGGGAGATACAGTCACCTTTTTGACAAAGAGAGCTGCACCTAAAATCCATAGTTTGAAAGTAGAATCTGCAGCCCCCATAAGACAGAACGCATCGCTTGCTCGTGTTAGCTTAATTCTTATGTCAACAGAGTTCAAAAGTAGTCTTTCACAGAATAATATGTCAGCATGAAGCGGTCCTAGCAGGTGCACCTCTCGAGATTGGGCTGTAAAGGAGGCACGTTGGTTTAATCCTTCATTCGGTCCATCAATGGTCTCTGTAGAATCCATTTCATCGGCTGTATCTTTATAAAAAAGCCCTGCACTGAACTGGCTTTTAAGGGTTTGATCTGAATAATTAAGCAATGTTTCGATCATAGCTCTATAAGGATGCGTAGCGCTGGACTGCGATATTAAACGGTCTCCAAGGGTTACATCACATTGGGAAAAAATTGTGTTCAGAGGGTAGTTAATTAAGCCGACCTTAGCGTCACGAGCCATGGGCGAACCGTTAGCATTGCTAATTTTAACTCTGAGATGGATCAACATGTCATTTAAATCGGTATACGACTCGCCCCCACCAGGGATAAAAAAGTCTAATGGTCCTCCATCGGTGATGGCTGAAAGGGGTGAAATCTCAGTGTACAGCTTATCCTCTACCGATAGTTGAGTCATAGGCGCTGAAAATAAGTCAAGCTCACCGAGCGTACACTCTCCCGATTTGACATGTAGTAGAGCCATATTCCTATTCGGTTAAAATATGTCAGAGCCTCTGCCGGACTTCCTTCCCCTCTGCCTGCTCACCCTGAGTGGTTTCTTTTTCTTTG
Organism: Valencia hispanica; assembly: GCA_963556495.2. Lineage (NCBI taxonomy): Eukaryota > Metazoa > Chordata > Actinopteri > Cyprinodontiformes > Valenciidae > Valencia > Valencia hispanica. The sequence goes on from OY747708.1 coordinate 48,715,079, forward strand.
TCTTGGCTTGTTTTCTAGTCATCCAAACACGCTCTCCAGGGGGTCTCTTTCGACCTTGTCTTGATAAGATCATTATTCCTGAACCTTCCTGAGCATCAGAATTCTGACCGATCTTGCTCTTGATTTTATTGACCGCCCTCCCAAAGACGTCCGAAGCTATATTCGATGCCGCAGCTTTAAGGTGCGGTTTAGCAATCGACACCCCTTTCTTAACAAATGGGGATATAAATCGGAAGAGGCGGGCAAACACAGATCCAAATCCACGACCATACATGACAGGCTGTCCTGAGAACCCGGGTAGCTCTCCACCCATCTGGTTCACATAATATTGTACAAACCGCGTTGGTTCTGGTCTGTGTGTTAAGTATGCCATTTTACCGCAGGTGTCAAAACCGGTTTAAAGTGCAGCTTCACGATCGTCTTCCCGTATACAAAGTTCACACACTCGTTACGATCTGTTTTTACCTGTATGCAGATTGTCTTAATATAGCTTTTTGAAACGGGGAGGTAATGCACTGTGTTATACCTCACACCAATCACGTCACCGAATTTACCATTTATGTTTACGACACCGAGCAGAGGTGAGTGACTGTCACCAACAGTTTGGAAATGGATTATGTCTGTATAGACAAACAGGTTATATACACCAGTGCCGAGATCCGCTGGGTGGGGCGCAGGTCTGTTGGAGATGGTCCACCATTCGTCAGCGTTCAAACCGAGCATGATGGAGAGAGGGTTGCTAGCTCGAATTTTGTATCTTCCATCCCCCTTGAAGTCAAACTTTTTCGAGACATTATTGTAGGTTAGATCGATGCTCCTGTCATATTTCTTCACGGCTGGGACTAGAGCATCTGAGAGGTCTTGAGGTCTCTCAAAATACCCCCCTCTGGAAAACTTGGACCTGGCGTATTCTATACGGGGTGTATTCCTCTCATCTTTAGATTTGTCTCCCACCTCATAAACAACCTTCTTTAAATCAATGTACGAATGCTGATCCGACAGGTTATACCATGTATGAGGGTAGACAATTTCACACAGTCCCACTACCCAGTCTCCACTTAGCTCAATAGCCTTTGGAAGGTCTGTAGTATAATTTGAGCTCGTGTTATCTTTAAATACCTCTACGCTGGCGTTGGAAGGTAGAGTTACATAGAACCCCTCATCAGACATTGTGAATTTGATGGAGCAAAAAAAGTCATCTAAAGGCTTTGGAGGGTAAGGTTTACTAATTAATCATAGTCTGTAGAACCCACGCTTTATAGTGAATCGACGACGTGTTACACGGTTTTGTGGGCGATATTATTTGACACTTTTAACATCTGAGGCTCTGACCCAACTGTTGAATTTTTCGGGCCAATTTCTCCACCTCACAAAGACTTGGTCCTCCCCGTTGACTCTCCGCCGCTTTAAAATCTTGTCCACGTTATACACCCGCTCACCATTAATTTTTACTTTCTGCAATTCGGCCTCATAAAACGATCCGTGTATTCGATCCTGATCATAATCAACTAACTCGTACACTGGGGGGTAGCGGAGTATGCAACGGTCAACCGTAAATATTTCATCTGTGAAGCTGTTCTCATATTTCTTATCAAATACCCCACGTAGCTTTGATATTCTGACCAGATCCCCTTTCTTAAACTTTGTCTTTATTTTACCAGAGTCTATCGATGGGGTGATGCAATAGAGGTTTTTCATGACTTGAGGAGTATTCTCTGACGTCACTTGCATAGGTGTCATCTTAATGCTTGAGTGGAAGCTGTGGTTGTAACTCTCCACTAGCTTTTGAAGGACGTCGATGTACCGGAAGGTGTTATTAGCGGTGAAATATCTCCACATTCTACCCTTCAGAGTGCGATTGAAGCGCTCAACAACAGATGCCTTTAGATCACTGGCTGTACTAAAGTGGGTAATACCATATTTCTTCATCATTAACTTAAATTGTTTATTATAAAACTCTTTACCAGCATCGGTCTGTAATTTTTGTGGAATTTGACTCTCCTGAAAAACTGATTCAAACCCCTTAACGACCTCACACCCCGTCTTTCTCTTTAAAGCACGCACATACGCCTTTTTTGAAAAGACATCAATCACTGTTAGTAAATAGTTGAATCCGTCGTTATGTGTCGCCAAGGCTTGCATGTCACATAAGTCGGCCTGGAATTGCTTCAAGGGTTTGGTTACAAAAACACGATTCCGGGGAAACTTTACTCGTGCAGGTTTATGCAACGTGTAGGTGTCCTCGCCTGAAAGAAAGTCTTTTACTTTTTCGACACCGATCACACGTCCTTCTCTGTCCTTTAAACCCCTTCTCAATCTGTCAACACCCCCATAGCTCCCCGGATGGGCAGGGTCATAGTATGCATTGGTCAACACCCTCTGTTCTGACATTTTACTATCGAATGATAGTACAGGAGAACGGCTAGTGTAATTTAACCCTTGTATTAATCAGATAGATGAACCATATGATTGGATCAAAGTTTTTTTTATTTTTTTATTACAAGATTAAAACCATAGCATTACACAATTATAAAAACAAATGAATAAAAAAACAAAACACGTCAGGATTAAACTAGCGCATTTATATCAGAGGAGATATAACCAACATTAGTACACATCAGATTTCATAGCCATAGCATCGGGAGACAGTCCTGAGTTCTTCCAGGATGGCTTCATCATCCCTATCACCATACACAGCTTGAATCGCGTTGTAGAACCCCTGCATACTCCTCAGCTCATGTAGAACGGTTTCAGCTACTGTTTTCACCTTCATATCATCATCATCATGTATGCTCCGATTTACCAGCAGAATTTGAATAGCTGGAATGAATCGCGGGGTAAGAAGTTGTCGCATGACTGATTGAAAGTGGAGTTGGTAATAATCCTCATCCATTAGCTCTAGGCATTGATGCTGCAACTGACTGGGATGGCTAATTTGACATCCATAACAGTTATCTTTCTGATAAGCAGCACTGGTCATGTGAAATAGATGCAGAACAGCAGTCTTTACAGCCTTGATGAACCTGGATGACATCAAACCGTCCACCAGGTCCCATTTGTCAACCTCAGCCAGAGTCTGAGAATCACCCCCCTCATCCTGAGACGCACACCCGTGTTCCGGTGTCGCGCATTCCGGCGCATCGGGGGTCCCACCATCGCTGGGTGCTGAAGGTCCATCACACTCTCCCTCGAGATCGGGCATAGGCACCGGGGTTGAAGTAGATAGAGGGGGTCTTACACGGCGACGTTTCGTTGTAGGCGGCCGATAATAGTTGAAATAAGGGTGACCCGCTCCCCCAGCTTCAGGGTTGTATGATCCCTCGACCCAAGCGTCGGGCTGGGCATCTGCAGGCAGAATCTCCGAAAGAGAGAACACAGGGGATGGTGGAGAGTAGCATGGCGAGAGCGATGAAATTGACGGTGGATGATACGGGTTAGCGTAGCCGAACCCCACAGGCGATGGCGGAGCGCTCATCGGCTCATACGGCTGGCCGATCCCCCAGTATGACGGTAGAGTGGTCTGCTTGACGAATCCTCCCATTTCCATCGTCTAGGAGAGAAGATTACGGCGGCCTGGAAGTCCTGGATGTAATGCCGAAGACCAGGAGGTTTAAATAGGAACCTAGCGTACGGGGCGGGGCTTGTAGACTTGTCTGGACATGTTCGGCATGAGGGGCGTGATAAATACAACGAATACAAAGCAGAGCAGGGGCAAGTCGAGCGCCGATTGGTGGAGTGTTTTTTATCTACAACTTTAGTAGTTTGATAGATTTCTTATTTCCAGCTTAAAGCAACCAGGGTAAGCTACTAAAAGAGGGTAGGACCTGTTTGTAACAAATTTTGCTGGGAATAAAACATATTTTGCTTTATAGCATCTACACCTAAACACTGGTGCTCCTGCTGACTGCCTCCCATTTTGCAAGAGTTACATTGTTTCCGCAGTAAAGATATGCAGGCATAACCCATAAAATGGCTTAGAGCAGTTTTAATAGCACTGTTGACTGCGGTAGGTATCCAGTTCTCAATTTCCTCCATTTGATTCTCTTGATCCAGGAAGGAAATCGGAATCTCGCTTAAAAGAGGAAAGTCTTCTGTAAAAGCCAATGTCGGATTTTTGTCCAGAGTTGTAGAGGTTGATTTATCGCACATTGAGCGTGTCGTCACGGATGGAATCCCATTTGACAATTCAGATAAAAGAACAGACGTTTCCTCATCAAGTTCTTCATTTTTAAATTCAACTCTTTTTAGGTCCATGGTTGGAGTTGAGGCAGAAGAGGCTATATGCTTGGACTCAGCTCTGACGCGGTCTGACAATGACGCGGGCTTCTGGGATTCCCCTCGAATGAAGCCGGTGATACAGTCTTCGTGAAACCGCTGTTTTCTTTGTTCGTCGCAGCACCGCGCTCCGTGTCCTTAAGGTCGGATTGTTGAATGAGGTCCTTCCAGCATGCTGTAGAGATTAACCGTTTTCCGACAGCCTTTTATACAGGTAAATGCCGCCCGGTGAGCACCGCCCAAACCGGTTTACCTGACTTGCGGACGTAGGTGAAGTCAGGGGCGTGATAAATACAGCGAATACAAAGCAGAGCAGGGGCGTGTCAAACGCTGATTGGTGGACTGTTTTTTATCAGTAACTTTAGTAGTTTGATAGATTTCTTATTTCCAGCTTAAAGCACCCAGGGTTAAAGTGATGTTTTTTTAAATCCTTAACTGTTTTTAAAGACTGTGTAATGGTGCATTTTTAAAATCAACAAAAGGATGAGCATCTGCTTCAACATAGCTGTGGGTGAATAAATTCTCTTTTTAGTGCTCTTACAAGTTTAATTTATCATGGTTGAATTGTTAGAATCAGATGTAATGGTGTCTCTAGAGTGTTGGAGCTAATTTGGTTTTAAATTAAAGTCAGGAAGCTAAAAAGCACCTTTTAACTGTTTAAAATAAAATGGAATGCTCAGGGAGTCATGTTGAGACAGAGCCCAGACCGTATAATATTAAAGGGACTTGTTCGGACATGTTCTGATGACACTGAGGAGTTAGATTTAAACCATTGGGGGCGCTATATATACTATAGGCTGTAATTAAATTTTTGAGCCACTAGGGGGAGGTATTTTCACATTTGGGTGTAATGTTACTTTGATCCACTAGAGGGGGCCAATTATACAATAGGCTGTTATATTAATTTTGAACCACTAGAGGGAGGCATTTATAAGTTTTGGTGTAATAGTATTTATTGGGCCACTAGGGGGAGGTATTTTCATTTTTTGCATTTAGTTTAATTGTAGAACCACTAGAGGGAGGTATTTTCATATTTGCATGTCATTTAATTTTAGAGCCACTAGGGGGAGGTATTTTTACATTTGCATGTAATGTTACTTTGATCCACTAGAGGGGGCCAATTATACAATAGGCTGTTATATTAATTTTGAACCACTAGAGGGAGGCATTTATAAGTTTTGGTGTAATAATATTTATTGGGCCACTAGGGGGAGGTATTTTCATTTTTTGCATTTAGTTTAATTGTAGAACCACTAGAGGGAGCCATTTAGTGCCATATTTTGACAGGTGGGCGTGACCATCAGGGGGCGTACCCTATTTCGACAGGTGGGCGTGTCCTATTTTGACAGGTGGACGTGGCCACCAGGGGGCGTACCCCGTTTTGACAGTTGGGTGTGTCCTATCTTGACAGGTGGGCGTGGCCACCAGGGGGCGTATCCCGTATTGACAGGTGGGCGGGGCCATCAGGGGGCGGAGCTTATTGTGACAGGGCGAAGCTTATCCCGGCAGCCAGGGTGCCTGCAAAAGTGGGCGTAACCGGAAGGGGCGTATCCGGAAGTGGGCGTACCCGGAAGTGGGCGTAACTGAAAGTGGGCATAACTGGAAGTAGGCGTGACCAGAAGGGGCGTACCCGGAAGTGGGCGTGACCGGAAGTTGGGTGTGACCGGAAGGGTCGTACCCGGAAGTGGGTGTGGTCGGAAGGGGTGTGGTCTCATTTGCATTTTGACAGCTAGTGGTCTATACTTTCTCTCATAATGTTTCCACTCCAATGCTTCACAGTGGGTATGGTGTTCTTGGGATGCAACTAAGCATTCTTTACCCTCCAAACATGGCGAGTGGCATTTATACCAAAGAGTTCCATTTTGCTCTCATCTGACAACATGACATCCTCCCAATCCTCCTCTGGATCATCCAGTCGGTCTCTGGCAAACTTTAAATGGGCTTGGACAAGTGTTGGCTTAAGCAGGGGAACATTTTGAGCACAGGAGTTTTTTAGTCCATGACAATGTAGTGTGTAACTAATAGTAATCTTTATTGCTGTGGTCCCAGCTCTCTTAATTCAATTTAATTAATTCAGTATATTTATATAGCGCTGATTTACAACAGATGTCATCTCAAGGCACTTTACAAGAAAGACATTTCAATACAAAAATTCCAAACAGTTTAAAGTTTTAGCTAGTTTTGTATTTAAGGAATTGTATCACGTCATTGACTGTCAGTTGTGCCCTGTTGATGCAGACTCCATCCACAGCAATCCGTCATACTGAGCAAGCATGTAGCGACAGTGGAGAGGAAAAACTCCCCTTTAACAGGAAAAAACCTGCAGCAGAACCTGGCTCAGTACGAGCGGCCATCTACCACCACCATCTAGTTTTTTAGATACTTGGTTGGTTGTAATGCAGTGTTAAAAGCGCTTTACAAATACATTGGTATTGGTATTAGTATTGGTATCTAGGGGATTCGAGTAGGCAGAGCAGAAACACAGAACAAAATAACTGATGTAAGAGTACTTTCTATATTAAGGACACGGAAGATGCTCAGTTACTGGGATGCCTGTTACTCAGGGCATTGCAGCAAAGCAGTACTTCCAACAGGTGGATGGAAAATGGTGCATCTCTCCTGTGAAAAGTAAGATCAAGCCTTTCCACTTTTTTAATAACTCAAACCAAAGAAAAAACAGATCCTCATGTACTCCAAATGATTATTGTGCTAAATATGCATCTGGGAACACAGCAGGGATGACTTGGTAGCTTTGAAAGTAGACTGTAGAAAGAAGACTTTAGCTGGGTGTGGCTGTTGTGGTGCAATATGGGAAATGCAGTGTGATTGGTGTAAACTGTATCCTAGTAGGCCATTAGTAATAAGCATATGAAATTATCTTGCAGGCCAGATGCAAATGTATTGCAAGCTGGATGTGGCCTTGCCTTGACTTGCCAAATTTAAACAAACGACTGAACACAAAGTTTCAGGTTTTATTGTCATTTTACAAATTCTTCACTTAAGGTCAAGTCTTTTATTCACACTATTGTTTGCTCAGTGGAACTACATTGATCCAGTAAGAACCTCTTACTACAATACCAGTGTAATGTTTTGTGTCCTATTTATCCATGAGTGATAAATTATATGAATGGAAGTCTTACTGTCACTGTGGGCACACACAGTGATGCAAAAATTCAGGCTGCACATGAACATCTATTGAGAGTCCAAATTATCTCTGGTAGAAAGGCACAAGAGATTAAAGGCTAGCGACTCCTTTTTACAAAGCGACTAGCTAGATATTTAGCAACTTTTTTGGTGTTAAAGAATTTTAGACACTCACAGATGGCCCAGTCCTCACGCAGCAGTGTGTTTAAATTCTGTTGGGTGACGCCAATGTCAGCTCCTCCACACGCAGAATAAGCATTACAGTATTTTCGAATAGAATTCTAAAGATGCCTTTTTATTTTTAAAACAGAGGGAAAATGTATAAGAATTATTAATAAGAATTATTAATAATAGTATAGCATAGGCTAGAATTCAAGCAAATTAGCATGTTTAGTTCATTCTAAGACTTAAAGTTCTTTTTAATCACAGAAACATGTTCTTCATTTTAAAGTGTTTCAGTCTGACTCAATGAGGCTCTGCAGTTCTCTGCAGAGCCTCTGCAGTTTTTTTCCTGTGGTGATACGCTGAGAGCTCTGATGGATGGGTGGTATGAATGAATGACTGTCTCTATTTATTGAGGGTGGGGGACACAGACGCTGTGTTGTTAGGACAGAACATGACCCTGTGACCCTGTATCTCATACACCCATACACACGGAGCTTCAGGTGGTTCCAAAATGAGTGCGTCTCAGTCACAGCAGCCTCTTTCACCTGACCACTAAACACATTGATGCAGACACAAATAGGTACAGATCAGTCATCATGTCTTTGCTTGCTGGAATGAGTCAGAGTGACTTTGATAAGTATGCTGCAAATGACGACAGGCTGCAGCAGCCTAGTGGTTGGGAACAAGCTAATTTCTCAGTGCCAAGCACCCAAAACGCCATGCCACTTTATTGAAATGGCCTTTTCTTTTGTATTTAACTTTCAGTTTTTCCCTGCATTAGTGTTCACATACTGCTGCAAATTAGTTCAGGAAGCATGGATAAGATGGATCGCATCAACTTTCACAAACTGCATAGTAAAAAGTAATGTACATAACAAGAAAAAATATACATTACCTTCTTGATGAATTTTTAACAATATATTAATTTTTAATTCAGCATCAAATAATGGCTTGCATTTACAGTATATGGTGTTTTTTGAGGTCCTTAAAGCACTTTACAACTCCATTACTCATTCACTCACTGGTGGAAGCAAGCTACGATTGTAGCCACAGCTGCCCGGGCCAGACTGACAGAAGGGAGGCTGCCATTTCGGGCCAACACCAGTAGACAAGTTAGGTGAATTGTTTTGCCCACGGACACAACGGCATGTAGCAGGCAGAAGCAGGAATCAAACCCATGATTTTCGGGCAGCTCTACCACTGAGCTACAGCTGCCATATGCATTTGATTACTGTTAATAACAGGTTTCGTTATAGGGACCAAAGCCGCTGAAAATAGTTGACGTCCGCGAACACGGGACAACCCCTCTTAAAATGCCTAGAACTGTCTCTTTTGTCATGGCACTACCGCAGAAGCTAACATCTACAGTCTTCCACATCTCAGCTCTTGGGGTACAGCCAATTAGCTCCAGAGAAAATGAATTGCACTCCTGGATTGGCTGCTTTGCAAACACCACCCAATAGTCTAGTAGCATTTTAGCTAGGTATTTGAGCTTCCCAAGCTTAATTTTCTTTGAAATATTTTTGATATGGGGCTGCACAGTGGCGCAGTTGGGAGTACTGTTGCCTTGCACCAAGAAGGTCCTGGGTTTAAATCCCAGCCTGGGGTCTTTCTGCATGCATGAGTTTGCATGTTCTCCCTGTGCATGCGAGGGTTCTCTCCGGGTACTCAAGCTTACTCCCACAGTCCAAAAAGATGACTGTTAGGTGAATTGGTTTCTCTAAACTGCCCTAAGGTATGAGTGTGTGTGTGCATGGTTGTTTGCCCTGTATGTCTCTGTGTTGCCCTGCCATGGACTGGTGACCTGTCCAGGGTGTACCCTGCCTCTCGCCTCGTGACAGCTGGAGATAGGCACCAGCCCCCCACCCGCAACCCTGCATAGGAATGATGGGTACAGAAAATGGATGGATGGATACTTCTGATATAACTTACAAAAAAAAAATTAGCAAATAGGCAAGTTTTGCACAAATTTAGAGTTCAGTTTGGAATCGGTGAATCCGCAAACAATGCACCACAGGGGGTTCTTTGTATCAGGGAACACTTCCCAAAACTCAATATCACATACAGTATGCTCACTAATATAACCCACAATATCTTATTATATTATCACTACGCGTCATTATCAGGTTGGGATAATGGGATACTGGTTGAAGTTCAGTTTGGCTGAAGTATGACTATTGTGCATTGTGACATTCAAGATAGCTTGGAAGAGTTGTCATGCAATTGAAACGTTGTAGGTTCAAATCCAGCTCCTCCTTGCAGATTTTGATTTGCCCTCAGGAGGGACATTGAACCCCAGGGTGACATTCATAGTCGTATTAGTGTATGAATGTGAATGCATTTGTGAGTGCGGCTGGACGAATATTATTGAGGTAATCAGACTTGTCCCTGCTGAGCAGAAAATATCTGGCAGTATAGAAACAGAGTGTCTCAAATTTTTAATCTCATCATTTTATCAAAACATTTGTATTCTTCATATTTCCCATTTTCTCCTTCTCACTAGCATGTTTAGTGCTGCTGATGATTTTAGCTCAAAAAGGCTGCATAGTCCTAACTGACAGCACTGCAACTTCTTACCTTTAAATTACAAACTACTAATGTCCCTTTTTAAGCTGCTTACTTTGTGCTGTAAAACTGCAAAATTTTGCTCATTAACAGCATCAGCATTCTACTGCTCTGAGGATTTCTTTACTTTTCTACAAACCCACTCCAATGTTACACCTGTCTAACAGCTAAGGAAGCTGTTACTGTTTTATGACTTTTTCAGGTGGGTCGTGTTTATTTACTCAGACAAATAAGTTGAACTGAGATAAGAGGTCTTTATGTAGATAGCTTTACACTTTTAAATCAAATTTACATGTTCAAATGAAGGCCATCTCACTATTTCCTTTCTTTTCAATCGAATTTGGTTGGCAGGTGGAAACCTTAAGTTGATTTTTTATGAGTCATGCTGCAAATCTAACTCAAAGTATAAATAGTCATTATTCAATACCATGATTTAATACCATCAGCATGAAAGATACTTGGTACTTTTAAACTGATTCCCAGGAACACTGAACTGAGGTGTTATTTGGAGGAATGCACCTTCCTGTCCACCTCTGAGCTCTACTGCAGCAGTGCAGCAAATACCACTTCGTATGAGCAAAGGCCTTTATGAAGCTGCGTTTAGTCTGCAGGTACAGTTATTTGCCCCCGACAAAGACTTTGTAAACTAAACATGATTCTCTCTTATCCCCAAATTCTTAATCATGTGACTTCTTCAAGGTAATCGTTCTCTTCTCTAGTAACTAAACTAGTGTTACTGGCATCATGCACAGGAGTGGTTGCTGTGAAGCTGTTTTGCAAAGTAAACAGCCTTAACCAAGACAGGAAATGAAAAAAAAATGATAACTGGTTTTTGCCACAATAAATGTTTTCCACTGTAGAAACTCAAATAAAACCAATGTTACAGTATTTGCCATCAGTATTTATTCCAAAATAATTAAAAAACGAACAAAAAAACCTAAATGGAACAACATCTGTTGAACTGCCTGCAGTAGGAAAAGCAAAGCATAGCCTCACAATTTCTGTCATTCTGAGCATCATTGAAATGTTTCACTCCATTCATGAAAAAAACAGGCCAGGTCCTTAAATGTCAGAATTAATCTTTACACATGGATTTAGAAACTTTACTTTTCTTAAGAAACCAAACACATTATATCTTGATGCAGTGTGTGACAAAGTAAGGACAGAACTCTATTACAGTTCAGAAAGTTTCTGTGCAACATTTTGCTGCCAAGTTGTTGGCAGTGCAATCACAAACAAACGAGAAGTTGGCCTCAGCTCTGCAAAGCTTCCAGTCATGATCAGCATTGCTCAATGGCCAGACAGGACCTCATTGTATCTGAGTGCAAAGTACTCAGCTTGATGCACTTAACTGAGAACAGTTAAAAAACTTACAGGACAACTTTAGTTTGCTTCCCTGGCAAAACGTAGCTCTCTTTCATTCCCACTTGCACTCAAAAGCCAGGATTTATGATTCCACTCATACAAATTGTGTTGATACACTTAATGGTTCATGAACAGATGACAGCATTAAACGCATAGCCCTCATGAGGTCACTCACTCATCTGCTTATGTTCCGTGAGGAGATGACCTTTCTGCCATGTAGGTAAGCTTTTATCTGCTTCTTTTTAGAATAAAACATTACAACATTAGCTAAAAACATACGTTTTGCTATTAGTTAACCCTATGTGAATTTTAAGCACCAACTTTCTAAGTGGTTGCTCTGTCACGGATTTATTTGCAAAACCTAGTTTCAAAACATAATTGTGTTTGTATTCCTGACCATTTTCCCACTCACAATATGGTGTGCATACATGCAGTTTCTATGGGACAACAAAGCCATTGCAGCTTTTCATTTTCTGTCAATGGTAAATTGTATCAGTCCACCCTTTCCACAAGGTTTAGAAGTGTGTTTTGGCGAACACATTTGTGAGGCCAAAATCTGATGTTTGATGAGAAGGCCTGGCTCGTAGTCTCAATAGTGCTCTGTCGGGTTGAAATCAGGGTTCTGTGTTGTATAGTCAAGTTCTTCCACCTAACTTGCTTTTTCATTTCTTTAAGAACCTTACTTTGTGCATTGGCACACTGGATGTGGAGACATGAAGGAGCCGTCCTTAAACTGTTCTTTCAAAATTGGTAGCATCAAATAGTCTAAAATGTCTGAGTGAAATGTGAAAGCTTTAGGAGTTCCTTTCTGGGTCCCACTCCTAAAAAAAACAACTTCACATAACATTTCCTACTCCACCAAACTCTACACCTGGCAAAAAGGGGGTCAGACAGGTACTGTTTCCCTGACAACTCTCAAACCTACAATCGTCCTTCACATTGACAAATGAAAAAGCATTATGTTACCCCAAAGAGAATGTCTCTGTTCCTCTAGAGTCTAGTGGTGGGGTGCTTTACACCACTGTATCTGATGCTTTGTATTGCACTTGGTAATACAGTCTAAGGCTTGGGGCTGTGTCTCATCCACAGAAACCCGTTTCATAAGGCTCTCTACACACTGTTCTTGAACTAGTCAGGTCAGATGAAGTTTGGTCATTAGCTCTTGAGTCTGCAGAAGGGTGGTGACCTCTGTGGATTTTACATTTACAAAGGCTTCCATGTTGCTTGGGGATCTGTATTAGTTGACCCAGGAATGTTTAGTGCAGGGGGCTTATCATTAGCTTCTGAAAGAGGTCGATTTGTTCACTAATGTTTTGCCCAAGTGGTTGATCTTGTGACCACTGAAAGGATGATAACGCCTGAATCAGGATTCAGAGGACTGTACCCATACTTTTGTCAATAGAGTGTATCAATCCAAAAAATGATACAATACTTATGTGGTATGCAACACTAATGAAATAGATTGCTATTGTCAAGATTCTGGTTTGTGAATGTATGTCTGTGTGTGTGTGTATGTGCGTGTGTGTGTGTGTATGTGTGTGTGTGTGGGTGTGGGTGTGTGGGGACGTGTGTGTGTGTGTGTGTGTGTGTGTGTGTGTGTGTGTGTGTGCTCGTGTGTGATATCATTCATTTAACAGAGGATCTTTGCTGAATGGTGTGGCAAAGCTGATCCAGACTCCACACCGGTCTGCAATCATCTGATTACCTGCTAAGAATTTAAAGCTTGGGTACGTAATTTTTAATTTTTTGAGTAACTTAAAGATGTTTACATTTGACTATCTGACCTTGTTTTATGACATAAATTAGATAATGTTTTATAATTACTTTTCCCCCTAATTCCCTCCCCTGTCCTGTACAGCAAAACGACTCATTTACGCGAGCATAGAACAGTGACCAATAGAATTGCATATTTACAAGTGAGAACTGTCAATCAATGAATATGCGCCCCACCCCAGTCTCCAACATGCACTATGGGGTGACGCGCCTAGCCGAACACTATACTCCACCACTCTCTGCCAGAATCTCCTCACCCCCATTTAACATTAGATTATCACTCTGAACTCGTAAGCACTTCAAAATCTTCTTTCTAAACATAATTCATCTCAACAATATGCTTGTCATTTCAAAGAGCTCTCTCCCTCTTGATGTTGCCAAATCCAGAGATTCAAAGCTCCATTCATTGTGGACACAATTATCATAGTAAATAAACCTGTCAACTTTTTTTCTTTGAGTCATGTCTATGATTCTGCATGTGGGCCAGGAAATCACTTGGAACCATAAGCTATATTGCCACATTTTCACACTATTGAGATTTTAAAGAGACATCTAGCATTAGTCATTAGGAATTATTGTACATCCTTAAGTCACTGTATAGCTTATTTGAATGATATGCCTTGCTATGTTATATATATATATATATATATATATATATATATATATATATATATATATATATATATATATATATATATATATATATATATATATATATATATATATATATAACATGGTAAATAAGGAGGGTTGGACAGAGTGCAGACCCTATTTAGACCCCCCTTTAGAAGGTCTTCCTCATGAATAAGGCACTCATCTGAAGTCTCTCAGCGTTTGAGCGCTTCGTCAGAATTTTGCACTGGATTAATTGCCTGTACACAGCCAGAAATGTTGCTTTCATATCAAAATGATTTGTATCTTGTTTACCTGATTCGAAGCTTGACACATGATAACCGCAAAAGTTCCATAAAGCTTCAAGAATTCAAACAAACACGCATGTACACACACACACACACACACACTCACGGATAAAGACGTGCACACTGGGAAACAAACAGCCTTTGGTCAACCGTGGTATGCTGAGGTATTTACGCTAAATGGTGGGAATGGGATTCCATCACTCTGCCTCTCATGTTTAGCAAAACATTCCACCTAGACCATCAGACTCCATCCCTTCAGCTTCATGTTAGTAAAATTGGTGTTGTTCACTTGTATGAACTCTGTGTCACATGTTCAAATACAAGGCCATTTTAGATCTGTGTCTAATCTACTTTATATTTAAAGAACAAGTGCAGCTTTATTTTAACAGATGAGTAAAACTCATTAACACTGTTGTGTCACTGCAAGAAAGCCCTGTGTCTAAATCCAACCCTGGGCTAGACATCTTTGTGTGGAGTTGGTTTGTTCTCTCCCATGCAAGATGGGTTTTTTTTCTGGGTACTCCTGTTTCCTTCCAATGGCCTGAATGTTAAAATGTTTCTGAGTTGGTCCTGTGACAGGTGACATGTTCAGACTGTACCATAGCTTTTCTCCATTGACTGCCATCCCTCACCCAGAGGATTAAGCAAAACTCATGACTGTAACGCTGCTTTAACATAGTCTGGAAAACTCGGTTCAGTTGAAAAAATAAATAAATTATAATTCTACACCTTAGGTTTTCCACTGCACTTTTACAAATGGGCCAAACTGCCTGGACAACATCATGTAGTTACAATAGCTGCTCAATTTGGGAGATACCACAAGAAAAAAAAAAAACATAATTTCACATGGGCTAAATCACCTGTAATCACATGTGAAAAATATTTGACCCATGTGCAGTTCACATGTGAAAACATGTTAAAAAACATGTGAGATGTGTGAAAAACATGTGACCACCTGTGTTTTGCACACATTTCCTGTGTGAATTTGAAACATTTTCATATTAATAAACTGTGAAATCCATGAATATTCTCATGTGAAGCCCATGTCAAGTCTATGTGATTGCATGTGAAAGATATCTGAAAACCATCCAAAACCATACATGTGAATTCCATGTGTGCTACACATGTGGTTTACCTTGTACCACATGTGATCTCATGCGAAGAACACGTTCAAGCCAATGTGACTTTTCAGTGTGGTTGCACAGAAACTGAGGCTTTAAGGATTTCAAAGTTTGCATCATATATTTTAACAGTGTCTATAAATAGTATTCACCACCTTCGATGTTTTATCCCTTTTTTCCTTTAACAAATCAATCATGATCAACAAAATTTTCTTCGTCAAGACTTAGCGAAGACTCAATTTGATTTAAGTATGGACTCATGGTCATCAAAGGGCTAGTGTTCGGCATGTTTTAGATGTCACCCTTCTCCAACACACCTCATAAAAGTGCCTTATCTACTTAACCTGTCATCAGTACAACAGGAGAGTGGTAATGACCAGTTCATTTGATTCAGGTGTGTTTAAGCAGGGAAACATCTAAAACATGCACAACACTGGACCTCAAGGGCTTGAATAGCCTACACCTGTTTTTAACCATTGCTTTGTAGTTTTGTGTGGATGTCTAGGGTCGATGTTGTGGTGAAGGAGCCCACGTTTCACTCATCTACAGGACAATGTGTGCTGCAAAAAGAAGGATAATTCGGAAAAGCCCATAAAAGCTAACATCTGTCCGTGTTTTTGTTTATGGAAAGCAGATCTTCTTCCAGCAGTTCCAGGATGACATCATGTCGTTTGTCTTAGCAAGACACAGGAAATAAATAAAAAACACACTCAGATTGCACACACACATGAATAAATTACCTCTAAGTGTTACTCTGCTCTATTAAGGGGTTCTCTATTCATCATAAGTTGTGACATGAAGTGCACTAAATAAGAAACACAAAACACTTCTTGCATAATGGAATGAAGGTTGAGATAGTGAGGATATAAATAAAAGTTCCTGGGATCCAGAGAATGAATGAATGAATGACTGATTTGTTGTCTATTTTCATATTGTGCCTCCAGGTTTATTTTCCTAATGGGAACTACTGACTGCTACAATAGACAGATATGGCAGGAAGTGATTCTTCAGGGTTTTTAGTGTTTCAGACATGAAGCTCCTGAAACTCAATCTAACTCTTGGCCACGGATTCAAAATGCACCTTCAAAAATGTTTAATAAAACTATTTTCTATCATGATACCTATAATTACAATCTTCAGAGAACATTGAGTGCCTATTTTACTGGATTTGACTAGTACTGTATGCTTTTTATTTAAAGGGACAGTGTTGAGACAGCTTTTTCTCTACAGGTTAGATACTTCTAGCTTATAACTAGGCACAGGAAGATGCAATCCTAAATCACAATTTTTCTTCGAAAGTAAAGTCTGTCTTGTAAGTGCAACTTAGTTGCTCTTAGCCTCACCTGGAGCTACTAATATATAACTATGAAAGGGAGTGTCCCCATACCTATATACAGTGGCTTGCAATAATTACACACACCCCACTTTTCACTTATTTATTTGTAAAAAATGTTTGGAATCATGTATGATTTTCGTTTCACTTCTCACGTGTACACCACTTTGTTTTGGTCTTTCACGTGGAATTCCAATAAAATTGATTCATGTTTGTGGCTGTAATGTGACAAAATGTGGAAAAGTTGAAGGGGGCCGAATACTTTTGCAAGCCACTGTAGATATTTCAAAGGCAGAGTTTAGAGTATGCATTGTTCAAATATATCGAACAGACAGCAGAATAATTCCCATCACTAGTGCCATCCACCATCACTAGTCTGTCATGTGGTGTGAGGCAAAATCAACCCTATAAGTGTCATGTTAGCTAGCCCATCTAGCTCATAGCTTTGATATGCAAATAATAATTTTTGTATCGAACAAAGTTGCAATTATTTGCATATCTCATAAATATCATTACTGCGATGGACTGGCGACCTGTCCAGAGTGTACCCCGCCCCTCGCCCCATGATTGCTGGAGATAGGCACCCCACCCTGGAGAACAGATAGACGGAACAGATCATGGATGGAGGGATGGCTATATATTATTAATGAATTATTATAAAGAAGCTTTATATAATGCATTTGACAGTTTTAATACTTTTAAGATTAGTAGCATGTTTATTTCATTATTTTTAGCACTGTATACAATATGAAAAAATAAAACTAAATACATTTCGATAAATGAAAAAATACCTTGTACACCCATTGTAGGGGAACACAGGGCTGTATCCTCATAAAAATTGAAAAAAAATTACAAAAATATTTTTTGAATCATTGTTTGAAACCTGAATCAAAAGTATATTTGATTTTTATTTATTCAATATTGAAATTTCCTGTAGAGTCTAAAGTAATCTGTTCCATAATTTTAGAAAACATTGGGAAGTGTCCCTAGTCTTCTTTCATACATAATTAGCTTTAATGCATAATAAACCAAATTATTAATTTCACAACACAAAACTCCTGAGACAAATCTGATTATTTGTTTAAAGGTTTTGCATGGTATTTTAAAAATCTCTCATTTGCAAGTGCTACCTTGAAGTTTCTTAAATTTCAAGCTTCTGCGCATCCTGATGACCCTGCAGCAGCATCTCAGTATAGATCTGACCAAGCCACAGCAGCTCACTCAGCAGATGGCACATAAAAAATATTGACAGGTAGGAGGGACATACTGTATATAGTCTCTTCAGTAAGTTCTGGGTCCTCCCACTGATCTCTTCCCAGTGGGACATGTCTAAAGACCTCCAAAGGGTGCTACAGGAGACAGCCTTATCAGATCCTGAACCACTGGCTCTCCTTCATGCTCCGCCTGATCTCCTCACCATATCTCTCAGGCTGAGCCCAGCAACCTTATAAAAGAAGATCATTTCAGAGACTCCAATCTGGGATGACCACCAATCCAGAGGTACTCCAGCATTTTCTTGTTGAGAGCTATGGCCTCAAACTTACAGAAGCTAACTCTAACCCCCGTTGCTTCATATTCAGCTGCAAACCGCTCCAGTGCACACTGAAGGTCAATGCCTGTCAAAGCCAACTGAACTACGGCATCTGCAAAAAGCAGAGATGAACAACCTAGGTTCCAGAACTAGACACCCTCTTCTCCATGACTATGCCTCGTGATTCAGTCCATGAGCACCACAAATAGAGTCAGAGCAATGGCCAGTTCTGGCAGAGTCCATACAGTGGATCCTCACCTAGTCGCGGTTCCGTATTTGTGGGTTTTCCTTTGTGAAATGAGACTCCAAGTTATTTGGGATAAATCAGCCTACTTGTGGATTTTTCAGTAGCGCATATGTAAAAAAATTTAACAAAATTGAAGCCTTAGAAGCTGGAATATTTACGTCCAATGCAACTTGACACACTATTGGCTGGTGTATATAAAGCAGCCAGTTATGGAGCGCCATTCATTTTCCTTGGTGCTGATTGGCTGTAGCCCCAAGAGCAAAAATAAGGTAGAGTATAGCTTCTGCGTAGCACTACGACGGTTTTCTCTGAGTGTATTAATTCATACTACGGTATAAATGGCATGTGAACTGATAAATAGGCTGTTATAAGCATTTTAGAGAGTCTCAATTATTCACCTATTAATTGGCCTATTGGTTGGAGGCTATGGCCCTCACACTGAGGGTTTACACCTATTTGTAAAATCTGATTAGAATCCTACTTCAGAAATCATAATTTTATTAAGTTAATATTAGTTATTATTATTATTATTATTATTATTATTATTATTATTATTATTATTATTATGAATATTTATATTATTCCTTAATTTGTCATACTAACAGTCTCAGGCATTCTCATCCGTCTCACTCCATAGAGAAGCATTAGGATCTGTGACACTTTTTGGGTTTTCTGGGCATTATTTGTATTTTAAGGCAGAGATTTGGTTAAACAATGTGCCTGGGGCACACGCAAAAGTTATACACAGTATGCCGAGAGGATAAGCAACCAAGTTTATTTTATTTCCTTTCACAAACCAGAAACATGGGCATATGTTTCTGTTGGATAAAGCTGTGTGGTAGACCAGAAAGTTAACTCAACATGACAACTATAAACAAGAATGTACATTTATAGACATTTTTGGTTGGACAATGGTCTTATATTCTTTGCAATCAGATCATATAAGTTAATATAAATCATATAAGTTAATATAAATCAAATAAAGCCTATTGGCAATGAGCTTTCTTGAGCCAGCCACCTAGCAGGCTATTGTTATGTTAAAGTATAATTGAACCCTGAGAAAAATCATAACCCCGCCCCCAGACAACATTTGAAAATTCCACAAAGTGGGCGGTGCCAGGAAAAACGGAGGGGCGTGGCCACGTTTGGAGGAAAATTGCAGGGGGCAACGTGGGGGTGTGTTCAGGAGGACAGTGACAGCTCGCTTAATCTGACACTGAAACATGGACAGTGGCCAAAGCGACGTTGGCAGTTTTGTAACTGATCAATCTGATCAACGTTCATCTGTTTTGAACGTTAGCCTATGTTAGCATTACCACTCAGAGACCGGACTCCTCCTGCTGTCAGGGCCGTTTCAATGAATTCAGGGGCCACTAGCTAAATGGTCATGGAGGCCCCCCACGCAAAGACTACAGGAACCACAGCATAGCCATACAGTTTAAGTTCACCAACACTTTATATAAATAAAATAGTGAAAATAATGCTGTTGCATATTCTGTGCAAAACATTTGAACATTTGCAAAACAAACACCACCGAAAAAGTGCACAATAACTAAATCCAACATACTTAAACACACACACACACACACACACACACATACTAGTGTTACCAACTCCC
This sequence comes from Valencia hispanica, assembly GCA_963556495.2. NCBI lineage: Eukaryota > Metazoa > Chordata > Actinopteri > Cyprinodontiformes > Valenciidae > Valencia > Valencia hispanica. Next base: position 48,735,136 of record OY747708.1, read on the forward strand.
AGCAAATAAAATAAGGAACCACCTGCCACCTCATGATGCTTAATCGACCTAATCGACTTTAATTTAATGCACGTGTAAAACAAATACACAGAAATCTATTATTTTTCTACAATAATTAAATAGATTCAACATCTTTCTTCAAACGAATTCCAGACTGCACAGATGGTACCTTCCCAAAGGAAAAAGTACTATAGCTTACTATTGTACATATTAGACTTAATATTTACTACATAAGATAATGGATTTCTATACATTTAACTGATGACCACTTTAGTTGTAAGATTCAGAATTTTTTTTATTAAAAGCTAGACATTTTAAATGAGAATAAGAAAGAAAAGTATGTATTTGTGCCCCCCTTTCCCTGTTAATGCCCTAACTGGCCCCCTCTCATAACTTTGCTAGAGCCGCCCCTGCACAGTTACCAGCTGTCAGCTATGTAAAATGATCCTGGTGTGATTTGTCTCTCAGAAACAGTCCATAAATTCCCTTCAACTCATTCATGTCACCTAAAAGATAAACCTGTTTCTCCATCATCTGTTCAGCTCTGATGATTCAGTAAGAACATCTCCTGGTTTCATCTTCATGTTTCCATTTCACAACACATCCAAACTGATATCATGACCAGCAGCTTTTACGGCTGTGGCTCCAGCAAACATCAGCTGATACTAGAAAGTCATATTAAATCAATTAACAGGTTATTAAACATGCTGCTGTTGTTTAGCGCAACATCCGCTGGTTTCCTCTTTCTGCGCAAAGTCTGCGATAAACAAACGAGAGCGAGAGAGAGAGACAGGACTTGCGACAGAAAAGCCGATCAGCTGATCATTGATCAGTTTCATGATTGAATGAGCAACAGGAGAAGGAGGGGAGAGAATGAGAGAAGAAAAGGCCGCTGCACAGCTGAAAGACAGAATAATTCCAGCTTTGTGTCTTTTTTTCATTCTAGCTGAAGTACGGGACAAATTGCGTTTCTTTTCACCTCAATACAGAACGGGCAATATTTTCTCTGAATACGGGACGATTCCGTTTTTTACGGGACGGTTGGCAACCCTAATACATACATACACTCATATTAACATTTGTCAGTTCTCACAAAGTGAGAGAATAAAACACTATCATTAATGTTCCAGTCTGCTTTGATGCACGGAATTTATCGTGTGGTTTTCCTACCCCCATTTGGTAAATAGATTATCATGGTGGAATATAGCAGAGAAGCTATCTCACTTTCATTAAGACCTATTACAAAGCTACAGCAATGTCATGTCATTAAATACGATAAACAGTGATTATGGAACAGATCTGCGTCTTCCTTATCTCGTTAATAAACATATTACAGTATGTAACCATATACTGTCCGTTCGAGAGAAAAAAGTTGCACTGACTGTTCTAGTTTGTTACAAGCAGTATTGACCGTCAGGCATGTAGCTAACATAAAAAATATTGCTAGCCTACCTGCTGCAAAATTACACCATTTGTACAAGACAAGTAGAGCTATTTTATCCAGTGTAATTTATCATTTACTACCATCTTGTTTTCTCTTATCCTCCTCTTTCTTTTTCTTCTTTATCTTCCTGATTGATAATTCCGCTTCATTATGACTCCCAAGGTTTTGTATTTTTCCGGGCTGGCTGCTGGCTGGCTGCTGGCTGCTGGCTGCTAGCTGCTGGCTGCTGGCTGGCTGCGACGACTGAGAGGGGCCCCCTTGAGGGGGATCCTGATAACAGTGTCATTGCACTTTACTGCATTAACTATCAAAGGGGCGCTCACACAGTTTGTCGTTGCATTTTATTCTTAACCAGTCGTTGTCTTGGGGCCCCAGGCCAGCTCGGGGCTCCAAGCAATTGCTTGGTTTGCTTGCCTTCTTGCGACGGCCCTGCCTGCTGTCTCTCTCTGCCTCAGCAGCAGCGGCAGCGCCAGCCTCAGGCAGCGCTGACTCAGCGCCCTGAACCAGTGGATCTCCTCCGCCGTCACCGGAGATAGGAGTAGAGGGAGGCTTTATGGAGCCCAGCGGCCCCGAGCCGTATCAATTTGAGCCGCTGGCTCAGGGCGCTGAGTCAGCGCTGTCCGAGGTTGGCGCTGCTGATGTGGCGGAGGGAGACAGGATGGGTCCGGTCTCTGAGTGCTAATGCTAACATAGGCTAACGTTCAAAACAGTATGTTAGCTATGATAACTAAGTGCTAATGTGATAATAATGGTAACCTGAAAAATGCAATCCAACTCCAAACTCGCCACGGGGCCGGTATGTCTGATAGTTTTATACCCAAACCCACGGGGCGTGTCTGTGAAACCATGGCTGCTATGACACAGTCAAGGCCTGTGATGTAAAGATGTACCGCTCTCCACCAATCACAAAATTCAAATGCAGTAGCCACCATTCAACCCTAAGGGGGCAGCACTAAGACTTTTTTAGACCAAAAAGTGTAGAATTAAACAAATTTACACGAAAATGTGAAAAAATCCCTAGAAACTGAAAGATTGCATTGGTAAATACCCATTTATACAGTTTATAGGCAAAACAATGTGGTTTTGGGGTTTAGTTACTCTTTAAAGGGGCTATATGGATAGCATATAGAAGATGATTTAATGGGATTCTTCATAAATAAAATTATTTCTATTAAAAATAAAATAATTGGCATCCTCCCAAACATGATTACTTCTTCCTCAGTAAATGAGGCAGCATCGGAAAGAACTGTAGAACCTCATTTGTGCTTAGGCTGTTTTGATTCAGTTGAGCTTTCGGAATTATCAAAAATATTAGCCTCATCTAAACCTTCAACTTGTATGTTGGACCCAATCCCAACCAAATTATTTAAAGAAGTGTTCCATTTGGTTCCTGGCCCCATTTTGGATATGATGAATCTATCCTTAGTAAACAGATACGTACCACAAGAATTTAAAATAGCTGTAATTAAACCTTTACTCAAGAAACCTTCCCTTGATCAAGATGACTTAGTGAATTACAGACCTATATCTAACCTTCCTTTCTTATCCAAAATCCTTGAGAAAATTGTTGCTAATCAAGTCTGTGAGCATCTAAACAGTAACGAGCTGTTTGAAGAGTTTCAGTCAGGTTTTAGAGCTCATCATAGCACTGAAACAGCACTGGTGAAGGTTACTAATGATATTCTCATGGCCTCAGATAATGGACTGGTGTCTGTTCTGGTTTTGTTAGATCTCAGTGCTGCTTTTGACACAGTCGATCATAATATTCTCTTAGAAAGGCTTGAACATGTTGCAGGGATCAAAGGAACAGCACTAGGCTGGTTTAAATCATATTTGTCTGACAGATTCCAGGTTGTACATCTAAATGATACATCTTCTTCACTCTCAAGGGTTACTTGTGGAGTTCCATAGGGTTCTGTGCTTGGACCAATTCTTTTCACCATATATATGCTTCCAATTGGTAGAATCATTAGACAGCATGGGATGAATTTCCACAGCTATGCCGATGATACACAACTATATTTATCCATAAATCCTGATGAACCCAGTCAGTTAGGTAGATTACAGGCATGTCTGGCAGACATAAAAACATGGATTAATCTAAACATTTTGCTTTTAAATTCTGACAAGACAGAAGTTGCTGTCTTTGGACCAGAAGTTCTAAAAATGAAGCTGATTAGTCAATCACTTCATCTGGATGGCATTAAATTGGCCCCCAGTAATAACATAAAGAACCTTGGCGTTATTTTTGACCAAGACTTGACATTTCAATCCCATATTAAACAGGTTTCTAGGATTTCCTTCTTTCACCTCTGGAATATTGCTAAAACTAGAAACATCCTGTCCAGGAGTGATGCTGAGAAACTAGTCCATGCATTTGTTACCTCAAGGCTGGACTACTGTAATTCTTTACTATCAGGAAGTCCACAAAATGCCATTAAAAGCCTTCAGTTGATCCAAAATGCGGCAGCAAGAGTTCTGATGAATATTAAAAAGAGAGATCACATTTCTCCTGTTTTAGTTTCCCTTCATTGGCTCCCTGTTAAATCCAGAATAGAATTTAAGATCCTTCTTCTTACATACAAAGCCCTTAATAATCAAGCTCCATCATACATCAGAGATCTAATTGTTTCATATGTTCCCAACAGAGCACTTTGCTCTCAGACTGCAGGTTTACTGCTGGTTCCTAGGAATTCTTAAAGTAGAATGGGAGGCAGATCTTTTAGTTATCAGGCTCCTCTCCTGTGGAACCAGCTTTCAGCTTTAGTCCGTGAGGCAGACACTCTGTTTACTTTTAAGGCCAGGCTTAAAACGTTCTTTTTTGATAAAGCTTATAGTTAGAGTGGCTTAGGTCATCCTGAGCTATCTCTGGAGTTATGCTGCTATAGGCTTAGACTGCTGGAGGACAGACTTACCAATTTTCTTCACTCTGCTACTTCCTTTTCTACTACTACTCTCCAGTTGTATTACAGTACATTCTGTTATTTCGGCTGTTAACTTTGTTTTCTCTCAGTGTTTTTCTCTCCATAGAAGATATACCTGGTCTGGTATCCCGTTTGGCTGGAATGCCCTATTGGACGGGGGACATCGACTGGGATGGTGCTCCCAGTGGCTGAACATCCACTGTGTCCTGTTATCAACTTTTTACTTTCTGTAACATAGAAAGTTCTCTTATATCAGATCTTCTGTTCCTTCTGTGTCTCTGCTCTGTCTTCTCAAACCCCCAGACAGTCGTTGTTTCTTTCTGGTAAAGAGTTTTTCCTCTCCACCGTCGCTACATGCTTGCTCAGTATGAGGGATTGCTGAAGGATTGCTGTGGTTGGAAAGTCTCCCCAACCTCACGCCAATGACTGACGCAATCTGCTGGGATTCCTTAAATAGGAAACATTTTAACTGATTGGAATGTTTGTATAAATGTATTGAAATGACTTCTTGTTAAGTGCCTTGAGATGACATCTGTTGTGAATTGGCGCAATATAAATAAACTGAATTGAATTGAATTGAATTATATGCAATTTTCTGAAATTTAAACTCGTGACTGACACCTGTGGCCAGAAAACGGAACTGCTTTTCCTTTCTGCTCGCTCTTGCAGCGCGCGCTCGTACGCCGGTCACTCTCAATCTTTGATCTTTTTCGGGCACTTGTCAGGGGTTTAACTTTTTTAGGCTATTGTTGAGTAACTGTTGGTGTCAGAGTTGTCCTTGGTCTCTTCTGTGTATTCGCACAATCCATTTAACTGCTTGCGAGTGCTGACTAGTGTTGGTGGCAGAGTGATCTGAAACATTTAACATGAACGCGCTTGACGTCACATCCGCAGACAGCGCGGGAATATCGGACCCGACAGAAAATAGAAAAAATTGGATACAGGCTTATAGGTGCACCCACTGTGGGCTGACAAGGTGTCAGTATGCTCATCAGGAGATGTTTGAGTCATAAATGGTCAAATAAAAAGGCTATTGTTACGTTTATTTTGGGGAAAAAGTTGCATATAGCCCTTTTAACTGATGGTAAAGGAGTTTAACACATTACCCTGCTGTACATGAACAATTCTGGTCTTCAATTATGTTTTCTTTGTCAAAGACGATTGATACTATATGAGGTTTCTCCCTTTTGCTTTCTGAAGATCTGTAATAAATTAGCGTAGTAAATTGTGAAATGCTAAATTTAGCAGTCATGTTCTGGTCCCATGTTACTGCACACAACTTAAGGCAAGACTGCTGGTCAACCCTAAATCTATTTCAGACACTAAATCACTGAAATGTTTTATTGTTTTAAGGAAAGGTGGTGTTTACTCAAACTCACACACACACTATTCCAAGGTGATTACTGAAAAAGCTATGTGCTGTTTGTGTGTTTCCAGTCAAAATTATCCAGGAATGAAGATTGACACCTTCTGGATTAAAACCGACAAGAAATTACAGTTAACCATCTCTGAGTTTAGACAAACACACACACACACACACACACACACACACACACACACACACACACACACACACACACACACACACACCAACATGCACACATTCAGACAAACTCCCCACAGTGTTCAACTGTAAAGCCAGATTTTTAGGGCAATTACATAATAAAAAAAATGAAACTGAGAACGACAGGGGATTGTGTGTCTGTGGGACCATGTCTGTGATTTCTGCATTACTCACAGACCAAAATTATGATTTAATTGCATGTAAGTAGATTTCCAGAGAGAGGTGTGTGTGTGTGTTTTTTTTTTTTATGGATACAATATAGGACTTGAAATTACAGTTTCATTAGCACACAAACACAAACCTACGCACACTCAAGTCTGGCCACAAATAGTCCATTGTCAATGAAGCTTCAGTCAAATTAGCGCTAGCTACTGAAAACCAGCCCATGTTTTCACGCTTCCTCGCCCCTCTCATCTATACAGTATATGCACTGCACACTATGCTGGTGTCTGATTCACATTTCTTTGGGGTGAGCCTGAGAGAGGCTTATAATGCATATTCATTATGGTCTTGCTAAAGTCTTGCTATGTTTTTTTTTAGCTATAACTGTCAGGAGAGGTCTGTCTTATGTCAGAGGGAGAGATCTGATATTGTTCCTCAAAGGGTTTCCCCATTTGAATAATACCTTTACAAAGTTATCATCTCCCTTTCTTTTATTATCTGTTGACAGCAGTAAAACAGTCTATAAGCACACAAGGCCAACAATAACATCATGAATATATGATTGATTTTTTAGGTGATTCTAGAAAAGGCCAGTTGGATTCAACTCAGTGAGCAAGGAGTTTTGTAATCTAATGTTTCCTAATTTTTTCCCTCTAACCTGTTGATATTTTGCAGCATTTCAACCAAAAGTTTCAAAAGCTGTTTTCAGTGGATTTCATTTAAAGGTGGGATTTATGCCCTGTAAACCCAGATAAATTGAATCTACTTAAAAAACAATCCAGGTAACTCGCTGTCCTATTTTTTTTAGGAAATGGAGCAGTAGTTGAACAAGTGCAGAGGACTACATTCAATGTACTTGTGCGCCTAATGGAATGGAATGGACGTTTTAAGTTGAATGCACTAATAAGAGAGTGCACACCTGGTGCAAACAAGGAACTGGTACTGTTCCTGTTTAACTTCCACGTTTTAACCAATAGTGTTAGCTGTGTTCTTTTCCCACTATTAAAACCCCAATATTTACACTTCCACTCCATCTTCGGCTAGCTAAAGACACAATTCACCAACTTAAGTGATCGGAAATCTGAAAGACACTCTGAATGACCCATTTCCAGACCCTTCAAGCTATCACTTTAGTGGGAGGAAATCCTGCAGCATGCAATTGTGGATGGCACTGTTATGAGTCTGGTAGTTTTGGTCTGTGTGGTGGTTGTGCTTTAATATCTCACCTTCTCCACCGTCTTCCTGGCTCTAATCTTCAACATCATCTTAATCAGTGTGCCTCTTGTCTGCTCTCCAATGCTCCTGTTAGAAATACATTCTTGATTAATTACTTATCATTACTAATCCACCCAGCTCACCTCTCATCCATCCTTCAGTCTCTGGATCAGCACTACACCAATCATCCCCTGGCTCTTCTCACTCTCCCGTGGCATTTCTACGTCATCCTCTCAGTAAGCATTTATCTCTACAATTCTAGTCTGTGTTACTACTCCAACTCATCAATCTGTTGATTTACAGTGCTCCTCCTTCCAGTCCCCAACAGTCTCCAAATCCACCCTTCAGTTAATCATCATTTTCAACAAATCTTATAAATCTTTCTGGTCTCCTGAGAGTTTCGTGAATGTGCTTTAAAAGATACCTAAAACCATGACGGGCACAACGCCAGACTCTCAGGAGTGACACGCTCCAAAGCCTCAGTAATTCTTCAACTTTGCGTCAGCTCAAAGTAAGTGTGATGCATTGAGTATCCATTGAGTGTCCAGGTCTGAGATGACGCTCAGATGCTCTCATGGGAATTTTCATTCTCCACTGATTTAATTACTTGTACTGCTTACTAGTGCATAAAGTTAAAAATGTATGAGCATTTGCACCAAGTGGTCGGAGGTGTGAATACTAATCTGTCAAATTGACTTCAGATTTTTCCGTCACCGTGTAAATAAAAGGTCAAATACGGAAAATATTTGGTATAAGCGACCTCAAGTTTTTTGCCCATTCTTCTTTAAAAAATATCTCAAACTCAGTCAGAATGGGCAGAGATCAGAGAGGTGAGACCTGTAATCCAAGAGCACAACAAGAAGCCCAGGGCCCTTAAGCAGATAACCGAGACACACCAATACTCCAGCGGGTAAAGGCACCAGCCACTGGGGGGGAATAGGCCCCAAATTTGGTGAAGGGCGTTGGATTATCTAGGAGAGAGGAAGACTAATGGTGTATTCACAGCAGGAAGGTCCATTAGTTCATTTGCTTCGGTCTGGATCAAATTCTTTTTTATTGTTGTTTGTTTTGTGTCAGAAGGGTGCAGTGTGATGCATGGACCCAAACACTGGTAGAAGGTGCAATGACATTTATTGGAGTGCTGCTGGTTGAAGTGATGATGATGTTGGTGACGGCAGGAACGGAGAGACAGGACATCGGACGAGCAGGACAACACACCATGGAGACATCGACAATGATCCAGCACTAAGTGAGTGGAAGAGACGGGTTATAAAGGAGGAGGATAGGAGGATCAGGTGTGGTTGATGGGAGACACAGGTGAGGACGATGATTAGGAGAGGGAGTGACCAGGGTAGCATGACATTTTGCTGCAGTTCCTATTCACACTGTAAGCACCTTGAATTACCTTGTTGAAAGTATGCTAAACAAATAAAATTGCCTTGCCTTGAATGCAACAGGACCAGAGTTTCTTAACAAAAACACACATGTGCTAAGGTCTTTCAGCCATTGGACAGTTAAAGAAACCAGAAAGCCATGTCAAAAAAGGTCACCATTAACAATGGAGAGTGCTGTCCATATTGTCTTTCTGGCATTATGGTTAATACACAGGGGTCGCGTTAACTAAATATCTTCCGTATTTGACCGTTTTTAAAAACAGGTGGCGTAGAAATCTGAAGGGTGTTGGTCATTTTGACATATATTCAAACCCCTGACCAGCCTACTCAAAGCATGTCGCTATCTGCAAACTGACAGCACGTTGAGGAGTTACTGAGGTTTTGGAAAGCGTCTGGGGGTGACAGATCGCTGCTGTTTAACTACTGATGCAAAAAAGACCACGTCCAGGGGGATTTCCTCTCACTGAAGCAAACAGAAAAGCCCCTTTTTCAGAGAGTTTTGCCATATTCTGAGCACTTCTATTGGAGAAATGTTCCCTGATTTCCAAACTATGGCTGAAGTGACACTACAGCCTCCATTTTGCACAGGCGGAGCAGTGTCCACATCTGGAGAAATGTTCAGAATTGTAGTTTATTAATCTCCTCGATGTATGATGGCATGATGTGAATTCTCTGATCAGCTTGTTCGGATTTATTATCAACTAAAAAAACAACAACTACTGAATATGCTATAAGTAAAAAAAATGACGGATAAAAATTTATTATGATTTCTAAAAATGATTTTTTTTACCCCTCAGTCAAAATGATTGACAACAAAAAATTGCAGCATGACCTCTGATACAGCTGCAGATCTTAATAAAAATTTTTGAGTCTCAAGACAGTTTGATGCAACATGAGGTGTACAATAGGATGAAGATAGATGGATTGTGTAGAATTAACACAATATTATAAATAAAAATAGAATATGAATAGACTGTATTGATGTTACAGTGGGGACATTCACATGAACTGAGGTTGGTCCCTGACTGCTGAAGGAGGAGCAGCCTCTCTTTGTCTCTCTTTCCCGATCCCTTTACTTTATTTTCTTTTCTGTTTGCTTTTCTTGTTTTCCTTTCTTAACCTTTTCGTAGTTACTTTATCTACCCAGCCCCTGGAGTTACTGTGTTGGACCGGATCTCTTCTTGGATTACTTTTTTATGGACTTATCAACATGGCTTTTTGCTCAGCTGAGGATTTTGAAAAACTGTTCCACAGAATTGAGGGCATTGAAATGAAGCTACGTCGTCTGGAAATTAATTTTGATCTCCACACTGATTATGGAAACGACACAACTTTACCGTTGACTATACACAGGGAGGAACAGCCTAGCAGCCCAGTGTTACATCGCTCTAACCGTGTCACAGAGAAAACACAGGACAACACTACTCCCTCAGCAAACAGACGTCTAACGGGCAGAACTCCACACTGTAATAAAGACTGGCCAGCTTTAAAACACAGAATCATCAACCCCAGCCGGTTCTCAGAGGAAGAAAAAACTAAAGAAACTCCAGCACAGAGAAAGCTCTGAACCCAGACCTGCCGCTTCTGCTAAAAGTAAACAAAAGAGGTTTCAGCCAAAAACAAGAGAGATTACACCACTTGGATTCCCCCTGAAAAACAGATTCACAGCCCTGAGTTCCCCGAAAGATGACGCAGCCCCCGGGACCAGTCAAAGCCACCAGGAGAAACCCAGCCGCATCAAACGGACACATAACAAAGTAAGAGCCCCCCTAAAAAAGATTGTTATCATACAAGACGGATCAATTGATGGAATTGAGGCTTTTTGTAGCAAGAACACCAGAGTTTATAGCTGCTACAAAATTACAGTGAGAGAAATATCAGAAAAAATCCAGAACATCTTGGACCAACATCCTACTTTGGAAAAGCTCGTCATTCACGCTGGATCAGCAGATCTTGCGATGACACAATCAGAGATTCTGAAGAGAGACTTTTCTGATCTCCTAGAGAGACTTGATGGACTGAACGTAAACATCCTAATCTGCGGACCATGTCTGCCATATTAAACAAAATCTTAAATTGATAACCTGTCAGAAGGCTCAGCTGCCCATCATCACAATACTTAAGTTAGCTTTATTAAACATTAGATCTCTATCTGGGAAGTCTTTTCTTATCAATGACTTCATCACTGAGCATAATTTACACTGCCTTTTTTATCAGAAACTTGGCTAGATGGAAATAACGAAACAACTGCATTGATTCAATTCAATTCAATTCAGTTTATTTATATAGCGCCAATTCACAACAGATGTCATCTCAAGGCACTTAACAAGAAGTTATTTCAATACATTTATGCAAACATTCCAATCAGTTAAAAAGTTTCCTATTTAAGGAATCCCAGCAGATTGCGTCAGTCATTGGCGTGAGGTTGGGCAGATTTCCAACCACAGCAATCCTTCAGCAATCCCTCATACTGAGCAAGCATGTAGCGACAGTGGAGAGGAAAAACTCCCCTTTAACAGGAAGAAACCTCCAACAGAACCAGGCTCAGTAGGAGCGGCCATCTGCCACGACCGTCTGGGGGTTTGAGAAGACAGAGCAGAACACAGAAGGAACAGAAGATCTGGTATAAGAGTAATTTCTATGTTACAGAAAGTAAAAAGTTGAGAACAGGACACAGCGGATGTTCAGTTACTGAGAGGATCATCCCAGTCGATGCCCCCCGTCCAACAGGGCATTGCAGCCAAGCAGGATACCAGACCAGGTATATCTTCTATGGGGAGAAAAACACTGAGAGAAAACAAAGTTAACAGTCTAAATAACAGAATGTACTGTAATACAACTGGAGAGTAGTAGGAGAAAAGGAAGTAGCAGAGTGAAGAAAATTGGTAAGTCTGTCCTCCAGCAGTCTAAGCCTATAGCAGCATAACTACAGAGATAGCTCAGGATGACCTAAGCCACTCTAACTATAAGCTTTATCAAAAAGGAAAGTTTTAAGCCTGGCCTTAAAAGTAAACAGAGTGTCTGCCTCACGGACTAAAGCTGGGAGCTGGTTCCACAGGAGAGGAGCCTGATAACTAAAAGATCTGCCTCCCATTCTACTTTTAGAGATCCTAGGAACTACAAGTAAACCTGCAGTCTGAGAGCAAAGTGCTCTTTTAGGAACATATAGAACAATTAGATCTCTGATGTATGATGGAGCTCGATTATTAAGGGCTTTGTATGTAAGAAGAAGGATCTTAAATTCTATTCTGGATTTAACAGGGAGCCAATGAAGGGAAGCTAAAACAGGAGAAATGTGATCTCTCTTTTTAATATTCATCAGAACTCTTGCTGCCGCATTTTGGATCAACTGAAGGCTTTTAATGGCATTTTGTGGACTTCCTGATAGTAAAGAATTACAGTAGTCCAGCCTTGAGGTAACAAATGCATGGACTAGTTTCTCAGCATCACTCCTGGACAGGAATCTACTCCTTCAAATTACAATTTCCTAAGCGAGAGCAAAAAACACAGACGAGGCGGAGGTGTAGCCACCATTTTTCACAACTAAATGAACTTTAAAAAGGTAACCCTGGGCATGCTTGATTCTTTTGAATACCTAGCCACCCAGATAAATGAGCATAAAAAAGATTTATTTCTAAGTTTATATAAACCACCAAAACTTAACTCTAACTTATTTAATGATTTCAATGACCTTCTTTCTGTAATATGTATCGACTATGACCAACTAATCATTGTGGGGGATTTTAACATCCATACCGACAACCCCCAAGATAGACAAGCAAAAACATTAGATGATACTCTCCACAACTTCGGACTGATCCAGCATGTCAAACAACCAACACACAATAGAGGACACACTCTGGACTTAATTATCAGCAAAGGTTTAAATATTTCTGACATCTCGGTAATTAATATTGCATTATCTGACTATTTCTGTATTTTCTTTGAAAGTACCATCTCTGCTAAATTATCCAGCCACAGTAAGATCACTATAAAAAAATCGTTTTCTAGGGAACAGTTCAGTAGAAACCTTTAAACGTATTTACCCTTCCACCACATCCCCCTCATCTCCCAACTCAAACTCAGTAAATAAGCTGGTAGATAATTTCCTTGCGAATATCTCAGACATCATGGATTCCATTGCTCCAACTAAAGTGAAAGTAGTCTCCGTGGACAAGTAATCCACTGGTACGTAGTGAAAAAAGAGAGTGTCGACGAGCCGAAAGAAAATGGCGGAAAACTCGACTCCAGGTTCACTGTGAGATCTACAAAGAGAGACTGAATAGATATCAGCTAACTATAAAAGATGCTAGGGAATCGTTCTTTTCTGAAATCATCAACAGAAACATTAATAATGCACGGACCCTATTTGCAACAGTGGAAAGACTAACTAATCCTTTAGTGACAGTAGCCCCTGAACTAAACTCTACCAGGGCCTGCAATGATTTGGCCAGCTTTTTCAATGAAAAGATTCTAACATTTAGATGGTCAATCTGTACCTCAATATCGAACCCACAACCATTGCCATCCCCAATCAACAACAATGTAGAGAAAATGTCTGAATTCCACGAATTAAACCAGAACAGCCTTGAAAAAAATCATTATCCAATTAGGCTCCTCCTCCTGCTATCTTGATATCCTACCCACAGCTTTTCTAAAGAAAGTTCTTCCTGTTAATGGGTCTGATCTTGTTCAAATAGTGAACTCATTACTGCTATCAGGTGTCTTCCCTCAGGCTTTAAAAACATCAGTTATTAAACCACCGCTAAAGAAGAAAAATCTGGATAACACGTTAATGCAGAACTACAGGCCGATCTCTAATCTTCCATTCATCAGTAAGATTATTGAAAAAGCCGTGTTTCAGCAGTTAAATGGCTTCATAACAATGACAAACCGTTTTGATGTTTTTCAGTCTGGTTTCCGCGCTCACCACAGCACTGAGACTGTCCTCGTCAAAGTATTCAATGACATCCGCATAAACACAGACTGTGGAAGAACCACAGTGCTGGTTCTGTTGGACCTCAGTGCAGCATTTGACACTGTTGATCATGATATTTTATTGGAACGACTGGAGAGCTGGGTCGGACTCTCTGGTAAAGTACTTGGCTGGTTCGAGTCTTACCTAAAGAACAGGGACTTCTATGTTTCAATAGGAAACTTTCATCAGAACGAACATTAATCACATGTGGGGTGCCCCAGGGCTCCATCCTGGGGCCCCTCTTATTTAATATCTACATGCTCCCACTAGGCAAGATTATAGCAACCAATAACATTAGCTACCATAACTATGCGGATGACACTCAGCTTTACATTACAATGTCACCAGGTGACTCTGAACCCATTCAAACCCTAAATCAATGGATTGACCAAATAAATGGATGGATGTGCCATAACTTTCTCCAGCTGAAAATAATCAAAACTAAAGTAATTATCTTTGGACCCAAAGAGGAACTATCAAGAGTCAGCACACAGCTTCAGTTAATACAGCTAGAAACTACTGATCAGGCTTGAAACCTAGTGTTATAGTAGAACGATGAATGTCCAAAATGTTCTTACAGAAAGAATTAGAATGGGAATGTTGTGGTAGAATGATGAATGTCCAAAGTGTTCTTATCGAAAATGCTACGAAGGAATTTGTGTATCTATTTAGAGAAGGTCACTCTGACGCGGTGGATTGTGAACTTGACTGGCGGAGTATGTTCTCTAGAGGAGCGTGTTGTCGGGGGGGGGGTGGTGCGGCTGGATGCAGATAGCACTGGCGCCGGTGTGATGCACGAACTAGGTATAAAATCTGGGTGTTAATAATAGAAGGGAAGTCTAGTCTGGGGTTTGCCGGAGAGTCTTGCTGGGGTATTTGAAGACGACCGAACTGTATGTCATCAATGCTTTGTCCTGCTCAGAAAAGGTATGTAAACTAATAAACCGGCAGAGGCTGTATTCCGGAACTGAAGCTGTGTTGGCTTTGTTTGTTTGTTTAACTGGACTCAATATCTGTCCATGTTAACCTGGTCCATCATTCAAGATAACCAACACTAGGTGTGGTGTAGTAATGGACTCAGACCTGAACCTCCAGGGTCACATAAAGGCAATAACAAGGTCAGCCTTCTAACACCTGAAGAACATTTCTAGGATTAAACGACTGATGTTGCAACAGGACCTAGAAAAACTCCTCCATGCGTTTATCTTTAGTCGGATTGATTACTGCAACAGCTTCTTCACAGGTCTGCCTAAAAAGTCAATCAGACAACTGCAGCTGATCCAGAACGCTGCTGCACGCGTCCTCACTAGAACCAGGAAAGTAGAGCACATCACCCCAGTTCTAAAGTCCTTACACTGGCTCCCTGTAGCTCAGAGAATAGACTTCAAAATACTTCTACAAGTTTATAAATCATTACATGGCTTAGCACCAAAATATGTTGAAGACCTGTTGTCACAGTACCAACCACTAAGACCACTCAGGTCCTCCAACTCTAGCCTACTAAACATTCCTAGACTCAGAACTAAACATGGAGAAGCAGCTTTCAGTTTCTATGCTCCCCTTATCTGGAACAGACTTCTTGACGAGTGTAGAGCTGCTGAAACACTGAACTGCTTTAAATCAGGACTAAAAACCCATCTGTTTAGAATTACCTTCGAGTAAATGATTGATGTCATATGTATGAAATGTGTTCATGCTCTCTTGCTTTATTGATCTTTCCCTTGCTTTATTGTATATCATGTGTAATGTGTTTCTTTTACTTTTAATTTCCATTGTTTTTTGTTTTTTAAATCACCAAATCATGTAAAGCACCTTGAATTACCCTGCTGTTGAAAGTGTGCTATACAAATAAAATTGCCTTGCCTTGCCTTAAAGCAGCACATGCATAAAAAAATACAAAAAATTAATAAAAAAAACATTTACTTCTCATAATGCGGCACACAGACGGGTGCATAAAAAGAAAGGTTTTTTTGTTTACTGTGTGGGATAAAGTTTGGTTGCTTTCACACCTGATTTGCTCCGCACCAGGGTTTGTTTGGAACCGCTTCGAGACCACCTCTTGAGCTGGGTCTTGATTTGCTTGTTTGGTGTGCACCAGAGTTTGCTGTGTTGTATTTATACCAGCCCAAGAGTGAGGAAACTAATTTTAGTTCGTTTTGAACGAACTAAACGAGGCTGGTGGGAATAAGCCCTAATAAGCCCTAAGACCTGACCTGAAAGATAAACAGTCATACACAGACACAATCACACATTCCCACCCTCATATACCGATACCTCAGCAGCCATGGACCCAGGAGATGATTCCCTTCTTTCTGGGGTGGTGATAAGAAGCAGAAGAGCAGCCCAGATCCTGACCAGATGTTCTGCTCCTCCTCCTGGTGTCCAACCCCAGATGGCGACCAGAGTACAGGGGTGTGGAAAGACCCCAAGCCTCTCTTGACCCGCTCAAATGTGGTGTTGATGCATGTTGTAATAGACTACATTTAAAACCCTGAACCCTCAATGTCTATATATACCTTGTACAGGCTGATTGGACAGATCCCCCTCTAGATGCCATTAAGCATGCCCATCCTCAAGGCCCTACATGTACATGTCATGAAAATGTTATAAGTGAGAGTGTCTAAGTTGTACAATAAAATTGGGACCAAGGCTGCCATGAAACTGCAGAAATGGAGAACCCCTCCTGCACCCCAGTGACACACCCAACCCCCAAGGCCCTCTGCATGCTTGGTTGTGTAAAGGAGCAGGAGGAGGGAGGTCTTCGGCAATGGGGAGGGAAGGAGATGGGGAGGGAAATAACGGGGGTGGGGGGATAATAGGCACCCCATAACATATTATTAAAAAGATAGAGGTTTGACAGGTCCTAACCTTGTTATTTCTTACTCAAAAATTTCTGAAATTTGCCAATTCTACTTTTTTAAACACTCATTTCACTACTTCTTGTCATGGCCTTTCATAACTCCAATGTAAACACTAGCGACCCAGTGAGTCACTAAGATTCTGAGAAAATCAGTATCAGAGTTTTTCTTGATGATTTAACCTTGTCTACAGCTTACCTCTGTAATTGAATTAGGAAGTGGTGGGAATGTAAAGAGCAGCAGAAAGGGTTGTAAGTAAACAGGCATGGCCCTTTAATCCTGAAACTGTTTGAAGTGAATAACCCCCCGAGCCCTTTTACGAGGTTTACTGCTCTCAGTTCTGCATGGTGGAGGTTTGAATTTCCCAAGCTGGGAAAATTGTTTTGTTTTGTAACAAAGCAATGAAGGTAAAGCGACAGGAGAAAAGTAGCTAAAAATGGAGAGGAACAGGACGAGAAAGGGGGAAAGAATGTTGCATCAACTAGAAAGGAGAGAACGGGAGATTGTCAAAAAGGGTTTCAGTGTGGGGGATTTATTTAGGTGGTCAAATGCTCCCTGGGGTCAGGGTCATATAGGAAAACATGAACGAACCACTCACACCAGCGCCCTGTGAGACCGGGCAGTTTAGACAGCTAGCTGAAATCTGTTTAAAGAAGTACACATTCAGTTAAGAGAAAGGTTCAATGGGGAATTGGAGACAGTTGCCACTTTTACATCTAACGACTAAAACTTGCTTTTCTTTTATCAGTTAGGACAAACTGACTTCATTTCCATGTAGTTATTAGATGACATGCTTTTTTGGGAGGGAGGTTCTAATTAGAAGCAAGACAGTTGATGATTTATGATGATCTCATCTACATAAATATGAGGGTTTTTAAACAATGGAGAGTAAAATGAGGTTGTTCCTAATAAAAGCCACTGAGTCACTGAGGAAAACACGTTCAAACATGCTGTGATTCTGTTGCAATGACAGTCTCTGAATCATGATCTAGGATGACACAAGCTATTGGAAATAGTCAAATACCTGTGTCCATATGGGAGGCGCCAATTTCAATTTCAGAATGTTCTCTCAGCCAACTGTGTGGCACTGTGCTGGCTTGTAAAACTGGTTTACATTTCAAGAATTCTTACATCAATATAGGTTTTTAAATTTTTCATTTATTTTGTTTGTCTAGATTTTAATCAGTGTTTCTGATTTAAAAATATATATAAAACAGCCAAAATACATTTAAATTTATATATTTTAACCAAAGTTTCAGAACATACTAAACTAAATTACTTACATTCAAACTACAGTGCCTACAACAAGTATTCACCACTCAGATGTTTAACCCTTTTTATTGCTATTACAAATTAATCATGATCAACAGAATTTCATGCAATCACTTATTTGACTTACTTAAAAAAAAATGGTCATCGGTTTGAAGAAATCAGTTTCCACTTTGACATTAAAGGGTGTTTAAATTTCTTTGGTCAAAAAAAGCCAAATTATGGATATCGTTCTGGGCTGCAAGCAGGCTTCCAAAGAGATGCCTATAGGATCCCAGCAGATGGGTAAAGATGGTGAAATTTGTGACCTACAGGCTTAATGGTGGTTTGAATTAGACCTTAAGAAGCTCCGCTAGCTAGCAAGCTTGATCTTAGCATTAACATTATTGCTAAAATAATTACTTAAAATAATCGATTCCAGTCTTATTTCTAACTTGTAACTTGTAAATTTTATATTATGATTCCTATTTCAACCCATATCAACACATCAACCTTAATAGTTGCTGGACACTTCCAAGAACACATGAGAATGCCAGCTTTCTGAACCAACACCTTCAGTTAATTTATAAACAAAATGTGTTGCACGATACATTAAAATTTTTAGCTAATGTTAATGTAAAGATTTTCAATACCTTCCACTTCCTTTTCCGGTGTCGACATCAGGACGATTAAGCATGTAATCAATATGTTCAACTTCACAAAACAATTAAGCAATGTTTTCATTTTGTACAAATAATTTATTATGAAATTATGTCTTGTGACATTTATTTTGTCTGCCATTAATTTGAGGACTCTCCCACCTGACTTTTACGCCCTCCATAGTGTGAGGTCTTGAAGCTCTCGCAGCTACTTAATTTATGACAGGGGCCTGAGCTGCATACTTGAAATTTCTCTTGAAATGGAAAGAAAAACTATAAATAGACCTGATGAATGAACAAAATAATAAAGAAAGATAACTAAGAGTAGAAAAATTAACTGTGGCTGTTCTTTTGCAACTGAATTGGTGAAGGATAATGTTAAGCAGACCATTGCATACTGAAGATGTGTGTTGAGGTTAGGTGTTCCACCACATGAGGCTAGATGGCGTAATGCTTTCAAAAGCTTATCAGAGCAGAACAGAATGTTGTGCCAAGCCACAGTAGAACTTCTCAGGTAGCAATCAAAGCTATTCTAAGTCCTCCTGCACAGAGAGAAGCCAAAGGCTGTGGAGCACTTTACTGCAGTCTGTTTTCAAGAAAAACAAAAGAGCAGCATTATGTCTGGGATTTTTTTCCATTTGTCCCAGTTCGGATCTGATTATGTCACACATGTAATCGTAGCAAAAGAAGGACATTTGTCACATACAAAAATAAGCTAGATCCACTGACCCAGTCTCACCTATTATAAAAGAGATGCTCACTTAATTCTACATAATCTAGAACTTTATTTGGCTCCTGGAGCCCATAGGGTCACTCATCTGCATGCAGGGAGCGTCGGTTGGTGAACATTTAGGCTTTCTGGCTGTCAGGGCTCCTCTGTTGTATTCTCACACAGACACACATACTGTGGAGCAGAGGTATGGTAACTTTTTGTCACGTGGACCAAAATCGTCTACTGAGAAACACTCGTGAGCCAAAACAATATCTTAAAAAAAAAAGATAAATCACCCAAAAATTATATTGTGACTTTTTTTTACCTGATTAAGAAGAACTAAGAATGCAATATTTGAATTAGACAAATAATATAGTCAGATTGTTTTGTAGGAAAGCAATGTGTAAATCATTGCTTTTCTACAAAACCTAAAATGGGTTTGTGCACATTTGTCTTAGTAAAAGAAAGGCATCCAGGCTACAAGTTGTTCCAGGCTTGATTGGGAAAATATTTCTTAAATTCTCAGCAATAAGAATAGGATTTGGTTTACTCTTTCTTTGTATTTAGCAAAGTTTAATAAATTGTTTTAAAAGCCCATTTGGTTGAACCAAATTGTTTTTGAGTAAAAAGTTACAGAATAGTGTGGATATTCAAAGACAAATACTTTGTTTTTTACCTAACATTTTTAGAATAGCATAACATCATGGATTATTGTAATTGAAGAAAATATAAAAAAAAAACAGAATCAATAAATATATTTTTATGTACAGTAAAGACAAAGTTACAACACTAAAATTCTGTACAATTAGTAAAAATAAAAATGACATACTCAGATTCAAGAAATGTACAACTGACCAGGACAATTGATATGCAATAACAACTGAAATGTTTTTTTGTTTTTTTAAGTGCAAGTTACAGCAGAGATGTAAATATTCATTGAGTTTGCTGGGAGCAGTGATGGAGTCTATCAGCTGCTGGGAGGAAGGAGCTACGGAAATGTTCCTTTATGCACCTAGGATCTTCCAATGAAGCTTTGAATCTGTTGTTTATACATTTGCCAGTAAATACAACAAAAAGTGTTAATCTTCAAGAACCACCTGTGCTGGTGAGCCAGATTTGTATTATTCTTTAATTGGAGTCAGGGGCCAGACAGAATCACTCCAGGGGTCACAAATAGGCTCCGTCCCGCACTTTGGACACCCCGGTTGTAGAGCATCCCATCCCATACCATATTATACCTTACCTTACCTTACCTTACCTTACCTTACCTTACCTTACCTTACCTTACCTTACCTTACCTTACCTTACCTTACCTTACCTTACCTTACCTTACCTTACCTTACCTTACCTTACCTTACCTTACCTTACCTTACCTTACCGCACAGCACCGCACCACACCACACAACAGCACCACATCACATCACATAGTATGGGCAAGGCAAGGCAATTTTATTTGTATAGCACAATTTCAACAGCAGGGTAATTCAAGGTGCTTTACATGATTTGGTGATTAAAAAAAAACACATAAAGGAACACACATTACACATGATACACAATAAAGCAAGAGAAAGATCAAAAAAAGTAAGAGAGCATGAACACATTTCATATATATGACATCAAGCATTTACTCGAAGGCAATTCTAAACAGATGGGTTTTTAGTCTTGATTTAAAGCAGTTCAGAGTTTCAGCAGCTCTACACTCGTCAAGAAGTCTGTTCCAGATAAGGGGAGCATAGAAACTGAAAGCTGCTTCTCCATATTTAGTTCTGAGTCTAGGGATGTTTAGTAGGCTAGAGTTGGAGGACCTGAGTGGTCTTGGTGGTTGGTACTGTGACAACAGGTCTTCAACATATTTTGGTGCTAAGCCATGTAATGATTTATAAACTTGTAGAAGTATTTTGAAGTCTATTCTCTGAGCTACAGGGAGCCAGTGTACGCACATTAGAACTGGAGTGATGTGCTCTACTTTCCTGGTTCTAGTGAGGACGCGAGTGGAAGCCTTCTGGATCAGCTGCAGCTGTCTGATTGACTTTTTAGGCAGACCTGTGAAGATGCTGTTGCAGTAATCAATCCGACTAAAGATAAACTCATGGATGAGTTTTTCTAGGTCGTGTTGCAAAATCAGTCCTTTAATCCTAGAGATGTTCTTCAGGTGATAGAAGGCTGACCTTGTTATTGCCTTTATGTGACCCTGGAGGTTCACGTCTGAGTCCATTACTACACCTAGGTTTCGAGCCTGATCAGTAGTTTCCAGCTGTATTAATTGAAGCTGTGTGCTGACTCTTGATCGTTCCTCCTTGGGTCCAAAAATAATCACTTCAGTTTTGTTTCTATTCAGCTATAGAAAGTTATGGCACATCCATCCATTTGTTTGGTCAATACATTGATTTAGGGTTTGAATGGGTTCAGAGTCACCTGGTGACATTGTAATGTAGAGCTGAGTGTCATCTGCGTAGTTATGGTAGCTAATGTTATTGGTTGCTATAATCTTGCCTAGTGGGAGCATGTAGATATTAAATAAGAGGGGCCCCAGGATGGAGCCCTGGGGGCACCCCACATGTGATTTATGTTTGTTCTGATGAAAAGTTTCCTATTGAAACATAGAAGTCCCTGTTCTTTAGGTAAGACTCGAACCAGCCAAGTACTTTACCAGAGAGTCCGACCCAGCTCTCCAGTCGTTCCAAGAGTATATCATGATCAACAGTGTCAAATGCTTCACTGAGGTCCAACAGAACCAGCACTGTGGTTCTTCAAACAGTCTGTATTTATGCGGATGTCATTGAATACTTTGACGAGGGCAGTCTCGGTGCTGTGGTGAGCGTGGAAACCAGACTGAAAAACATCAAAACGGTTTGTCATTGTTAGGAAGCTATTTAACTGCTGAAACACAGCTTTTTCAATAATCTTACTGATGAATGGAAGATTAGAGATTGGCCTGTAGTTCTGCATTAACGTGTTGTCCAGATTTTTCTTCTTTAGCGGTGGTTTAATAACTGCTGTTTTTAAAGCCTGAGGGAAGACACCTGATAGCAGTGATGAGTTCACTATTTGAACAAGATCAGACCCAATAACAGGAAGAACTTTCTTTAGAAAAGCTGTGGGTAGGATATCAAGACAGCAGGAGGAGGAGCTTAATTGGATAATGATTTTTTCAAGGCTGTTCTGGTTTAATTCGTGGAGTTCAGACATTTTCACTACATTGTTGTTGATTGGGGATGGCACTGGTTGTGGGTTAGATATTGAGGTACAGATTGACCATCTAATTGTTAGAATCTTTTCAGTGAAAAAGCTGGCAAATTCATTGCAGGCCCTGGTAGAATTTAGTTCAGGGGCTACTGTCACTAAAGGATTAGTTAGTCTTTCCACTGTTGCAAATAGGGTCCATGCATTATTAATGTTTCTGTTGATGATTTCAGAAAAGAACGATTCCCTAGCATCTTTTATAGTTAGCTGATATCTATTCAGTCTCTCTTTGTAGATCTCTCAGTGAACCTGGAGTCGAGTTTTCCGCCATTTTCTCTCGGCTCGTCGACACTCTTTTTTCACTACGTACCAGTGGATTACTTGTCCACGGAGACTTTTTTCTACCTGAGACTACTTTCACTTTAGTTGGAGCAATGGAATCCATGATGTCTGAGGTTTTCGCAAGGAAATTATCTACCAACTTATTTCCTGAGTTTGAGTTGGGAGATGAGGGGGATGTGGTGGAAGGATAAATACGTTTAAAGGTTTCTACTGAACTGTCCCCTAGAAAACGCTTTTTTACAGTGGTCTTACCGTGGCTGAATAATTTAGCAGAGATGGTACTTTCAAAGAAAATACCGAAATGGTCAGATAATCCAATATTAATTACAGAGATGTCAGAAATATTTAAACCTTTGCTGATAATTAAGTCCAGAGTGTGTCCTTTAATGTGTGTTGGTTGTTTGACATGCTGGATCAGGCCGAATTTGTGGAGAGTATCATCTAATGTTTTTGCTTGTCTATCTTGGGGGTTGTCGGTATGGATGTTAAAGTCCCCCACAATGATTAGTTGGTCATAGTCGATACATATTACAGAAAGAAGGTCATTGAAATCATTAAAGAAGTTAGAGTTAAGTTTTGGTGGTTTATATAAACTTAGAAATAAAGCTTTGTTAGGCTCATTTATCTGGGTGGCTAGGTATTCAAAAGAATCAAACGTGCCCAGAGTTACCTTTTTAAAGTTCATTGAGTTGTGTAAGATGGTGGCTACACCTCCGCCTCGTTTGTGTTTTCTGTTCTCGCTTAGGAAATTGTAATTTGGAGGACTAGATTCTAGTAATGAAGTTGTTTCGTTATTTTCATCTAGCCAAATTTCAGATAAAAAAAGGGCGTGTAAATTATGCTCAGTGATGAAGTCATTGATAAGAAAAGACTTCCCGGATAGAGATCTAATGTTTAATAAAACTAACTTAAGTATTGTGATGATGGGCAGCTGAACCTTCTGACAGGTTATCAATTTGAGATTTTGTTTAAAATGAGAGCGTGTGGTTAACGGTTTATGTTTCCTGCTGCTGATAATCACTGATATAGCCTCAGTGTATAACTTAACATACCATACCATACCATACCATTACATACCATACCATACCATACCACCTTTATTTATATAGCACTTTAAAACATAACCATACAGCTGACCAAAATGCTTAACAGACTAAGACTAAATAAAAATTTCCTAGGAATAGCATTTATATAAAAGAATATTAAAAAGAAAAAAAAAACTGAGTAAGGAAGCCAGCCTGTGGCTATGGGTTGAACGCAAGAAGAAAATAGTGGGTCTTTAAAAGAGACTTAAAAGCAGCTTGAGAGAACGCCTGCTGAACTACAAGAGGGAGTCCATTCCATAATCTTGGAGCTCCTACCGAGAAAGGTCTTTGTCCACGTGATTTACAGTGAACTGTTGGGACCTCCAGGAGTGATAGGCTCAAGGACCTAAGTGTGCATTTAGGGCGATACAGACAAAACAGGTCAGATATGTAGGAGGGGGCAAGACCATGTAGAGATTTAAAAACAAAAAGAAGCAGCTTATATTGTGCCTTAAAAGCAATAGGCAACCAGTGGAGGGCTTTTAGAATTAGCAATTTGCACGAGCTGGAGTTTGGCAAGGGTTGATTTGTTGACACCCAACAGAATCGCGTTAAAGAAATCTAGCCTGGATGTAATGAAGGCATGTATCACAGATTTGAGATGCTTTCTACATAAGATGGACCTTAACTTAGCGAGACGACAGAGTTGAAAGAAACAAGATTTCACAATAGCATTGACCTGGATGTCCATCCTTAAGGAGGAATCCATCTTCACACCCAGGTTTGTCACAATGGTTTTAAGATGCAGAGAGAGAGATGATAGGTCCAGGGATTTAGATGAACAGATGGTCGGATTAAAGAGAATGAGTTCAGTTTGAAAGTCGTTGAATGGAGAAAATTTGTGGCCAGCCGACCCCAATCCCAGAATAATATAATAACGACTGGTAAGTTATTACACAGTAATGTGTAGACAAAGAAGAGCACATGCCTCTGTTCAAATGTCAGATTTTTGTGTGTAAAAAAAACTGGCCTTCAACAAATCATTTCAGAGCTTGTGACATGTATGCTCAGGTGTACACTTCAAGTGAAAAACAAAAACATTTTACACTAAGAACTCTAAAGAATTAAATACCACAAAAACATTGCTCCATGAATATGTACACATCTAAACCTAAAAGTTTAAAGTAACTCTTCTGTTTTATACCTCAATGATGAGTTTTTTTTTGCAGTATTGTAATACCACGTGATATTAAAGTCTGTCCATTGCTGGAAAATCTAAACTGCTTCATCAAATGAAAATTCGAAAAAAGATTGTAGGCCACCCAGCCAAAACTCTACAAATCATCCAACCATAATTATATGGTGATTTTAGGTTTCCTCCTGTTAAAGGGGAGTTTTTCTTCTCCACTGTTGCTACATGCTTGCTCGGTATGAGAAGCTTGCTTTGAAGTCAACGACACAACGCAGGTGACTGTCTACTGTTCCTAAATGTTCATCCAGGAGGAGTGTATGCTGCAAGTCAATGACTTGATGCAATCTGCTGGGTTTCCTTAGATAGAAAACTTTTTAACTTTAGGGAATGTAAGTTTGATTGAATTGAAATACCTTGTAAAGTGCCTTGCAATGGCATCTGTTGTGAATTGGCGCTATATAAACAAACTGAACTGAATTAGCCGAAAGCTCCGCCTCTAAACTTGACGACCCTCCAGGCCCGACGCCCTGGGCCGGGCCTGCCCATTCAGGTATCGGGGCCTCCACAGACAGATTACATCGCCCTAAGTTCCAACCATGCAATGTATTAACTCTGGTCCACACTCCATACCAGTCGGTGGCGATAATGCACCAATTTGTCGTTTGCAGGCCACTGATAAGAAGAAGAAGAACCCCTAAATTCCACTGCATGCACTCCGCTCCTCTCCGCCACGCTCTCCGCAGCTTTTCGCTCCCATCCCTGATTTCCACTTCATGCGCTCTACATCCCCTCCGGTCTGGGACGAAGCCCAGAGGAGCTCAAAGAAGCATGCGTAGGAATTGCGAAATGTCGCGACAAAAGCCTGTAATAAATGTGGAAAAAAGTAAAATCATAAAGTATTTTATGATTTTCCACTTCAAGTATTAGTTTCTCTTCGTCCATGTTGTCCTGTTGCTTTTCTCTCGTATCTGAATAACGTATTTGTTGACCCACGCACCTACTATGTCTTGTGTGGCAGGAAATGACAAAATAGCTTTCAGGATTAAATACCTTTTGATTATATTATGTGTGTAAATTATGTATGCATATGTGACAGCGCCAACCTGAAGGTAAAAGTCTAAACAGTTTGTGTCCAGGATGTGTGGGGTCTGCAGAGAATCAGTACCTTCAATAAAGAGAGACACTGATTTTCCCCATCAAATTGAGACCAAACATTCATTCAAATGCTATGAGAATCCAGAAAGAAATCTATCAGAAAATGTTCCTGAATAGGAATGTGGAAAAGCGATGTCTTCATAGTCTGACAGATTTGGAGAACTATTGTAATGAAGAGTAGGCACATGTTGTCAAGTCAAAGCTTTGGGACGCTGATAGGCTCCTACTGAAGTAGCCTAAATACTGAATTAAATTAAGAGTGTACACATTTATGCAAGATGTAAATTGTTTATTTTGATTTTCAAATTATACTTGAAAAAAATGAATGAATTATCCAGGGTGTTGTTTTACATCCCAGAATCCTGGCATTTTACCACTGAGAATCGCCATAAGCTCTTCTGCGGTTGTGCCTTCTGTTGTCCTGGGGTGGTTTTGCTGCTTTGGAGGTTCTGTTTAAGAGACAACTCAGCCTGAGAAGGCTGAGGAAAGACCAGGCCCGCCCATCTGCAGGAGTCTGGCCTGTGGCTTTGTTCCTCTTCTGTTCCTACAAGCACCATACACCTACAGAACTCACAGAAGCACAGATTCTTCTGATTTACATATAAAAAGTTATCAATTCTTAATTCTTTTAAAGAAGAAATATATTTTCACCTTTTGTTTAAAATCCACATGTCCTCCATTGTTATTATGGTCTATGAAATGGTTAGCAGCTTTTATATAATGTGTATAAAAAGTTACTGAAAACATTTTTTCACCGATGCCATTAGACTTTAAAAATTTGAACAAATAAAGAATCCTGCAGAGATTCGAGAATTGTAAAATTTGTCCTAAAAGACTAACTTCCCCTACGTTACAGCCCAGGAGTCTGGTGCATAACTTTACCGTCACTGTTGGATCAAAATAATAAAAAGGCTGTTGAGCGTATTTAAATGTGTATTCGTTTGTAAAGTGCCGCTAAAATCTGTCCCTGAAGTGTTTCTGTAAGTGTTAGCCAAAGAAAAGAGGTGAAACTTAAGGAGGTACTTGAACACAGTCACATAAATGCCAGTGATAAGCTGACACACACACACACACCCACACCCACACCCACACCCACACACACACACACACACGCACACGCACACACACACACACACACGGGAGAGAAAGTCATTAAGGAGGTCATAAATCACAGGGAGCAGTTCCAGAGAGGGATCACTCTCCCACTGTCTAAACACTGCTTTTACTCAGCTTTATTAGCAGGAGTTCTGCTCTCACCCATGCTGCATACAGTATCCTCCTCACTACAGATGACCAAAAAGATTGCGCTACACCAGCTAGAAGAAGTGTGAGCAACCAATAAGAGGCTAAAGAAAACAGCTACACTATCCTGGGAAGATCATGAGTCATTATTCTGTCCCAGGTCCAGGTCGCACCAATTATTTCTCAAATGTCTCTGCATATTCAGACATCGCCACCTCTACAAGACTACTTGCTTGCTTTAAGCTGAATTTAGTTTCAGTGTAAAATTGTGAAAAAGATCTAAATAATTATCTGTTTTTTCATATGTTTCGAAAATA
Source organism: Valencia hispanica (assembly GCA_963556495.2). Classification (NCBI taxonomy): domain Eukaryota; kingdom Metazoa; phylum Chordata; class Actinopteri; order Cyprinodontiformes; family Valenciidae; genus Valencia; species Valencia hispanica. The sequence continues at coordinate 48,762,750 of OY747708.1, forward strand.
TACGATGAAACACAATTGCATATGTATTCCATTGAGCATATTCAATGAAGCAGTCTTCCTAGGGATGTGAGGGATCAAAGAGCACTTTTGAGGGAGCAGCTCCTGCCACATCGCGCAACCGTTGCCTAAGAAGTCATTGTACAGGCTATAAGGTGTATTGATTTCTGGCAAGGCAAAGCAAGGCTAATTTATTTGTATTGCACATTTCAGCAACAGATAATTCAAGGTGCTTTATATGATGAGAACATTAAACAACAAACATTACACTTTCTCAAATGTCATGATCTAAATCATCAAAAAAATCACTATCATAAAATATTGAAATGATAATAATTAATTAATTATTGTTAATTGTTGCAGTTATTAATCAAAAGCACCTCTAAACAAGTGGGTTTTTAGCCTTGATTTAAATAAACTCAGTGTTTCAGCAGTTTTTCAGTTTTCTGGAATTGTGTTCCAGATTAGAAGAGCATAACAACTCAATGCTGCTTCTCCATGTTTGGTTCTGATTCTGGGGATGCAGAGTAGGGTTAGATCTTCAATGCATTTTGGTCCTAAGCCATTTAGTGATTTATAAACTAGTAAAAGTATTTTGAAGTCTATTCTCAGAGCTACAGGGAGCCAGTGTACGCACATTAGAACTGGAGTGATGTGCTCTACTCTGCTGGTTCTCGTGAGGACGTGAGAAGCATGTTGTGTTTTTAAAGAGGACCCAAATGCAGAACATAAATGAACTCAGATTTTAATTAAATAACAAATAGCAGAATTTACAAAAATCACTGGGAAACCAGGGAGCATGGAGACTAGGGAACTTGGGAAGACAGACCAGGGATGAACAAGGAAGGCAGGAACCAGGAAGGGAGGAATGACAACGAACCAGCGAGTAGTGACTGAAGGAGAGGTGAATATATACTGAGGAGGAAATGAGGAAGTGACTGAGAAGACCAATGACCAATTAGTGAGAGCAGATGCAGGTGAGAGGGAGAGAGCAGGTGGAAGTAATCAACTGGGACAGGAGGTCAAATGGCTGGGAGACGGAAGACTCTAAAGAAACTATAAAGCAAGGATAATAGGTCTAAGGAGGAATCTTAAGGAAACAGTGGAGAACAGAAGGAAGAAATGAATAAGGGCACTATCTAAAGAGGAATACTAATAGGAAGGAGGATAAAGGCGCAAAGGGTGAAAAAAACATCTAAGAACAAGGAGAAATACGGAAACAAGAAAGTGCAGAAATAACTAGTAAAGACAAAGAATAACTAAACATGATAATAGAACTGAATAAGGAAAATAACTAACAAAACACAAACACCTAGGAACTATGACAGACTGGCTTTTTAGACAGACCTGTGAGGACACTGTTGCAGTAATCAATCCGACTAAAGATAAACGCTTGAATTAGTTTTTCAAGATCTGGTTGGGACAGTAATCCTTTAATCCTGGAAATGTTCTTCAGGTGATTGAAGGCTGACCATCAGATTGTCTTTATGTGTTTCTGAAGAGTCAGGTCAAATCGCGCGAACCTGTGAGGATGGAGTCGCGCACACAGGCCGCTCCAGTTTACAGTCGACATATTGGAAGAGAGCGCCAGCCATGGGGAAGTCACTCACCTCTGAAAGGTCCTTAACAAAATACAATCGGGTGATGATCGATACCGCTTGCTGCTTTCCTCTTGATCCGCTGTGACACCACATGTCACAGGTGATGCGCGTGCACAATTGTTGAGGTGGGGCTAGAGGGAGTGGGGGGGTGTTTTGGGAGGGGACAGCAGCTTTAAGATCATTAAATCACCGACTAAGCACTTCTTCTGTTTCTCCCGTAAGGGTCGAAAAGGAGGTTGGAGAAGGACCATCAAAGAACCATTTCTTTTGTCTTGGCTTCTTCCAGTTGATAACACTCTTCTTGGTCAGGTCTTTATGATATGGGTGGAAAAGTGAAGCTCCACCCTTGTGTCCAGTGGGCCTGACTGATGAGCCAGTCGATGGCAAGCCTCCCAGTCGAACTCTGTGCTACCACTAAACCATTCAGCGTTTCCTGTAGTAGGATTGTGTCTGTTCCACTGCCTGAAACTGACGAGAGCCAATTTTGGATACTTTTCTTGGCTTCACTATCTACAAGAAACATTTTCAGGATTGAACATTCTCTAAAGTGTTATGGCTGTGCTGTGGATACCTGCCTGCCCTGATCATGGCGGTCCCTGTGGTGACTCTTCTGTGGCTGTGGGGTGGCTTCCAGTGTGAATGGATCTCCCAAATATTGTTTTCTCACAGTGGTATCATTCTAGATGTTGTTTTGTTGTATGTTCACTTAAAGAGATAGGAACGGATTGAGCCTGGTTTTTTTGCAGTGAAGGGGCGGCGGATGGGGTGTACGTGTCTTGTGTGTGCTGAAAGTATCACTGATTGTTTATGATCAATTTTGCTTTAAATGTGTTTTCTTTGTTTATTTTTCTGTTGATTTGATTTGATAAAGGACATCTTTATTTTTATTTACCTAGAGAATGCATCCTAGGTATTGTAAATATTGTGCACTGTTCCAATAGTTTTTAGGTGGTTATTGCTATTACTCTCAGCTTCTAACAAAGTAAATGCGGCTTGAATTCTAGGAACCCTTTAAGGAGTTGGTGGAACATTTTGGCGATTTAATATGCGCTGTATGGCCGACGAAGGCTACCAACACCACTCCGAGGACACATAGTCCTAAGCATGGCGGTATTTCCGATTGGTGAAGTCTGGAGCAGGCAGCGCTCCCTGCTGTATGGAGATGTGAGTTCCCTTCAAATGACAGATGTCTAATGCCACACGTAGTTGGGTATCTCACAAACGAAGATATTTTTCCACGGTTTGGCCTGTCATCAACACGCAAACGCAGATTTACTTGTTGTGTGCCTACCGCAGAACAACGCTACCACGAGCTGCTGCGTTTCTGAGTTTTCAGCTGCTGGAGTTTCTAGCTTTAGCCAGCATCATATAACCATCAGAGTAAACCCAACAATTACCACTCAGGTCATTTAATATTCATGTGGGCGGGGGAATCCAGTCTTTCCATTGTAGAGCTTTATTATGGGGTTGTATTCTGTCATTTATCAGGGCTCCTGGGCCATTTTCAGACCCAACAAAGTTTCATATGCTATATAGAGGCTCAAAGTACAGTTTCCAATTCTCAAAGAATATTGTTCTAGAACCCTTTTAATGCACAAGTAGTTTTTCACCAAAAGAACTCCTTATTGATCAGTCTTGATCTCATTGTTGGAGGCTACAACAACGGGAGCATCTATACAATCATGATGCATGTGTTGGCACAAGAAAACCCCTCATCCAGTCCAACAGCTTGGTGCTGCCCCTGACCTCAGTGACACCATGCTAACATCAACCAATAACCAGCCTGTGCTGAGAGCCTGGGAATGGGAATGACAAGCTGTATAAATAGCCTCAGAGGGGCACAAAGGCAACACCCAGAGCCACCCAATACAATGATAAAACCACACACACACACACACGCACACACAGACAGGCTCCTACCGTATGGGAAACTATTACAGTTTAGTGCATACAATAAAACAGTCAACACTATCAGGGTGGAAATCAGTCAGGACTTCTGACTTTCTGGAAACTGTGGCTGTGTGAGAAAGGTTTATTCAAGTAGGAAACTGCCTACATGGAGTCTAAGGTCCACAACAACTGTCATTATGTCAGCTAACACAGAAAGTATCATTTAAGGGATGTAATATTGAAAAGCTCCCCCTTTTGTGTTTAGCAGCATAACCTGAGGTGATTATTTACTCAAAGTTCTAGAGATAAACACTACAACTTTGTTTGGAGCATGAATATACCGCCTTTATTGAGCTGCTTAATTTCTCAGTTTTCTGTGTTTAGACTATGATAATAAATTCATGTCGTCTTTTATTGCTGTATTACATTTTCACCCACTTAGAAATTATGCTTTTTACACTTTACCTTTGAAAAAGGAAGACCAAACTCTGCTCTTGATTCTGTCTTTATGTTATAAAGAGTCATGCTCTTTTCTGTGTGTATGTATTCTGTGCAAGTGACCCAGAGATGTCACAGAAGGCGTTAATCTATAGATTAAAGTAATCTTAAATTGAATAAATTCATTTAAAGCATGACTGTTTGAGGTTTTAGCACGTATCTATTTCACATTTTTTATTTAGAAGTGTTAGCGCGTATTTTGTATAGTTTGAGAAAAATCCCTGAACCATATGTTGACAACCCTGCAACGTCACAATAAGTATGCAACAAAAAACACATGAAAGCAGGTCATGAAGTCAACTAGGGGGGAGTGAAATGTCCGGATTTTATTTTCGAGTAGCATCTATATGTCCTATTGGGATCTGCAACGACCGCGACATTAGCTGACAGGCAGACTGATGAAGAGTCCACACAAGCTAGCCCTATCATGGCTACACACAGAACATGATCCATAGAAAAATATGACAACACCAGAATGAGGTGTTAAGAAATCACCCAGTTCAGATCAGCACAACTCATAAAATGAAATCCTCTGCTCTGTTTATGTGCTTTGTAGTGGATTTATGTATATAACCATGAGATGGGATTGTGCTATGAGACTGGTGAGCGCAGTGGGTAAAAAATTATGACTATCGTTCAGAAACCCCTTTTATTTTTAAGAAGAAGACAACAGCATGACAGCTGCATTTCTTTACTGCAGCACACTGGTTGGGCTGAGTAGGCTTCACCAGAGTCGTGCAACGCCGTGCAAAATGTTCTACTCCATTTTACCAGAGTGACGCCCAGTGAAAGAGATGCAGCTCTATTCTAACACTTAAAAAGCTGATTTTGATTAGTTTACTTTTTCTCCGCCCTGGCTGTCTGACTGGACAGGTCACGTTGAGGAGAAGCTTTCATTCCAAAATCAGACTGTAGTTCACAGGCTGAGATAGGCTGAATCAATTTAGAGATGAAAGAGAATGGGACTTAAATTTAGCAATTACATTTAATATCTACTTTTAGTTTGGGAGTTTGAAATTGTTTTGGGAGTTAGAAAAATAGAATTGCAAAAACACAGCCCTGCAGCGGCTTGGTCCATTGTTCGTGTATGTATATGATTTGTATGTCATCTGCATAACTGGTATGCTGCCATGTCACAGAATAATGGGGATGGTAGCCAAATATGATTTTTTTATACTGTAAGCGGTAGCATACGTGGAAATAAACTGTATAAAAACCATTAAACATAAAAATAACTAGATATACATTGGTTTAAGTCCTGAAGATAATTCAATTCAATTTTCAATTCAGTTGATTTATACAGAGCTGATTCACAAAAGATGTCATCTCAAGGCACTTTACAAGAAAAGTAATTTCAATTCAATTATACATACATTCCAATCATTTTAAAGTTTTTTGTTTAAGGAATCCCAGCAGATTGCCTCAAGTCATTGACTTAAGGTTGTGCCCCATTGATGCAGACTCCAACCTCAGCAATCCCTCATACTGAGCAAGCATGTAGCGACAGTGGAGAGGAAAAACTCCCCTTTAACAGGAAGAAACCTCCAGTATGAGCGGCCATCTTCCACGACAGTCTGGGGGTTCGAGAAGACAGAGCAGAGGCACAGAAAGAAAAAAAACTGATCTAAGAGTACATTCTATATTAAAGAAAGCAGAAAGTTGATAACAGAACATGGAGGACAAACAGTTATGTCGATGCCTTCTGTCCAACAGGGCATTGCAGCTAAGCAGGATACCAGACCAGCTCTACCTTCTATGGAGGGAAAACACTGAGACAAAACAAAATCAACAGCCTAAATAAAAGCAGATAATGCAACTGGAAGGTGGTAGAAGAGTGAAGAAAAGTGGTCAGTCTGTCCTCCAGCAGTCTAAGCCTATAGCAGCATAACTACAGAGATAGCTCAGGATGACCTTAGCCACTCTAACTATAAGCTTTATCAAAAAGGAAAGTTTTAAGCCTGGCCTTAAAAGTAAACAGAGCGTCTGCCTCACGGACTAAAGCTGGGAGCTGGTTCCACAGGAGAGGAGCCCTAATTATCATCACTTTCACAGAAGTTTAAATTTAAGCCTGGTGTCCATCTTGCTTTCATGGACCATCAGAGTCGCTTTTTCAATTAAATCTGTCAAGCATTTGTACGTAACATGTATGCTTAACAACTGAAGAGAGCATGTGCAAATTATATGATTAATCTGTCTTCTCAAACCCCCAGACGGTCGTGGCAGATGGCCGCTCCTACTGAGCCTGGTTCTGTTGGAGGTTTCTTCCTGTTAAAGGGGAGTTTTTCCTCTCCACTGTCGCTACATGCTTGCTCAGTATGAGGGATTGCTGAAGGATTGCTGTGGTTGGAAATCTGCCCAACCTCACGCCAATGACTGACGCAATCTGCTGGGATTCCTTAAATAGGAAACTTTTTAACTGATTGGAATGTTTGTATAATTGTATTGAAATGACTTCTTGTTAAGTGCCTTGAGATGACATCTGTTGTGAATTGGCGCTATATAAATAAACTGAATTGAATTGAATTGAATTGAATAACAGAAGAACGTCACTAATTAGGCACCCCTCCACTCCTTCACTTCCCCTCCTGTCACCCCCCCCCCCACACACACACACACAGCTAGAGTTAGGCTAGCTAAAGATGGAGAGGCAGACATTTTGATTTAGATTAGCCAAAAAAATAAAAAATCAGATTAGCTAAAGCTGCTACATAAATTAAATAACAGTAAATACGAGTAACTGTTGCCTTGCTACTGTACTGATAGGTATTTATAAATATAAGACAAGAAAAATAAAGGAACTTGTTTGTGTTTCTTTTGTTTAATCACTTGTTTTACTAGATGGTAATCATAAAACAGATAAATTATTGAACTTGTGTAATACACTAAGTATGATCAGACTCCGATCAGTAACTGATATCCAACAAAGATATCACTTAAAATTAAAATGTCATGTTTTTCATATGTAGTTTGACTCCTGTATTTTTGGGAAAAAAAATGACACCAAGTTTATGTCATTCAGCTGTGAGGATGGAGAGAAATAAGAGATGAGAGAGAAAGAATCAGGACAGACAGGGGAAGGCGACAGGCTGGTCTAATATTAGTTGGATATGTTGGAACAACCATGGTTTGACTTTTGTTTATATTTTATAAGTCCATTAATAAATAAGATCCCTATACGTAAACATAAAAAATTAGTCTGGCCTGGTGGGGTGGGGGAGCTGTAATAGAGTTGCAAACACCTCAGAAAGTAGGTAATGGCGCCTCTATAAGAGAAAATGAGAAAGCCACTGTTGAAGAAAACTCAGATCAAGACTTGACAAAGGCAGAGACTCCAAGGTCAAGTGGAAGAAAGTTATTTGGTCTGATGAGACCAAAATTGAACTTTATGGCTTATGGCCATCAAACAAGACTCTATGACACCAAGCACCACACATCACCACAAACACGCCGTCCCAGCGTGGACGTGGCAGCATCATCCTGTGGGGATGCTTTTCTGCAGCAGGCCCTGGAAGGCTTGTAAAGGTAGAACGTAAAATGAACGCAGCAAAATCGAGAGAAATCCTGGAGGACAATTTGCTTCCATCAGCAAGAGCATTATGGTTTCAGAGAACATTTATTTTCCAGCAAGACAACAACCAAAAAGCTACATAAAGATGGTTTAAAGACAACAAGGTGGATGTTCTGGAGTGGCCCAGTCAAAGCCCAAACTGGCCTGGACTTGAAAAGGGCCGTTTACAGCTGATCTTCACCCAAACTGACAGAGCATGAACAGGAAGCAGGACGCATGGAGGAAAACTGCAGCGTCCAGATGTGCAGCATGACTGAGACCTATCAATTTAATTCAAAACACTTTATTGATCTAAAAAAAAATTGGTGTTTTTGTAACTCGTACTATTCAAGTTTCTTCAAGGAGTTGTTGTAAATGCTGTTGGCTGTGAGGAGGAAAGATCTCCAGTCTGTGTTGCAGCGAAACTGAAGAAGCCTCAGACTGAAGACACTCTGTTGTTTCAGGATAGTCTCATGAAGAGGATGCTCAGGGTTATTCATAATTTTGATTGATTTTATAAAGAATCCTTCTATGCATCATCATCTCCAGAAGTTCCACAGTCGTCCCCAGAACAGAACCAGACTTCTTGTTGAGCCTTTTTGAGTCTCTGGCTCTGATGCTACTACCCCACCAGATGATGGCAGAAGAGATTACACTCTCCACAACAGACTTGTAGAGGATCTGCAGCATCTTGATGCAAACCTTGAAGGACCTAAGCTTCCTTGAGAAGTGCAGTCTGCTCTGTCCCTTCTTGTAGACGGCTTCACTGTTCAGTCTATCCCACAGACTCTGTGCTGATTGCAGCCAAAGGTGCATCTACTAAATATTAACTTGAAGGGGGTGAATATTTTTGCAATCACTTATTTTATGCTACATATACTTATTTGTCATTGTTTTGTAAAAATCAGCTTTCACTTTGAATATTTTCCTTTATCAGTACACGGACCCCCTGATTAAGCCTGGTTCACCCTCTGGCCACCCCCTCTGAATAAAATCTAGTTCCGCCACTGCATAAGGAGACCTCAGTTCTGGTTCTTTAAACATTTCATTTAAAAAAAGACAAACAGGATGTTGTCGTTCTAAAGTAGTGACATCATTCTGCATGATTTTCATGTATCGAATCCTGGAGAGTCATGGAAAGTTTGTATCAAACATCTTCAGTTGCCATGTGATGCTTTAAACAGGGAAATCAAACAAGAGAACAAACAGATGGCCAGCTGGATTTAAACAATAAAATATATGTTGCTTATCATGCCTTAACTTATGTGTGAAATTCCACACATAACTCAGTCCCAGCAGTGGACCAGCGTGAACTTTCAAACAGCACACTACGGTTTGATTTGTTGTACGGCTGCGGGTTAGGGGGGGATACCGAGGAGCTTTATGTGATTTCGCTTTTCCTGTCTCTGCTTTCACCTCGTCGATCACGCTCCAACTGCCTGTCTTCTCCTCACTGACTTTCAGAAACAATAGGATCCAGCTGTGAGGCTGGAAAGCCCTGTGGAACATCACTGTAGAGGCAGCGTTGCCTTCGAATGGATTCAGTTAACCTGCCACATGGTATTAAAGCTGGTTTAGATGTTTTGTATCATCCACCAGGCCCTTACTCTCAATTCTTGGATCAGATCTCACATTTTTTATCTGATTTAGTATTAAATACTGATAGGGTTATTATAGTGGGGGACTTCAATATTCATGTTTCATTCATTCTTGAGCAAGATGACTTAGTGAATTACAGACCTATAGCTATCCTTCCTTTCTTATCCAAAGTCCTTGAGAAAATAGGTGCTAATCAAGTCTGTGAACATCTAAACAGTAACGAGCTGTTTGAAGAGTTTCAGTCAGGTTTTAGAGCTCATCATAGCACTGAAACAGCACTGGTGAAGGTTACTAATGATATTCTCATGGCCTCAGATAATGGACTGGTGTCTGTTCTGGTTTTGTTAGATCTCAGTGCTGCTTTTGACACAGTCGATCATAATATTCTCTTAGAAAGGCTTGAACATGTTGCAGGGATCAAAGGAACAGCACTAGGCTGGTTTAAACCATATTTGTCTGATAGATTCCAGTTTGTTCATCTAAATGATAAATCATCTTCACTCTCAAGGGTTACTTGTGGAGTTCCACAGGGTTCTGTCCTTGGACCAATTCTTTTCACCATATATATGCTTCCAATTGGTAGAATCATTAGACAGCATGGGATAAATGTCCACAGCTATGCCGATGATACAAAGCTATATTTATCCATAAATCCTGATGAACCCAGTCAGTTAGGTAGATTACAGGCATGTCTGGAAGACATAAAAGCATGGATGACCCTAAACTTTTTGCTTTTAAATTCTGACAAGACAGAAGTTGCTGTCTTTGGACCAGAAGTTCTTAAACAGAAACTGATTAGTCAATCACTTCATCTGGATGGCATTAAATTGGCCCCCAGTAATAACGTAAAGAACCTCGGCGTTATTTTTGACCAAGACTTGACATTTAAATCCCATATTAAACAGGTTTCTAGGATTTCTTTCTTTCACCTCCGGAATATTGCTAAAATTAGAAACATCCTGTCCAGGAGTGATGCTGAGAAACTAGTCCATGCATTTGTTACCTCAAGGCTGGACTACTGTAATTCTTTACTATCAGGTAGTCCACAAAATGCTATTAAAAGCCTTCAGTTGATCCAAAATGCGGCAGCAAGAGTTCTGATGAATATTAAAAAGAGAGATCACATTTCTCCTGTTTTAGCTTCCCTTCATTGGCTCCTTGTTAAATCCAGAATAGAATTTAAGATCCTTCTTCTTAAATACAAAGCCCTTAATAATCAAGCTCCATCATACATCAGAGATCTAATTGTTCCATATGTTCCTAAAAGAGCACTTCGCTCTCAGACTGCAGGTTTACTTGTAGTTCCTAGGATCTCTAAAAGTAGAATGGGAGGCAGATCTTTTAGTTATCAGGCTCCTCTCCTGTGGAACCAGCTCCCAGCTTTAGTCCGTGAGGCAGACACTCTGTTTACTTTTAAGGCCAGGCTTAAAACTTTCCTTTTTGATAAAGCTTATAGTTAGAGTGGCTTAGGTCATCCTGAGTTATCTCTGTAGTTATGCTGCTATAGGCTTAGACTGCTGGAGGACAGACTTACCAATTTTCTTCACTCTGCTACTTCCTTTTCTCCTACGACTCTCCAGTTGTATTACAGTACATTCTGTTATTTCGACTGTTAACTTTGTTTTCTCTCAGTGTTTTTCTCTCCATAGAAGATATACCTGGTCTGGTATCCTGCTTGGCTGCAATGCCCTGTTGGACGGGGGGCATCGACTGGGATGATCCTCTCAGTAACTGAACATCCACTGTGTCCTGTTATCAACTTTTTACTTTCTGTAACATAGAAAGTTCTCTTATATCGGATCTTCTGTTCCTTCTGTGTCTCTGCTCTGTCTTCTCAAACCCCCAGACGGTCGGGCAGATGGCCGCTCCTACTGAGCCTGGTTCTGTTGGAGGTTTCTTCCTGTTAAAGGGGAGATTTTCCTCTCCACTGTCGCTACATGCTTTCTCAGTATGAGGGATTGCTGAAGTATTGCTGTGGTTGGAAATCTGCCCAACCTCACGCCAATGACTGACGCAATCTGCTGGGATTCCTTAAATAGGAAACTTTTTAACTGATTGGAATGTTTGTATAAATGCACTGAAATGATTTCTTGTTAAGTGCCTTGAGATGACATCTGTTGTGAATTGGCGCTATATAAATAAACTGAATTGAATTGAATTGGGGACATCTGGTGAAGTCACACACTCAAACATGCACACTTGCAAAGTTCAAGTGATTGAATTATGATTAGCATGATGATCTGAAGTAAACCCACACTCTTCATGTATTTCATTGGAATATTGTGTGATTTAGCAATAAAATGTTTTTTATATAGTTTTTCAAAGAACTTTCTAAAAAAAATTGGCATGTATTTGTATTCACCCCTCTACTCTGATACCCCTAAATAAATTCAATTTAATTCAGTTTATGTATATAGCGCCTAACAGACATAATCTCAAGGCACTTTACAAGAAAAGTCATTTCAACACAAACATACAAATATTCCAATTAGTTTAAAGTTTTAGTCTTTTTTCTATTTAAGGAATCCCAGCTGATTGCATCGAGTCATTGACTTGAGGTTGTGCCCCGTTTATGCAGACGCCAACCACAGCAATCCCTCATACTGAGCAAGCATGTAGCGACAGTGGAGAGGAAAAACTCCCCTTTAACAGGAAGAAACCTGCTGCAGAACCCGGCTCAGTACAAGCGGCTATCTGCCACGAAAACAGAAAGAACACAAAAAACTGATGTATGAGTACTTTCTATATTAAAGAAAGTAAAAAGTTGATAACAAAACACAAAGGTTGTTCAGTTAAGTTGAGCACCATCCCAGTCGATGCCCCCGTCCAACAGGGCGTTGCAGCTAAGCAGGATACCAGACCAGGTGTAGCTTCTATGGAGAGAAAAACACTGAGAGAAAACACAGTAAACAGTCAAAATTCCAGCAAATAATGCAACTGACTGTGATGGACTAGCGACCTGTCAAGGGTGTACCCCGCCTCTCACCCCGTGACTGCTGGAGATAGACACCAGCCCCCCGCGCAACCCTGCATAGGATGGATGGGTACAGATAATGGATGGATGGATAATGCAACTGAAGAGCAGAAGAAGGGAGTGGTAGCAGAGTGAAGAAAAGTGTCAGTCTGTCCTCCAGCAATCTAAGCCTTCTATAGCAGCATAACTACAGAGATAGCTCAGGATGACCTTAGCCACACTGGGGGTTTGAGAAGACAGAAGAGAAACACAGAAGGAACAGAAGATCTGATATAAGAGTACTTTCTATGTTACAGAAAGTAAAAAGTTGATAACAGGACACAGTGGATGTTCAGTTACTGGGAGGATCATCCCAGTCGATGCCCCCCGTCCAACAGGGCGTTGGAGCCAAGCAGGATACCAGACCAGGTATATCTTCTATGGAGAGAAAAACACTGAGAGAAAACAAAGTTAACAGCTGAAATAACAGAATGTACTGTAATACAACTGGAGAGTCGTAGTAGAAAAGGAAGTAGCAGAGTGAAGAAAAGTGGTCAGTCTGTCCTCCAGCAGTCTAAGCCTATAGCAGCATAACTACAGAGATAGCTCAGGATGACCTTAGCCACTCTAACTATAAGCTTTATCAAAAAGGAAAGTTTTAAGCCTGGCCTTAAAAGTAAACAGAGTGTCTGCCTCACGGACTAAAGCTGGGAGCTGGTTCCACAGGAGAGGAGCCTGATAACTAAAAGATCTGCCTCCCATTCGACTTTTAGAGATCCTAGGAACTACAAGTAAACCTGCAGTCTGAGAGCGAAGTGCTCTTTTAGGAACATATAGAACAATTAGATCTCTGATGTATGATGGAGCTCGATTATTAAGGGCTTTGTATGTAAGAAGAAGGATCTTAAATTCTATTCTGGATTTAACAGGGAGCCAATAAAGGGAAGCTAAAACAGGAGAAATGTGATCTCTCTTTTTAATATTCATCAGAACTCTTGCTGCCGCATTTTGGATCAACTGAAGGCTTTTAATGGCATTTTGTGGACTACCTGATAGTAAGGAATTACAGTAGTCCAGCCTTGAGGTAACAAATGCATGGACTAGTTTCTCAGCATCACTCCTGGACAGGATGTTTCTAATTTGAGCAATATTCCGGAGGTGAAAGAAGGAAATCCTAGAAACCTGTTTAATATGGGATTTAAATGTCAAGTCTTGGTAAATAATAACGCCGAGGTTCTTTACGTTATTACTGGAGGCCAATTTAATAACCATCCAGATGAAGTGATTGACCAAGCAGTTTCTTTTTTAGAGGTCAGTGTCTTAAGACAACAACTTCTGCCTTATCAGAATTTAAATACACAAGGTTTAGAGTCATCAATGTTTTTGTGTCTTTAAAATACGCCTGTAATCTACCTAACTGATTGGATTCATCAGGATTTAAGGATAAATATAGTTGTGTATCATTAGCACAGCTTTGACAATTTATTCCATGCTGTCTAAAGATTTTACCAGTTGGAAGCATATATATAGTAATAAGAATTGGTCCAAGCACAGAACCCTGTGGTACTCCACAAGTGAACCATGAGTGTGGGGAAGATTTATCATTTACATGAACAAAGTGGAATATGTCGGACAAATATGACGACTCTGGATCCTCTGGAGGAAAGGAAGCCATTACGAGAATCTCCTAGCATCCTCTTTATGGGACTGATATGTCGCTCTAATGTATTTAGTATTTCCTCAAAGAAATAGGAAAGTGATGGTATTATGAGAGTACTCTCTAATGAAATAACTTGAAGCCAGGAAAAATCTTAGTGTCTTATGTTCTCCCTTTATGCTCTATCTAAGAGGAAACAGGAAGCAGGGAGTATCCTGCTGTCCTCCCTCCACCTATTGGTTGGCCTTGTCATGAATTAAACATCAGAGGAAAGCTGCTCTGAAAGACAGCTGGCATTGCTAGATTGAAAGTGATTTACACCAGTGCAGCAACATTGTTTTATATATCAGGGGAATAAGCCTGGTAGTTATTATTCCCTTTTCCATTCCCAGGAATGTTATGTTGGAGTATGTGACATGAGGTCTAAGAGGGCAACTGATGAACGCATCCTGGATTTTCTTGTTGAGAATATTGTTTATTGTGTGTTTATTCTTATTTATGACATTTAAAGCACATCTCTTTGAGTATCCAGAAATTTTACCACAGTAGGAGTCGCGATACTTCATAATAACATTACTCGAGTAAGAGTAAAAAGTACAACATAGCAAAACTACTCTTAAAAGTACATTCTTTCCAAAAAGTTACTCAAGTAAATATAACTGAGTAAATGTAACTAGCTACTACCCACCTCTTATGAGTTTTTTTGTGTAGCTTTTCCAATTAAAAGTTTGACATTTTGAATAATATCTTGGAGTGTGACAAAGTCTCGTAGCACAAGTTCTTGTGGTTTTAAAACACCACAATTTTCCTCAGTAACTTGAAATCTCTGGCACAAAGTTACTTTTAATTGCTGCGAGCATGTGACTTCGTCTGTAAATGTAAAGTAAATGTAAGCAATTGTTATGACCCCTGGGTGTGGAAATTGGTGCTTTGAATTTGACAACTCTTACAGTGCCTCTAAAAAAGTATTCAACAGAATTTGGCTGTTCTGAAAAAAAAATAAAAATAATACAAAAAGCCCATTAATGTCAAAGTAAACATTAATTTCTACAAAAGGATGACAAATAAAGATATGCAACAAAAAATATGTGATTGCATAAATATTTACCCCCTGCAAGCTTCTGTTTAGATCAAATAAAAACATTATTTAATGTTTAGATAACGATGAAGTTACAGGTAATGGTTAGCAACAGATTTAATGTTTGACAAAATAATGTTCAATAGTTAGTTACTGAAAAAACTCATGGTTTAACAACAGATTGTGATAGCTGGTGTCACCTAATGGGACAAAAATATACCTAAATTAATGGGCATCTAATACCTAACAACATATTTATTTAATGTGTGAATGAACCTTAGGAGAAACAATACAGTTATCTAGTGATTAGGTAATGATAAATTAATGGTTAACAACAGATTTAGATTAGAGGGACAGAAGAAGATGATCTGATGGTGAGGTAATGATTGAGCAATGATTTTATAATGGTTAATAACACATTTTGGTATATTACTTAATTTTAGGAGATGAAAAACCATATTTAATGGGTAGGTAATGATGATGTAAAATTTTATTATGGTTAACAACACTTTATTGTGGTATGGTATATGATATAATGGTGTTATAATGGTCCTTCACTTCAGAGGAACATAATTGATTGTTATATAATGGTTGACCAACCATTAACAGCAGGGCTGGATGTTGGACCTCCTTTTACGTGACGAAAAAAGATGAGCTAAGTGTTAGGTAAAGATGAAATAATGGTTAATTAATAGTTGGTGGTCTCCACCTCTAATTTTGATGTTACCACCATGGACACCTGGATCAAACTAAACCTCTCATCTGTGGACTGCAAGAGATCCTCACATACCGGAAACAATCATTCATCCCAATTGTTCAGAATAAAGTTTGCTGTTATTTTTCATACATATAGATTAAATATTATATATCGATTTCATACAACCTTCAACAAATTATTCCAGTCATGAACTGCTGTGTTCATTCTGTGTCCAAACAATATAAACCAATAAAAGTGTCTTTCACATTATTAATTCAAGTTTATTTGTATACCACATTTCAGCAACAAGGCAGTCCAAAGTGCTTTTAATGATAAAAACATAACACAATAAGCAAACAAGAAAAAATAAGCACTACATTACAAAGTTACAAAATAAAGAGAAGTAATAAAGAATTGTGATCCAAACTAGAATTAATGTTGCAGTTAATATTCAAAGGCAGCACTAAACAGATGGGTTTTTAGTCTTTATTTAAAGGAACTCAGTATTTTAGCAGTTTAGCAGTTTTCTGAAAGTTTTTTTCCAGATTGGAGGAGCATAAAAACTGAATGTTGCTTCTCCATGTTTGGTTCTGACTCAGGATGCTAAGTAGACTTGAACCAAAAGACCTGAGTGGTCTGGAAGGTTGATATGACAACAGAACTTTAATGTATTTTAGTGCTGGGTTGACGGAGACAAGGAACAGACATGCACTGACGATTGACAGTTGACAAGGAACTAACGGAGAACTGAAGACACAGGTAACCATATATACACCATGGTAATGAAGGAACAGGAAACAGCTGGGAGTAATCACGGAGGACAACAATGGGAACAGGAAAATCACACGTGGAACAGATCATAACAAAGTGCCACAATAACGAGAGAAAGAATGTGTCAGATTTATTTATCAGTGTCTATGAAACGAGACATTTTGTTTATAAAGAATGATACTTTAAACAATGATGGAATGCCCAGATAATGATTTCATGGCTTTAAAGACTTCTAAAACGTTCACTGATACATTTTAGTTAATTGGAGGAACACCTGTGAATGTATTCTCAGGTCACACCTTGAACACAGTGCTTTCTGGTTTGGCATGATGAGAAAGTCCAGAGAAATCAGTTAAGATACCAGTAGGAGAATTGTGGAGCTGCACCAGTCTGATTCTTCCTTGGGGACAATTTCCAGATGCTTGAAGGTGCCGCTTTCATCTGTTCAAACAATTATATGCAAGTATAGACATGATGGGAATGTCCAACCATCGTACCACTCAGGAAGGAGACGGGTTCAGTGTCCCAGAGATTAATGTGCTTTGGTCCAAAATCTGCAAATGGACCCCAAAAGCCAAAGACCTTGTGAAGATGCTGGCTGAAGCTGGTAAGACAGTGTTATTCACAGTGAAATGTGTCGTGTACCATCAAGGGCTGAAAGACCACTCGGTGAGGAGGAAGCCATTACCCCAAAACAAACATAAAAAAGCCAAATTGCAGTATGCAAATGCACAGAGGGATGTTTGTAAGCTTGCAAACACCATCCCAACAGCGCTGAGCCAACAAGAACAGAACAACCTCAAGCTCCTCCAACAGAATCCATGCAGCGGGATCCTCAGGCTGGCTGGGTGATCAAATCCTACCTGAAACTGCTGGCTAAGGATATGGACCATAAATACAGTAACACTATTATTCACACTGGTGGTAATGACACCTGGTTACGCCAATTGGAGGTCACTAAAATGAGTGTTGCTTCGGTGTGTAAGTTTGCCAAAATAATGTTGGACTCTATAATCTTTTTTGGTCCCCTGCCTAATTGGATCAGTGACGACATGTTTACCTCCATGCTGTCTTCCACCAATGGTTGTCTAGGTTGTGTAATGTAAACGATGTGGGCTAAACTGATAACTGGTGAACATTTTGGGGAAAACCTGGTCTGATCCGGAGAGACGTCATCCATATCACTTTGGATGGAGCAGCTCTTCTTTCTAGGAATTTGGTCAGATTTATTAGTCCTCCAAAACACTGACAACCCAGGGTCCAGACCAGGAAGCAGAGTCGTACTTTAAGCCGCCTCTCTGCAGCTTTTATACCGTTACTCACCCATTACCCCATTGAGACAGTGTTTTGCCTGCTGCCAAAATCAAATGGATTAAAAGTTGACCTAACAAGAGCAAATCATGAAAATCTGATAAAGATAAATATGACTTTGACTGAACAAAAAGAAAAACAATTGAATGTGGTTTATTGAACATAAGATCCCTCTTCAAAGACTTTGTTGGTAAAAGACTTGATTTGTGATAATCAAATTGATTTGTTTTGCCTCACAGAAACCTTGCTGCAGCAAGAGGATTATGTCAGTATAAACAAGTCAACACCCTCCAATTATTTATATTTTGTCATTCTTAGAAGTACTGGGAGTTGCAACAGTTTTTCATTCAGATTTAAATTAATCCCAGACTAATTAATAGCTACAGTTATTTTGAACATCTAACCCTTAGGTTTCCTCATACAAGTTGCAAAGCATTAAAACAGCTTTTTGTTTGTGGTTTTGTATCGTCCACCAGGCTTATACTCTCGATTTTATGTCTGATTTAGTATTACCGTAATTTTTGGACTATTGAGCGTACCTGAATATAAGCCGCACCAGCTAAGTTTTAAAAGAAAATAAACTTTGTACATATATAGCGCACACCCGAATATAAGCCGCACATTTTCATGTTGTAACGTGGGATATTTACACAGAAAGACGGTACACGGAAGATTGTTTTATAACCTTTACCAGGAGGTAATGTTTTTATGTTCATCTGTCTATCTGTTAGCAACATAATGCAAAAAGTTATGGGCGGATTTCAAGACATTTTCAGGAAATGTCTGCAATGGGACCAGGAACAACTGATTACATTTTGGGGTTAATCCAACATGAATACAATATATACAGTTACCAAGATAACCACCCACCTAACAGCGGCGCTAACCTCCACTCCTCTCCATTTTTAGAGAGCTCACAAGGGGCTCCCCTCGCACATGGGCACCCCAAATCTCTGCTATCCGCTGGAAGAGCATGCGTCATACGTCTCAGTGACACACATTTTATTGGAAAAGTACCGAAAGTTAGAATTAGATAACAAAAATGTGGATGGGGGGGAGTGTTTTTTTTTTCCCAAACACATGCAAATTCCAAAAAACATGCAAATCCCAAAATTCTAATCAATTCAGTTTATTTATGCACAGCCATTTCACAACAGATGTCATCTCAAGGCACTTTACAAGACAAGTCATTTCAATACAATCACACAAACATTCCAATTATTTTAAAGTTTTAGTTAATTTCCTATTTAAGGAATCCCAGCAGATTGCATCGAGTCATTGATTTGAGGTTGCATCCTGTTGATGCAGACTTCCAACCACAGCAATCCCTCATACTGAGCAAGCATGTATCAACAGTAGAGAGGAAAAACTCCCCTTTAACAGGAAGAAACCTCCAGCAGAACCTGGCTCAGTACAAAATCACATCTGCCACGATGCTCTGGGGGTTTGAGAAGACAGACCAGAGACACAGAAAGAACAGAGGATCTGATATAAGAGTACTTTCTATGTTAGAGAAAGTAAAAAGTTGATAACAAGACACGGGGGATGCAGTCGATGACCCCCGTCCAACAGGGCATTGTAGCTAAGCCTGGACACCAGACCAGGTGTACCTTCAATGGAGAGAAAAACACTGAGACAAAAAAACAGTTAACAGTCGAAATAACAGCAAATAATGCAACTGGAGAGTAGTAGAAAAGAAGGTTGCAGAGTGAAGAAAAGTGGTCAGCCTGTCCTCCAGCAGTCTAAGCCTATAGCAGCATAACTACAGAGATAGCTCAGGATGACCTAAGCCACTCTAACTATAAGCTTTATCAAAAAGGAAAGTTTTAAGCCTGGCCTTAAAAGTAAACACAGTGTCTGCCTCACTAAACTGGGAGCTGGTTCGACGGGAGAGGAGCCTGATAACTAAATCCCCCCCCCCCCTCTTGCAACCCTGCATAGGAATGACGGGTACAGATAATGGATGGATGTAAGAAGGAGGATCTTAAATTCTATTCTAGATTCAACAGGGAGCCAATGAAGAAAAGCTAAAACAGGAGAAATGTGATCTCTCTTTTTAATATTCATCAGAACTCTTGCTGCCGCATTTTGGATCAACTGAAGGCTTTTAATGCATTTTGTGGACTACCTGATAGTAAAGAATTACAGTAGTCCAGCCTTGAGGTAACAAATGCATGGACTAGTTTCTCAGCATCACTCCTGGACAGGATGTTTCTAATTTTAGCAATATTCCGGAGGTGAAAGAAGGAAATCGTAGAAACTTGTTTAATATGGGATTTGAATGTCAAGTCTTGGTCAAAAATAATGCAGAGGTTCTGTTATTACCGGAGACCAAATTAATACCATCCAGATGAAGTGATTGACTAAGCACTTTCTCTTTCAGAGCTACTGGTCCAAAGACAGCAACTTCTATCTCATCAGAATTTAAAAGCAAACAGTCATCCATGTTTTATGTCAAGACATGCCTGTAATCTATCTAAAGGATTGGATTGGATTCATCAGGATTAATGGATAAATATAGTTGCGTATCATCAGCATAGTTGTGGACATTTATTTCATCCTGTCTGATGATTTTACCAATTGAAAGCATATATATAGTAAAAAGAATTGATCTAAGCACAGAACCCTGTGTTACTCCACAAGTGACCCTCGAGTATGAAGAAGATTTTTTTTATCATTTAATGAACAAACTGGAATTTGTTCTACAAAGATGTTTTAAACCAGCCTAGTGCTGTTTCTTTGATCCCTACAATATGTTCAAGCCTTTCTAAGAGAATATTGTGATCGACTGTGTCAAAAGCAGCACTGAGATCTAACAAGACCAGAACCAGACCAGTATCTAAGGCTATTAGAATATCATTCGTAACCTTCACCAGTGCTGTTTCAGTGCTATGATGAGGTCCACAACCTGACTGAAACTCTTCAGGTTGTTAATGTTTAGATGCTCACAAACCTGATTAGCAACTATTTTCTCAAAGATTTTGGATAAGAAAGGAATATAGGTCGGTGCAAACACATACAAACTTCACAACCGGAATGCTCCAGGATGCTAGGGGGAGTGATGAGCTTTTGTTACCCAGTGTCTTCACAAACCAGGAAGCAGATCCACATTCCAAACAGGAGACTGCCCTGTTTTTATTTATATCGTTCTGACCTCTGGCATCTACATACTATTTGCTTCATAAAATAAATATGTTCGTATTGAGTTCCAAATTTTGAAGTTCTCCTTTTGTAATAGCACTGTTGTTTTTTGTTTTTTTTATTGATGTTTTTAATTCAGCATTAGTTTGGTTTGACCGTAATGAGAAATTAGTAACCTACATAAATTTGGAGAGTAGCAGCGATGTTGAGGAAAATATCCTGAAACTTCTACAAAATCGAGTAAATGTGTTTGTAGATAGTGCTACATGCATTCAACATCCGTGAAACATAAGCATGAACACGAGCCCCTACAGTATTACTGTAAAGATAATTTGATTGATTTTGCCATTTATTTGGATTGTGCAAGGACCTAGTCTGGTTTAAACATTACTCGTAAAAAGTTCTTAGTATAATTATTTATGGTGATAAAGGTGATAGTTTCCAGTGGTGCTCTTAAGATCCATGAGTGGTAATAATAAACTCATTGTTTTATTTACATTCATTCATTACATTGCAATAATTAACACAGGGAGAACCAAGGAGCTGGAGGTAGATTTCCACAGGCGCAGCTGCAGACCACACTGACCCCTTATATAAATAGCTCGATGTTCACCTGCGGAACTATGGGGTAAGGACACTGTTAGAATAAAACCATATTCACAGGTTAAAATGTGTAGATATTGGTCAATAGTGCATAACTACAAATTTGTAAACTATTGAATGAACCAAATCACAGATAAAACAGAAGTACATATTTTCCCTTTGAGAATGCTTTTTCAAAAGTTACATCTGAAATAAATCACAAAACTATGAGTACTATCTGTTGTATTCTGTTCGAATCTGCGGGCTATTGAGAGCAGAGCTCGCAGGATTACTTTTCATATGTAAGACTGAACATTTTTACTGTTAGAATTTTGTAAATATAATATTCCTGTACTGTATTTATGTCCACCCGCGAAATTTTAGCTAGCTAACCGTAGCTTAATATTTACTGTCAGTGTTCCCAGGCTATGAAGACTGTGACTTTATAAATCATATGTTCCAAAACACCGACTTGGAATATAACTGACACAAGAATGCTACTTTAGAAGTAAAACAAGTATTACTGGTTTAGCCGGGACACATATAGCCCTTTTCCACTGAGGCGGAGCTGGAGCTCCGGTGGCTCCCGTGGTGACTAAGGTCCGGTGTTTTCGTTTTCGATTCCCGCGAGCACCAGCTCCGAGAGCCAGAAACGGGTGCTACTCTGGCACCACTCTTGTGGGGGGCCAAAGCGGAGCTATCCAAGCACTCACTATGTCATGGGGGAAGGGGGAGGGATTTGCAGCCTACACAATAGAAGACCGCCATATTTAAATCCAGACTGCTGGGAATGTTTTTTTTGTTGTTGTTGAAAACATGGATAGCATCAAGACTATGTTCCCTACGACGACGTTGCCTTGTCGATAGTAACTGCAACAGCGATGCCTTTTGCCGCTGTATCGCAGCAAATGCTTGTAAAACGACGATTAGCATCTGCACTCCGACGAGTTCATCCATCTTTGTTGTTATGGTTTTTCTTCTTCTGTCTCTACTTTATTTCCGGTGAGCGGCTACCCGCATGATTTCTGAAGTGACGCAATGCCGTAGCTCACGGTGGCTCCTTGTTATGGAAAACGAAGGTGGTTTTGTGAAAGCTCTGGCTCCAGCAGCAACCCCAGCTCCAGCTCCGAACAGGCTCTCGATTCTTTGCAATGGAAAAGGGCTATTAATGCCCAGAAGTACAGTGGCTTGCAAAAGTATTCGGCCCCCTTGAACTTTTCCACATTTTGTCACATTATAGCCACAAACATGAATCAATTTTATTAGAATTCCATGTGAAAGACCAATACAAAGTGGTGTACACGTGAGAAGTGGAACGAAAATCATGATTCCAATTTTTTTTTTACAAATAAATAACTGAAAAGTGGGGTGTGCGTAATTATTCAGCCCTCTTTGGTCTGAGTGCAGTCAGTTGCCCATAGACATTGCCTGATGAGTGCTAATGACTAAATAGAGTGCACCTGTGTGTAATCTAATGTCAGTACAAATACAGCTGCCCTGTGACGGCCTCAGAGGTTGTCTAAGAGAATGTTGGGAACAACAACACCATGAAGTCCAAAGAACACACCAGACAGGTCAGGGATAAAGTTATTGAGAAATTTAAAGCAGGCTTAGGCTACAAAAAGATTTCCCAAGCCTTGAACATCCCACGGAGCACTGTTCAAGCGATCATTCAGAAATGGAAGGAGTATGGCACAACTGTAAACCTACCAAGACAAGGCCGTCCACCTGAACTCACAGGCCGAACAAGGAGAGCGCTGATCAGAAATGCAGCCAAGAGGCCCATGGTGACTCTGGACGAGCTGCAGAGATCTACAGCTCAGGTGGGGGAATCTGTCCATAGGACAACTATTAGTGGTGCACTGCACAAAGTTGGCCTTTATGGAAGAGTGGCAAGAAGAAAGCCATTGTTAAAGGAAAACCATAAGAAGTCCCGTTTGCAGTTTGCCACAAGCCATGTGGGGGACACAGCAAACATGTGGAAGAAGGTGCTCTGGTCAGATGAGACCAAAATGGAACTTTTTGGCCGAAATGCAAAATGCTATGTGTGGCGGAAAACTAACACTGCACATCACTCTGAACACACCATCCCCACTGTCAAATATGGTGGTGGCAGCAACATGCTCTGTGGGTGCTTCTCTTCAGCAGGGACAGGGAAGCTGGTCAGAGTTGATGGGAAGATGGATGGAGCCAAACACAGGGCAAACTTGGAAGAAAACCTCTTGGAGTCTGCAAAAGACTTGAGACTGGGGCGCAGGTTCACCTTCCAGCAGGACAACGACCCTAAACATAAAGCCAGGGTAACAATGGAATGGTTTAAAACAAAACATATCCATGTGTTAGAACGGCCCAGTCAAAGTCCAGATTTAAATCAAATCGAGAATCTGTGGCAAGATCTGAAAACTGCTGTTCACAAATGCTGTCCATCTAATCTGACTGAGCTGGAGCTGTTTTGCAAAGAAGAATGGGCAAGAATTTCAGTCTGTAGATGTGCAAAGCTGGTAGAGACAAACCCTAAAACACTGGCAGCTGGAATTGCAGCAAAAGGTGGTTCTACAAAGTATTGACTCAGGGGGCTGAATAATTACGCACACCCCACTTTTCAGTTATTTATTTGTAAAAAATGTTTGGAATCATGTATGATTTTTGTTCCACTTCTCACGTGTACACCACTTTGTATTGGTCTTTCATGTGGAATTCCAATAAAACTGATTCATGTTTGTGGCTGTAATGTGACAACATGTGGAAAAGTTCAAGAGGGCCGAATACTTTTGCAAGCCACTGTAACTCAATATATTGAAGACATGCAGAAAGCAGCACAGTGCAGCTGGTTCATTACCGAGGCACGTAGATCAGCAGCTGTATTAACTGCAGGTTTGGGGTTACCAGATTGTACGCTGGTTTAATATTGATTACCTGGCGAAGGTGTGTTTGTAAACTGATTCTTGTTTGGAGCTTTTAATTATTTTAACCACTCCTGTTGATTTTTTAAGGATCAAAAGCATTCAAGGGGAAAGACTCAGACGAGGAGCATGTTGATCGGTTTTATCAATGGGAGGTAAAGCCGATTCTCAACTCATCCCCTATCAGAGTCTAAATCCACATTTCCTGTTTGAAAAATGCTGAGGCGTTGCCTGGCAGACCGGCGAAGGGTGGGGGGTTGGATGCTGTGATTGACATGTTGACAGCAGGACTGCTGCGGTGGGGCACAGACAGCCAGAAAGATGGAGAGCAATAGCGACGCGAGCTCCATTGCCTCAGAGGGAGGCCATTTTGAATTTGAGGATTTCTCTCCACCTCCTTCACCAGAGGAAAGAGAGGAAGGTTCTGTGCAGGAGGCGAGCGGCCCTGAGCCGTATAGTTTTGAGTCGATGGCTCGTGAGCTGCTCGGGGCCACAGGTGCTGAGCCTGCAGCGGCATCGCGACCTCCCTTTTCAAACAGAGACGCTTAGCATAACCCAGTTCAACCTCCATGAAGTTGGAGAAGGAATTGCTCGTAAAACAATTTTTGCAAACTCCAGACGGAGGCGGTTTACCCCCATGCCAATTGCACACAACCACTGGTGCCTAATTTCTAAGTCCTGGGGAAACAAATGTGTTCCCACATAACAATCACAACCCACTACACTACAGTTTCTCCCCACCCTACAACAACACAGAATTAAAATAAACTACAATAAACACAAAAACTACACACGATATAGAACAATAAATGCAACTTATCTAACACTATCAACTAAACTCTACTGTACTATAATACACTGTAACTACAATTGAGGAAATTAAGACAAAATCTAAAATCTAATCTAAAATTCAAAAGGCTATGCTAAAGAATCTAACTAAATGCTAAGGTAACAAATCACTAACCCGATAAACGCTGTAAACTAGGTGGTGTTCCAACTCCAACTCGCTACAGAGGTGTGGCCTAGACTGGGCTTGTTTTATACTCCACAGCGGCAGGAAGGCTGACGTCAGTTACCACCCGCTGACGTCAGAAACCCAAGCTGAGCAAGTAGCAATGCCCGATTCAAATTCAAGTGCAGTGTAAAGTTTTAACCTGAAGAGGGCACTCCACTAACGGTTTTTAGTAAAAAATGAATATTTTTACTAAAACGGACCAAAATACAAAAACAATGACCAGACATGTAGATAGCAATATCAGACACTCATTTATACAGTTTATCAGCAAAAAAAAGTTGAATTGCGGGTGAGTTGCACTTTTAACTAAAGGGACTAGATGAAGAGGGGATTTTTATTTTATTGTCGTGTTCCCTTGTTTTGTGTGTGCTTGCGTTGGGGAGCAACTAGGTTTTATTCATTTTTCATTAATATGATCTTCTATCGAGCACTCTAGTTTAAGTAGTTTTTCTAATAGATATCGGTGGAGTGTTTCCCAGGACTCGTGTAGGAGCCAAATGAGGATGTTTTTAATCTCATTGATTTTTGCGCATTGATCAGCACTTTGGTAAGTGGGTGTGTCACTTTGGTTGACATTGCGTTGACTTTTATCTGCACCTTGCACCTGTTCATTAACAGCTGTTCATTAACAGCTGCAAGGTGCAGGCGTTTATATCTTGCATATACCTTGCATATTTATGGAATATATTTTAATCCACGAGCATGGAGGTCTAACTAAATGGTTGTTGGAGTGCTGCGATGGTGAGATATGAAAGTGAATAAACAAAGAAATGCAGTGCATCATCAGTTTTTCCCATGTTTAGCCTGCTCGGCACTATGTCCCAGATTGCCACAATTGCCAACATGTTTTCTTTCTAGCCCAAAATATTGTCTTTGAGCTTGTGGTCCAAAGTGTTGATATTAATTGTGAACCAAATAAAATGTATACTTAATGTTTCAAGCCATACCTCTGTATTACACAAACTTATCTGTGTAAGAAATCTGGTAGGAGTAAAAAGGAAAAAAGGAACAAAATGGGAACATAGAAAAATAGGAATAAAATGCTAAGAAAATAAGATTGACCTCATTTGTTCAATGCTTTTGTGTGACTCTTCTAAAACTTGTTTTTGTTTTGAAGCTTTCCCTAACAGATATGAGGAAATACTGAGAAATTGCCTTAAAGAGAGAACGCTTCTCTGCAACTGAACAAAATGATGCTGGATATCCAGGAGAGAAGATGCCAGAAAGACCAGACTAAACCTGGATGTTGTAGCACTCCTGCTGGATGCCATGACCATCAGAAAACATGTGCATTATAATCCACGTACCCAGTCGATGTCTGGCTTTGTAGACCTGGATGATGGAAACAATGAGACTGTTGCCACCTTCTCTCTCTGAATGATGTTAATACTATATAACTGTATATATTGTAGGAACTATACTGAAACTATCTAATTCAGAGAGAGTGACGACTTCAGTCTCATTGTTTACATTGACCAGGTTTTTATTCACTGTCAAACACCAAATCAGAGAAAACCTTTTTGTTTTGTTTTACATCAATGAAAATATTTTTTTGTATTTGAGAAATGTGAAATAAAGAAATAAAAAAGGATGTCAAAGATAGAGATGTATGTATTTTTTTTGTATACTGCACATACACGTCCTTAGTATTTACTTTGTGTGTGTGTGTATATCTATCTATCTATCTATCTATCTATCTATCTATCTATCTATCTATCTATCTATCTATCTATCTATCTATCTATCTATCTATCTATCTATCTATCTATCTATCTATCTATCTATCTATCTATCTATCTATCTATCTATCTATCTATCTATCTATCTATCTATCTATCTATATGTATTTATATATCTATCTATCTATCTATCTATCTATCTATCTATCTATCTATCTATCTATCTATCTATCTATCTATCTATCTATCTATCTATCTATCTATCTATCTATCTATCTATCTATCTATCTATCTATCTATCTATGTATATATATATATATATATATATATATTTATATATATATCTCTATATCTATCTATCTATCTATCTATCTATCTATCTATCTATCTATCTATCTATCTATCTATCTATCTATCTATCTATCTATCTATCTATCTATCTATCTATCTATCTATCTATCTATATATCTATCTATCTATCTATCTATCTATCTATCTATCTATCTATCTATCTATCTATCTATCTATCTATCTATCTATATAATTCAATTCAGTTTATTTATGTAGCGCAGATTCACAACAGATGTCATCTCAAGGCACTTAACAAGAAGTCATTTCAATACATTTATACAAACATTCCAATCAGTTAAAAAGTTTCCTATTTAAGGAATTCCAGCAGATTGCGTCAGTCATTGGCGTGAGGTCAGACTCTCCAACCACAGCAATCCTTCAGCAATCCCTCATACTGAGCACGCATGTAGCGACGGTGGAGAGGAAAACTCCCCTTTAACAGGAAGAAACCTCCAACAGAACCAGGCTCAGTAGGAGCGGCCATCTGCCACGACCGTCTTGGGGTTTGAGAAGACAGAGCAGAAACACAGAAGGAACAGAAGATCCGATATAAGAGAACTTTCTATGTTACAGAAAGTAAAAAGTTGATAACAGGACACAGTGGATGTTCAGCCACTGGGAGCACCATCCCAGTCGATGCCCCCCGTCCAACAGGGAATCACAGCCCAGCAGGATACCAGACCAGGTATATCTTCTATGGAGAGAAAAACACTGAGAGAAAACACAGTTAACAGTCGAAATAACAGAATGTACTGTAATACAACTGGAGAGTCGTAGGAGAAAAGGAAGTAGCAGAGTGAAGAAAATTGGTCAGTCTGTCCTCCAGCAGTCTAAGCCTATAGCAGCATAACTACAGAGATATATACAGTAATGATCATTTATTTTTTGTGATAAGTAATGTATTGTGTTTATCGCATAAGTATATCAGAATATTCTATTATTGTTAAGCCCACTATTAAACTACGCCAACTCATGTGTTTTGTATTATGGCTACATGCATAACAGTTGCAGAAACAAAAATCGCATTAAAATCAGTTTTGTATCCAGCGAGTCATGATTGATTAAAACCGCAGACATTGTGTCATTGTGTCTCCCAAACAGATTACGCTGTGGAGTGTGAGAGACCGATCCAAGATGGCGGCCCCACGGCTCATTAATGCCAATGAGCAGTAGCGTCCGATGCGGCGTCAACTCTTTATATCACTGACATTAACTGTTCAGAATTGCCTGATTTTGTTCCACTGCTTCTTGGTTTTTCATTTTGGCGCTCTGCGCAGTCTTCGACTTCTTCTTCATGCCTTTCATTGACGGTTGGCAAGCCTGAGGTGCAATACCACAAACTGGAGTGTGGACCGGAAATGTGTTCATCAACTTATCTAAGCTCTATGAATGAACCCTTGATCACCTGACCATGCTCTTGGTTGTAAATTCACAGAAGAAATGTGTATTCTCAAACACCTTGCTCCTCGTTTTCATACTGAGGAAACCACAACTGTAAATGTGCAATTTGTATTTGTGATTTATTTCAGATGTAACTTTTGAAACAGAATTCTCACAGGGAAAATATGCACTTCTGTTTTATGTGTGATTTGGTTTATTCAGTAGTTTACAAATTTGTAGTTATGCACTATTGACCAATATCTACACATTTTCAACCGTGAATACACTTTTATTTTGACAGTGTCCTTACCCCATAGGCAACAGACTGGACTGGAGACTCAACAGTGAAGCTGTCTACAAGAAGCGACAGAGCGGACTATATTTCCTGAGAAAGCTTAGGTCCTTCAAGGTGCTGCAAATCTTCTGTAAGTGAAACTCAAAAAATTAGATGATTGATGCAAAAGGGACCCAAACCAAGTACTGAGTACATATCCATGATTATACTTTTGAGAGGTCTGACATTTCTCTATTTAAAATCCTTGTTTTATTTATTTATTTATTTTTAGTTTTTATCCCACGATTTTTTCCCATTATTTATCACCCCAGTGCTCCTCAGTTCAGGTCCTGGGGTTCCGCTCTCTCTCTGTGCCGGCCCCGAGAGGGGCCCTTCACTGAAACCCAAGCCTCCTTCGTGCTTGGGGAGTGGGCAGGCCCTTCTTTTCACCCGACGGGGCGGGGTTTCTCCAGCTGGACGTAGCACGTGGAAGGATCACGTTATTCCAGCCAGATCTTCCCCAACCCTGCGGGCACCCCGACCGGCCTGGGGGAGGCAGTATACAGCCCCAGGACTAGTGCATGTTTTTGTGGGAGTAGCTCACATTAGCTGCTCAAGGGAACATGGGGAGAACATGCAAACTCCACACAGAAAGGCCCTTTCGCCAACCCCACCCAGGGTGTGGGTGCTGATGATGTGGGGGAACAAACACACCCTCAGCACCCACAGCGTCCCCGGCAGTAATCGAACCCGGGACCTTCTAGCTGTGAGGTGAGCCAGGCTACCAGCTGCTCCACCGTGCCCCCTAAAATCCTTGTTTTATTGATGTCATGTAATATTCAAATTTTCTGAGATTTTGAATTTGGGGTTTTCATAAGCTGTTAGCCATAATCATCAAAATTATAAGAAATAAAGGCTCGAAAAATCTCGATTTGCATGTAATGAGCCTATATCATATCATAGTTTCAACTTTTAAGCTGAATTACTTAAATAAATAAACCTTTGCACAATGTTCTAATTTTTCCAGTTTCACCTGTTTTGTGGAGAAAATCCATTCAGCCATTCTACTGCTGGGGTAGCAGCATCAGAGCAAGGAACTTAAAAAGGCTCAACAAACTGATAAAGAAGGCTGATTCTGCTCGAGGGATGTCTGTGGAACCTCTGGAGATGATGCAAAGAAGGATTCTTCATCTCAAGAACTCAAGAACATTATGGACAACCCTGAGCATCCTCTTTATGACACTATGTAGTATGTTCAGTCCGAGGCTTTTTCAGACTTGCTGTAACACAGACCGCTACAGGAGATCCTTGCTGCCCACAGCCATCAGCAACTACATAAACTCTTTGAAGAGACTCAAAAAATATACGTCACAACAACTCTTTATTTCTCCCTGGGATCAATGAAGTATTCTTGATGTTGAATAACCTATGCAAATAGCTCTAACATGTCCCCTGCCTTCAACCCCCTTTCCCTCCATAAAAAAACTTCATTAATAGGCTGAGAAACAGACACAATTTCACTTCAATTTTACACCCATATCCTTATGCATGTGACAATAAGATTTCATCCTTGTATCTCTCTATCTATACTAGCAGTTGCCCTGCTTATATAAAGTCCTGAAGTCACTACTCTACCAGGAAAGTAGAGCACATCACCCCAGTTCTAAAGTCCTTACACTGGCTCCCTGTAGCTCAGAGAATATACTTCAAAATACTTCTACTAGTTTATAAATCATTACATGGCTTAGCACCAAAATATGTTGAAGACCTGTTGTCACGGTACCAACCACCAAGACCACTCAGGTCCTCCAACTCTAGCCTACTAAACATCCCTAGACTCAGAACCAAACATGGAGAAGCAGCTTTCAGTTTCTATGCTCCCCTTATCTGGAACAGACTTCCTGACGAGTGTAGAGCTGCTGAAACTCTGAACTGCTTTAAATCGGGAATAAAAACTCTTCTGTTTAGAATTGCCTTCGAGTAAATGCTTGATGTTATATGTATGAAATGTGTTAATGCTCTCTTGCCTTATTGATCTTTCTCTTGTTTTATTGTGTATCATGTGTAATGTGTGTTTCTTTTATGTGTTTTTTTTTATCACCAAATCATGTAAAGCACCTTGAATTACCCTGCTGTTGAAAGTGTGCTATACAAATAAAATTGCCTTGCCTTATTATTCAAGCATTGTTACAAATAATCATTTTGAATATGACACACTGAATTAAACTCACTTTAAGGTTAAACAGCAGCTCTGACGCACATTAATAAATATCATTATTATGTGTTTCTTTTACTTTTAATTTCCAATGTTATATGCCATATCTGTTTGTTTTGTTCTTTGTTTTTTTAAATCACCAAATCCTGTAAAGCACCTTGAATTACCCTGCTGTTGAAAGTGTGCTATACACATAAAATTGCCTTGCCTTGCCTTGCCTTGCCTTGCCTTGCCTTGCCTTGCCTTGCCTTGCCTTGCCTTACACTGGCTCCCAGTAGCTCAGAATAGACTTATATTAATAATTTATTACTTTATCACTGAATGGCTTCACACCAAAATACATTAAAGATCTGTTGTTGTTGTTGTTGTATCAACCTTTCAGCCCACTGAGGCCTTTTGGTTCCAGTTTACTCTGCCTCCCTACATTCAGAACCAAACATGGAGAAACAGCATTCAGTTTTTATGCTTCTCTGATTTGGAACAAACTTCCAGAAAACTGATGAAACACAGAGTTCCATCTGTTTAGAGCTGCCTTTGATTAATAATCACTGGAACATCCTTAATTGTAGTCTGGATTACATCTTTTCACTATTCTCTTTATTTTGCCACTATGATATCCTGTTTTTGTTTGTTTATTGTGTTATGTTTTTATCAAGTAAAGCACTTTGAACTGCCTTGTTGCTGAAATGTGCGATACAAATAAACTTGACTTAAATTCACTAATGTAGTTTTGGATTAAATTATCTGATTAGAATATAATAGAAATTCTCTTTATTGTCACACAGGGGAAATTCAGACTTAATAAAGTGACAGATTTATACCAACTTAAAAATATTAAAAAAAACTGAATTAAGAATACTATACTGTACAGTAAGGGCACATTTAAAGTAAATATTTATACAAAGGCCTTTTTAGGAGTAATATTTACATCGGTCTAGGTCCTTTCACAATCCAAATTTCAAAGTCAATCAAAGGTGTTTACAGTAATACTGTAGGGGGTTACTTACGTGAATGATGGCGTTCCTGTAGTATTCCATAGCATGAGTGTGAAATCCAGTTCATGTTCATGTTTTATGGATGTTAATGCATGTAGCAGTTTCTACATACATGTTTACTCGGTTTTGAAAAGGTTTCAGAGGTAATTTCCACATCATCGCTGCTACTCTCCAAATCCGCTATCGCCGAATTAAACACATTGATCATTAAAAGAAAAACAAAATAACAGCGCTATTACGAAAGGAGAACTTTTGATTTGGAACTCAGTACGTACATATTGATTTTATGAAGCAAACGGTATGTAGATGCCAAAGGTTTGCATGTGTTTTGGAATTTGCTAGGGGCCACTGTAGCTCTGAGTGCTTTTCTAGTTTTCATTTAAGAGGTGCTCTTTTTCAAACTTTGCCTGAGAATTAGCAGTATGGCGCCCACACAACACGACAGTAACATGCGTGGTTAGAAAATAAAACATGCTTTAGCCTACCAGAAGAGGTGATTGGTCACTATCTTCATCTTCCTCACTATAACTACTGAAGTCGACTTCTTCAGAGTCCTTATATCCTCTGAAAGCTTTTGTCGTCTTTTTACACTGACTCTGTTCCTCCCGCTACCTCCTCCAACGTCTCACCATTGATTCATTGATGTCAAGCTGACATGCAGTAGCTCTATTTCCTTCTTTGATGGCCAGCTCGATTGCCTTTAACTTCAAAGCTGCATTTCTTCGTGTGTTTTCCATGATGAGGGTGTGTGCATGAAAACTACCAGTAAATAAATCAATAATAGCCACAAAATTACGGTAAATACTATAGTTCATTATAGTGAAGGATTACAATATTCATGTGGACACTGAAAGTTATAGCTTAAATGCAGCCTTTAATGCTATATTAGACTCAATTGGCTTTACTCAAAAAGTATAGGGACCAATCCATATGGGTCAACACACTTTGGACTTTGTACTGCCATACAGCACTGAGTGAGCAGAGATAATAGTCCTCCCACATAACCCAGTCCTGTCTGACCATTTTTGGTGACTGTTGAATTTATTTTTGACTTACCATCCCAAACCTGAAAGATAATGTCATTATAGTAGAGTTTTATCATACAATGCTGTAACAAGTTTTAAAGAATCTGTTCCATTCTTACTTTTTTCAATATCTCAGAGGAACACAGTGGACAGCAGGAATTCCATCTCTAACCCTTTAGAAATTGACGGTCTGATTCATAGTGTTACTTCCATATTGCGTCTGGCATTAGATAGTGTAGCCCCCTTAAAAAAGAAAGTAATTAGCCCATTGGAGGTTGGCTCCCTGGTTTAATGCAGGACTGTGTATGTTAAAGCAGAATACTAGGATATTGGAGAGGAAATGGCGCTCTACACACCTAGTGGATTCCTATTTAACTTGATAAAATAGTCTACTGGTGTATAAAAAGATCCTTCAACAAGCTAGAACATCATAATTTCATCATTAATAGAGGTGAATGAAAACAATCCTAGGTTTCTTTTTAGTACAGTCGCCAAACTTACACAGAGGCATAGCTCTGTTGAGCCAACTATTCCTATTAATGACTTTATGGGATTCTTCATAACTAAATTAATTCTATGAAAAATAAAATCATTGGCATCCTCCCAAACAGGATTACTTCTCTGTCAGTAAGTGAGGCAGCATCAGAGGTAACTGTAGAATCTCATTTGTGTTTGGACGGTTTTATTTCAATCGAGCTTTCGGAAAGATCAGAAATATTAGCCTCTTCCAAACGTTCAACTTGCATGTTGGATCCAATCCCAACCAAATTATTTAAAGGAGTCATAACCTAGTATTACCTTAGATACCCACGCTCTATTATAGTCTTTCAGGCCCTTCTAAAAAAGAAAAGTTGAAAAAAAGTGAAAAAAATAGATTTTTCGGTCCCAGGCAGGAGGAGACAGGAGTTCTGGTGTTTCCCCACCCCAACCTCTCTGGACTGATTTATGACAACACTAAAAGATGCATTACTTTACAACAGTATACATCATTTGGCATTGTTGGCTTATCAGCCGCTTTAACAGCTCATCAGTCATGCATGGTAGCAGCTGATTGTAGCATGTGAAGAGTGTGAAGCGGTGTGTGTGTGCGTGTGATTGACTGTATATATAAGGTGTGTGTGTGTAGGTGTGTGTGTGTGTGTGTGTTTACCTGGACAGCACAGGAAGTCCTGAATACGTTAACAAGATCTATGGTTTAAACAAATGTCCTGGGAAACACACATGCAAACATTGGCAAATGTACATTTCTTTTGTATAAGTGATTTGACAACTGAATCCAGGGAGAACTGGAAACCATTCAGACTTGTGCTCATAAGACAGCAGTAGCCTTTCTCCTCTAGTGTTTGTCAATGCCCTTTTCAACAAATCACCAGGACCAGGCGCCAAAGGGTCAGACTGCCCAGCATGGCTGCACAAATGGCCCGGTCCAGTATTCAAGAACAGACACAAATTATGATTGGCTTTGTGCAGGAAGGGACGATCCAGATACAGAAGGACTGTCAGACTGTTTGGACAGGATGAGTGCTCTGAATGAGCGTTAAAAGAATGTTAAAGTAGGAAGAGCAATGAGGAGGAACTGCCAAGAAAGGAGAGTTTCTCATGGTTGGAGAACACAAGCCAGACTGAGTCAGTTAACCGACACAAAACCATAACGCCAGCGAATATGTCTTTCACATCCTACAAACCAACAAGATGATTAAATTATAGTTCTTATGCTCACTAGAGACATAAACAGAGAACATCTCATATGTGCACCACATAAATATATCCATTTTATGTTGAATATTCATTACATTCTACATTTTGTCCCGTTACAACCACAAACCTCGGTTGTCCCACACTCTTTTTACTTTTGGCGGACGCCTTAAACAGTTCTGTCAGCTGTTTAGAATTTGGGATACTGTTTTATAACCCAACTCTGCTTGAATCCCTGACCTTTCTGCTGTGTTCTAACAAACCACTGAGGCCTTGGTGCAACAGCTGATTTATACAGGCTTTAAAGTACACAAAGGGACCCTATTTCCATCATTAGGAAACAGAGTAAAATATCAAACTGGGCTTTTCTTTGACTTCACATTCATTTATTTGAAGGGAAATTAAATATTGTTGTAACTCATACTATCAAGGTATCATTGAAGAGTGATTCTAGACTGTAATGGCTGACGGCAAGAAGGATCTCCTGCAGCTGTCAGTATTACAGCACATTTAAAAAAGTATCTCACTCAAATCAGTTGTGCAGTCTTGTGTAAGGATGCTCACAGTTGTCAGTTAATTTCTACATTTTAAGAAGGGTTCTTCTGACCAGCTCCAGAGATTCCAGATCAGTCCTCAGAACAGATTCATTTTTCTTTATCAGGTGTTGGGTTTTTTAGATCATTGGCTCTAAATAGTTCTGCAATGGTACATTTTTGTACACATTTGGGTTTGGAAGTTATGGATCAGTATGCTTTTAGTACGCTTCAATCAAGAAAAAAACATATTTTCCCCTTCAGTCAACAGAAGACATTATAGAATATTTCAAAATTTTTGAAATTCTTTTGATTTTAATATGTTCTAAGCTGAACCGATTGGGAAGTATACTGGTTGGATTTCATTTGATAAATAAAGTACTATAAGCAGACATGGCCAGTGGAGTTGGAGTTGTTTTGATATTTTGTCATCCCAGTTTCCCAGCTGTACCTGAAAACAGCATGGCAGCTATTGGGGAAACCCAACAGGGATTCCTCCTACTTATATTTTATATGATGTGCAGAGTTTGTGTTCAGGTATAAAACAACAGTGCATTCATATGATACACAGAACTGACAGGGCTGTACCAGATATTTCCGTATACCATTATGCACCTGGCTCTGATGCTGCTACCCCAACAGATGATGGTAGAAAAGTTTGTACTATCCATATCAGACTTATAAAAGATCTACAGCATCATGCTGCAAAAAATGAAGAACCTATGTTTCCTCAAGAAGTACAGTCTGCTCTGTCTATTCTTCACTGTAGTGTCTACTCCAGTCTTTTGTCCAGGTGAACACATAAGTATTTATGCTCCTCCATCCTCCTCCGTCAAGATGGAAATAGTGTTTGACATATTCCTGTTTCTCATAAAATCCACAATCATCTCTTGTGTTTTATTCACATTTAAGATGAGATTATTATCTCTATTATTATGCCTTTCCTTCTGGGTAGTCAGGTTTCTTCTCACAGACCAAAGATTAGGGGTTTCAAATAATCACGTTAATTGCGATTAATTAATTACGGCCATATTTAACATGCTATGTTTTTTAAACGCGTTAATCTAATTTTTAATGTTACATTTTCTGCATGTGAGTTGCCTTTAAATAAAATCTGTTTACATGCTTTGGGCTTCTTTTTTTTCTTTCTTTTTTTTTAATCCCACGATTTTTTCCCATTATTTATCACCCAGTGCTCCTTAGTTCAGGTCCTGGGGTTCCACTCTCCCTCTGTGCCGGCCCCGAGAGGGGCCCTTCACTGAAACCCAAGCCTCCTTCGTGCTTGGGGAGTGGGCAGGCCCTTCTTTTTACCCGACGAGGCGCGGTTTCTCTGACTGGACATAGCACGTGGAAGGATCACGTTATTCCAGCCAGATCCTCCCCAACCCTTCAGGCCAGTGGGAGGCAGTATACAGCCCCAGGACTAGTGCATGTTTTTGTGGGAGTAGCTCACATTAGCTGCTCAAGGGAACACGGGGAGAACATACAAACTCCACACAGAAAGGCCCTTTCGCCAACCCCACCCAGGGTGTGGGTGCCGATGATGTGGGGGAACAAACACACCCTCAGCACCCACAGCGTCCCCGGCGGTAATCAAACCCAGGACCTTATAGCTGTGAGGTGAGCCAGGCTACCAGCTGTGCCACCGTGCCCCTGTGCTTTGGGCTTCTTGTGCTTGAGTTGTTAGGGGTTAACCACACCCTGAGGTGGACATCGATTGGCTGTTTGTAGGCCTGCTTATCATGAGCTGACACTTCTGTTGTAGTGGAGGGCAAGGGGAGTGAGGATGAGCAGTGATTTGCAAACAGTGTTCCCAATTTAGCATCTTAGTCGCTATATGTAGCGAGAGTTTAGACCCCTCCAGCAATTATTTTTCAAAAAAGTAACTAGTGAAAAATCTAGCGACTTTTTCTGGGGTTATTGGAGAGTTATGGGTTAAGCATGTATCCTTGTTATTCTCACTGAACAGCGGTGCAGCTGTGGACTCGTCTCCCGTCTCAGAACGTTCATGGCAGGCACGCAGCTTCGCCAGCCCCCAGGTCCATCTGGACTCAGAGCAGAAATTTACCATAATAAGGCCAGAATGCTAACAAATCATACATGCTGGAAGACTAAGTTTCAGGCAGGCAGCACTGGGACCAGTCTAAAAAAACTGAGAAATGTAAATGGCTGGGACTGCATCTGTTAAAAACAATAAAAGACTTCATAAAGCCACTTTTTTGTCCTTCAAGATGAGGGCTTTTCTCAGCAATTAGGTGCAATTAAAAAAGAGATTAATTAATTACAGATCATAATTCATTAATCTCAAAGTTTTTTAAATCTCTCTACAGCACTCCCAAAATATGAATTTTTCTTTAATTTGAGATTTTGAATTGGCTGAAGTTGTGAGTAGTTGTTCGTGATTTTGCATCTATCTGCTCCGAGTCTTTTTAGGATTCTGGGACACGAACAGGTGAATCCCAAAAGTAAAAATTCCCTTCAACATTACGTTCGCTTCAAAAAGAGGCAAAGACTTATAATTGGTAAAAAGATTCGGGCCTCTAGTTTTTAAGGTTAAATGACTCCATAGATTTGCATGCTGAAGAAAAGGATATATTGTGTCCTTCTCATGAGCCAACACTTTTCCCACAGAGCTAGAAAACACGCAAATATGCTCACACACAAAGACACTCTTGCTTACGGTTTTCCCACAGAGCTCGGCACTCCCGGGAGAGTAAATTGCCATAATCCAGGGCAGCACATTGAGACACAGCAATTATACCTCAGTGAACGGCTTGGGAACCCATATACACACATGCAAGCCTGCATACATGCACAATGTCTTGTCGCGACATCTTGTACCATAATTCATGTATTTGCCAGATAAACACATATCACCAAACAAAAGCATATGTTTGTACATGGCCGTAGGTTCATACTCATGCTCATGGTAACATGCACAGATGCACAGTCATGAAACATCCTACATACCCAGACACAAACACACACGCACACAAACACAAAGCACACACATTGCACAGAGCAGCCATCCACCTGTCAACACTGGAGCAAATTAACTGACATCAAACACCAGTGCGCACAGGCTTAAACATGTCATGGACACTGTCATACTGGGAGAAAGGGAGCAAGGAGAGGAGGGAACCTAGAGGAAGTCAAAGTGGAGAAAAAGCTCAAGAGGGATGAGAATAGTATGAAAAATAGAAACAAAGATTTAGGCATTTTCCACATGCAGCTGGTGCAACATGTACCAAGGAGCGGTTTCTTGCACTGAATGCTTCTCTGATGAAATCAGCAAATATTAGGGGTGTTCCATCTTGGGTGCCTCATGATTTCGATTTGATTACGATTCGGGTGCTACGATTCGATTTTAAAACTTTTATTTTTGTTGCATATTATTTTCCCCATTTAGGTTTTTTTTTCATTCCTTCCATGGCTACTTTCTACTCTTAAATCCATTCAGTTTCCATTAATTGAAGTATCCAAACCAATTCATGTCCTGTCTTTTGTTCATGTCAAACCACACATAAACCTATACATGTCAAAGATATGTTTCATAATCATATCAATGTCATATTTTCAATGAAAGCTAAAGAAAATGTGTGTTTGCAATTAAATATAATATAGGGTGACCTTATTTTGATTTTTATAAAAGAGGAAACTTGGTCCAATCCTTAAATGCAACAATCATATTCTGTTTACTTAAAGAAGACTTTTGATTGTAACATATTTAAAGTATTCCTACTCTGTGTTTAAAAAGAAAATTAAATGAACTTCAGATCAGCTTTTAAAAGTCAACCATTACAGAAATCACTTTAAAATCTAAATAGAAAGAATTAATCTTCAACACTAGAAAAATAAACCTATAACAATATAGCTCCCTTTTTATACAGAACAAAAATTACACAAAAATCTGAAAAGATATTCTGAGAAAATAAGTATTATTTTCTATTCAAAGTAACAGAAAATAAAAAGCAGCATTCTCACAAAGTGTCATAGTTCTTAGGTGTTTGTGTTTTGAGTTTCATTTATTTCATTTCCTTATACAGTTTAGCTTAGTTTTTGCGTCAGTTTGACCATTGGGATGTTTGCCACCTGTCATACACAATAACAAATCTGCCAGTTTTGAGTACGCCATTCTCCACCACACATAAATCGCGACCGGGATAGAATTAAAGAGGTTTTTCTTCGTGTTTCATACATAAAGCTACACTGGGGCTGACGTCTGGTAAACATGAGCTGCCCTGCGCTGCACTTGGGGAGGACGCCCCAGACAGCACCAAAAAGTGGACAATGTCCAGGGAAAAGAAAATGTTGCTGCTAACATGATACACAACAAAGAAGCTTCTTTCACAACTAAAGTGCAAAATATTTGCTGTATTTTGTAAGATTCACGCTGCATTACTGAAACACTATATTCAGCCATGATGTTTCCGCCGGTCCATCCCCTAAAAATGTTCCCGCGCGGCATGCCAGACTTTTATGTTTTTCTCATGTAATTATTATGAAAAATAATACATTTCGAACACTTTTGAATCGCTATCGATTTTGCATGTTTCACCATGCAATTAAGCGACATAGGGTGAATTGGAACACCCCAAATACGATGGGTTCTTGCCTCAGTGTACCTTAAGTCTCTGTCAATCACCACAATATTTTCTTGATGAAGTTTTAAGGAAATCAAACATAGTTGGGCTCCTCACAGACGAAGCAATAAGATGAGCTGAAGCAAAATCCATCCATCCATTAACTATGCCCGTCCATCCTCTGCAGGGTTGCGGAAGCGCTGGTGCCTATCTCCAGCATTCATCGAGCGAGAGGCGGGGTTGCCAGTCCATCGCAGCGCTTTGAGGGTCTCGAAAAGCGCTATATAAATGCAAGCCATTATTATTAAACAGAGATGTAAATCTGTTGTAGACTGTGCTATTGATTTCTGCACTCTAGCGGCAGCCTCTGACTAAAACTCGCAGGCTCTTAAAGAAACTTTCCTGCAAGCTCTTGACGAACAACTGAAGTTAAGATCTCATTTCACTTGCCATCTGCATCAATAATAGGATTCGTAAAACAACTACAGTAAAACAACAAACAAATGCATTATATCTGTTCATCTTGTCCAACTGATCTCTCCAAATGAACCTCGTTTAATTCCCATCCTGGTCAGCCTGCCTCCAGAGGAGCCCATGCAGATTGGTAGCACCCATCAGAGATGCTCACAAGTCGAGTCTCACGTCTTTGAGCTACAGTCCAAGTCAAGTCTCAAGTCTCTTTATTGTATTAAGTCTCTGGTTATAAGTGCTGCATCATCACCTACAGCGACCCATCCAACACTGCATAGCTATATATAAGGAATTCAAAGCATGTAATATGTTATTATGACTCTTTTATATTTAAAGTATTCCTACTCTGTGTTTAAAAAGAAAATTAAATGAACTTCAGATCAGCTTTTAAAAGTCAACCATTACAGAAATCACTTTAAAATCTAAATAGAAAGAATTAATCTTCAACACTAGAAAAATAAACCTATAACAATATAGCTCCCTTTTTATACAGAACAAAAATTACACAAAAATCTGAAAAGATATTCTGAGAAAATAAGTATTATTTTCTATTCAAAGTAACAGAAAATAAAAAGCAGCATTCTCACAAAGTGTCATAGTTCTTAGGTGTTTGTGTTTTGAGTTTCATTTATTTCATTTTCTTATACAGTTTAGCTTAGTTTTTGCGTCAGTTTGACCATTGGGATGTTTGCCACCTGTCATACACAATAACAAATCTGCCAGTTTTGAGTACGCCATTCTCCACCACACATAAATCGCGACCGGGATAGAATGAAGGAGATTTCCTTCGTGTTTCATACATAAAGCTACACTGGGGCTGACGTCTGGTAAACATGAGCTGCCCTGCGCTGCACTTGGGGAGGACGCCCCGGACAGCACCAAAAAGTGGACAATGTCCAGGGAAAAGAAAATGTTGCTGCTAACATGATACACAACAAAGAAGCTTCTTTCACAACTAAAGTGCAAAATATTTGCTGTATTTTGTAAGATTCACGCTGCATTACTGAAACACTATATTCAGCCATGATGTTTCCGCCGGTCCATCCCCTAAAAATGTTCCCGCGCGGCATGCCAGACTTTTATGTTTTTCTCATGTAATTATTATGAAAAATAATACATTTCGAACACTTTTGAATCGCTATCTGTTCATCTTGTCCAACTGATCTCTCCAAATGAACCTCGTTTAATTCCCATCCTGGTCAGCCTGCCTCCAGAGGAGCCCATGCAGATTGGTAGCACCCATCAGAGATGCT
This sequence comes from Valencia hispanica, assembly GCA_963556495.2. Taxonomy (NCBI): domain Eukaryota; kingdom Metazoa; phylum Chordata; class Actinopteri; order Cyprinodontiformes; family Valenciidae; genus Valencia; species Valencia hispanica. Next base: position 48,804,444 of record OY747708.1, read on the forward strand.
CACAAGTCGAGTCTCACGTCTTTGAGCTACAGTCCAAGTCAAGTCTCAAGTCTTTTTATTATATTAAGTCTCTGGTTATAAGTGCTGCATCATCACCTACAGTGACCCATCCAACACTGCATAGCTATATATAAGGAATTCAAAGCATGTAATATGTTATTATGACTCTTTTATCTATTAGCATACAGTATCAGCTTTGATTTTGATATATAATTGGTTTTGCAACATGACCAAAACACCAAGAATGCTTTTCTCTCAAGTTTATATCTGTATTTTACCTTGTAGCATGAACACACAGTACAGTACAGACCAAGGATTCCTAAAGGGATATCCTAATTCCTAAAGGTTAATACGTTTAAAAAAAAGTTAATAATTGGTTACACAGACTGTATTACATTAATTTTAACACCCTATATTTTACCGCAAACTTGCGACTATAGTTAACTTTCTAAAGAAGGCGCAATCGCTTGTTTGCTAAGGGTCGGAACCTACAGTGACATCAACACACTGAAACTATTGTATTCAGAATATAAAATATTTTATAGCACTTTTTAATCTGTGATTGTGTTTTAAAAGTGTTCACGAGATACCAACCTTTCACCACCCGTCTTCTCTGCACCAAATAAGTCACGTCTTCCACAGGTGATCCAGACAGACGTGCTGTGCACGGAGGGGAGGGGCTGTGTGTGTGTGTGTGTGAGAGAGAGACGCGTGAGTGACAAACAGACGAAGAGAGAGCAGGGAAAAGAAATGCAGCTGAACGAATACGCTGCGGGTTTTAAATAGCGTAAAAAAGAAAAAAGAAACGCAATATGTGACGGTCGGTGTTGATTTTTTTTCTTTTTTTTGGGTCGGTGTTGAATCTGTGGTGGTCGGAGTTTAATCTGTGGCGCACCGCCACAGATCCGTCTATGTGTGGGACACATTGACGTGGGCAGGTTATAGGTAACGGAGGGAGGGGAATAACAGCGAGCTCATCAGTTGTTTCCTAAAAATAAACATTGTTCACGAGTCCTGCAGTCGAGTCTGAAGTCTTTCGAGGACGAGTCTCAGGTCAAGTCTGAAGTCACTGTGTGTGCGACTTAAGTGCGACTTGAGTCTCAAACACGAGTCCCCATCTCAACCCTCAGTTTTGAGGCCAGTGAGTGTGTGTATTCCCGCAAAACAGGCCATTATGTAGCTTGTTGTCCTGTTTGGCCAAAAGGCGGAGCCCGCTTGTATTTACTGAAAAACTGGTGGGGAGATTGAATTAAGAAAGCAAATCCCGGTTGACACTTCCTGGAACCCTCCTGGGTGATCAAGATTCTTTTTCTATGTTGAACATTATCGACTGGATGCAAACAAAATCTTGTTGTTGACAACCTTGTTAGACAACTCAATATTCCTACTGTTTCCCTTCCTTTTGGTGGTTGATGTTAGTGCTTCTAACCATCACACATAAAACAGAACCCATACAAACATAATTTCTGGTAATCACAGAGAAAGGCTCACATTCCTTGTATTTCCCTCCTCTATGTCTCTGTTGATCCTCAGAATCCCATGATTCTCGCTCCACAACCTTTATCTTAACTGGAAGGGAGGTCGAGTGAAATCCTGGAGTACACACTGTCTAACTGCTTACAATCTGCTTTATTTCTTGCTCCATCATCTCAAACCCTGGGGATTCTTCACCCGACTTGACCAATTTTAAAGCAGAATACGACAACCTCAAGAAGGTATTTAGTAAATCCCGTGCATTATCTTTACCACCTCAGCGCAACTAGGATTGTTCAATTGATCTGTTTACTGGAGCTCCCTTACCTTCTAGCCGCCTCTACAACTCTTCCAGACCAGAATGAGACAACATCGAAAAATACAGGTGCTGGTCATAAAATTAGAATAGCATGAAAAAGTTGATTTATTTCAGTAATACCATTCAAAAAGTGAAACTTGTGTATTAGATTCATTCATTACACACATACTGATATATTTCAAATGTTCTTTAATTTTGATGATTATAACTGACAACCAGCGCTCATGCAGTCTTGTAGATTCTTGTTAACAATGTTCACAAAGATTTTCTTAATCAGTTCTTATTTGTTTATCTTGATGATATTCATGTCTTTTCCAGAACTCTGGAAGAACAAAAGAGCCTATCTGTTAGGTTATTCAGTACCTCCAACAAAACAAGTTGTTTGTCAAAGCTGAAAATTTAAGTTTTATCTCCCATCAGTCACTTTCCTCGGCTAAATCCTAGAGAGTGGACAGGTGCAGACAGATCCGGATAAGGTACAAGCTGTACTCAATTGCCCGATTCCTGGGTTTTGCCAATTTCTTCTCCCGATTTATCAGAAAACGACAGCCAAACAGCTTTTCCTCTCACAACACTCACATGCGCCAGGAAGCATTTCTACTGGTCCCCAGAAGCAGAAAGAACCTTTCAGGAACATAAAAGTAAGTTTGCCAATACCAGAGACATATAGGCGAGCATGAAGATCGCCGGCTTCAACACCAAAGTCCAGCACCAGCGGGAGGGTAGCCTGAAACAAGCCAATGAGCTGAATGTGTTCTTCAACATATTCAGCTCAGGACCCCCTCTCATCAGAGTCAATTTTACCCACCATACACCCAGCACACCACAGTCTTTAACGGTCCTTCTCTTTCGAACCCACATCAACCCTTCTCCACTGCAACTCCCCTCATTCACAACTCTGCAGGATTCCACCTTCCCCCTAGCATTCCCCCAACCCCCCCTCCTCTGCCACTAGAAATACAACACCCCACAACCACAGTCTCCCCCCCACATCAACACTGGATTTACTCCCACCAAATCTACAGTTAAACCCTTGACTGTGACCCTTGGCCAGGTGAGGAGTGACTGGAGAGACTCCACCTGTGCAAGCCTCCTGGACCTGATGGGATCAATCCCAGGATCCTCAAGTCTTGTGCTGCCCAGCTGTCCATCATCCTGCATCATATCTTCAACTTTAGTCTGATACAGGAGCCGGTCATTTGTAAAACATTATGTCTGGTGGCAATCCCTAAAAAAGCCTCCCCCGTCAAGCCCCTTAGACTTCCAACCAGTTGCTCTGACGTCACACGTCATGAAGGTGCTGGAGAGATTGGTCCTGAATCATCTGAGACCCCAGCTGTAATCCACCCAGGACTCTTTTCAGTTTGATTTCCAACCTCATTGGTATGTAGGGTGCTGTCACCTACATTCTCCAGCGTGCTCACTGACATCTGGATGGTGGTGGAGGCAGTTTGAGAATCATGTTTTTTGATTTTGCAGTGCCTTCAACACCATTCAGCCATCTTTACGAAATGGGAAACTGCTGTGTGTGTGTGTGTGTGTGTGTGTGTGTGTGTGTGTGTGTGTGTGTGTGTGTGTGTGTTTGTGTGTGTGGGTGTGTGTGTGTGTGTGTGTGTGTGTGTATGTGTGTGTGTGTGTGTATGTGTGTGTGGGTGTGTGTGTGTGTGTGTGTGTGTGTGTGTGTGTGTGTGTGTGTGTGTGTGTGTGTGTGTGTGTGTAGGTGTGTGTGTGTGTATGTGTGTGTGTGTGTGTGGGTGTGTGTGTGTGTGTGTGTGTGTGTGTGTGTGTGGAGGGAAGAGGGGGGGGGGGGGTGTCACCCCGTCCACAGCCTCCTTGATCATGGACTACCTGACAGACAGACCTCAGTTTGTCCAGCTGGGAAATGTTCTGTCCTACGTGGGCATCAATGACACAGGAGCCCTGTCCCTGTTCCTCTTTACTTTGTACACCTTTGATTTTAAATACATCTCCTGCCACCTGCAGAAATGCTCGGACGACTGTGCTGTGGTGGGATGTATCGTGGTGGACAGGAGGATGAATACAGGGAGCTGGTTAGCAACTTTGTGGGCTGAAGCAGCAGGAACCAGCTCCGTCTCCATGTGAACAAGGTGAAGGAGATGGTTATTGACTTTAGGAGGAGGAGACCTGTTCCCCAGCCCATCAGGACTCTGGGTGAGGACTTGGAGGCGGTGGAGAGTTTTAAGTATTTGGTTGTGCGCTTGGACAGCAGACTGGACTGGAGGGTCAACGCAGATGCAGTGTATCGGAGGGGAATGAGCAGACTCTACTTCCTGAGGAAGCTCAGATCCTTTAATCTATGCAGCAAACTGTTGGAGATGGTTTTTCAGTCTAACTGTGGCAGCTCCGCTGTCAAAGGGAGAGATTCAGGAAATCATTTTTTCCATTTACAATAACATTGTACAATAACTCCTCATTGTGTGGGAAGTGATCATCATCGTTTCCTGGAACTGGGGACATTGGGGTCTGAGCCCATACCCTCGTAGAGGAGTCTAGGGGAACCAACGCCATAACAACTTTTTATTAAACATTTCTGGAGCATTGTGGCACCTTGTTTAAATCCAAATACAGCAATATATATTTCAAAATGTATTTATTTTCAAACTTAAATGTGACAGTGTAAACAAGATCTCTAAAATCTGTATTGATATTAAGTAAGACATGATGATAACATTTGTGAGTAGGTAACAATTATTTTAATCTTAAATTTTTCTTTCCCTGATCAGCACAAAAGTTAGTTCTGTGTCAGGTTGCATGGTGGACCTCTGTGTTTGCTGCTCTTTACCTCACTCTCTGTCCTGTCTAGATTATGTGTAAACCGAGTATGACAGTATAATAGATGTTATCAAAGTAATCATAAAAGGGAACTGAACTTTGCAACATGATTAGCATTCAAGTGTCATTTGTTGGGGTAAATTGGTTCATTATATAATTGTAACTACAAAAGCACTCGGAGAACACAGACCTCTGCCAAGGCAGCTCAGTCCCAGTCAAAACAGCGGTCTTTGCATTCAGATCAAAAGTAAAACTGTTGATTTAATCAGTGGTGTAGTCTAGTTTATTCTAGTAGTATACTCTGATTTGTTTCCTCCCAGACAATCATCAGTCAAAATGTTAAAGGAGTCGTTGATTAGTCAGTGATTTTAATCCAGCCCTGCCTTCTGAAGCAGCTCCTTCTGTTCTGAATTTGTGAAGATGCCTACATTATCACTTCTTGTGTAGATAATATTTTCATGAATGATAAGACAGAAAAACAGCTTCAATTGGTTAGAATTATTTGTGGGTTTTATGCATCTATTTGTACGTCAATCTTTGACCCCCATGTCGTGACTCTGATGTCTGTCACTCAGTCTCGGCCCCGCCCCCTTTGTATTACAGCCCTACTTTTATTTTGGTATGACACGCCAAGATCCTCACTGGCCCCATTTTAGCCCTCTTTAAATATTTCCTGGATACACCCCTGCTCAGCACTCTTCATGAATTATTTTTAGGCTTATATAAACATTATTATGATATATAATAATATATAACATTATTTAATATCTACATGCTCCCACTAGGCAAGATTATAGCAACCAATAACATTAGCTACCATAACTACGCAGATGACACTCAGCTCTACATTACAATGTCACCAGGTGACTCTGGACCCATTCAAACCCTAAATCAATGCATTGACCAAATAAATGGATGGATGTGCCATAACTTTCTCCAGCTGAATAGAAACAAAACTGAAGTGATTATTTTTGGACCCAAGGAGGAATGATCAAGAGTCAGCACACAGCTTCAATTAATACAGCTAGAAACTACTGATCAGGTTCGAAACCTAGGTGTAGTAATGGACTCAGACCTGAACCTCCAGGGTCACATAAAGGCAATACCAAGGTCAGCGTTCTATCACCTGAAGAACATCTCTAGGATTAAAGGACTGATTTTGCAACACGACCTAGAAAAACTCATCCATGCGTTTATCTTTAGTCGGATTGATTACTGCAACAGCATCTTCACAGGTCTGCCTAAAAAGTCAATCAGACAGCTGCAGCTGATCCAAAACGCTGCCGCTTGCGTCCTCACTAGAACCAGGAAAGTAGAGCACATCACCCCAGTTCTAAAGTCCTAACACTGGCTCCCTGTAGCTCAGAGAATAGACTTCAAAATACTTTTACTAGTTTATAAATCATTGCATGGCTTAGCACCAAAATATGTTGAAGACCTGTTGTCATGGTACCAACCACTAAGACCACTCAGGTCCTCCAACTCTAGCCTACTAAACATCCCTAGACTCAGAACTAAACATGGAGAAGCAGCTTTCAGTTTCTATGCTCCCCTTATCTGGAACAGACTTCCTGACGAGTGTAGAGCTGCTGAAACTCTGAACTGCTTTAAATCGAGACTAAAAACCATCTGTTTAGAATTGCCTTCGAGTAAATGCTTGATGTCATATGTATGAAATGTGTTCATGCTCTCTTGCTTTTTTTTATTTTTCTCTTGCTTTATTGTGTATCATGTGTAATGTGTGTTTCTTTTATGTGTTTTTTTTTATCACCAAATCATGTAAAGCACCTTGAATTACCCTGCTGTTGAAAGTGTGCTATACAAATAAAATTGCCTTGCCTTATTATTCAAGCATTGTTACAAATAATCATTTTGAATATGACACACTGAATTAAACTCACTTTGACGCACATTAATAAATATCATTATTAATTCAAACGCTTAGAAAAGTTTTTGGTTCTTTCAGACTTTTTCACATTTGTTTTGTTTGTTCTGCCACTGAAAAACCTCCCTATAGCTGAAGTCCATAAAGCAGTCCTGTCTAATTTTTACCACGGTGTGAACAGCTCAGTGGATTGTGATGTACCATTATTGGTACATGGATGGAGAGTATGTTCTATCTTGCCATAGCTGAGCCCGTTATATGTTTCGCTTTAACTGGTATATAGTAGTTATTGTTGAAAAAAGCTATGCACTGTCACACCAAAATGTGAATTTTTAAAAAGTTTATTAAAGCTCTGAAACTGAATGAAAATCACGTCTAATTCAGATAAAATTTGTAATAATCCACAGATCTTCAATAATTAAAGCTAGTAAGAAATGTGTAATAGGAACTGTAACCACACGCACAGAAGCTAAAAATTAGTGAATGAACAGCAATCTCATAACATACTGTAAATGCTAGTATTCTACCTCAATCAGTTACAATTTTTGAAAAAGCCTTTAATAGGAGCAATAATTCCTCTCTTTTTCAAGTCTGGCTGTGTGGAGATGTTGAAAGGGGAAGTCTGGGAAAGTTGTCAAATTGTTCTGTCTATTTTAAACAAACTCTTTAAAACACTATGCTATTCAGTAAATGGGTTTAAATGTCTTGTTGGCAAACAAAAACACAACTCCTGGTGAGTAATTTTGAAGTGAACACAAAATCTGAACCATTGAGTAGTATAAATAAAATGCTAGCAATATTCAACCAGTAATATTCTTCAACTACAAAGCTCCAACTTGAGTTCAGGGTTAATTCATCCAAAAAGGCCTAGTTCAGTTTTCTGTTTCTACGTACTTTGTCTGCTTTGGCCCGGGTTCTTTTGTAGTGGGCTCGCAGGGAGTAGTAAAACTACCCCGGAAAACTACACTGGCTCCTGAAAAGGTCCCTACAGTGGAAATTCCTCTTATGGATGTTCTTAACAGGAAACTGATGGAGTGGTGACAAAGTATTCACTTACATTCACAATCCTGGATTCTAACTGTCTTTATGACCAGAAATTAAGTTCTTTTTCATATCATTTTTGTTAAATCCGGTCATAGTATCTGAAATGTTTAGTTCTTTTTTGTTGTTCTCAAGTCACACAATCAGGATTGTTTCTGCCACTCATGAGGTACATTGGTAAGGAAACACACTACTTTTATGTGCCAAGGATTCCATTAATGAATTTTTTGTTGTAGTGTCTAAAGTTTCCTGAACTATTTTTTAAATGTCTGTCAAATGACAACGCAACAGTTACTGAAACACAAAATGTACATTCCACATTGCAGGCAACTTTTCCATGTACCATCAGTGATGCATTTATTACAGCTATTCATGTTTCAGTCTACCTCAGTACAGTACGAATCAGATTAGGGGTGTTTTGTTCGTTCTGTCTGATGAATTACTAACTGTAGAGTGCAAAACTACTGTGTAGGAGTTCAAGAAATTATCTCCCACCAGTGGATCCCGGTGCTGGTACTGTATTAAGCAATATCAACAATGTGGCCTCCATGGACAAGACTTGACAATACAGAATGCACTCCCCATGTTTCTACATTTGCCATCAGTCACTCAAACACTGGATTTTCTGTATGAAACTGAGCAGCAAGCTCATATTTATATATAATAATCTGTTTTTTTCTGCTGAGGAAGAGTTGTTTCTATGAAATGAAGGATTTAAAGTACCCACTAGTCAACCTTTTTTGTCCGAAGTGAAATGATATACTCACCTCACTCATTCACTCAATTTTGTAAGAAGAATACATCATTATAAGACTCATGAAATCATTGTTTTAAAATATTACTACATGTGTGCTGCAAGGCTTGGTACTCAGTCCTCTTCTTTTAGTTTATTTATGAATGATTTGCCATATCATTGTGTTCTGATGCAAATTTCCAGATATATCCTGATTGCACTGTTTGATGTTTAGCTGAAAGGACATTGCATCTGTTTCACAAATGTCTTGATATTTGTATTCTGTTGCACGAGTTACATCACACAATCAACCGATTAAGATCTTGGATAGGAAAACCTGTCAAATTAAGAAACTGAATATTATTAACTTTGGTAATTTTATCAATTTTCTTTTTTATCGGTTTTACATGCATGGAAAGACTACTTAGGGGCTCAGATTTGTGTTTTTGTTTATCTTAAAACTTCTGGCTCAGTAACTCCTCGAGCATCTAGCAGGAACGCAACGCGGCTTTGTGTAGAAATTCTCTGGTACGAACAGCCCTTTGTGTGAGCAGAATGAAAAATGAACTATGACTGGAACCATTTTAGAACATAAGCAGTTTTTAAACAAGGACAAACTTTGCAGTCATGTGTGTCTGCCACAATTTGCTTTTAGCAATTTGATAATATTGTGCTTTTTGAAAATTAAAATGGGTATAATCCTATGCAAGCAAGAATGTTCTGTCATGTAAAGCTCAAGATTAAAAGTTGCTGAACTTCCTTTTCACTGTGACTAATGTTTGGGTTGAAAAAAAAAACTAATTTTAAAAGTTGCAATATACAGTGTAGATAAAAACACACTGATATACAAAGTATTCTGCAAGATTTGTAAGTCAGAGTAGTTTTGCTCCTAGGCAAAATTGCACATGCTTTAGTCAGTCTGCTTTAGTTTGACAGATTGCAATAATATTGTCACATTAGAGTTAGCTTAAACTTTGAAAATAAATATAAAGAGGGGAAAGGAAGAGAAATTATTTCAGCACCAACGTAATTGTTGCTCTTTAAAACATATCACCATGCCCAAGAAAGCACTCTGAACAAAGAAACGGAATAACTGATATGCAATAAATCACCTTTAATGCATCTACCAAATGTAATTATTACTGGCATTTACTGTAAACTAAAACCAAAATAATAACAATAAAAACGATTTTACCGCAATGTGAAAGGTAAAATATTTTTGTGAAACTGATGCCTGTTTGCAAGCCCCACAAAGTGGATTCATTGGACTTGTTGAAATAGTAAATTCTGACCCTGTTTAATATCCAGAGTTCGGAAACAGAGGGGCTGAAGATATTAAATCTAATCCTGCAGGTTCTGATCACACAGCAACACAGCCTGGTACCATAGCTACACCTCTGCAGGAGGCGGCTGCTCCCACTTACAAGAAGTCCCAAGACAGTACTAGTCTTACAGCTGATGATTTGTTGGGCCAACTGAAAGCAATGAAAGCTAACATATGTGCATAGATCTAAAAGTGTGTGCGTGGGGCCCAGCAATTAGACTCTTTGACAGGTACATGTTGGCTCTGTAACTGATCTCAGGGGGTGTTTTCCTGTCAGTTAGGGTTGGACGTTCACAGAAAGCTCAGTCAATCGTAGCACTAGTACTTAAATCACAACATGTATTTGATGTTTTTGGTGTGGAACTAAGAGTGGTTGGTTAAAATAATGGTGGAGTATAAAGGTGAAACTCAGAAAATTAGAATAGCATGCAAAAGTTCTTTAATTTCAATAATTCAACTTATACTTGATACTAATATATGATATAGACTCTTTACATGCAAAGTGAGATATTTCAAGCCTTTTTTTGTTGTGATTTTGATGAGTATGGCTTACAGCTTATGAAAACCCCAATTCAAAATCTGAGAAATTAGGATACTGTGAAAGGTTCAATATTTTAGGATCAAAACGTCACAATCTAATCCTTTAAATGGTCTCTTAGTCTGGTTCAGTAGGAATCACAATCATGGGGAAGACTGCTGACCTGACAGTGTTCAGAAAACACTCATTGACACCCTGCATAAGGAAGGGAAGCTTCAAAATGTAATTGCAAAAGAAGTTGGATGTTCCCAAAGTGCTGTATCAAAACACATTAATAGAAAGTTATGTGGAAGTGAAAAGTGTGGAAGAAAAAGGTTCACAAACAGCAGGGATGACCGCAGCCTGGAGAGGCTTGAAAGGAAAAGGTCATTGAAAAGTGTTGGGGACCTTCACAAGGAGTGGACTGAGGCTGGAGTTAGTGCATCAAGAGCCACCACACACAAGACACAAAATATTTCCGGCCTACCTGAACTGCTAAACTGTATTAGTTTATTTGGACATGCCGAAAAATTCTGTGTGAGTGCTACAATATGAGCACCACTTCAATGCAACAGCATTGACCTGAATCTGTCTTAATCACATGCTACACTATGCAAACGCTCTGTCTGAATGAATGAACATTCACTCATTCCCCTCAAACACGCCAAGCTCTTGAAGTGGCTCAGACAGATGTCAAACGGAGTCATCTTCTGTTATTTTACTTCATAATTTTTTAGCCATTAATGGGCGCTGATGGACAATGCACTGAAGATCAATCTTTAATGCAGATGTCAGGCAATAATTAACCAACAAAATAAAATAAAACAAGACAGTGATGTCACGCCGAAAGTAATGTTGAAGCTGAGGCAGTAGAACACTGAAATTAACAACATTATTCCTAATTTACATCTATGAAACAAAATGGCGGGGTCATCAAAAGCAATACTTCATACAGGTGACAAGACTTGATTCTCCACAAAACGTTATGCGTTTATTCACATTTTGACTCATGTGATGCACCAATATATGTGGCAAAACAGGAAATACCGCAACAGCAGCTTAAGGGTGAGATGCAGTGGGCACCCTGGACAGGTCACCAGTGCAACACAGTCTAAACAGCGAGACAACTATGGACGCAAACATCCACAACAAAGTTTAAACCCTCTGCCTCGGGAGAGGTGGTCGTCCGTCACTGCCTGGATGCTCTCCAGGTAGCACTTGGGTGGAGGTGAGTGTCTCGGCCTCGTGTGCCTCTGCTGGTGCAGCTGGCTCCTTTAATGGCGTTTCCTTTTCTTACCTGGCTCATCTGTACTCGCCCCGATGTCCTTTTAAACGTTGCTCTTGAGTGAGTGTGCGCATGGGGTTTGGGTTGGGGGTAGAGTGGTATAAATGTGATCATGCTTTTAAATCTGTTGGGGAGGATAGGAATGTGGTTTATGTGGGGTCGTTTTTAATCTGTACAGCACTTTGAGTTGCAATCTTTGTGTGAAAAGCATTTTATAAATGAGGTTTGATTAATAAAGTGTGGTCTTGTAACATCGAATATGTGTTTGGACTGTGACAGAAAGCCAAATTCTTAAAAGAAAATGTCCTGATGGAGAACTTGCAAACCCCTCACAGAAAGGTCTGGGAGAACCACATGGTAAACTATTTTAAAAATGTCACCATCATACCAAAAGTAGCACACAAAAAAATTCCACCTTCATAGGTTTTTGTTTTATTTGTTTTACTAAAATAATAATAAACATAATAACGTTTGTTGTTACTTATCTTAATCTTTCACATAGATATATAATGTATTTTCTTAAAAAAACAATGTTTTATGCCAGAGAGAATTGTTAATTACATTTTATTTGCTAGATGTAGTGGCTTTTGACGTTACCATTGTTTTACCCTATAATGAAGCCCAAAAGTTGTTTGTGGCAAATATAACAAAATAACTGCATTATGTAATTATTTTGTCAAAATAAAACAGTTTTTCAATCCATAGTCAGTTTTTCCATTTCCAGATGATACAATTGAATCTTGTAGCCTACTATTTGCCGCGGTTGCATGTAGAGGGTGCTCGGGTCGGTATTACCTCAGGGTGCACTTGTGAGAACGCGTACCATGACGTAATGACGCATGCACTGACCCATACACTGAATCACGAGGAGTCACTTAGCCGCTAGATAAACTAAGCTAGCCAGCCCAGACACTCACACAAACTCCACCTAAGTGAAAGAAGAGAACAATTTGGTCCAGCACAACAAAAAGAGCAAAAATGGCCTATGACCAACGTAGAGCCCAAACTAATAAGCACGCGCTTGAACGTCACGGGAATGTGCATTTTGCTGACTGCAGTTCCTCTAACGGCCACATGGTGCGCTCTCTGCAGCAATTTCAGCAAACTTTGCAGAGCAGCTTAATGCCTTGTCCACACATAGCCAGGTATCTCACAAAACGAAGATATTTTTCTACGGTTTGACATGTCATCCACGCAAAAACGCAGATTTATGGCTCCGAAAACAAATATTTTTAAAAACTCCGGCCAAAGTGAAGATTTGCATTTTCTCCGTTTACGAGTTTGCGTGTGGACAGAAATAACCAGAGTTTTTGGCTCCGCAATGTCACTTTTCGCGACAGAAATGCTCCGACATCATTTTTGCAACCTGTGTTTACACTCAGAAACAGCATTTATGCCCTCAGAGATGTGTTGGCATCATCGAATGTCCAAGCGCTTTTTGTTTGCTTGTTTTTACAAACTCAATTACTGCTGTATGTAGAAGTTAGAACATAGAAAGTTACTCTGAGTGGATAGGATTCGGGGGAACTAGTGCCCCCTACAGGTTTCGCATATCTATGAATATGCCTAACAATGTACTTATGCGGTTAGGTGTGGACAGAGATATTTTTTTAAACGAGGTGGGAGAATATTCAGAATGTTTTTTAAAACCCGGCTACGTGTGTACATGGTCTTAAACTACAATTCTTATCTGGAGCCTGTTGATCCACTCATTCTTCATTCTCTCTGCACTCTGCATTAGATTTAGTATTTGACAAGGGGCTGAAAATAGGGCTAAAGGATCACATTATCGAACATTATCTGTTTAAATAAATGTAGATTTTCTTTTCTTATCCTATGTAGACACCTCCATTAAGGATATTGATACTTATTCATAAGTGTGATCTTGTCTATGGAGTTGTTATACAGGGAAGCAACACTGACTAAATTATAGTAGTTCTGAATGTTTTTGCCATCCTTAAGACTGTGAAAATATAGTCACTCTGTAATCGGCTATAATTTTCTTCTCTGTATTATCAGAAAAAGCTTGTCCATACTGTATAATCAGTCTTATCAATATCTCTGTCTTACCCTAACGATTTGATCAAAGAAAAATTAAATGTAAGGATGTAATTTAAGATTCTGAAAAGAAAATCTTTCAGAAATTGTGGTTAAGTATTACTAAGTAGATTCAGAAAATTGTTTCAAAGGAATTTTTTTATTTTTATCAGCTACATTTGTGTTAATATAAAACCAATACAAAAACAGTCTAAATAAATGCTTTTCTTCAGTGCATTCAATGTAGAACTCAGCTCTACATTACAATGTCTCCAGGTGACTTTGAGCTCATCCAAAATGCATTGAGCAAAGTAATGCATGGATGTTCCATAACTTTCTCCAGCTGAATAGAAGCAAAAATGAAGTAATTATCTTCGGACCTAAAGAGGAACGATCAAGAGTCAGCACACAGCATCAGTTAGTACAGCTGGAAACTACTGATCAGGGCCAAAATCTATACATGCAGTACTGGACTCAGACCTGAACCTCCAGGGTCACATAAAGGAAATCACAAGGTCAGCCTTCTATCATCTGAAGAACATTTCTAGCATTAAAAGACTAATGTTGCAGGACTAATGGCTTTAAACCCATACTCCGCAACTTTCATGATATTTGCTCTCTGTCGCCCTCATCAGGCTTGCCGTGAAACATCACTGTCGTAAAATCAAATCTCTGTCGCTCATAAGAGGCATGTTTCAGTGGCTGCTTTCCAAATCGCTTGCCCAAACAACAAACAAGCACAGTTTCAGTTCGCAATTCAACTGTAACAATCGGGGTAATTTAGAGTAAAGATCTCACAGCTAGGTATTCAGTTTGTGGGGGAGGTCAGGGTAATTGGAAAAACAGTGGGATTAAATACGTCTAAGCGCCACATAGCAAACACCTCCCGACACTAGAATCAGTCTACATCTTTAAGTCTTTTTAGGAAAAAATCAAACGACAAAAATATAAATCACTAGCTTGACAAAACCGAAAGAAAAAAGTTTGACTTACTGTATATACTGAAATACAGCGACTACGCCGGAGTTTGCAGCTTTATCTACAGAACCGAGTCTTCCATGTTCACATCACATTAGCCTCTAGGTGGCTAACGGAGATCGACTCGGTTGTGTAATTCACATTACTACTGTTAGGCATACTGTGCAAACTGTGTCTATCCACCTCCACACATTGAATAAATAGCTTTCTCAGGACCGTATAACAACAACATCATGCCAGACCAAACACTATAACCCCAATGAAATCATTGATTACTTACCTATCCATTAGCAGCACGGCTAACTCGGCGTCCGTAGTACATGACGTTCGTTCCAAAAGAACTCTCCAACGAGGAAAAGCCGGCCCAATATTTACTCTGGTCTTTGCTCTCTCTCTATCACGTTCTCTTTTTCTTTTTCTAACTTCTTTTGATATGGGGGATTTCTTGGTCTCTTAGGTGGATCAGCTATCTCTACAGTCTCCAAACAGCGAGGCTGTATGACTCTGCCGAAAAGCAGAACACTTCCAGCGGCGGGTCGCCGCTCAAAAGTTCTATAGTGCAGAAAAAAGCCAAGGACCCCTGTAAGGTGGTGATAACTGTAAATATGAGCATAATAGATGATAAAATTCCACTATAACTTTTGAAACAAACATTATATTAAGGTGTAAAAGTTGCGGAGTATGGCTTTAAAAACAGTAGTTATTAATGTCATGTTTGGTGGGCGAAAGCTCTAAATAAGGAAACAACTCCAGACAGCAGAAACAGTTTCTTTAAAATGTTTATTAGTTTGTTGCAGGTAAAACAGGAATAGTCGCAATGGGGAAGACAGGTAAGTGATTAGCCCAAGGCCTTTTGTTCTGAAGATTTAGACCTTGATGAAGCTGTGTTGGGGTGTGGTTGCTTACTTGAATCCGGAATCCGAGGAGACTGGGAGGGCAAGTAGAAGCCAGGAGTCTGTGGATGGCTAGTGATTGTGTGATTGGTGCATTTTAATCCAGTTCTCTGTTCCGTATTGCAGGTGGTGGTTGTTGGAGGGTGGACGGACAGGCGACTTACGGGTGGAGTCAAGGAAAGTGGATTGTTCTGTGTTTTCCAGGGCAGAGCAGCGCAGAGGCTGACCAGGTAGGAACCCAAACGTCAGAGGATCCAGGCTAGAACCGTGGAAGGTCCGATCCTGCTCTGTAGAATCCAGTTGACGTCGAGAAAGGCTTTCCGTAGGAAAGGAGGAAATAATTCTGCCCAGAGCTGTCCTTTGGCCTGGAGCAGCGTAGGAAACCCAGAAGAAGGATCTGCCGAGGAGACAACAAGGTCAGTAAACAATTCAAAGGATTAAGCATACAGAACTATGGAAAGTTCTAGGAGTAAGATGTGGCCGTCTACCACGCTAGGAGGCGGAACCATCTGGCGTCAGCTCTCTGCAGCCGCTCTGGTTATAAAGGCCAGCGTTGATTAGTGGCAATGAGGAATACGTGGACCAGCATCTGTCAATCACACCCCTCAGGAAAAAAGGTGGGAAGAGCAGAAGCACACACAAACACCAGCTCACAGACCCTGACTCCTAACAGTTAAACCACTTCTAAAAAAGAACAACCTGGACAACACTTTAATGCAGAACTGCAGGACAATTTCTAATCTTCCATTCATCAGTAAAATGATTGAAAACAGTGTTTCAGCAGTTAAATAGCTTCATAACAATGACCAACCTCTTTGATGTTTTTCAGTCTGGTTTCCTTGCTCCCCACAGCACTGAGACCGCCCGGAGAATGTGTTAGAACCACTTTAGAAGTTACTTTGGGTTTTGTGTTAAAACACGTAATGGACTTCAACTGAAGAAGAAGAAGAAAAATGGGCATGAGTTTAGCGAGCTTAGTATTCCTCTCCCAGGACGAAGGAAGGAGCATTAAATGTGGAGAAAACTGCTTTTAATCTGGCCATGTGGAAGGTGGCAGCTATGCTGTTGGAGAAATAGTCGGTCGAGTGAAGGCCAGCATGCGGACAAGCTCTACAAGGTCTCGTGAGTACTTCAAGTGCTACCTAATGTTAGCCAACATGATATTGTATTTGCATTTTCTGATTTGTGGTCTTTTTAATTCCAAATATTTACAAGCAAATTGATCACAAATCACATGACAAACAGACGAAATGCACATCAATAGTGATCATTTAAATTGAGGTACAGCGTAATGAAAAGCAGACCAGAAAATAACTTTTATCGCTTCAATTCAATTCAATTCAGTTTATTTATATAGCGCCAATTCACAACAGATGTCATCTCAAGGCACTTAACAAGAAGTCATTTCAATACAATTATACAAACATTCCAATCAGTTAAAAAGTTTCCTATTTAAGGAATCCCAGCAGATTGCGTCAGTCATTGGCGTGAGGTTGGGCAGATTTCCAACCTGGTTTTTCAGTAATGGCTGCAACTCCTCCTCCTCGCCCAGTATTTCTAGGAATGTGAAAATTTAAATGACTGGAAGGAGTTGACTCATTTATACTGACATAATCCTCCTGCTGCAACCAGGTTTCTGTGAGACAAAGGAAATCAATGTGATTATCACAAATCAAGTCATTTACTAACAAAGTCTTTGAGGAGAGAGATCTTATGTTTAATAAACCACATTTAATAGATTTATTTTCAGTCAAAGTTGTATTTATTTTTATGAGATTTCCATAATTTGCTTTTGTTGGCTTAACTTTTAATCCATTTAATTTTGGCCGTGGGCAAGACACTGTTTCTATAGGGTAATGGGTGGGTAACAGTACAGAAGCAGCAGAGAGGTGGGTTAAACTACGACTCTGCTTCCTGGTCTGGACCCTGGGTTGTCAGTGTTTTGGAGGATTAATAAATTCGGCCATATTCCTAGAAAGAAGAGCTGCTCCATCCAAAGTGGGATGGATGCCGTCTCTCCGGATCAGACCAGGTTTTCCCCAAAAAGTTCTCCAGTTATCAATGTAGCCCACATCGTTTGCAGGACACCACCTAGACAACCATTGATGGAATGACAGCATGCGGCTAAACATGTCGTCACTGGTCCGATCAGGCAGGGGACCAGAAAAGATTACCGAGTCTGACATTGTTTTGGCAAACTTACACACCGAAGCAACACTAATTTTAGTGACCTCCGATTGGCGTAACCGGGTGTCATTACCGCCAGCGTGAATAACAATCTTACTGTATTTACGCTTATCTTTAACCAGCAGTTTCAGGTAGGATTTGATGTCGCCCGTTCTGGCCCCTGACAAGCATTTGACTATGGTCAATGGTGTCTCTAATGCCACGTTTCTGACTATGGAGCTGCCAATTACCAGGGCCGGCTTCTCAGCGGGTGTGTCGCTGAGCGGGGAAAATCTGTTAGAAACGCGGACCGGTTGGTGGTGGCCCGGGGGCTGGGTCCTAGAACTATGCTTCCTACGTACAGTCACCCAGCCGCCTAGAGGTCCCGGCTGCGCGGGCTCTACCGGAGGACAGCTAGGGGGTTCTATTCTTGTTGGCTCCACGCTGGCTAATGGGCTTCGGCTATCTGCTGGTTTTTCAACAGCGCGGAGCCGTGCTTCTAATTCTGATACCCTCGCCTCCAAAGCTACAAAAATATTACATTTATTACAGTTACCATTATCACTAAAGGAGGCAGGGAAGTAACTAAACATCTGACAGAGAGAGCAAGAGAGAAGAGAAGAGTTAGAGACAGGAGAAAGAAGAGTAGCCATAGCCGCAATGAAGCTAAGCTAACTGAGCTAGCGAGACCTTCCACCCAAAGAAAAACTGTGTGAAACACGAGGAGTTCCCAAAACGTAAAGTACACCACCACAAAATGTGTGTTTTAGTGTGATTGTGTGTTAAAATAACTTAGAAAAGCCTCAGCACAGAGAAAATAAGATCAATTCAAGAGCGTTTGAACACCAAAACAGCTCCACGGACCACAGCAGTGACAACAGGAAATGACGCAATACGGCTTACCCCGTCAGCTTCAACTGACTTTCATTCATTTTTTTTTGGCCAGGGGACCCATGGGCCGACCGGAAGGGGAGGAGACTTAAGCCTAGTTTATACTTATCCGTCTACATCAGAACGGATAGATGTAACCCCATTATCCGTCGACGCAAAGTCTCTCCGTGACCTAAGCAAAGACGAGCCCAATTTTCTAACTACCCGTCGAACAAAACAGAGAGCGCATGCCTGTGATTGGTCAGCTCAACAATAGCCATCATTTGCGGCTTGAAGCTACTTGCTTGAAATTTGTCAACAGCACCGGTGTTGACAGAATTGTGGAAAAATCTTGCTGAGGCAGACATGAACCCTCATGAAGCCACATCTGAACCCTCTGAGCTGCAGGCTTCATGTGTTACAATACTATCAACAGAGGCTTCCCCTTCATCGACCCCATCACGCGAGGCCTCCCCAGCGCAAGTTTCATGTTCCTCAGAGCCACCAACAATCGAAGGCCATATTATCATTTGGCACCTTTTCACCATGCTCCAAAGACAAGTGCTGCTTTTGGCATTAAAATGACTGACCAATACAAAAACAACAGCAGCTAATGGGACTGTGGTCAATGTGCTTTGCATCAGCTACTTTTGGCATTATAATCAGTGATCACTGCAGAAATGTTCAATGTGCTCTCCATAAAAACCTGCCACTTTTGGCATTATAATCACTGATTTGGTCATTGCTCCTTGCGTTTAGGGGGTGAAGTAAATATTATCGTTGACCAGAGACGTCACTGCAGTAGTAGGCAGACCCGCCAGAAAAGGTTTGCCCCCCCTGGTGTCCTGGCGGATAATTGATTTGCAACACTGACACACCGACGGAGAAGTATAAACAGAAAATGTCTCTGTCAATACGTCTGCGTGTGAGTGCAAACCTGCTGATGGAAAAGTATAATCTAGGCTTTAGGCTCCCCATAAACTTCAAAATACTTTTACTAGATTATAAATCATTGAATAGCTTAGCTCCAAAGTATGTTGAAGATCTGTTGTCACTATTCCAACCCCCCAGACCACTCAGGTCCTCTAATTCCAATCTCCTCAGCATCCCTAGAATCAGAACCAAACATGGAGAAGCAGCTTTCGGTTTCTATGCTCCTCTTATCTGGAACAAACTTCAAGACGACTGCAAAACTGCTGAAACACTGAGTTTGATTAATTGATTAATAATAACTAGAATGTCATAACAGTAATATGTTTTATGTTCTTAATGTCATCGATGTTGTGTTTTTGTGTTTTTATTGTTGTTTTACTGTTGATTTTATTTTCCCCCAAATCATGTAGAGCAGCTTGAATTGCCTTGTTGCAGAAAGAGTGCTATTCAAATAAATGTGCCTTGCCTTCAAACTAAGTGTGCACTGAGAAAACATGCATATCCAGCAATTTTTCTGGAAAAGAAACACTATGATAAATATCTGGATAAAACTTAAAATTTCCAATAACAAAACAAGAACAACAACTCACACCTATGCAAATACTTCTAGTCTTTTTAGCTACGCTCAGTTGGAATTACAAAGGAAAATAAGCTCTGACTAAGAAAGTTGTTTATTTCTCATCACCATGTAATATATGGCTGGAGTACAAAAACGGAGATTTGCAGACAGACACACTCACTCTTTCTCTCTCGTTTCTCTGCTGGGGAGCGAGTCAGTCTTGCATTGTGATAACACATCAGCTGGATCAAACCTTACCCTTGAGATAGTACCAGACTGCAGCTGTGTCCTGTCTACTCCCCTCCCCTGCCCTGTCCTTCACTGCACAGCTGGTCGCCTTCACTGTCTGGGCTCATCCTCCTCAGGATACATATTTGAGTATAGTTTAGGCATTATTTACGGTTAGTGGCTGTTGTCCAAATTTGAAAGAATCATTTTGTATTTTACTGAAACAATATGAATGGCATCAGCCATGAAAAAGGGCTGCAAATAAAGATCGTTTCCACTTCATCTGTTTTAACAATGGGTCAGGTTTAACCATATTTTTTCTACGTTAAAATTAAAATCACCTTTGTTCTCATTAAGAGTAATTTAATATTTTGCCTCTTTCGGTTTTTGTACAATCAGTTCTAGACAGTGGTGAATAACAAGAAGTCATGTGTCAATCATCTGCTTGAAGCCCTCATCTTCAGCCATAGATATTGGTCTCATATCTTCTAAATGGTGGTGTCTGAGGAGACAGGTCATTGTTCGCCATTGGACAGGTGCATAAAACCTCTTCACAAGCCAAACTCATTAAAAAAACCTTGGGTTAAAACTAGTTCTAAAACCTAACAACAAAGACCCTGAACTGCTACTGATGTCACTAACTATTGGGAGAATACTTCCAGTCAAGGAAGATTTCTACCAACACCTTCATCAGGTAGAAGATACTTATGTCTTCCAATAATTTTATAGCTACTTGCTAAGTGTCATCATAACAGAAACTGTTATTATCTGAAACAGCCCATACCATAATAATTGAAAAATGGAGAAAGATAAGGACCCCAACGTTTTATTTTCAATCAGCAATAAGCATCTTGGTTACATGTGTATCCATGCTTACTGTGATATTACTGCATTAGGGATATTTTCAGAACAGTACCTGATAGAGATTGAATGTGTTTGGCTAATGTTTCCTGATAATCAGGTGGTGCCCCGACTTGTTAGTTAACTAAAAGAAACTCTAACTTTAATAATAATTTTTAAAAACTATAAATTATTAATCATAACTGTTGATAGTTACATGAGCCAAAAATTGATGCAATTCTTGTTGCACAACAGCACAGCAAACTGTTTACCAGCAGTAGTTCAAGGTTGTAACAGCTTTCCTCTAAAATTTCAGCGAAGTGAAAGTGCAGATGAATGCTTTTGATTTTGTGTACTTCCAACCATCCTAAATAATAAATTCCTGGGGTGTACCGTATTTTAGTCTGCCATAAAAGGTTCTTGATGTGTTAATTTAGGTAATTTAGGCTAAATATAGGTTTGGATTGTGTTGTCAACCTTACTTGCATGAGACATTTCCCCCCCCACTATTATTCAATCACAGGAATGATTCAAAAATATGCTACAGAGTCAGCATGTTATGCTGGGTACACACCAAAAGATGATCGGCCTGATTTTGGGCCGATTTCCCCCCTTACAACAATCCTAGCTATGTCCTGCCTATCTTGATGGTTCTACAGATTATTTTATCAGATTTTTACCTTGGTGTGAATTGTGTTAAGAGTGTCTGAACCTGCTTGGAAGAACGTCGGAGCCGCCCTGATAGCGATTCGTAAATATTAAACATGTTTAATCTTTTCGATCAGAAATCCTGATGTGTGGGGGGAACAAAAACCCACAGGCTGTGGAGATTATCACGTGAAACGAAACAATATCCAATCAGAAAGCGAGTTGATGAAAGACGGAAACCGTCATGGCGCAGCACAAAGTGAAACTGATGTGGACAGTAGAGATTTCTTTTTCTTCCGTGAATCTTTTGTGAAAATCATTCCAAACACTATTGTTGCAATTTTTTCCTGCATATCGTCCGCCATGCTTATTCTGAAGTCTCGCGAGATTTTGAGAGATTTCCTGTGTTCACAGTCAAGACTGGTTGAAGATCTGTTTGTGTGTGGTGAGCTGTTTTTGTCACATCATGGGACACCACACACTATAGGAGCAAAACGGTTAAATCTAGGATTTTTTTATCCTCATGTTTATGGTCTATATTTTGAAAATCTTACAAGATGTAAAAGATATTTTGGTGTGTACCCAGCATTACCTCTAAACATAATCCAAGCAGAAATGACCCTACCAGCTGACAGAGGGTATCGGGTGTTGGCAAATTTTTATTGATCACAGTCTCTCTATCTTATGATGCTTCTCTACTGACAAAGTTTGTATAATAAAACATGCAATCTGCTGGTTTTGTTAGATTTGAAATGTGCAATTTACAAAATCTCTACTTTAAGTCATTTTAAGCTATTTATCAGGTTATTCAAAAACTAGTTAATGGGAGAACAGCTTAAATTACAGTGGTGACATTTGTGAAAGAAATGAATGGCTACTGAGCACTAGTGGGAACCGAGGCAACCATTCTTTTGCTGATGTATATCTGTTTTACACAGATACACACACATGCCCCTCCTTTGCTACTCCACTGAGTGAGATTCCGGAATTGCGCCGCTCAAGGTGGCAGCATGTTGGAGTAGCTCTGTTACTTTGGTTCATATTTTTTTCTTTTTTAAAACTTTAATTCTTCCATTTCTGGTAGAAACATTGTTTTTGTGGACAACTGTTCTCTCTGGTTTTGAATGCTGTGCAGCTGGAAGGATTTTTGCTGATACTTTTTATTTTTGGACATTTGTTATGATGCATAACCATGGCAACAAGGTGGTTTACAACTGGCAGCAGCTGATTAACATCACAAAAGCTCAAATAATACCTCAACTACAGCCACAAAACCCTGATGAGTTGAAAAGAAGACGCCATAGATCCAGAGCATCCTCTACATCAGACTGTCATACAACTACAGAGCGTCTTCAGTCAGAGGCTTCTTCAGATCTGCAGAGCACTACAAGAGATCATCCCTACCCACAGCCATCAGCATCTACAACAAATCTATGAAGGAACTTGCATAATGAGTTACAACAACATTTAATTTCCCTTTGGGATTAATAAAGTAATTTTGAATTTGAATTGAATTTGAATTGACAGAAAACGGATACAAGAGGAGGGCGCATACAGATTATACCACTGAACATCTCTCAGGTGTCCACAGTGCCTTCAGCACCAACTGGAGGCACTTTTCTTATGATACAAGGAATAAACCAAAGTGTAATATTTGCCAGATTAAACTAGATACCTAAGACTGGCTTCTTAACTATAAATACATATTCAATGAGCCAGTCTTTTTTAACAGTTCTTTAAAGCAACAGACTGAAGAGATCCAGCTCTTTTCTAAAAGCCATAACGCTGATCTCTTGTATAAACCTATTTGTGCATGGTAGCTATTACATTTGCAGGAGAGTTTTAGTGCCAACATTTAAAGCAATACTGTTGCCTATTTGGAAGCCCCCAAATAGCATTGTGCTCCACACATTACTCCACAATGTTTTATCAGCCATTCATATGCGTAATCAAGTCAGAACCTTCACTGTCAACAGAAATAGTTCAGAGAAAACAACACATTTCTTGGCAGCATTGTGTTGGAACGCTAAAGTTGTATACTGTGTTAACTTCTTAAAAAAGTATTAGGATTTCAGTTCTCAAGTGCATGTTATCTAACATTTAATGTTAAAGAAGCTAAGATTATCGTTAGTGTTACGTAGTTGCTGGAATTTAGGCAGTCTAGTCAACACTTCTCCATCCATCCATCCATTCCATCCATCCATCCAGGGATGGGGTCCTTCCCCAAGTGGAGGAGTTTAAGTATCTGGGGGTCTTGTTCACGAATGAGGGAAAAATGGAGCGGGAGATCGATAGACGGATTGGTGGGGCATCTGCAGTTATGCGGGGGCTCTACCGGTCTGTCGTGGTGAAGAGAGAGCTGAGCCAAAAGGCGAAGCTCTCGATTTACCGGTCGATCTACGTTCCTACCCTCATCTATGGTCACGAACTCTGAGTGGTGACCGAAAGAACGAGATCACGGTACAAGCGGCTGAAATGAGTTTCCTCCGCAGAGTGTCTGGGCTCTCCCTTAGAGATAGGGTGAGAAGCTCAGTCATCCGGAGGGGGCTCAGAGTAGAGCCGCTGCTTCTCCACATCGAGAGGAGTCAGTTGAGGTGGCTCGGGCATCTGGTCAGGATGCCTCCTGGACGCCTCCCTGGTGAGGTGTTTCAGGCACGTCCCACCGGGAGGAGGCCCAGGGGAAGACCCAGGACACGCTGGAGGGACTATGTTTCTCGGCTGGCCTGGGAGCGCCTTGGGGTTCCTCCCGAGGAGCTGGAACAAGTGGCTGGGGAGAGGGAAGTCTGGGTCTCTTTGCTTAGGCTGCTGCCCCCGCGACCCGACCCCGGATAAGCGGAAGAAAATGGATGGATGGATGGACACATAATCCCCCATCAGTATGCCTTCCTGTGTTCAGATACCTCAAGCATGCCAAAACAACTGGCAGGATCTACAGAGCATAGCATGATGGATTCTGCCTCTAAAGTCATCCTGTAAATTAATATACAGTCCCACAGAAATCCAGCTGACTTTAGAAATCCTGCAAATGTAGGTACATGATTTCTTGATTCTTAGAATGTAGGTTTCTCCTTGTAAAAATGACATTATTTATTCAAAAAGTTAATTCTTAATTAGCAAAATGTAAATTGCATGTGAATCTCAAAACCCAATCGACATGAATGCGAAAAGATAAATCAATGAATCTGGGATGAATAAGATGTGAGATATTTAAAATGTTGATTGAAGAAATTCCATGATCAATTGGCTTGCCAAATAGGGGTGCTTTTCTGCACAGCAGCTGTTAGCAGCAACAACAAGTTGCTAATCTTTATTTGCATTTGCAAAATGTGTTATGCTCTTTTATTTATTATTTTCTGGCTGGCTTTGGAGTTTATGCTTGATAAAATATGTTAGATAATAAGTACCTCAAACAGCCACAACAAAAATGTAAATGCTGTTGGGATTTTATTAGATGTTTTGAGACCAGGGGTCGCGTTAACCAAATATTTTGGGTATTTGATCCTTTCTTTTTTACGGTGACGGAAAAATCTGAAGGCTATCCATCATTTTGACAGATCAGTATTCACACCTCTGACCACTTAGTGCAAATGTGCAGAAAGCATGTAGAAGAGTTACTGAGGCTTTGCATCCAAGACCTCGTTGTCGTGTCAACCACCAGTGCATGCTGCAGGATTTCATCCCTCTAAAGACCGACCTTGCAGGTGAGGATACAACTTGCTCAGAAAGTCTTTCCGAATTCTGATCGCCTCAATTCGAGAAATTTTCCCTCATTTGAAAACTGTGGCTGAAGTGGTGCTTGATTCCAGTCTCCGTGTGGCAGCAGAGCGTGGATTCAGCCTCCAGAACAAATTCTAAACCCCCATGAGGAGTCTTCTGTCTGAGTCAAAAATCCAAAACCTCATGACAAAAACCTCTGCAGCGATCCCACTATTTGATTAAACAAATGGGTGCACATATCAGTTCCATGCAGAGCAAGAGGAACTTGTGAGACTGTGCGTTCAGGCCACAGCAGGTGAATTGTTCAGATTTTAAGTGCAATCGTTTAGTTTAATTTTTTTAATGTAGTTCTCTGTTGAGCTTTTTCACCTTAAATATGATCTAAAATAAATCATAATTAAAAAAAATACTATTCTGGATGTTTTTTACCCTGTCGGTCAAAATGACGGAGAACTAAAAAGTTTGAGAACCATGGCGAATGCTCACCAATTGGGTCTGCCTTGGATTTTACTTTAAATTCTTGGATATAATTTTGTCACGATTGATTAAAGGGGGTGAAACCTGCATACGCAGATGTCAACGCTGTGATGCTGCCGTCTACTTTACAGCACTTATGGCCCTTTTCCACTACCACCTACTCGGGCCGGCTCGACTCCGCACGACTTGGCCTTACTTGGCCTGGTTACTTTTCACCTGCAGGGACTGTACCATCTCAAGTGGGTGGACTTGTCGATGTTCAACATTTTGCTTAGTCTGTGGCTTTTGTCAGACTCCGAAAAGAAGAAAAGCAGAAAAGATTGTGGGTGGCAAGGAGAAACATTCTGTGAGAACTACAGGAGAGTTGGGGGAGGGGGGGGGCATAAAGCAGCATAAAGTGGAACAGGACAGAGGCTAGACCACTTGTGAAGGTAACCTAATGCTAGCCTGCTGTAGTGGGCAATCAGCATTAAACTATGTAAATGCTGGTTAATTAAGGTTTAGTAATATGTATGCTGTATGTTGTTCAGGTGACTGTCCTGTAAAGTCATCGCAAAAGGTGTGAGCGTTTAACCGGCCTCTCAAGGGAGGGATCTTGCTGTTCCTGCTTTAACAGAAAATGCTTTTGGCAGATTGAAGAGAGGATGGCCTTAACTTCTGAAAAGTAATGACTGTGACGTCCAACTTATGAAGTCTATGGTGCTGACCTGCTGCTCTGCATAACATGTGAAACTCATGGAGAGACTTATGAGAGATCTCATGGGAAGAACGTGCTGTAAACGTTACTGTTGATGTTGACAATGATGACAGTAAAGGCATGGGTTTTTAAAACGTCTCCACTTTGTTGTGTCCAGATGAAGCACTATGGCAAGGTGTATGTTAAAATTGCAATACAAATCCTACATGTAAATATATTTGTGTTGTTATGGTTAACAAAGTGTTGCCCTGTGTGCTGTGGCTGCATGCTGTAAATAGAAATAAATTTAGGTTAATCAGCTTTCATATTTACGGAATTTACTTTTATTTTGCAGCTCTAGACAATTTTTACTTTATAGCAGCCAGGGCAAAACTTGCTATCTGATTTGAAAAGGTTGCTGATCCCTGATCTATCAGATATGATTTTGAAAAATGAAATGAAGAACTATTCAATTGTTTCAGTGATGAGCCATTATCATTAAAAAAGGCTAATGTTTAGATTACACAAACAACCAGTGTATGCTCAGATGAAATTACAAATCACAATGCAATTAGATAACTTCAACATTTTTGTTGGACAGGTATAGAAAAGGTTTACAGAAAAAAATGCAGTCACACATGTTGTGGGTCATGGTGAGTGTAATCTCTCCCAGCACCCCAAGGAAGGTTTGATTGAAGGCAGCATTCTGTCAATCAGACGAACATGTTGATCCTGCTGGGCCTGGTACCGTTCCCTTGCTGCTCGCATCGTAGTGATAAGTGATTGTCCTAGGAGACCCTTTTCCTCCTGCCAAGGCAAAAAGAAACTAAATTAACTAAAGTCCAGTTTCAAAACTGTTTTTGAATAAATCATAGAACAAAGATCCTCCATAGCATAGAATAGAATCATCCTTTATTGTATGGAGCTAGAATTGGGACTTTAGTTTTGTACCTGTAACCAATGATTTGTACCTGTAACTTATGATTTGTACTTGTAACTTATGATTTGTACTTGTAACTTACGTTTTGTAACTTGTACACATTTTAAAAATACAGGTTTCAAGTTACAAGTTACAAGTTTCAGGTTTCAGGTTTCAAGTTTCAAGTTACAGGTTTCAAGTTACAAGTTTCAAGTTACAGATCATTTTTTTACCATATTTGGCTTGCCTAGAAGAACCAATGAGTGGCTTGCTGATTTTGACCAACAAATCATGTTTCTGCAATTTCTATCCAGTCATGGCGAGAGGAAGGTAGGGCTCTGCACTGCTTACAACCAAACATTATTACATTCACACTTTATCTGCAGCCACCACAGCCGCTACAAACCACGCCCCCAGGTGACTCAGGCACAACTGAAGCAACATGGCCTCTGCCGGCCAGGTCTCTCCAAGCAGGAGAAATCCGTCATGGCAGCTCTTCAGAGGGCTTCTCCCTCGACGTCAACCCCTGGAATCGTGGTAGGTTAAGCGTGTTTTCTTATGTATTTAGTTGTATACTTTTGGAAGTGCTAAAACATTATAATAAAGTTATTTTAGGTTTGTTAACATATGTATTGCAAAGGCTGCAAATTCAGATAGGAGGAGGTGCTGTACTCAAATTGAAAATGTAGTTAATCCTTTACTCATAAAAATAGTTATAAGCATGTCCAGAAAGTATAACTGACTTTTGTCCACTATGGAATAAGTTTTGAGATTGATAACTTTGCCTGAATTAAAGCTAAGCTACAAATAGCAAGGGAAACGTTACCATAGCAACGCTTAGGCACACTTGACCCTGTAAATCTCTGTTACGGAGTAACATGAGGTTACAGACTTAAAGAGTAACTAAACCCCAAAACAACTTTTTTTTGCTTCTAAACTGTATAAATGGGTCTTTACCAATGCAGTCTTTCAGTTTCTGATGATTTTTTTACATTTTGGTGTAAACTTGTGTAATTCTACACTTTTTGGTCTAAAAACGTCTTAGTGCTGCCCCCTTAGGGTTGAACTGTGGCTACTGCATTTGAATATTGTGATTGGTGGAGAGCGGTACATCTCTACGTCACAGGCATTGACTATATCACAGCAGCCATGGTCTCACAGACCATTCAACCTCAGGGCCAAGGACTAAAGAAAAGTGGTTAAAGTGCCCTCTAATGGTATATGAACTAGGATATAGTAAATTATAATAAATCTGTTACATTTTGAATATGCTGGCATCATACAGACACATACACACATATATGTATAAATTCTTTTCTTTTTTTTTTACAAAACACAACCTAACATGTTTGCTTTTACATCAATGCAGGTCATCTCAGCATGCAGGCTTCTCCACATCTGCTTCAGCCCTGTGGTCTCTGAGGATGAGCTTGAGAAGTAGCAGAACATGAGAAGATGATGGTTTGGAAGCAGTCAGCAGGGTTCTCTGGTGGGACCAACTGTCCTGTGAACATATTTAGTGATATTGCAACTTTGCATTGAGAAATTGCAAAGCTTGTTGATGGACAACGCAGTGGACACTACAATGAAGCTACCCAGAGCCCTCTCTGCAGACCACCCTGTATGATGTTCCACTTGTCAACCACTTAAGACCAGCCACAGGTCTCAGTTGCAGCTCCTCATCCAAATCTCAGATTTTTCTTTAGTAGATCCAGCATGTCTACCATATACTTCCTGTTTATTCTATTAAAGTTTAAAGAATGGTCCAGGAAACATTTATTCAGGTTCACCCTGTATGTTTATAAATATCGAATGAGCCACACAATTTTTCCAACTTGGGTTTATGGTTATGTTAAAACCAATTGTTAATAAAACTGTTAATAAAATTAGTTAACGTTATTTCTTAAGCACCTTTCATACAGTGAAAGGCAGCTCAAAGTGATTTACAAAATAAAAATTCTAAATTAGCCCCACATATGCCCCACCTCCCCGCCCCCGATAGACACACACAAGTTAAACATTTATACCCCCCTCCCCCGAACCATATCCGCATGTAAGCTCCGGAGCAACATGAAAATGACATTAAAATAGACAATAAAATGGACACTGGGCTGAGTAGTTAATGAGAATCACTAGTTGTTTCAGTTAGTTTATTCATATCAAATATACAACTAAAGAACAAATGTGACAACAAACTAAATAGTTTTTCCATCCTGTCTTTCTTCTCATCAGCCTCACTTTGCTGTCTCATGTCTGAAACAGAAGAAATCAAGAAACACACACTAGAAAAAATTTGTAAAAAAACTTTTAGGAAATGTACATTAACTTGAGCAGTTAAATATATATCTATCACACCTGCATGGAATAATTATTTTTTTTTAATCAGGTCTTTTGGTTTTGACCTGCAATAAGGTGACTTTTCCCTGCATGCTAATATTCTCAGAAAATTTACTAAAAACAGGGACAGAAAACAAGCGAAGAGGGGAAACAGGCAACTGTGTTATTCTGTGAAAGCAAGACTAGTTTTTACGACACAGGAGGAACTACAATATACTGATATCACAGGTTCTGTGGTGTTTGAAGGTTAAAACTGCACTACAAGCACAAGGTGAATAATTGGATTTATTCTACCTCCATGCTACAGTGGCCAAATTATTTACTCCAATGAGGAGGTGAGCATTTCTTCTAGAAGCCGTCCTCTCTTTGGACCCTAAAACATATGACAAAAAGTTTAATTAGCAAAAATCAAAATTAGCTTCAATTAGGTGTTAATACATAAAACATTGTGGGACTGCCAGATGAGCTTGCTTGTGAGAGATGATTTTGAAGAACTCTATTAAAATATGTCTATGCAAATGACAAAAGCCCAACCAATAACTCTACAGTTTAAGCTGTTTATTTTCTTAGATCTTGGGCCTTTCATACATATATATATATATATATATATATGAAAGGCCCAAGATCTAAGAAAAACCTATAAAGTGTTTTTAAGTTAGATATATTCAAATTCTGTTTTTTAAAAGCAGTTATTCAAACTCTGTTTCTGATTACATAAAGTTCTGCCCATAGCAGTAGCTATGATTAATGAAATATGGATTCAAACACAGTTAAAAGTCTATACTTTTGAAGATGAAATTGGAAGAAGAAGTTGTTTGGACATGGTTGCATCCATCTTTAGTTGATTTTAGTTTAGCCTGCTACACACAACAGGGCAAAATGTTGATGTTGTGTGATCTGGGCGTCTGAATGTTTTAACATTAGCAGAGCTCATGTTTACCAAATTTGGTTTCTGACAAAACATAAAGAATGTACAGAAGTCTGTAACCTCACGTTACTCCGTAACAGAGATTTACCAGGTCGAGTGCGCCTAAGTGTTGCTATGGTAACATTTCCCTTGCTATTCGTAACCTAGCTTTAATTCAGGCAAAGTTATCAATCTCAAAACTTATTCCATAGTGGACAAAAGTCAGTTATACTTTCTGGACATGCTTATAACTATTTTTATGAGTAAAGGATTAACTACATTTTCAATTTGAGTACAGCACCTCCTCCTATCTGAATTTGCAGCCTTTGCAATACATATGTTAACAAACCTAAAATAACTTTATTATAATGTTTTAGCACTTCCAAAAGTATACAACTAAATACATAAGAAAACACGCTTAACTTACCACGATTCCAGGGGTTGACGTCGAGGGAGAAGCCCTCTGAAGAGCTGCCATGACGGATTTCTCCTGCTTGGAGAGACCTGGCCGGCAGAGGCCATGTTGCTTCAGTTGTGCCTGAGTCACCTGGGGGCGTGGTTTGTAGCGGCTGTGGTGGCTGCAGATAAAGTGTGAATGTAATAATGTTTGGTTGTAAGCAGTGCAGAGCCCTACCTTCCTCTCGCCATGACTGGATAGAAATTGCAGAAACATGATTTGTTGGTCAAAATCAGCAAGCCACTCATTGGTTCTTCTAGGCAGGCCAAATATGGTAAAAAATGATCTGTAACTTGAAACTTGTAACTTGAAACCTGTAACTTGAACCCTGTAACTTGAAACTTGTAACTTGTAACTTGAAACATGTAACTTGAAACTTGAAACTTGAAACCTGTAACTTGAAACTAGTAACTTGAAACCTGTAACTTGAAACTTGAAACCTGTAACTTGAAACCTGTAACTTGAAATTTAAAACTTGTAACTTGAAACCTGTAACTTGAAACTTGAAACCTGTAACTTGAAACCTGTAACTTGAAATTTGAAACTTGTAACTTGAAACCTCCATCCATCCATCCATCCATTTTCTTCCGCTTATCCGGGGTCGGGTCGCGGGGGCAGCAGCCTAAGCAAAGAGACCCAGACTTCCCTCTCCCCAGCCACTTGTTCCAGCTCCTCGGGAGGAACCCCAAGGCGCCCCCAGGCCAGCCGAGAAACATAGTCCCTCCAGCGTGTCCTAGGCCTTCCCCTGGGCCTCCTCCCGGTGGGACGTGCCTGAAACACCTCACCAGGGAGGCGTCCAGGAGGCATCCTGACCAGATGCCCGAGCCACCTCAACTGACTCCTCTCGATGTGGAGAAGCAGCGGCTCTACTCTGAGCCCCCTCCGGATGACTGAGCTTCTCACCCTATCTCTAAGGGAGAGCCCAGACACTCTGCGGAGGAAACTCATTTCAGCCGCTTGTATCCGTGATCTCGTTCTTTCGGTCACCACCCAGAGTTCGTGACCATAGATGAGGGTAGGAACGTAGATCGACCGGTAAATCGAGAGCTTCGCCTTTTGGCTCAGCTCTCTCTTCACCACGACAGACCGGTAGAGCGCCCGCATAACTGCAGATGCCCCACCAATCCGTCTATCGATCTCCCGCTCCATTTTTCTCTCATTCGTGAACAAGACCCCCAGATACTTAAACTCCTCCACTTGGGGAAGGACCCCATCCCTGACCCGGAGGAGGCACCCCACCCTTTTCCGGCTCAAGACCATGGCCTCGGATTTGGAGGTGCTGATTCTCATCCCAGCCGCTTCACACTCGGCTGCGAACAGCTCCAGCGAAAGCTGTAGATCACGCTCCGATGAAGCCAACAGGACCACATCATCTGCAAAAAGCAGAGACCCGATCCTGAGGCCATCAAAACGGATCCCCGCAACGCCTTGGCTGCGCCTAGAAATCCTGTCCATAAAAGTTAGGAACAGGATCGGTGACAAAGGGCAACCTTGGCGGAGTCCAACTCTCACCGGAAACAAGCCCGACTTACTGCCGGCAATGCGAACCAAACTCTGGCACCGGTCGTACAGGGACCTAACAGCCCGTATCAAGGGGCCCGGTACCCCATACTCCCGGAGCACCCCCCACAGGGCCCCCCGAGGGACACGGTCGAACGCCTTCTCCAAGTCCACAAAACACATGTAGACCGGTTGGGCGAACTCCCACGCACCCTCCAGGACCCTGCTGAGGGTGTAGAGCTGGTCCAGTGTTCCACGGCCAGGACGAAAACCGCATTGTTCCTCCTGGATCCGAGGTTCAACTATCCGTCGGACCCTCCTCTCCAGAACCCCTGAATAGACCTTACCAGGGAGGCTCAGAAGTGTGATCCCCCTGTAGTTGGAACACACCCTGTGGTCCCCCTTTTTAAACAGGGGGACCACCACCCCGGTCTGCCAATCCAAGGGAACTGCCCCCGATGTCCACGCAATATTGCAGAGCCGCGTTAACCAACACAGCCCCACAACATCCAGAGCCTTGAGGAACTCCGGTCGAATCTCATCCACCCCCGGAGCCCTGCCACCGAGGAGCTTTTTAACGACCTCGGTGACCTCGGCACCAGAGATTGGAGAGCCCGACCCCAAGTCCCCAAACCCTGCTTCCAGATTGGAAGGCGTGCCGGTGGGATTGAGGAGGTCTTCGAAGTATTCCATCCACCGACCCAAAACGTCCCGCGTCGAGGTCAGCAGCACACCATCCCCACTGTAAACAGTGTTGGTGGCAGACCGCTTTCCCCCCCTGAGACGCCGGATGGTGGACCAGAATCGCTTCGAAGCCGTACGGAAGTCGTTTTCCATGGTCTCTCCAAACTCCTCCCACGCCCGAGTTTTTGCCTCAGCAACCATCCGAGCCGCATCCCGCTTGGCCTGTCGGTACCTATCAGCTGCTTCAGAGGTCCCACAAGCCAAAAAGACCCGGTAGGACTCCTTCTTCAGCCTGACAGCATCCCTTACCGCCGGTGTCCACCACCAGGTTCGGGGGTTGCCGCCGCGACAGGCACCGACCACCTTGCGGCCACAGCTTCGGTCAGCCGCCTCGGCAATGGAGGCGCGGAACATGGTCCACTCGGACTCGATGTCCCCCGCCTCCCCCGGGACGTGTTCAAAGTTCTGCCGGAGGTGTGAGTTAAAGCTCCTTCTGACAGGAGACTCTGCCAGACGTTCCCAGCAGACCCTCACAACATGTTTAGGCCTTCCAGGTCTGTCC
The DNA here is from genome assembly GCA_963556495.2 of Valencia hispanica. Lineage (NCBI taxonomy): Eukaryota > Metazoa > Chordata > Actinopteri > Cyprinodontiformes > Valenciidae > Valencia > Valencia hispanica. The sequence continues at coordinate 48,838,202 of OY747708.1, forward strand.
GGCGTCCTCCCCCACCATCGGAGCCGACTCACCACCAGGTAATGGTCAGTGGAGAGCTCTGCCCCTCTCTTCACCCGAGTGTCCAAAACATGCGGCCGCAGATCAGATGAGACGACAACCAAGTCGATCATTGAGCTGCGGCCTAAGGTGTCCTGGTGCCAAGTGCACATATGGACACCTTTATGCTTGAACATGGTGTTTGTTATGGACAATCCATGACGAGCACAGAAGTCCAATAACAAGACACCACTCGGGTTTAGATCGGGGGGGCCATTCCGCCCAACCACACCCCTCCAGGTCTCACTGTCATTGCCCACGTGAGCGTTGAAGTCCCCCAGCAGAACAAGGGAGTCCCCAGGAGGAGCACTCTCCAGCACCCCTTCCAAAGACTCCAAGAAGGGTGGGTAATCTAATCTGCTGTTTGGCGCGTAAGCACAAACAACAGTCAGGACCCGTCCCCCCACCCGAAGGCGGAGGGAGGCTACCCTCTCGTTCACCGGGGTAAACCCCAACGTACAGGCGCCGAGATGGGGGGCAACAAGTATGCCCACCCCAGCTCGGCGCCTCTCAGCGGGGGCAACCCCAGAGTGGAAGAGAGTCCAACCTCTCTCGAGGAGACGGGTTCCAGAGCCAGAGCCAGAGCCGTGTGCCGAGGTGAGTCCGACGATGTCCAGTCGGAACCTCTCAACCTCGCACACCAGCTCCGGCTCCTTCCCCACCAGAGAGGTGACGTTCCACGTCCCGAGAGCCAGCTTCTGCAGCCGAGGATCGGACCGCCAAGGTCCCCGCCTTTGGCCGCCGCCCATCCTGCACAGCACCCGACCCCTATGGCCCCTCCCACAGGTGGTGAGCTCATGGGAAGGGGGGCCCATGTTACCTCTTCGGGCTAAGCCCGACCGGGCCCCATGGGTAAAGGCCCGGCCACCAGGCGCTCGCCAACGTGCCCCACCTCCAGGCCTGGCTCCAGAGGGGGGCCCCGGTGACCCGCGTCCGGGCGAGGGAACACTGAGTCCATCTGTCGTTTTCTTCATAGGGGTCTTTTGGGCTGCACTTTGTCTGATCCCTCACCTAGAACCAAATTGCCATGGGTGACCCTACCAGGAGCAAAAGCCCCCGACAACATAGCTCCTAGGATCATTGGGACACTCAAACCCCTCCACCACGATAAGGTGGCAGCCCAGGGAGGAGAGGTGGCAGCCCAGGGAGTAACTTGAAACCTGTAACTTGAAACTTGAAACCTGTAACTTGAAACCTGTAACTTGAAATTTGAAACTTGTAACTTGAAACCTGAAACTTGAAACCTGTAGCTTGAAACTTGAAACTTGAAACTTGAAACCTGTAACTTGAAACTTGAAACCTGTAACTTGAAACTTGAAACTTGAAACCTGTAACTTGAAACTTGAAACTTGAAACTTGAAACTTGAAACTTGAAACCTGTAACTTGAAACTTGGAACTTGAAACCTGTAACTTGAAACTTGTAACTTGAAACTTGAAACCTGTAACTTGAAACTTGAAACCTGTAACTTGAAACTTGAAACCTGTAACTTGAAACTTGAAACCTGTAACTTGAAACTTGAAACTTGAAACCTGTAACTTGAAACTTGAAACTTGAAATTTGAAACCTGTAACTTGAAACCTGTAACTTGAAACTTGAAACCTGTAACTTGAAACTTGAAACCTGTAACTTGAAACCTGTAACTTGAAACTTGAAACCTGTAACTTGAAACTTGAAACCTGTAACTTGAAACTTGAAACTTGAAACTTGAAACCTGTAACCTGAAACTAGTAACTTGAAATTTGAAACTTGAAACTAGTAACTTGAAACCTGTAACTTGAAACCTGTAACTTGAAACTAGTAACTTGAAACCTGTAACTTGAAACTAGTAACTTGAAACCTGTAACTTGAAACTAGTAACTTGAAACCTGTAACTTGAAACTCGAAACCTGTAACTTGAAACTTGAAACCTGTAACTTAAAACCTGTAACTTGAAATTTGAAACTTGTAATTTGAAACCTGAAACTTGAAACCTGTAATTTGAAACTTGAAACTTGAAACATGTAACTTGAAACCTGTAACTTGAAATTTGAAACTTGTAACTTGAAACCTGTAACTTGAAGCTTGAAACCTGTAACTTGAAACTTGAAACTTGAAACTTGAAGCCGGTAACTTGAAACTTGAAACTTGAAACCTGTAACTTGAAACCTGTAACTTGAAACCTGTAACTTGAAATTTGAAACTTGTAACTTGAAACCTATAACTTGAAGCTTGAAACCTGTAACTTGAAACTTGAAACTTGAAACTTGAAGCCGGTAACTTGAAACTTGAAACTTGAAACCTGTAACTTGAAACTTGAAACTTGATACCTGTAACTTTAAACTTGTAACTTGAAACCTGTAACTTGAAACTTGAAACTTGATACCTGTAACTTTAAACTTGTAACTTGTAAATGAAACCTGTAACTTGAAATTTGAAACTTGTAACTTGAAACCTGTAACTTGACACTTGAAAGCTGTAACTTGTAACTTGAAACCTGTAACTTGTAACTTGAAACCTGTAACTTGAAATTTGAAACTTGTAACTTGAAACCTGTAACTTGAAATTTGAAACTTGTAACTTGAAACCTGTAACTTGTAACTTGAAACCTGTAACTTGAAATTTGAAACTTGTAACTTGAAACCTGTAACTTGACACTTGAAACCTGTAACTTGTAACTTGAAACCTGTAACTTGTAACTTGAAACCTGTAACTTGAAATTTGAAACTTGTAACTTGAAACCTGAAACTTGAAACTTGAAACCTGTAAATTGAAACTTGAAACTTGAAACCTGTATTTTTAAAATGTGTACCAGTTACAAAACGTAAGTTACAAGTACAAAACACAAGTTACAAGTACACATCATAAGTTACAAGTACAAATCATAAGTTACAAGTACAAATCATAAGTTACAGGTACAAAACTAAAAGTTACAGGTACAAAACTAAAGTCCCAATTCTAGCTCCATATTATTGTCCCACAGAGGTGAAATTCAGTTGTAACAGCAGCAAAGTGACAGGTAATAAAGAAGCTTTAGATTCACACGAGAAAAATATTTAAAATAACTGAATTAAGAATACTATATATACATTAAGGATAATATTACAAAAGTAAAGTAGGCTACTATGCAGTTATTAAAAATAAAAATGGCAACAGCATGATCATTTAAAAATATTTACAGAATGTGCTTGTCTATTTTGCATGTGAAATATGAATGCTTTGTAGTTTGCAAGAGCAATTTATGATTCTGAGCAAACTAGTGTGCTGATTGTGCTTTGAAAGTACTTTGAGTATTACACTTACAGTGCATTTAAAATCATGCACTTTAAGAATTTAAATTAAAGAATGGAAATACAAATACATATATCCCCTAGTGTACCACACTAAATTTAAGTGGGGACATGCCTGTTTACACAAAAAAAAAAGACTGTAGAATAAGAACAGATTTACAACATAACAAAAACATCACAGTCAGATTGAAAGTAATATGCAGCTTAATAGGTTGTATTACAAGAAAAATGTACAAGAAACATGATCTTTGCTTCTCACCAAGGACAGCAGGCTGCTGCCTTTGCTCATGCATGGTGATCGGCTGTGACGTTGGTCTGGCCAGTGCTGATGCCGCGGATCTTCCGGGGGCAGAGGCTGGGGAGCTTAAAGGGTCCAAATAAGCAAAGAGTACCCTTCACATGTTGGAAGAGATACTGGAAGAAAAGAAAAACAAAACTTAAGTACACGAACAGCATGTAGTTACAGAGCAAACTGTGAAAAACAGAGCATAGAGTTAGCATTGATGCTAATGATTAGTTTTCCTGTTGTTCTCATGGAGGGAACTTGGCGTCAGCTTTTCTTTCTTTGTTCACAGTATGCTTCTCACATGAGTAACTTAAAATATGCATAAAGTCACACAAAAATACTACCTCACCATCATTCATTATCGAATCCGGCCCAGCAGTGGCTGTGGATATTTTCTTTCCCTCCCATTGCTCTCTGGTCGTTTGCAGTAAATGAAGTCCATTTCCTTTAACTACTTCCAAGTTTTTTGACTCGACCCGCTTTGCCGTTGTGGTCCTTTATGGTGCGGTAACCAGACTTAAGCTTTTTCAGTTTCTTTCAGCATTGCTTCGGTGTACTGGTAGCCATGAAAAGCCATCAGCTCCTTGAAAACCTTCTCATTGCGAATAGCTCCATCTAGCTCCCTCTGAATCTTCTCTTCGGCCAATAAACTCAGAAAAGCTGCACCTCTGCTTTGATTCATGGCACTGGTTTAGGTGTTGTCATTGTTTTTCAACAAAAACTACACTCATTAATTTACTCTGGCGAGTTTTAAAAATGGCGATGGGGTTGTTGTTATTTGAGTCCGTCATGAGACGCAACCAGTGACTCCATCCTCGAGCCAATCAGTGACCGACAGCCTTCTGACGTTCCTTTTTAGTCTCTGCTTGGCCCTGATGGAACCACAGCAAAGTTGGTACTAAAAATGGGACCAGCTCGCCATGACTCATGCTAGTGGAAAAGCCATGGAACCAGAGTCGAGCCGGGGTGCGTAGGTACTAGTGGAAAAGGGCCGTTATTCATAACTTAACACTTGTGCTTTTGCAGAAAATTAACTGGTTGGATCAAGACACCCACATGGCCACACGCAGGTGGAGGGAGTGGGTTTACTCTGTAACAGAAGCTGAAGAGTTTTAAATGATAGATCACAAGCCAATGTTGTACATACTGTGATGTGTTACTTTCTCTTTCAACCCCTATCCTAGGTTCACTACCATCATCTGAGGAGCAGCTTTTCTTTCAGGGTTAAAATGAAACTTTTCCATGTACACAGTCTGGAAATGGATATGGTGATAGTTAAGATTTCCAAAGAGTGCTAATGTTTCCTTATTAAGCCTGTCCCATGACAAACAGATTTAGACTTATCAAAATGATAAAACAAAGCTGCTTTCCTGAAATATGTTTGGCTTGCTGTTATCTGGTGATGTCTAAGTCCCTGCTGTGGCAAACTGTGTTAACAGCCAACACAGCTCTATAAGAAATATATCCCCCTTTGTATGAAGCTTCAAACACCTTGAATGCTTCCTTTGACTAATTTTAAACACCTAACTCAAATTGAAAATGGCTAACTTTGAGACGTGCTCCCGGAGTAAAGCATGCCAACCAATGTGCTGTGTGCCTAACTTGTTGGTCTGTATGGTGCTTTTACTGATTGGAAGAAAATATCAGATTTTTAGTTTCTGGTTGGTTAATTACTTATCAGGGCCAGTTGATCTTAAAATCTGTGAAATTACAGTCAAAATATTTATCTCATACTTACACAGATTCACAACTGTAGTATATTCCTATTACTGATTTGTTTTACATAAAGATGACAAGTAGCCTTTTATGAAAAATAGGCAGAGGTGGGTAGAGTGAACAGAAACTGTAGCTCTACTTTTTACTCCACTAAAAGTAAAAAGTACTCCTCTGAGAAACATTTGGAATATAGTTTATATATATATGTGTGTATGCACGTATGAATGCATGTATGCATGTGTATATATATATGTATATATATATATATATATATATATATATATATATATATATATATATATATATATATATATATATATATATATATATATATAAGTACTTTGTAAAAAGGCTACTAAGGTACTGAGTAAATGATTATGTCATCAGATGGAGAAAAATATAATTTTATTGGGAAGTTCTGATATTTATGATAATATGAAATATATATATTATATGCCTTACAACAGGCCTACAAGCCCTCAGTCCAGCCTCTCTAAGCCTATTGCGGACAGTCTGAGCACTGATGGAGGGATTGTGTGTTCCTGGTGTGACTCGGGCAGTTGTTGTGGCCATCCTGTACCTGTCACACAGGTGTGATATTCAGATGTACCGATCCTGTGCAGGTGTTTGACACACGTGGTCTTCCACTGCGAGGATGATCAGCAGTCCTTCCTGTCTCCCTGTAGCGCTGTCTTAGGCGTCTCACAGTGCGGACATTAGCCACATCAGCAGTCCTCATGCCTCCCGGCAGCATGCCTAATTGACGTTCACACAGATGAGCAGGGACCCTGGGCATCTTTCTTTGGGTGTTTTTCACAGTCGGTAGACAAGTCTCTTTAGTGTCCTGCGTTTTTAGAACTGTGACCTTAAATGGCTACTTTCTGTAAGCTGTTAAGGTCTTAACGACCCTTCCACAGGTGCATGTTAATTATTTGATTATGGTTAATTGAACATGCATGGAAAACATTGCTTAAACCCTTTACAATGAAGATCTGTAAAGTTATTTGGATTTTTACATCATTATTGTTGAAATACACAGTCCTGAAAAAGGGACGTTTCTTTTTTTGCTGAGTTTATATGTTAGAACTACAGCACTTGTGTACAAACGAAGTCTCACTTTAACATAAATTGTAGGTTTGTTTCTAGGTCTGAAGCATTTTTGGTTAAAACATGTTTGTTCTTCATTCAGTGAAATGAATTACAGTGGATAGAGTATACGGAAATTTTATGGAAAGAGTAGCGATACTTTATATTATACTCAACTGAAAGTAAAAAGTACAGTGAAGTAAAACTACTCCTACGAGTAATTTTTTATTTTAATTACTCAAAGAAAATATAACTTAGTGAATGTAACATTTGCACGCTACAGAATTGATTCCTTGGGCCTTTTCTGGTTTTCCTGATCATCTGCCTTACAGCCAGGGCCGTGCAGAGACATTTAGAGGGGCAGGTGCTCAAAGTAAAAAAGGGGCACACAGAAAAACTTTTAATAAAGCAATTAAATTCAATTCCGTATATTTATTTAGCACCGATTCACAATAGATGTCATCTCAAGGCACTTTACAAGAAAAGTCATATAATGTCATACATTCATATCAGTTTAAAAGTTTTCTATGTAAGAAATCTCAGAAGATCGCATCGTGTCGTTGACTTGCAGTTGTGCCCCGTTGATGCAATTTCCAACCACAGCAATCGTCATACTGAGCAAGCATGTAGCAACAGTGGAGAGGAAAAACTCCTGTTTAACAGGAAGAAACCTCCAGCAGAACCAGAACGAGAATCTGGCTCAGTATGAGTGGCCATCTGCCATGACCGTCGGGGGTTTAAGAAGACAGAGCAGAGACACAGAAAGAACAAAAAACGCATCTAAGAGTTCTTTCTTTATTAAAGAATGTAAAAAGTCTATTATAGGACACGAGGGATGCTCAGTTACTGGGAGCATCATTCCATTTGATGCCCCCATCTAACAAGATATTGCAGCTAAGCAGAATACCAGACCAGGTGTAGCTTTTATCAAGAGAAAAACACTGAGAGAAAACAAAGTTAACAGTCGAAATAACAGCAAATAATGTAACTGGAGAGTAGTAGAAGAGAAAAGAAGAGTGAAGAAAATTGGTAAGTCTGTCCTCCAGCAGTCTAAGCCTATAGCAGCATATCTACAGAGATAGCTCAGGATGACCTAAGCCACTCTTACTATAAGCTTTATCAAAAAAGAACGTTTTAAGCCTGGCCTTAAAAGTAAACAGAGTGTCTGCCTCACGGACTAAAACTGGGAGCTGGTTCTACAGGAGAGGAGCCTGATAACTAAAAGATCTGCCTCCCATTCTACTTTTAGAAATCCTAGGAATTACAAGTAAACCTGCAGTCTGAGAGGGAAGTGCTCTGTTAGGAACATATGGAACAATTAGATCTCTGATGTATGATGGAGCTTGATTATTAAGGGCTTTGTATGTAAGAAGAAGGATCTTAAATTCTATTCTGGATTTAACAGGGAGCCAATGAAGGGAAGCTAAAACAGGAGAAATGTGATCTCTCTTTTTAATATTCATCAGAACTCTTGCTGCCGCATTTTGGATCAACTGAAGGCTTTTAATGGCATTTTGTGGACTACCTGATAGTAAAGAATTACAGTAGTCCAGCCTTGAGGTAACAAATGCATGGACTAGTTTCTCAGCATCACTCCTGGACAGGATGTTTCTAATTTTAGCAATATTCCGGAGGTGAATGAAGGAAATCCTAGAAACCTGTTTAATATGGGATTTAAATGTCAAGTCTTGGTCAAAAATAATGCCGAGGTTCTTTACGTTATTACTGGGGGCCAATTTAATGCCATCCAGATGAAGTGATTGACTAATCAGTTTCTTTTTTAGAGCTTCTGGTCCAAAGACAGCAACTTCTGTCTTCGTCACAATTTAAAAGCAGCAAGTTTAAAGTCATCCATGTTTTTATGTCTTCCAGACATGCCTGTAATCTACCTAACTGACTGGGTTCATCAGGATTGATGGATAAATATAGTTATGTATCATCTGCATAGCTATGGACATTTATCCCATGTTGTCTGATGACTCGTATAGTAAAAATAATTGGTTTAAGCACAGAAACCTGTGGTACTCCACAGGTAACCATCGAGTGTGAAGATTTTTTATCATTTAGATGAACAAACTGGAATCTGTCAGACAAATATGATTTAAACCAGCCTAGTGCTGTGCCTTTGATCCCTGCAACATGTTCAAGCCTTTCTAAGACAAAATTATGATCCACTGTGTCAAAAGCAGCACTGAGATCTAACAAAACCAGAACAGACACAAGTCCATTATCTGAGGCCATTAGAATATCATTATGTTAGGTTCATTAGGTGTTTGTGTTTTGAGTTTCAGTTATTTCATTTTCTTATTCAGTTTACCTAATCCTTTTAGTGCTTGGATCTTCAGGGGTTTGTGATTTGACTTTCCTTCTTAGTGTTTGTATTTTTCCCTCCACTACGTTTTCTCCTCTTCTCTTGTTTTTTCTCTCAGCTGTCTGAAGTTTGAGTTTCTATTGTTTTCAGGTCATTCCTTATTTATTTACTTAGGTTTTCAGTCATTCCTGTGATAGTCTTTCTCATCTTTGTTAGTTTCTGTAGACACCTATTTTTATTCTATTGGGTTTTATATTCTATTTGTCATTTTGTTATCTCATCTGTTAGCTCTGCTTTACTTCCTTTCTCTTTTTGGGATTGTTTTCTTATTTGAATCTCTTTCTTCTGTTCTGTTTCTCTCCTGTTCATCAGTATTTTATTTGTTGAGTTTTTCTTTTTTTAGCATCTTACATTTCTTTCATTCTTAAGTTACCGTAGAGCTAGTACTTACTTTCTTCATTTAGAATTATTTTCTGTCCAGTCTTCTGTTTACACATCTGCCCTCTCCTCTGCTTCCTCCCTGCCATTCTGCTCCCCTGCCCAGCTGTAAGTCATTTCCAATCTTCCCCTGCTCTCTTTCTCACCTCCATTCATTTGTCACTAATTGGTTCTTAGGCTTTCAGTGTCACTCCTCACTCCCTCCTCAGTATTTAAGCAGTCTTCCTTCAGTCATACTTCGCCGGTTCCTCGTCTTCTCTCCATCGTATTTTTCCCATTACCCACTCCTCTAAAAGCTTTGTTAGTTCTTTGTTTTATTTTCTATTAAAGACTGTCTTCATGGCTGCACAGTGGCACACTTGGTAGCACTATTGCCTTGCAGCAAGAAGGTCCTTTGTTCGAATCCTGGCCGGGGGTCTTCCTACATGGAGTTTGCATGTTCTCCCTGTGCATCTCCAGGTACTCCGGCTTCCTCCCACTGTCCAAAAACATGACTGTTAGGTGAATGGGTTTCTCTAAATTGCCATTAGGTATGAGTGTGTGCATGCATGGTTGTTTGTCCTTTGTGTCTCTGTGTTGCCCTGTGATGGACTGGCGACCTGTCCAGGGTGTACCCCGCCTCCAGCCCCCCTGTAACCTTGCATAGGATGGACAGGTACAAACAATGGATGGATTGGCTGTCATGAGACTTTCGCTCTCCTGTCTGCATTGTGATTCGATCTCATACACCATGAGACCTTAGTAACCTTCACCAGTACTGTTTTAGCGCTATGATGAGCTCTAAAACCTGCATGAAACTCTCCAAACAAGTTGTTACTGTTTAGATGCTCACACACTTTATTGGCAACAATTTTCTCAAGGATTTTAGATAAGAAAGCAAGGTTTGATATCGGTCTGTAATTGCCTAAGTCATCTTGATTGAGAGAGGGTTTGTTAAGTAAAGGTTTAATTACAGCAATCCTAAAATCCTGTCGTACATATCCATTTATTCCCTTGAATTATTTGGTTGGGATTGGGCCTAACATGCAAGTTGAAGGTTTAGATTAGGCTAATATTTTGATAATTGCGAAATCTTAACTGAATCAAAACAGTCCAAACACAAATGAGGTTCTAAAGTTCCTCACTTACTGAGAGTGAAATAATCATGTTTGGGAGGATGCCAATGATTTTATTTTTAATAGAATTGATTTTAGTTATAAAGAAACCCATAAAGTCATCACTACTGAGAACCGGGGAATAGTTGGCTCAACAGAGCTATGACTCTGTGTGAGTTTGACAACTGTACTAAAAAGAAACCTAGGATTGTTCCTATTCGCCTCTATTAATGATGGAAAATATGCTGTCCTAGCTTGTCGAAGGGTTTTTTACTACAGCAGACTATTTTTATACAGTAGACTATTTTTCCAGGTTAGATTGAAATCCTTCAGGTGTGTAGAATGCAATTTTCTCCTGTTCTGCTTAAAAGTACGCAGCACTGCATTGAAACAGGGAGCCAACCTCCTATGCCTAATTACCTTCTTTTTAAGGGGGCTACACTATCTAATGCCAAACGCAATGAGGAAGTAACGCTATGAACCAGACCATCAATTTCTGAAGGGTTTTAGATGGCATTGTGGCCCTCCACTGTGTTACTCTGAGACACTGAGGAAAGTACGAATGGAACAGATTCATTAAAACTTGTTACAGCATTGTCTGATAAAGCTCTACTATACTAAAATGTTTCTTTTAGGTTTGGGATGGTCAGTTAAAATATATTCAAAAGTTATTAAAAAATGGTCAGACAGGACCGGGTTATGTGGGAGGACTATTATTTCCTCACACTCAATGTCTTTTGTCAGTGAGTGTGCTTACCGGAGTGGGGGGGTCGCTGTACTTTTTGAACAAAGCCAATTGAGTCCAAGATAGCATTAAAGGCTGGATATAGGCTATCACTTTCAGTGTCCACATGAATATTTAAATACCTCACTATAATTACCTTATTAGAATTTAATACTAAATCAGTTTTTTTTAAAGTGAGATCTGATCTAAGAAATGAGAGTAAAGGCCTGGTGGCCGATACAAAACCATAAACAAAAGTGGTTTCAATGCTTTGCAACTTGGATGAAGAAACCTAAGGGTTAGATGTTCAAAAGAACTGTAGCTATTAATTGGTCTGGGATTAATTCTTAAATCTGAATGGAAAATGGTTGCAACTCCTCCTCCTCACCCAGTACTTCTAGGAATGTGAAAATTGAAATAATTGCAAGGAGTTGACATATTTATGCTGACATAATCCTCCTGCTGCAACCAGGTTTCTGTGAGACAAAACAAATCAATTTGATTATCACAAATCAAGTAATTTACTAACAAAGTCTTTGAGGAGAGATCTAATGTTCAATAAACCACATTTGTTTTATTTTTCTGTTCAGACAAAGTCATATTTGTCTTTAAGAGATTTTCATGGTTTTCTGTCTTTGGGCTAAATTTGAATCCTTTTGATTTTGGCCGCGGGGTGAGACACGGTCTCTATGGGGTAATGGGTGGGTAGACTACTAAATCCGGCCAGATTCCTGGAAAGAAGAGCTTATATACACCAGCATGCTTATGCACACACACAGGTGTGGGGATTCCTGTGTTTACAGATGCATTCTTGGTTACCATTACTCAATCTTATAATAATCGGTTTCAGTTTAGTTTCAGTTTATTTATATAGCGCCAATTCACAACAGATGTCATCTCAAGGCACTTAACAAGAAGTCATTTCAATACATTTATACAAACATTCCAATCAGTTAAAAAGTTTCCTATTTAAGGAATCCCAGCAGATTGTGTCAGTCATTGGCGTGAGGTTGGGCGCCGTTGATGCAGACTTTCCAACTACAGCGATCCTTCAGCAATCCCTCATACTGAGCAAGCATGTAGCGACGGTGGAGAGGAAAAACTCCCCTTTAACAGGAAGAAACCTCCAACAGAACCAGGCTCAGTAGGAGCGGCCATCTGCCACGACCGTCTGGGGGTTTGAGAAGACAGAGCAGAAACACAGAACGAACAGAAGATCTGATATAAGAGAACTTTCTATGTTACAGAAAGTAAAAAGTTGGTAACAGGACACAGTGGATGTTCAGTTACTGGGAGGACCATCCCAGTCGATGCCCCCCGTCCAACAGGGCATTGCAGCCAAGCAGGATACCAGACCAGGTATATCTTCTATGGAGAGAAAAACACTGAGAGAAAACAAAGTTAACAGTCGAGATAACAGAATGTACTGTAATACCACTGGAGAGTTGTAGGAGAAAAAGTTTAGCAAAAAGTTTAGATTCATAGATGTTTTTATGTCTTCCAGACATGCCTGTAATCTACCTAACTGACTGGGTTCATCAGGATTTATGGATAAATATACTTGTGTATCATTGGCATAGCTGTGGACATTTATCCCATGCTGTCTAATGATTCTACCAATTGGGAGCATATATATGGTGAAAAGAATTGGTCCAAGCACAGAACCCTGTGGATCTCCACATGTAACCCTTGAGAGTGAAGAAGATTTATCATTTAGATGAACAAACTGGAATCTATCAGACAAATATGATTTAAACCAACCTAGTGCTGTTCCTTTGATCCCTGCAACATGTTCAAGCCTTTCTAAGAGAATATTATGATCGACTGTGTCAAAAGCAGCACTGAGATCTAACAAAACCAGAACAGACACAAGTCCATTATCTGAGGCCATTAGAATATCATTAGTAACCTTCACCAGTGCTGTTTCAGTGCTATGATGAGCTCTAAAACCTGACTGAAACTCTTCAAACAGCTCGTTACTGTTTAAATGCTCACAGACTTGATTAGCAACAATTTTCTCAAGGATTTTGGATAAGAAAGAAAGGTTAGATATAGGTCTGTAATTCACTAAGTCATCTTGATCAAGGGAAGGCTTCTTGAGTAAAGGTTTAATTACAGCTATTTTAAATTCTTGTGGTACATATCCATTTACTAAGGATAGATTCATCATATCCAAAATGGGGCCAGGAACCAAATGGAACACTTCCTTAAATAATTTGGCTGGGATTGGGTCCAACATACAAGTGGAAGGTTTAGATGAGGCTAATATAAGTAGCCACAAGTAGCCTGATAAACGGATCAGTACCATAAGCTTTTCAGTGATGCTGTTATAGTATTTATATATCTATTTATGGGATGTGGTTGTGTGGTTCTTGGTTTGCATTGTTTGATTTGTTTTGTCATTGTTGTTTTTTTTTTTTTTTCTCCCTGCCGTCCTGTGGGTATGGAGGCATACTGGGATGTTTTCTTGTGTTTTCTTTGTTCCCCTTCCTGTCTTGTATCTTCAGCTTACCATCTCCCTCTTAACTTTTTTTCCTACCTCTCTTCTTCTTCTTTCTTTCTTCCCCTTTATTTTCTGTCTCCGTGTCCATAATTTTAGAAAAAAAAACACAGCAATTTCTAATAAAGATTTCTTACACATACATATCAAAAGAAATCAGCAAAGCAAAAGTAGCCTATTTTTTTATCTGTTGGGGTACAATTGCCTCGTTTCCACTGAGGGGTAAGGCCCGGGTCAGTGAGGTTCAGTACACTATTTTATGGTACTTTGTATTCAGGAGAATGTTTCCACAGCCAGCTGCACTCACTCGGCAGGCGGGGTTAAAACTAAAAAGGTACTGCGCCGTCATACTAGTGCTGCAAGAATCGTGACACAATAAAACATAATAAACAAATGAAGACAGCAGCTTGTGCTCGGTTTTTGGTTCTTTCTTCACACAAACCTTACTGCAGAGTTTATGAGAGGCCTCCATGCGGTGAAGAGAAATATATTCTGTGTACAATGAGGTGAGATGAAACAACAGCACTTTAATGTTTATGTATCTGGCTTGTCACAAGCAGTGATGTTTTTCATTCGCCCAATCAAAGGACTGTGTTGTGTGACGCCACTAGCTCCGCCCTACCGGACCATTGTCCAATGGACCTTACAACTGAAAGGGGGCCATAAATGGACTGGTACTGACCTGTTTTATGGGCCACTTTTACAATGGAAACAGACAAAAAAGCGGACTACACCGAGCTGCACCATTCCACTCAGTGGAAACGACGCTAATGTTCCTGTTGAGACGCTTCTGCTGGGCATTGTTGATTTGAGACTGTAGACCTTAAAAAGACCCAAGAGAAATTGGTTACTGATTAAACAAGTGTTATAAAGTATATTATGAAATAGTTTAACTTGCTGCTGTGTCTGGTTATCCTCCACAGCAACTCTTAAACTTAAAGATCACCACAGGTCAGAGGGGCTAGCTTTACGTTTATGTAGTAGTGTTACCAACTTTGAGAGATTTATTTTAGTTATAAGTCAAGAGATCAAATAAATTAATATCTTCAGCACACAATTTTCAAAATTTCAAATAATTTAAATCTAAAAAATAATATATGTATTTTTAATTATTACAATAAGAATAGATTAAGTCATTTGACAAAAATATTTCAAGTTAGTTTTTTAATTTTAACAGGTATGAATATCAATTTTGGGACATTTTGATTCATCGAATTGTGGCACGCCTGGCTTTCCGTACCTGCTGCGGTCCTAATTGTTGGTACAGTTGGCTTCTTTTCAGCTACTGTTTATGTGATAATTTTAGGGCCAAACCTTTTAGCAGCTGAGATTCTAAAGCAGTCACTTTCATTCATGGCCACTCACCCCCAGCCCATATCCTAGGGTTACCATATTTTGATTTCCAATAAAGAGGACGCTTTGTTTCCTACCTGTACTCAGCCACATACCCAGTCCTGAAAGTGTTTCAGGGCTGGGCCAATACTTTGGATTTTAACATATTTAAAGTGTGCATTTTCCACAGTTAATTAAAAAACTTCAGATAGGTTTTAGTAGAGTTGAGCCGGATACTGGCTGAAACGAGTATCCGGTACAGATAAAGCACTTTTGCCGAGTACGAGTATCATACGAGTAATATGAGTCAATATCTGTGCTCGGATTGAATAAAAATTCTCATTGCGTAGCTGACTGTGTCTGCGTTCTGGTCGCAGCGCCGCTCTTCTACACACTCGCTCACTCACGCACACACAGACACGCGCACACACAGACACACACGCACACGCAGACACACACAGACACGCGCACACAGACACGCGCACACAACACTGAGAAGAGAAAAGAAGAGAAGCGAACAGCGCTCTCTCTCTCTCTCTCTCAGTCCCACGTTTGTACAGGTTTGTTTTTTACTGTAGTACTTACTTATTAACCAGTAGAGTTTTGGTAAACGTGGGTTTGTTCAGACGTGGTGCTGCTTTGTAGAATGCAACTCGCGTCTCTGCCTGTCGGAGATTCTTTTTTTCTTTTTTAAACCGTCAGCTGGCTCTAACCATTTTTTTTTTACTTCACACACTCAGTGTCTGACACTTTCTTGCTGTATTTCATTTTTTAAAAAGGAGGTAGTGGTATAAAACCATATTACAAATTAATTGGCTACACACTCTCTCCCTCTCTCTGTCGGTCATCTGAGTTGTTTTTTTTTTACCGTCAGTTGGTTCTAACCAGGTTTTTTACTTCACGCACTGAGTGACACTTTCTTGCTGTATTTTATAAAAAAAATAAAGGTATACAAAATATTACAAATTAAAGTACACACACAAACACACTCACACATAGACACACATACCTGGTGTGAAAATAAAAAAGAACCAATTTATTATTATTTTTTTATCACACTGATCAAAAAAAAGTTTAAAAAAAAGAAAGTAATGTTGAGATGAAAACTCTTGTTCATTACATTTTACTTCATGATTGGAACCGCATGTGTTGTATTCATTGTGGCAAAACTTGTTCTGTATATAGTTCGTTTGTTATCATGATCAAAACCATTGATCTGAAGCTCAATGCTGATGCTGTCATGTAAATAGTTTTCTAATTAGCAATAAATATAACAATTTCTGATGAACCCATATCAATTGCATGTTTAAAATAACATACCGTTTAAAGCACCGCCCATTTCAAAACAACTCGACCTACTTCCGGGTTAGGCCCCGCCCAGTCCGAGTACAGATACAAGTACAGATTATTCACATGGTTAACAGATACAGATACAGATAATGCTGTACTCGCTCATCCCTAGGTTTTATCAAGTATAAAATTACTTTAAAATCTCTGAAAATGAATTCATAAAAGAAGTGATTACTCTTCCAAATGCTAAATATTACCAGTAACAATAATAGTTCACTTGCTTAGTCATACTGGAAAAACAACTATATTTACGCCGAAATATTTTTCTATGACCACTGAAAAACACATCTTGAGAACCTGGCTTTAGAGGCAGACTCTAGCCACCCTACGGTGGAAGTTCTCTTTAACTGCTTGTATCATGAATCTCACTCTTTTGGTCATAATTCAAATCTCATGACCATGGGTGATGGTCGGAACATAGAGGAACCAGTAAATTAAGAACTCAGCTCTTTCTTCAACAAGAAAGAATGGTCAGTGGTATTCCATAAACAATGATCCATGTAACAATAAAACAATAACAGTTTTATCAGCAATATTTAACTAAAGGGAGGGATGACATCATCATCACATGACCACGCATATAAAATCACCAGACCCCTCAATAGGAAAGTATGGATTTAGCTGTACTCCATGGAGCAGGAGAGGCAGTCAACAAGTGCTCTGCACATGTGGGAATCCCTTAAAGATCGTTGGAGTAGCTCCAGGTGGTGACCACATGAGACTGCCAGACGCAATTAACAGAGTATAAAGTTGTTATGAAATCACAAGGTGGCTACTTTGATGAACCGGCGATTGAAAACAGATTTTGAAACTCTTATACTTTGTTTTGCTTTCTTTGTAATCCAATAGCATTGTTTCAAATCTTAGATGTTTTCATATTGCATTACAATGTAGAAGTTGATAAGAAATAATGAAAAAAAAACTTTCAGTGAGTAGGTATTGTGCAACTTTTAATGGCCCTATTAGGCTTTAAACAGTTGTTCACACATGTTTTCTCTCTCCGAGCAACATTACTGAGAAGCCATCATAGCTCCATTAATTTCAGAGCTTAAATGCGGGAAATGTTATCCTTCATCAAGCCTGTCAGAAGACAAATCTCTGTCCAACTTCCAGCTATCAACAGCCAATTAGCTTTCCACATTTTCCCAATTTCCAACAGATGTGAATGTGTTTACTGAACATCTCTTTGACCTGACAACTTCAAAACAGTGAGACGAGATGAGAAGTTGATTACAACTCTTCAAAGCCTGCAGTTGTCTGTAATTTTCATAGGAAACACTAGAGAAACAAACATCTCAGTTGTTTGGAGGACAGTCCATCTGACTGTTGAGATGTCAGCTGGTTTTAGTTGTTTCTGTTTTCTACTGATTATCAATGCCTTACTGACTTACCATGGCAGAATTACAGAATAGAATTTCCAACGTGTGGTATTAGAAACAGTAAAAGGACCAAAGTTGATGATCATGACATGAAGAACAAGAAGATGATCGCTTACTGTGAAGAGGACTCAAACCTGCATCAGTTTGGGCTGTATACATGTAATCAAACTAGAACCACCAGCCCACTACAGAGCTACCAAATTGCCTTTATCCACATAATTGCTCCAGCCAGAAATAGTCTGATGTGGCACCCACAGGATCCAACCATGTCTATTTTAGTCTCGTCTAAACACAGCAAAGGAAACCACTTAGTCAGACCTCATCCTCAACAGGTTGGAGTCACCAGGACAGACAATTCATCATACCTTTTTTAATGAAGAAAATGAAGATTTAAAAACACAGTTTCCGAATTCAGCCTTTGACATTTTAGATGTATTTCTATTGTTTGTCAAATGAAAACTAGTTTAACTCAAAAACAGGTAAAACAATGTAATAAAAAAGTTAGGAATTTAGGAACGCTTAATGCAGTTTTAAAGTAAATGAAAGAGAAAATAGAGGCAGCTAGCAATGAATGTCCTCTGTTACGCTGATGATACTCAGTTACTCAGATGATACTTTTTGTTTCTTTTAGATCTCGTTCACTGAGAAATCATATACTTGTTCTTTTTGAAATGTGATTGGTCACTGAGTTCTATATGCATTGAAAACAAGGGTTTGGATTGCGCTGGCAGGTTTGGTAGATACATTGCGGAGAGTCGGTTAGGACTCCAAATAAGTAGTCTTCTTAGAGTTTCAATTTGTTTATTAACTGAACTGGATTAGGCTCCAGGACAAGACACTTTCTAGTTTCAACTGTAGCTCTCTGTTCGGGTATCCTTGTGTGAGGGTTTAGTGAGCTTAGCGAGAAGTGTCCCACGATGTATGTGTAGTTTTCCCTAGAGGAAACACAGAGAAACCCAAACATGAACTACTTACACAGTACAGAACACATTTACCTGTAACTACTCAATATGGCTGACAAGGCAGCAACGCACCCCCCCGAGAGTAGCTGCAATACTGGTCTGAACCGGTCTGTGTATATTACTGACTAACAACATTAACTTCCTCAACAACAACGAACCAATATTATACATGGAAACAAGACTTACTTTCTTTTCGCACACTTCCAACAGGACTCTTAACAGAAACAGACACCAAACTCTAACTTATACTGAACAATGTCCTTCAGCCACCTGTCCCGTTCGCTCCCACAGCTGCTACTGTCTTCTTTGCCTCCTGTAGCAGTGGCGGAGCTCCTCTTAAAGGGCCAGCACCCATTCTCTAAAACCGGCCTTTTTTAACAGTTGGCCCCAAATTCACTTGTGAATTTGAACAACCCAAAGAAAAGGCTGGAACGATGGGCGTCAGTCATCTTCTGGTAGGGCAGGCAGACTGATGAGCCGGGCCACTGGTCGCACGTAGGTTCTGCCCTTTACAGTCACTTCTGCAGATCTGACCCGACCGTCCGAACCTAGGAAGACATGTGACACTCTTCCTACAGGCCAGAGGGCTCGTGGCAGTTGATTGACCACGATCAGGACCACATTCCCGATCTGCAGGTTAGCGGACTCAGTTGACCACTTACGCCAAGCTTGAAGCCCGGGCAGGTAGTACTTAATGAAGTGGCTCCAGAAATGATCCGCGAGGACTTGGCTGTGCCTCCATCTCCTCCTCTCTAGGATCTCTGGACCCTCATAGACCACCTGGGGCAAAGACGCATCCCGCCGCCCCACAAGGAGCCAACTAGGGGTGACGGGGTCGAGATCGGCAATGTCGGACGAGATGTAACCTAAAGGCTTTGAATTAAGAATCCCCTCCACCTCCACCAGAAGGGTGCGGAGCACCTCCTCTGAGACCTTCTGTGCACCAAGAGTGACTTGAAGGGCACTCTTGAGAGAGCGAATCTCGCACTCCCAACATCCTCCGAAATGCGGGGAACCAGGGGGGTTGTAGGAGAACTCCATCTGCTGCTGGGCTAACTTCCCCTGCAGGTCCAGGTGGAGTGACTCGAACATCTCCACCAGCTCCCTCTCTCCTCCTCGGAAGTTCGTGCCCTGGTCACAGAGAACCTCCCGGCGCTTCCCTCGTCGGGCGATAAAACGCCTCAATGCCATTAGAAAGGCAACTTCTGCGTCCAACCTGGATGATGTAAGGTCCGAAGAAGTCTACTCCAGTCGAGTAGAACGCCCGCTTGCATAGGCGCAGTCGAGCTGGGGGAAGATCCACCATCTGAGGAGGCCTCGGGCGACTCCGCCACTTCTGACACTCGGCGCAGCTGCTCTGATGACGACGCACGGCTTCCCGTCCTCGCAGCACCCAGTACTTCCTCCTCATCTCCGCGAACACCCGCTCCGGTCCTGGATGTTGGAGATCATTATCATATCATATCAGACTGAGTGGAACAGGGACCTCAGAGGTGGTAAGGACGATAGCTGGGATGACGGAGCTCCTCCTCTGGGTTGTATGAGGAGCCAGGCGGAGAAGTAGGCCATTTACCTGGGGGAAGGTGCAGGAACGAAGGGCCTCTGGTCCATCTGTTGCCCTTACTGATATCCAGCAAACTCAGAGCCCGAGTAATATCATCGGCTGGATTCTCCTTGGAAGGCACATACCTCCATGTAGCGGTGCCGGTCAGCTCCTGGATCTCCGCTACTCTTGTACCCGCGAAGACTTTATAGCGACAGGAGGCTGAACTCAACCAGGCTGGAACTGTGGCCGAATCCGACCATAGGGTGCAGTCGCTGATGGGGAGGGTTAGCTCATTGTGTATGACTCTATAGAGCTGTGCACCAGAGAGAGCAGCACACAACTCAAGACGAGGGATCGACTGCTGCTTCCGGGGGGGCAAATCGAGAGCGTGCAGCTAGAAAGGCTACTTCTACCCTTCCATCAGCGCTCTCCATCCTCAGATAACTGACTGCTCCGTAAGCCTGCTCCGAGGTGTCACAGAACACGGGCACTTGCCTAGTACTGGTAGACTGGTCCAGGCTGACACTAGTGCACCTTGAATTACCCTGCTGTTGAAAGTGTGCTATACAAATAAAATTGCCTTGCCTTGCCTTGCCTAGTGTAGCATCGCTCCAGGGTGACATCGCTTAGGTGCTGGAGCTCAGCTTCCCACGTGTGCCACTGTTGCAGCAGGTCCTTCGGAAGTTGTGGATCGTCCCACTCTTGCTTCCTCTCCCACAGGTGGTGTACGATGCCTTTGGCTCGGGTGGTGAAAGGTACGATGTACCCGAGGGGGTTGTACTGACTGGCCAAGATTCTATAGATGCTTCTCATTGTAACATCTGAGCGCTCGACAGGACGATGCTTGTAGGTGAGGGTGTCGGACTCACAACTCCAGTGCAGTCCCAGACCTGGTTCTTGGACGACCGTCCGACCTTGACTGAGCCATAACTCACAGCTGGTCGACCTAATCTCTGATGGTAGGTGCTTGATGACGCTGGGCTCATTAGTAGCCCACTGTCTCAGGTCAAATCCTCCCTCTGCCAGCAGCCGGCGCAACTTATCCACGAGGGCCTTAGCAGGGGCTGAAGAGGAGAGGCTCTGCAAGCAGTTGTCAACGTAGAACGACTTATGAATGACCGTATGGACATCCTCTCCGGGCTGGCTGAAGTCTGAGATGTGCTTTTGCAACACGAAGGTTGCACAAGAGGGACTGCAGGTGGTTCCGAATGGGAGTACTTGCCATTCATATACGTCAGGTAGGGTATCCCTCTTCATATCTCTCCACAGGAACCTCAACAATGGTCTGTTTGTGGGGAGAAGCCTCACCTGGTGGAACATACCACGGATGTCGCTACTAAAGGCGATGGCATGTTCCCTGAACCGGAGTAGCATAGTTAACAATGTGGGACCAAGTACAGGACCAGGGAGAAGTAGCTCATTGAGATTGTGGCCCTGGTACTGGAAAGAACAATTATACACCACCCAGTTCTTGCCATTGTGTTGGACCATGTGATGGGGTATATACCAGGCTTCTGCTGTGGCCTCAACCTGGTCAGGAGAGAGTTTCACTGCATAACCTGCCTCCACCAGCCTATCAATCTCCTTCTGGTAGGCCGCCGCTTGTGTCGGGTCTCTGACCAGCCTCCTCTCAGTACTCCGGAGGTGCGGCAGCACAGCTTCAGGTGTAGCCTTGAGCTGGGGCATGTTTTTGATCCTCAGCAGGGGAGTAGCGTAGCGCTGAATACCGTCAACCTCAGTCCTGATGGTCTGCTCCTGCAGGACGTTGATGGCTTCTTGGTCTTGACAGGATCTCGCCACCAACTTCTCACTTCTATACGAAAGTATATCCATATGCCATAGCTTCTCAACACAAGAGTACAACTCTGACTGGGAAGATGTCGAGGTATACAGACAGTGGGTGGCTGTAGGGCTGGACTGGATGTCCTGAGCAGGACCCTGTAAAGTCCACCCTAGAAGGATCTTCACTGCTGCTGGTCCTCCCCGAGGCCCCAACCTCACTGGCTCAACAGGCGTTATCAGATGGGTGCAGTCTGCACCGATCAGCAGCATCGGCTGGACTTTATCCAATGGCTGGACAGGCAGACCCTTAAGATGTTGGTACTTACGTTGCAGGGTGGCAATCGGATGGGAATGCTCCGCCAGACTTAACTGCTCAGCTGTAAAAGCGTTCCGGATGCTGTAGGTCTTCTGGTGATCTGTAACAGGAGAGATAGTAAAAGATACAGCCGCTCCGTCGAGCGTAGTCACCTCTTGGTGAACGGTACACAGAGCAAACACCTCTGGGTTCCCTCAAAGCCCCAGCATCCTGGCGGCGGAATGAAGAAGTATGGACCATTCAGAGCCGCCATCCAGGACAGTATAAGTCTCCAAAGATTTGTCTCCATTTCTCAGAAGCACCTTGCTGACCTTCAGAAGCACTCTACAATTGTAGACTGGGCGATCGACGTAGAAAACCCGGCTGGTCGTGCTCACAAGGCAGTTCTCAGCAGAAACTGAAGCTGTGGCTGGTGCTTCCTCTTCAGGCCTCTCATTCACCTCATGCAGGACTGACAGGTGTCTCCGGCCAAAGATGTTACAGGGGGCTTTCAACGTGCACTTAGCGGCTGGATGGTTATGTCCGCAGCGCCAACATTTGTTATTTGCCTTAATCTAGTTCGCCATTTTGTTCCTTGCTTAACTCCTTAAAGTTGGGGCAGCTTGTGGGGTTGACCGTACATCCTGGAGAGGGCGTACATCGTGTCCGCATAAGGATGCCAGGAGTTACAGTAGGAGTCGGCCACGAGGGAGGCTTCCTCACATCTTAGGTGATATGTAAGGATTTGGTATTTGTATTTGGTATTCCGCCGGCAGCAGGTTCTCCAGTGCGATCTTCATACGGGCAAGCTCCCTTGGATCTGGTGACATCATCAGCGGAATGGTGGGTTTCGGACCTTGGTAGGTGAGCTTCGTCTGTGGCACATTGGGGGTTCCGTAGGCCGTCCATCAGATGATGGAAAGCCCTGGGATCTCCAGCCGTATTGGTCAGCCCAAGCTGTATCTGGTAGTGGGTCAGCAGAGTAACATGAGGCGAAAGGACTCTCCCTCACCGTCGGCCGTGAGGCTGCTAAGGAAAAGGAACCTCTTGAAGGATTCCCCCGCGACTCATATGCCTCATACGGCGCCCTCCTGCTGGGTGGAGAAACAGCTGTCTGGTCCGCTAAGTAGGAATACTGCCACCCAGAAACTTCCTCATAGGCGTCAAATTGAGGATATGATGTCGACTGGGATGGTAAAGGCTGCTGGGGGGCTTGGACCGCTGTCATGAGGTCCTGGAACTGCCGCTACAGCTCAAGGTGGTCCTGTCTCATAATTTTAATGGCAGCCATCAAATCAGACGTCGCATCTAATGGACCAGCTGCCTCTTCTTTGTCTCTATCACTCTGCGCTACCGGCTGGGTTATATCCTGTCCGAAGTCCCCATCATCCTCCTGCGCCGGGTACGATGGCAGGCTTATTAAGGATGGGACTTGGGACGGACAAGCCACTCCAACAGAATCCTGCTGTGCTTTGATATTCTCCATTGCCCTCATCCGAAACTGTCTCTGGGAACCTGGGCCGCTCAGGTCGTAAGCCAACAGGTGTGGTGGCACAGCACCCAGGTGTCTAGGTCGAGTAACCGAAGCGTCGGACCTTGGTTCTTGCATCTTGCAGCGAATCCCTATCCGGCTCGAAGGACCAATTGAAAACAAGGGTTTGGATTGCGCTGGCAGGTTTGTTAGATACACTGCGGAGAGTCGGTTAGGACTCCAAATAAGTAGTCTTCTTAGAGTTTCAATTCGTTTATTAACTGAATTGGATTAGGCTCCAGGACACTTTCCAGTTTCAACTGTAGCTCTCTGTTCGGGTATCCTTGTGTGAGGGTTTAGTGAGTTTAGTGAGAAGTGTCCCACGATGTAGCTAAACCAGTATGTGGGTGTGCCTGTATTTACGTGTGGGTGTGTGTATATCCGCTGGCACAGAACGTGGAGAGCAAATAAGGTGGATATAAACTCCTGGGTACGTGTGGAGTAATCTGTGGATGTTGGGATGGCTGTATGGTGGTCGTATGTGTAGTTTTCCCTAGAGGAAACACAGAGAAACCCAAACATGAACTACTTACACAGTACAGAACACATTTACCTGTAACTACTCAATATGGCTGACAAGGCAGCAACGAACACCCCGAGAGTAGCTGCAATACTGGTCTGAACCGGTCCTGTTTGCTCCCACAGCTGCTACTGTCCTCTTCGGCTCCAGCAGCAGTGGCGGAGCTCCTCTTAAAGGGCCAGCACCCATTTTCTAAAACCGGCCTTTTTAACATGCATATTGCACTTGAAAGTTTTCTCCAACCCCAACACGTCCGCAAATTAAAACGACCATATAGGTCGATTGTGAAAGCTACAAAAACCACCTGTGTTAGCGTTTTCTGGGGTCGGGCGCCGATCCAGCAGTGACTAGCGACCAACAGGGCATGCGCGTCCTTTCTCAGAGGAGCTGCCAAATAGGTATGCGCAAAATTTATCTCAGTTCAGCTACCAACATTCATACTGGTAAAACTCAATGCAGTTTCACTATTTACATACATTCTGTTGAAAAAAAAACAAAAAACAAACATACATTCTCTTGATTCCTTCATTCACGTGTCGCTAGCCTTTTGGTTATGGCAGTGTGGTTATCATAGCGCATCAATTCTTTCTTTTATTCTTTTTTTTAACCATGTGCAGCGTAGTGAACCCCTCTGTCTTCAGAATAACGTTTATTAGTTAATTTGTAGTGAGATTAGTTCGATATCTGTGTCATCATCTTTTTAAATGCCCAAGGTAGATGCACCAGGCCCCCAAAGGGCAGTTTGTTTTTTACAGCTGACATTTTAAACCACAAGGGGTCGCATACAGAATATAGGGTCGTTTTTTGTAGCTGTCACAATCAACCTATATGGTCGTTTTAATTTGCGGATGGACTGCCAACCCACATGTCCTTTTCTCCAACCAGGCTGCATTAGCCACAGGAAAGAAAACGGGAAGAGTGGTGGGGCAAAAAGTTAAAAGGAAAAGAAAAGAGTTAAGAATAGAAGAGCAGAAAATGAATAAAATAATAAGAACACCCTAGAAGTCTGCTTCTAGAGAGAGAGAGAGAGAGAGAGAGAAAGAGAGAGAGAGAGAGAGAGAGAGAGAGAGAGAGAGAGAGAGAGAGAGAGAGAGAAAACAAGCAAAGGGATCCGAGTACGGAAAACAAACAACGGGAACCAAGAAATCTCAACATTTATAAAAATAACAGTGTCACAGAAAAGCACACAGTCCCGATTAATACAAGATATATTAATCCGCCCTGCTTCATAACCTAACAGCCGGATAGAGATTTAGAGAAGAACGACAAAAGCAAACACCGCCACACAAAGTCACCCACAAAATGGCCGCAGTGTGAGTTGACGTGTCTCAAGCCTGTCTGCTTATCGCTAACAAAGTAGCTTTGTCGCTTTTTTTTTTTTTTGCGAATGAGATCATTCGACCCTGTTTGTTTGATCTTGTGTTTAAAGCTATCAACTATTGCTGGACCTTACAAACATCTTGTTTTTCACAATGGAGGGTAACATGTGTCTACAAACACTCTGGGATGCCATCCAACAAAGTAAGAAGGACGCTTTTTTTTGTGAATTAGATCATTCAACCCTGTTTGTTTGATCTTGTGTTTAAAGCTATCAACTATTGCTGGACCTTACAAAACATCTTGTTTTTCACAATGGAGGGTAACATGTGTCTACAAACACTCTGGGATGCCATCCAACAAAGTAAGAAGGACATGTTATCCCACCTCGATGCCATGGTTGACCCTCTACAAAACACTCTTTCAAGTATTCAGAATTCCATGTCTACTTTGGGAGAGCAAGTCCAGCTGTTAGAACAACGCGTTGGGGCTAACGAGGATATTGGTCATGAGCTTGTTGTCCGGGTTAAGCAACTTGAGAAGGATAATGCTTACCTGCTGGATAAAGTCGATGACCTGGAGAACCGGAGTCGTCGCTCTAATCTTCGGTTTGTGGGGGTCCAGGAGAACGCTCCGATTTATGTCCAGCCTCATTCCACAGCTTTTGGGGGAGGATGCCTTCTCCACTCCAGTGACTATCGAGAGTGCACACCGGTCTCCCACTGCCCGTTCAGGAAATCAATATTGTCCCAGATCTATTTTAATCAAGTTACTGAACTTCCAGGACAAGGTTAAAATTCGTCGCCTTGCCAGGGATAAGAAGATCCTTGAGTTCAGTGGAAGGCGCATCTTCATTTATCCCGATTTCAGTCCTGATCTGACAAGGAGGCGCAGGAGCTTGATCCCGTCAAATGTAAGCTCCGTGATCTAAATATGAAATACTTTCTCCTTTCCCCCGCTACTCTGTGTAGTAGTGGATGGCAAACTCCAATGCTTCCTTACAAATAAAGAGGCTGAAGCAGTCTTTATGTCTACTCCAAATTCTCCTTGACACTAAGAAATCATGTATGTGATGATGTGGTTCGTGTCTGTCACTTACAGAACTAGCCAAGCGGCATTGATTATTTTGCAAAATCCAGTAAACACATGTTATTCACACAGTGCTATTGTCTGTCTCTAGGGTTTTTTTCCCCCCTTATTTCCTTTTGTTTATCCTTTATATATATGCTCTGAGTGTCCATTTATTAATTTTCAGACTCAACAGGTAATCCGTTACCGGTCTTTTTCTTGTACACCGTTTGTTTACGTTGGATAGTGTGACGCTACTTCCTGTTTGTTTGTTTTTATGTCACACTGCCCCCTAGCGACAGGTTCATATTATTCTGTGTTTACTGGCTACTTTTTTTTCTTCCGTTTTTTGAGCTACGTTCTTTCTATCCTTGTTTTTATGCAGATCATGCTTTGATTTTAATTGATGG
Organism: Valencia hispanica; assembly: GCA_963556495.2. Taxonomy (NCBI): domain Eukaryota; kingdom Metazoa; phylum Chordata; class Actinopteri; order Cyprinodontiformes; family Valenciidae; genus Valencia; species Valencia hispanica. The sequence goes on from OY747708.1 coordinate 48,865,174, forward strand.
TCTACACCTGTGTAGTAAAGTTAACTTGCGTACGAGCTCCGGGACAATGTTTCTGGAGCTACTGGGCCCTTTGTTGCATATGTCATGTTTATATATTTTTCATATTTGAGTTTTTTTCTTATCTCTTTTTTCTGTCTCTTTGTACCACAGTTAATGACCTTTATAATTACTACAACTTGCTATTGCAAGTTTACCTGAGTAGACACAGCATTAATATAACTTTCTCAGTACTAACTGGATAACCTTAAAGGATTAAAAATAATTCATATTAACATCAGGAGTCTTTTACGGAAAATTGACATACTTCGTGCATGGAGTGCTCTACATAAACCAAATGTTATTGCACTATCTGAGACTTGGCTCAACATTACTATCACTGATAATGAATTAAGTACAGTGGCTTGTATTACGCACACCTTACCACACATTACGTTATTTATTTGCAAAAAATGTTTGGAATCATGTATGATTTTCGTTCCACTTCTCACGTGTACACCACTTTGTATTGGTCTTTCACGTGGAATTCCAATAAAATTGATTCATGTTTGTGGCTGTGATGTGACAAAATGTGGAAAAGTTCAAGGGGGCCGAATACTTTTGCAAGCCACTGTATATATAACACGTATACTGTGTATATAACACAGATTACGTGTTATATAGATCTGATAGGTGCTCCAGGGGTGGAGGTGTCGCTATTTATGTTACTTCTAATTTGGAGAGTGAGCTACTCGCCTCCTCAACTGTTCCTTTACATTTTGAAAGTATATTTATTAAGTTAAATTTTCATGTAAATAAACGTCTCATTATTGGTTGTATATATAGGCCACCCTCATCTCCAACTGAGTCTTTCAACTCTATAATCTCTTCCATTAACTCCATTTCCAGCAACAATGAGTTAATCTTACTTGGGGACTTCAATAAAAACTGGCTGGATAAGTCAACTGTTAGACAAATTAATTTATTTAATAGTATAAATCTTACTTAACTTATCAAGGACCCAACCCGAATTACCCCTACATCACAAACATTGCTTGACTGGATTCTTGTGTCACATCCTGACAGAATCTTAATGGCTGGTACCATGTCTGACTGCTTTAGTGACCACTCAGTTATTTTCTGTGTATGGAAAATCTAATTAGCTAAATTACCTCCCAAGTTAATTAATATCAGACAATACAAGAAAATGAACCATGATTCATTTATTAATGATTTAATCAATATTAATTGGGACAGATTTTCAACTTATGCCTGATGTTCAAGTTGCTTGGGATTTTCTTTATAATGAATTTACTGATGTTGTTGATAGATATGCACCATGGAGAACTGTTAAAGTTAAGGGCAAACATCTCTCTTGGATCAATGCTGACCTAATAAATCTCTTCAGAGAGAGGGATAAAGCATGGGCAAAATACCGCCAAACACGAAATCATGTTGATTGGGAAGTGTACTGGCAACTCCGTAATAAGAGTAAGACTAAAACACATAATGCAAAATCCAACAACTACAAAGAATCTCTTATATCTGACTTCAAGAACTCTAAGCAGTTCTGGAACAAAATCAAAATCATTATCAGCTCTTCTGATAAACCTAGCATTAATAAGATATGAGTTGATAATACTATAATTATTGATTCACTAGCTATTGTTTAAACTTTCAACCAGCATTTCTCAACAATTGAATCCTCTCTATTAATTGAACTTTTTTCATACATGTCCTCCTTTAGTCACATTTCAGACAGCCCCAATTTCAATTCCTTTTCATTCAGGAAAATTTCACCATTAGAAGTCCATAATGCTATTAATGATCTCAAAGGTAGTAGCAGTCCAGGACCTGATGGTTTAGAGACCAGATTCATTAAGTTAGCTTCCCATGGTCTAATGTTTCCACTTGCCGATTTATTTAACCTTTCACTGTTCACCTGTGAGTTAACAGCTGTTTGGAAATGTGCACGCATTACACCACTTCATAAAGGAGGAGATTTACTTGACATCAATAATTACAGACCAATTTCAATCATATGCTCCATTGCCAAAGTATTTGAGAAGCTTATCTACAATCAACTTTCACAATATCTCTCAATTAATGACATTTTATCACCATTCCAATTTGGCTTCAGGCCCAATCATTCAACAACAACTGCTCTTTTAAAGTTTACAAATGATGTGTTTTCTGCTACAGAAAATAGTGAACTTACTGGTGCTATTTTCATTGACTTAACTAAAGCTTTTGATTTTGTTGATCGCTATTTGTTGTTGGATAAATTGTATAATATTGGTCTTTCTCTAAATGCAGTCAGGTGGTTTAGTTCTTACCTTCACAATAGAAAACAGTGTGTTATTGTAAATGGACATAAATCTGATTTACGTTCTCCACAATCTGGTGTCCCTCAGGGGTCAACACTTGGCCCACTATTATTTTCTATTTTTGTAAATAATCTCCCATCATGTCTCTCTAAATGTCGTGTTCAACTTTATGCTGATGATACTGTTATATATATATCTCGGCCTAATATACCACAAATCCAGTCTTTTCTTAAGTCTGATTTTACCGCTGTTCAGGAATGGCTATTTTGTAATAAACTTCTTCTTAATAAATCAAAATCTTACATCATGATATTTGGTACCAAACTAAGAATTAAAGTTAATCCTGGTCACTGTGTTATAAAATGTAATGATGGCTTACCACTGCGTACAGTTGACTCTTTTAAATATCTTGGAGTATATCTAGATCCCGAACTCACTTTCACAACTAATATAATAATTTAGTGCGCAAAGTTAACTTTGGGATCAACATGTTGTATCGGGCTCGTACCTGTTTTCCATTTGTTGTTCGTAAAGAACTTGCAGCTCAACTTATACTTCCAATTATTGATTATGATGTCATATAGCAAAGCTCTCACAAATCTGTTATTGTTTCACCTAATACAGCCTATAATAGACTCTGTAGATTTATCCTTGGATGCCCATTCTTCACACATCATTGCACAATGTATACCAGACTCAACTGGCCATCATTGAAAGTTAGAAGACACATGCACTGGTTGCAAATTGTATACAAATGTATTTATTTTAATTACCCACCATCTTTACAGCAGTATCTTATACCACATACATCAATTTATAATATTAGACATTCTTCACAGCCTTATTTCTCTGTTCCTAAATTGAAAAAGTATTTTGGAAGAAGATCGTTTATGTTTACCTGCTAATATTAGATCCAGTTCTTCCTTTGGTATTTTTAAACATGCTGTGTCTTCTCACCTTATGGTGGCCTGCTCTTGTTTTCATTGATGCCATGCTGAATCGATATTATTTATTATGCTGTTGTCTTATTTTGAGTTTTTGCCCATTGTGGCCGTCCAATGGTCATATGGTATTATTTCGCTATTATAACTGTGGTCTTGATTATTTTGATTATCTGTTTGATTTAATTGTTGTTCACTGCTAAGTTTTGTCTTTTATTTCTTTATTTTTTCTTTGCTATTATTTTCTTTATTTCTTTATTTTTTTTCTTTTCTCTCTTTTTCTTTGTTTTGCACGGTTAGTGCTATATATTATTGTGTACACAATGTGACTGTGATTATGATTTGTGAAGTTGGACCCCCTCGAAAACGAGATGCTACATCACAAGGGGTTTTATCCAAATAAAAAACTTTCTAAATGAGGTGGATGAGCAGGGTTTGCCAACAACTGATGGTGTCATCGAGGACAAGTTACTGGGGCATATTGCTTATACTGCCCAGGAATTGAGCTGTTAGCATGTCATGACAGTCACGAGACTGTCATGATGTGCTATTACCTTCAGTCAGAGGCCTCCTCAGATTTGTTGCAAGACTGACTGCTAACAGAGATTCTTCGTGCCCGCAGCATCACCATCCACAATGACCTTTTGAAGATACTTAGTTATGAGTTACGACAACATTTAATTTCCCTTTGGGATGCCTAAAGTATTTTTCTATTTGAATTTAAAATTTCAACTTAAAGTTTTTAATAAATAAAATCTGAAGTTATGTATTTGTCCTATTATATCAATTTGAAAAACTATAAAATCTTGCCCATTCTTGCCAAGTTTCCAGTTTGAAGATGGTTTTCTGTAAGTATTAATTTCCTGATTAAAACTAAGACAAAAACAATTTAAAGGTTTATCTCACCACTATGCCCCTTTCAATGTAATTTGTATTTTTGACATAAGGATAATATTTTGAGAAGTTAAACAGTTGGAAGTAGCTGAACACTTGTCTCTGTCGCCAATGAGAAGGCAGCATTGTGGTAGGAAAACAGTGCCATGCCACAAATGGCAACCTAATGACTTTTTGCTAAAGAGGTGGCCATTTTATTTACACCTAAAATCAATTACCGTAATAGGACTGCGTCATTAAAGGAGTTCAATCAGATTGTGTTGGGGTTTTTTCCATCTATGCATCTAAAATGACTTCGATTGTTGGAAATATACTGAGATACAGGTCATATTAGATAAGAATTGGAGATTTCTTAACCATAGCTCACATCGTTCATCAGTCAGATCTTTAAATGTGTAATATTAAATTAAATTTAAAGTACTGTAATCAACACATGACAATCAGAATTACTTCAATTATGCTCCTTGCTAACGTTGAATTAATTGCTTTATGACAACGTTTATATATATATATATTGCAAATAAAACGCTTTGTCTCTAAGAAACTGCTCAGTAATGTTTAAACCAAGACTGCTTGTGCTCCGTCACTCTCTGTCAGCCTGCAAGCTCTCCCATCGGTGAACAAGCTCTGCTAATCCCTCACCGCCACATAATGGTAAAAGACACTCAATCTCTGTGTGTGTGTGTGTGTGTGTGTGCAGGTGTGTGCGTGTGTGTGTGTGTGTGCGCGTGTGTGTATTGTGTGCTTATGAGCATGAAAGAGAAGGAGAGAGTGTGTATCTCTGCCTGAAGACCATCGGGATTTCCCTTTTTAATTAATTCAGGATTTGTTTGGGGCACTGGGTCATAAATGGAGAGAGAAGCAGAGATATTTTCTCATGTAAAAGCATGGTGTGTGTGTGGCTGAATGTGTGTATTGGCCTAGAGAGAGAGGAAAAACAAGTTTAAGGACAGTCAAAAAGGGGTGGTCACTTTTTAAATGATCCCAGACTATATACAGTGATATGAAAAAGTGTTTGCCCCCTTCCTAATTACTTATTTTTTTGCATGCTTGGAACACTTAAATGTTGGAGATCATCAAACACATTTATCTATTAGTCAAATACATCACAAGTAAACACAAAATGCAGTTTTTAAATAAAGATTTTTATTATTAAGGGATAATAGGAAACCAAACCTATATGGCCCTGTGTGACAAAGTGATTGCCCCCTGAACCCAATAACTGGTTGGGCAACCTTTAGCAGCCAAAACTGCAATCAAGCATTAGCAATAATGGCAGTTTGTCTTTTCCAGTTGTAGAGGACTTTTGACCCACTCATCTTAGCAGAATTGTTGTAGTTCAGCCACATTGGATCGTTTTCCAGCATGAACCGCCTTTTTAAGGTGATGCCACAGAATCTCTTCAGTCAGTCAATCACTTCATCTGGATGGCATTAAATTGGCCCCCAGTAATAACGTAAAGAACCTCGGCGTTATTTTTGACCAAGACTTGACATTTAAATCCCATATTAAACAGGTTTCTAGGATTTCTTTCTTTCACCTCAGGAATATTGCTAAAATTAGAAACATCCTGTCCAGGAGTGATTTACCAATTTTCTTCACTCTGCTACTTCCTTTTCTCCTACTACTCTCCAGTTGTATTACAGTACATTCTGTTATTTTGACTGTTAACTTTGTTTTTTTCTCAGTGTTTTTCTCTTCATAGAAGAAAATTGGTAAGTCTGTCCTCCAGCAGTCTAAGCCTATAGCAGCATAACTACAGAGATAGCTCAGGATGACCTTAGCCACTCTAACTATAAGCTTTATCAAAAAGGAAAGTTTTAAGCCTGGCCTTAAAAGTAAACAGAGTGTCTGCCTCACGGACTAAAGCTGGGAGCTGGTTCCACAGGAGAGGAGCCTGATAACTGAAAGATCTGCCTCCCATTCTACTTTTAGAAATCCTAGGAACTACAAGTAAGCCTGCAGTCTGAGAGCGAAGGGCTCTGTTAGGAACATATGGAACAATCAGATCTCTGATGTATGATGGAGCTTGATTATTAAGGGCTTTAAATGTACAAAGAAGGATCTTAAATTCTATTCTGGATTTAACAGGGAGCCAATGAAGGGAAGCTAAAACAGGAGATGTGTGATCTCTCTTTTTAATATTCATCAGAACTCTTGCTGCCGTATTTTGGATCAACTGAAGGCTTTTAATGGCATTTTGTGGACTAGCTGATAGTAAAGAATTACAGTAGTTCAGCCTTGAGGTAACAAATGCATGGACTAGTTTCTCAGCATCACTCCTGGACAGGATGTTTCTAATTTTAGCAATATTCCGGAGGTGAAAGAATGTGTTAATCTTAATGTGTAGGCAGAAGACATAGCCTGCACTGTGTCATTGACTTCACACCAACCCCTCATACTGAAGATGCATGTAGTGACGGTGGAGAAGAAAAATTCCCCTTTAACAGGAAGAATCCTCCAGCAGAACCAGAACCAGGCTCAATACGAGAAACCACCTTTTACGACCGACTGGGGGTTTGAGAGGACAGTAATTTTTGTTAAAGAATCAAAACGTTAATAACAGAACCCTGCTCGGGACTCTAAATAATTTTTTTTAGAAGCAGGTACATTTTGCATTTGGCTAAGAAATCAAGTGTCTGGACAAAGAGTGGAGAGGCACAGAATTCCAAATGTGGGAGGTCCAGTGTGAAGGTGTCACTGTCAGTGATGATTTGGGGAGCCATGCCATCTACTGGTGTTCATAAACTATTTTTATCAAGTCCAAAGATGGTTACCAGGAAATTAGAGCCCTTCATGCCTCCCTCTGCTCTCCTTGCTGGGAAGCATTTTCCAGCAGGATTTTGTACCTAGCCAAAGTATCAACACCTGCTTTAGGCAAGGCAAGGCAATTTTATTTGTATGGCACACTTTCAACAGCAAGGTGATTCAAGGTGCTTTACATGATTAGAGGTAAAATAAAAACAGCATTTAAACACAAAGCATATCAAGTAAAAACAGCAATAAAGGAAGAAGCACACACAGATACTTCAAGGCATTAAACAGCAAGAAACATAAACAAAACATGATACAACAAAGCATTACTCAAATGCAGCTCTAAACAGATACGTTTTTAGTTGTGATTTAAAAGAACTCAGTGTTTCAGCAGCTTTGCAGTTTTCTGGAAGTTTGTTCCAGATTAGAGGAGCATAGAAACTGAAGGCTGCTTCTCTGTGTTTGGTTCTAAATCTAGGGATGTTGAGTAGACTGGAATTAGAGGACCTGAGTGGTCTGGGGGGGTTGGTATAGTAACAGCATATCTTCAATATACTTTGGTGTTAAGCCATTCAATGATTTATAAACTAGTAAAAGTATTTTGAAGTCTATTCTCTGAGCTAATGGGAGCCAGTGTAAGGACTTTAGAAATGGGGTGATGTGCTCTACTTTCCTGGTTCTAGTGAGGACGCGAGCAGCAGCGTTCTGGATCAGCTGCAGCTGTCTGATTGACTTTTTAGGCAGACCTGCGAAGACGCTGTTGCAGTAATCAATCTGACTAAAGATAAACGCATGGAAGAGTTTTTGGAGGTCCTGTTGCGACATCAGTCCTTTAATCCTAGAAATGTTCTTCAGGTGATAGAACGCTGATCTTGTTATTGCCGTTATGTGACCCTGGAGGTTCAGGTTTGAGTCCATTACTACACCTAAATTCCATGCCTGATCAGTAGTTCCTAGCTGTATTAACTGAAGCTGTGTGCTGACTCTTGATCGTTCCTCTTTAGGTCCAAAAGTAATTACTTCTGTTTTGTTTCTATTCAGCTGGAGAAAGTTATGGCACATCCATCCATTTATTTGCTGGATGCGTCTACTTAGGGTTTGAATTGGTTCAAAGTCACCTGGCGACATCGTAATGTAAAGCTGAGTGTCATCTGCATAGTTATGGTAGCTAATCGTGTTGGTTGTTACATGTCTATGGTTGACGCCATCAGAGGACCATCAGAGTTTCTGAGGCGCTTTGTGTGGTTTAGACGCTACGACTTTTTGAGCTTTTGCTGCTTTTCAAGCTTCAGAGCAGCAAAAGCCAGCAACGCAGAAGTTCAGCTTGCTGAACTTTCGGCGTCGTCCCCTGAGCATCAACCAATCAGAGCGTCTCACTGTAGTGACGTAACTACACATTTAAAGTAGCACTGAAAGTAAACCTCATCCATACGCAGCTCCTGGAGCAAATGGTTAAACTCTCCAAATTCAGAACGCCTCTCCAGAATGGGGTCTATCCACAAACAGCGCTGTAATGTAATCCTGCCATTCTAGGCATTGACGCTTTGGGCGGTGTGAACGCGGCATTATTGTTGCATCCACACAAGTAAGTAGCTCACTGTTGAGTTTAATGTTAGCATCTAACTTAGCTTATAAAAGTGATTTCTTTTTCATTGGCAACAGTCACAACGTGCTTCCTTTAAGATGCTCGTGCATTACCATCTTACTGTCATGGAAGCTAAGTTCTACCTTGCAGATTTTGTGCACTTGCTTCTCTTGATTTTTCATAAAATGCTCCTAAACGTTCGAGCTCCATGGCCGGCTTGACATGATACTGTTGTTTGAGCTTTTTTCGGTGATGCCACGCCTGTTCCGGATTGCCATTGCCCCGCATGTGAGTCAAGGGCAGAACCACAGACTAAATAACAGAAAGAACAGTGGCAGTTTTGAGAGAGAAATAATGATGTTGATCACTACATTGGTCGATTAGTCGACATAATTGTGACTAATCATGGCAAAAAATCAAAAGTCAATTCTGTTTTTAAAATTTACTTAAGTTAAGTTTATTAAAGAAATCCAATATTTATTGATATCCATAATCGATGCCACAAAATGTTTATTTTGGTCAAAAGAGTCTAAAGCAGACCATTGTGCTTGTTTCATGTATTCAGCTGAGAGCTTTTTTATAAATAATAAAACATATCCAAGGAATAGTGGTTCAGGAGACATGTTTATTGTTCTTAGGATGGCCCAGCCAATGCCAGGCCTAACTTTTATTACAGGCCAGTGGATTTCTTCAGGAATGAATATAAATGCCAGTGGGTAAATGCGGCCTGTCAGTAAACCACCACAAGCATGTTGACTGAAATGGGAATTTAGCACACTCACACACTTCTATCCACAGTTACTGAGTATAATTACTCTGGTTAGAGTGGAAAGAGTGTGTGTTAAGTGGGACATCAAATTCTTAACACCTCTGCAAAAAAAATGAACCTCTGTATGGATCCTCTGATTTTAGTGAACTGGAGGAATCTGTAGTTTTGACAGCTCTTATCCACCAAAATTGCTCCTGGCTGTTGACTCTTTTTAAGGAATCGGTGTGTGTGTGTTTAGGTGAGTGACAGAAAACTTCAAGTCCTTTGCCAGTTGTTAGGTTAACACAACTCAGCGGACAAGAATTTCCAAACTTTTTCTGATGGCTAAAGAATCTTTTTTTTCTTCTAACGCCTCAGCTCTTGTGAATAGGAAAAAGAAGTGTGTGAGGGTGATGAGCGTGTGTTTAAAATAGGGTAAATGGTTTCAATGACACAGATGAAATATAGAATTTGGCCAAAGCTATTTGTTAGAATCTGGCCTGTTCATGCTTGGCTCATTTTTTATTTTATTTGATTATTTTTCTTTTTTTTGGCATGTGATGTGAAAGTTGTTTGTGTTTTCAGAGAGAAAAATGTAGCCCATTAAGTCATGAGTGAGAGTAATATGCCAGAGCTCGTATTGAGATGTTTTGAACTGAGCGTGCAGGTGCGTGTGTGCATGCATGCATGTGTGTGGTTGACAGGAATGTGCTGGGTGCTGTAATTGAGAGATAAGATCGCAGCAGAGGGCTCAGGTGCTGACAGACACACAGAGGGGTGATGAGACCGAGAAAGGCAATCCTCAGTCGTACTCCTCCATTTCCAGAAGCTGCATCTGTCAGGTGTGCTCCCACGGACCCATCTCCGAGTCCTGACAGCTTTCTGAGCTGTACCATTTCCATAGTGGCATTTTGCCCCCTCAGTCATAACTTGTCATAACAGTAAGTGTCTTTATGTACAACCAAGTGAAGTGTCTGTGCATTGTATTGAAATCAATGGTGGGCGACATGTTTGCTAATTTGCAGATTCCACATTCACTGCTTCAAGTAGGGAAAAGGGCAGCTCTTCTTCCCGGGTACTGAAGACGAAAACCAAAGGACCCCTGGTACATGCCGGTGCTGAGTTGAATCAAATCCTATTACGGTTTTACATCTACAAGCCTGTGAGAGCGTCTGTGAGGCCAGCTAAGACCCGCACCCTACCAAACAGGGTTTTAACTGCTTTTAAATCTTTTTAAGACTTTTTAATCATTTGAATGTTTTTATCGGGGACATTTTAATCGGAGTTTGGACCATTTTTATCTCGCCATGCCTCCACTCACCTGTAGCCCAGGGTGCAATGGCTGCCTGAAGCTCAGCCAGAAAGTTCTGGAGCTGGAGCAGAGGATCTCCATGCTCCACCAAATCCAGGACCACGAGCGCAACGTGGACATCATCTTCGACTTCGACATTCACCGCCGCCAATAGCGCACAGCTGGCGGACACTATTCCCTGTCAGCCCAGCGATGCTGGGGAGGAGGGGGATCCATCGCTGGGTCTCCAAGCGGACACGGGCTGCCAAATGTCCGTGCGACATCTGCCGCAGAGGAGAAGTGCTGGTTCCCAGAAGGGGGTTAAACCAAAAGCCCCCATCAGCCCTACTCTGGTACAGGGCCTGGTCTACGGTTGGGCCCGGCCGCGGTGGGGGCGCTCAGAGCAGCCGCCACCGCTCAGTTTCTAACTGAACATGAAGGTTCTCAGATTTTTGCTGCTTAAATTATTGCCAACATTGGTCCAAATAATTATTTTTGAATGTAGTTGTACACTATTTATTACATTCTACAGCTGTAGCTATTAATTATTTGGTTGCCAATAAATCAATCAAACATTGTTAAATTAGTAATTGATTAGTCAGTGATTTTGATCCAGCCCTGCTTTCTCCAGCAGCACCTTCTGTTCTAGATTTATTTAGATGTCTACATTATCACTAATTACTACAAATTAAAATGAAAAAATGACTCCTCAAATGTCATTTTGATGAGTCAAAACAAAAAGTGCAAGAGGAGTATAAATTTTGAAAAACATAATGCATCAGTTTTTATTAAAATTTTATTAGAAAGAGGCATGTCAAAAACATTAATACCCCTCTCATCAATCTCAATAATCAGTGGAAAATCTTTATTGGTAATCAAACCATTTCTTTAATTGCTGGCCAGCTTTTTGCATAATTCCACTGCTATTTTGCTGATTTATCTTCAGTGATGAGCTCCAAATGTTTTAGGTTGGAAGTAGGGATGACCCGGTCCGATCATGTGATCAGAAATCGGGCCCGATCACGTAATTTTTAAATGATCGGAGTCGGGTGGAAATGATCCGATATAACCTCATAAAACAAGCATGCCGTTTTAAATTCATCCTGAGACAGAGATTGTCAAACAGATTGACAGTTGCTTAGTTTTCATTTCAGCAAGTTCCACTACATCAATATACAGTGTTGCATGGACGACAATGTAACGTCAAGACAACACAATAGTGAGCTGCTAGCTAGTAGCCTAACGCAGGGCAAACGTGTCACCTCACTAGTTTTAAAGAATTTTGGGCTGAACAGCGAAAAACCCAAATTGGGCATTTCACGTGGTGGAAAAGACTGAGCTGCATTCAACACCGCAAATCTGATCCTGACGAAAAACACTGAGCCAGCCGACACCAAAAGATAAGAACTTGCCTAAGGTCAAGGACAGCGAAAAGGTCAAAAAGACCACAACCAAGACAGCCAGACTGATCATACTGGATGATGAGACGCTGCTAAGTTTTACTGCACAATGGGTCAACTCAAGTTTTATTTACAACGTGCAACCTTGCATGCCCAACACTTTAGCAAATCTCACACGGTAGAGCGTCATATACCTGATTAAAAAACTTAAAAGGCCACCTTGATGTGTCCTTTTTCTTTCTATCAATTTAATGCAGTGCGGGAAGATCGGATTGGGACTCTGTATCGGCAGATATTTAAAATCAAATGACTCTGACTCGATTCAGGGGGCAAAAAAAAGTGATCGGGACATCCCTATTTGGAAGGCCTCCTTGCCATCACTCCAATCATTAGCTCCCTCCATAGATGCTCCATCAAACTGAAATTGGGACTCCAAAATTATTACTTCAGGTTAATAGAAATAGATGGATGTCCTTGTGTTGATGGACATCCATCTATTGGGCCCCTTAGTATATAACAGATTTATTGTTATTGCTTTATTGTTGCATGCAATATCAAAACTCCAAAGAAAGCCTTGTATAACATAAAATTAGCCACCTATTCAGGCCCTGTAAAATAATTGGTAAAGGCATTTTTCCAACCGAGCTTTTGAATAAAACCGTGTTGTTGAGATGGAAATAATATAGTTTTTTTCCTAAAATCTAGGTTCTATACCTGTGACGAAACCAAGCAGTAAAACACTGAAACTGTTTAGTTAAGTAACTGTTTCTTGCAAATATTGCCACTACAATATTCACTAACATAACCATATGCTGCATGTTTTCTTAATATCAGGAAGCAATAGTTTTCAGACAGGTTGCCGAGATGTAACAATCAGGTGACATCTGCAGGCCATTTTAGATTTCATATAAAAGTCTCAGAGTTGTGGGGGATCTGAACACAAATCTGTGTCAAACCTTTCAGATTATTATTTAGGAAAAATGTTGAGAACCATATATTGTTATTCTTCCATTTCAAAATTATGCACTGCTTGGTTTTAGTCTAATAAATTTGTGGTGTGAATATGCCAAAATGCAAAAGGTTTTAACATATACTGTATAGTATAATACTGTGCAATACTGTATAATAATGCAATGTCCATGGCCCACAACCAAATGCTGCAAGGTGTTTTACTGCAGGTTTAACACAGACCTTAACACTTTTCTCTTGCGTATTACATCTTCCACCATCAGTGACTTTAAACAGAAAAATTCATCTCTTACATGTCTTGCTGTTAGGTCAGTGTGAAGTTATCAATGCTTTTCCTTTCAGTGGTTAACAGCTTCCTTTCATTTATCTGTGCCAGCTGCTATTGTGTGATGTAAACCAGCATTTGTTTGCAGCAGCAACGTGAGTGTAGCACAACTGCCAAAGTTTATTAAAGTCAATTGCATCAGGTGCTAATGTTGAACATGTGCAGAGTCTGTGCTCATTACAACAAGCCTCAAACCATCATATTCTAGAACGCGCATATGAAAGCCAAAGCGAATACGATTTAATTTATTCGCTCGTTTTACTGAGCGACCCAAGCCAAGACCTCGGTGTGCAGATGGGAAAAGCGGACGTGTGAACTGGGGTAATGATTTTCCAAACTGCCAGCGTTCGTGTGAGATGTGACTCGTCATCGGATACACAGGGGGAAGCATGAGGTGGGTTCCATATTGAGCTGCTTCCAAGCTCCCTTCACTCTCTTATTGGACTCGCAAGAAGCGGGGGTGCACGCCTGTGTGTGCAGGTGCATGTGTGCACACATGCATCCAGCGGGACTGTTGAAGTTAATATGACCAGGGTCAGGGACCTGGTGGGTTATGAAACTTAATTATCCTCATAAAGCGACTCATTTCCACTGTAACACGGACGAGCACACAAGGAGGATGATGGCAGAGAGTAAATGAAGGGAGGGGAGGAAGGCAGAGAGATTTGTTGGAGAAAGAGAGTAGTAATGAAACAGGGACGCAGCTGGGAATGAGAAGATAAAGCAGGACAGGGAATTCTGAGCAAAAAAAATTATATGGAAAAAAAGGGATGTAAAAAGGTTAAAGGGGGGAAAACTTAAATATATAAATAAAACATGAAAGAAGACGTGGAAGAAGAGGAATAATAGCGGTAGGGTTGAAATTAGAAAGAAAACAAAGAAGAAAGTTTTGGTAAGACTAAAAGCCCAATCCTCATGACTTAAAACTCAGGGTAAAGGGCTGGTTAAGTATTTTAAAGAAGTGAAGTTGTGATTTTATTAAAGTTTATAAGCAGTTAATATCTTACCCAGTTGAACTCGTGGCATCATGATTTGGTATGACTCTAACATCTTAAAACAATTCCCATCTCAAAAATGATGCGACTCTTTCCGCTGTCGCCACATTCCCACTGACACAGAAGCCGATGATAATTTACAAAGGAAGGAGATCCACCAGCAACGATCTTCCTGTGTGAAACATGTCCTTAAAAATGTTAAATGTGTAAAGTATTTTCTGTAAAAATCTAACAGAAAAGTGAGGTGGATCATTTGAACCGCACTCTGTACCAAAATGATTTCTGTTTTCTAAATGCCAGAATCATAAGAGAGAGAATATGTCACAGAACAGGTGGAACCGAGCCGCCTTTTCAGATCTGCCCACAAATTCTCTATTGGACTAAAATCAGGGCTCCAAAACAATGACTTTGTACCCACTCTGGCTATATCCTTAGGATCAGTGTCCATTTGGAAGACTCATATGTGCCCAAGCTTTGACTTCCTGGCTGATGTCTTCAGATGTTGCTTCAATATTTCAACATAATGATCTTTTCTCATGATGATGCTGCCACCCACATACTTCACAGTAGGGCTGGTGTTTCCAGGCTTACAAGTCTCCCCCTTTTTCCTCCAAACATATTGATGACTTGATGTCATTGACTTGAGGTTGTGCCCCATTTATGCAGACTCCAACCTCAGCAATCCCTCATACTTAGCAAGCTTGTAGCGACAGTGGAGAGGAAAAACTCCCCTTTAACAGGAAGAAACCTCCAGCAGAACCAGAACCAGGCTCAGGACGAGCGGCCATCTAACACGACCGTCTGCGGGTTCGAG
This sequence comes from Valencia hispanica, assembly GCA_963556495.2. Lineage (NCBI taxonomy): Eukaryota > Metazoa > Chordata > Actinopteri > Cyprinodontiformes > Valenciidae > Valencia > Valencia hispanica. The sequence continues at coordinate 48,880,193 of OY747708.1, forward strand.
AAGACAGAGCAGAGACACAGAACAAAAAGAACTGATATAAGAGTACTCTCTATATTAAAGAAAGTAAAAAGTTGATAACAGAACACGAAGGGTGGTCAGTTTCACATTAGTTTCATCAGACCACAGGACATGTCTCCAAAAATGAATATCTTTGCTCCTGTATGCATTTGCAAACTGTAATCTTTTTTATGTTTATTTTGGAGTAATGGCTTCCTCCTCGCTAAATGGCTTTTCAGCCCATTGGTAGAGGAAAAGTTTCACTGTATATAATAACACTGTGTAACCAGCTTCACAAGGTCTTTGGCTGTTGTTCTGGGGTCCTTTTGAACATCTTGGACCAAAACATATTCATCTCTGGGACAAAGAACCCGTCTCCTTCCTGAATGGTAGGATGGTTGGACATTCCCATCATGTCTATACTTGTGCATAATTGTTTGAACAGATTAATACGGCCCCTTCAAGCATCTGGAAATTGTTCCCAAGGATGAACCAGACTTATGCAGCTCCACTATTCTCTTCCTGATATCTTGGCTGATTTCTTTGGACTTTCCCGTATCAAATGAAAAAGCAGTCTGTTCCAGGCGTGGCCTTAAAATACATCCACAGGTGCACCTCAAGTTAACTTAAAGGAGGGGTGGCAAGTTCTTCTTATGCAGAAATAGCAATTCTGAGGTTCAGTACATCCATAATTTTACCTGAAATAGATCTGCAAGTTCAATAAATGATTTATACTACCTATTTGAAATTTTGCACTCACAGCATGTCCGCACTGAACGCCTTGAAATTAGCTGCATGTCTCTTTAAGAGTCTCGGACATGCCCCCTTCAACACGCTGCCGTCAACGTCATCACAACATTCTCCAGTCGCATGGGGACGAAGCATTACAGCACTGTAGCATCGGTGCGATGGCCGGACTTTTGGAAGACAGGCATATCTTTGGGTTTACTATGGCCACGCAGGACATGTTACAAGCATATGCATTTGATCCCGTCTCTGACCCTGAAAGTGAAATATTGGACGAACCGGAGCGCGTTCAAGACCTACTACTTTCCACAGGTGCTACCTGATTGCTGCTGACGACGCTCTGCTTTAGTGCTCTGGGAGCGGGGGAGGGAGGGCTGTGGAGAGACGTGGGCGGTAATCAAAATGTAGGGGCGTTGCTGCGAGGTTAGGGCGTTCCTAGGAGGACCCTGGCGTTCAGTGCTCAACATGGCGGCCGCGAGAGTTTATAGATATAACTCAAACATACATAAATTAACCTAAGAAACACTTTAGGCATGTTTTTAAGGACGGAATGGCATAAGAATGTGATGAAAAGCTTTAAAAAGTGGATTTTACATGCCATCCCTCCTTTAAAAGTGTCAGTGAACCAATCAGAAATTTCCAAAACCATGACATAATAATCTGGGCTTTCACTCATTGTCAAAGAGTCATAATCTGTCTGCATGTAAGCCTCTGATTTTGAAGACATTAATAAATAAATCTCTGAACAGAGACATCTCCATATTTTGCTCTTAGCTCCAGTATCACACAGGAAAATCATTGGTGGCACAACAGCTCCAATCTCCATTTCCTGTCCGAATAATCACACTCCAGTGTGACAAGCCCGTCAAGGCAAACTTGACAACAATTTAAAAATTCATGAAAAAAAGTTTTGCATGTGCCGCTATGACTTTTTTGTTATTAGAGGGAATTTAAAACAACAGATGTCCACTTTAGGGTCAGCCCTTCTTGGACTTACCCCCCTGGACCTATCAATCTGGATTTACAGCAGATCATCCCCTCAGAAAATGTGTAAACTAGACCTTTAACGCTCCTGTTCCAGTCTGAAAGCACTTTAAATATACATTGGAAACATTTGTTGGCTGATGTTTTTTTTAAAATTTGCATTCAAACCAAAAAATGTAACAAAAGGGGAAAAAAGAACCAATACTTTCTATATACAGTAACAGTGAAAATCATTGAGAACAAAGGTAACAGTCAGGTTGAATGAGGAACACAGAATCACATGTGTGAGAATGCAGGGCGCCGATGGAGGAATGCCAACCTTAATCCGTATTTTAGAGCTGCAGCTAAGTGTCAGGTATCCGTCTGTGAATGGGCCTGTGTCACTGTGGTATCACCACGACCGGGCCAGGACACAGGAAGCTGGGAGCGAGAGCTGTGGCAGGCCGGAGTGCGGGAACATGTCATGATGGCATAGCAGCAGACAAACAGGAGAAACAAACATCGGAGATGGAGAGAAAGAAAGAGTTGCTGAGAATACACATTAAATGTTGGCTGGGCTACCTGCTGGCCTGTACAGGGCTGTCTCTCATCGACATGGCTTCTGTGTCCTGAATGGGAGCCAATTTGTAGAGAATTTGTTCCCCTCCCGCCTATTTTTCCCACTCTGGTTCAGACTGCCTGACATTTTTATGCCTGAGAATTGTTATCACAATATCAGAGTCCAACACACACCAAGTCTACACCAAGCCACAAGGCCTCACACTATGTTTTTTCAAGGAATTTCTATTAGCAGAATTTTTCCTACGTATTGTTTTAGTTTTCAAAATTATCTAAACATTTTTCAGCTAATTTGTTTAGAAAAGAAATAGATTTTAGAGCTATACTACAGACTGTAAACTGTAGAAGTCCTGAGAATTGTCACATTTTACAGCAAATAGGCCTTATCTTTTATGATTGGGTTGCAAGGTAATACAGGACTTAAATTTAATAATATTTAATAATGTATTTAATAATGCATGCTGCATACCCAGAATCAGAACCAAACATGGAGGAGCTGCATTCAGATTTTATGCTTCTCTAATCTGGATCAAACTTCTAGTAAACTGCACAACTGCTGAAACTCTGAATTCTCTTAAGTCAAGGCTAAGCCCATATGTTTGAAGATACTATTGATCAATAATCATTGGACATTATAAATTCTAGTCTGGATTGCAACTGAATTGCAACTTTTCAACTTTTACTTCCCTTTATTTTGTTAATGCCGAGAAACATTTGTTACCTCAAGGCTGGACTACTGTAATTCTTTACTATCAGGTAGTCCACAAAATGCCATTAAAAGCCTTCAGTTGATCCAAAATGCGGCAGCAAGAGTTCTGATGAATATTAAAAAGAGAGATCACATTTCTTCTGTTTTAGCTTCCCTTCATTGGCTCCCTGTTAAATCCAGAATACTATTTAAGATCCTCCTTCTTACATTTAAAGCCCTTAATAATCAAGCTCCATCATACATCAGAGATCTAATTGTTCCATATGTTCCTAACAGAGCACTTCGCTCTCAGACTGCAGGTTTACTTGTAGTTCCTAGGATCTCTAAAAGTAGAATGGGAGGCAGATCTTTTAGTTATCAGGCTCCTCTCCTGTGGAACCAGCTCCCAGCTTTAGTCCGTGAGGCAGACACTCTGTTTACTTTTAAGGCCAGGCTTAAAACTTTCCTTTTTGATAAAGCTTATAGTTAGAGTGGCTAAGGTCATCCTGAGCTATCTCTGTAGTTATGCTGCTATAGGCTTAGACTGCTGGAGGACAGACTTACCAATTTTCTTCACTCTGCTACTTCCTTTTCTACTACTCTTCAGTTGCATTATTTGCTGTTATTTCGACTGTTGACTTTGTTTTTTTCTCATTGTTTTTCTCTCCATAGAAGATATACCAGGTCTGGTATCCTGCTTAGCTAGAAAGTTCTCTTATATCAGATCTTCCTTCTGTGTCTCTGCTCTGTCTTCTCAAACCCCCAGAGAGTCGTGGCAGATGGCCGCTCCTACTGAGCCTGGTTCTGTTGGAGGTTTCTTCATTTTAAAGGACAGTTTTTCCTCTCCACTGTCGCTACATGCTTGCTCAGTATGAGGGATTGCTGAGGGATTGCTGTGGTTGGAAGTCTGCATCAACGGGACGCAACCTCAAGTCAATGACTCGATGCAATCTGCTGGGATTCTTTAATTAGGGAACTAACTAAAACTTTAAACTAATTGAAATGTTTGTATGATTATACTGAAATGACTTTTCTTGTAAAGTGTCTTGAGAAAATATGTTGTGAATCGGTGCTATATAAATAAACTGAATTGAATTGAAATTAAATTAATGTTCTTATTTCTTAGTTGTTAATTGTTGTTCTTAAGTTGTTAGTCACATGCACCCCCAGAAATTTACATTCTGCTCTCCACAGGAGTGTTCCTGATGTAGATTGGGGTGTGTCCAGGCTGTTTTTTTCTGAAGTCAAGGACAAGTTCTTTGTTTTGTTTTTTTCCACATTTAGATTGAGCTTGTTGTTACTGCACCAATCCACAAAAAGATTCACTTCTTCCCTGTAGTCCTTGTCACCAAGGACAACAAGAAGTCCAGTATCCAGTTTTGCGAGGAAGGCATTCAGTCCAAGTGGGCCCAGTTTGTCGATCTGATGTTGGGGGATTATTTTGCTGAAGGGCAAACTAAAGTCCACAAAGAGAATCTGGACCAGTGCATCTTCAATCTCCAGGTGTCCCAAAGCCAGATGGAGGACAATGGATGTAGCATCCTCAATGGAACGTTCGGTCAATATGCAAACTATAGTGGATTCAGTCATGGGGGGGAGAATGAAGGCTATGTGATCTTTGACCAGTCTCTCGAAGCACTTCATTATAATTGGGTTGAGTGCTACAGGTTGATAGTCATTGAGAGAGGTGACTATGGGTTTCTTGGGTACTGGAATGATTGCTGACGTTTTATAGCACTTCAGTCGGACAGCCTGACACAGGGAGGTGTGTTAGGATCTGTGTCAGTTGATCTGCACAAACCTTGAGTTTAGTCTTTTCAGTGCGCTGCAGATGTCCGTTGGGTCAAGACAGAGCGCCCTCTCATCCTTTATTTCTGCTGTCGTGTTGTTAAGTCCCTCAAAGCGACCAAAGTAGTTGTTGAGATCATTCAGGAATGCAATATTGTTGTCACGTAGCTGTGATGTTTCTGTAGTCGGTCACAGACTTGAAACCCTGCCACAGTCTTAGACAACATGTTTAATGCTGATTTTAGTTGGGATTCACATAATGTTCACACTTTTTTTAACTCTTCAGTACTCATTTTTAAGGGGTTTGCCAGGGAGAGGATATACTCCCTAGCAAAATTATTCACACTGTGTAAACTTTTTCACACTTGTCACATTAGAACCACAAACTTTCATATATTTTATGGGGATTTTAAATTATAAACAAAACTTAGTGCATAACCGTGAAGTGTAAGGAAAATAATAAATAGTTTTCAACATGTTTTACAAATAAAAATCCATATAAATGCAGCTTTTCTTTGAAGGCCTCAGAGGTTTGTAAGAGAATGTTGGTGAACAACCAGCATCAGAAAGACCAAGGAACACGGGAGGCAGACGGCAGACAGGTGAGGGAGAAAGTTGTGGAGAAGTTTAAAGGAGAGTTAGGGTATAAAATAGTGACCAAAGCGTTGAACAGCTCCCAGAGCTCTGTTTAATCCACCCACTGAAAATGGAAAGAGGCACACCCTCATAAATATGGACATATATGGAGTGGAATGAGTGTAACCTGGCTAATACTGTCAGAGAACATAATCAGAGGACCAGCTTAGAGGCCCATGGTAACTCTGGAGGGGCTGCAGAGATCCAAAGTTCAGGTAAGTGAATCTGTTGTCGGGGCAGTTATTAGTCGTACCCTCCTCACATCTCTCCCTAATGGAAGGGTGGCTAGATGAGCCCCTGTTGAAGGAAAAACCAAAAGCTGTTCTCTTTGCGGTTTGGCACAAACCATGTAGGGGACACAGCAAACATATTGAAGGAGACGTTCTGGTTAGATGAGAGCAAAAATAAACATTTCAGACACCATACAAAATACTAGATATGTGGAGAGAAACTATCATTGATCCTGATAACACTCTCCTCACAGTGAAACACAGTGGTGGCAGCATCACCATGGTCAGAAAGCATGGTCAGAGGAGAGGGGGGGACGATAAAGCTAAATATAGCGTTCTGGACAAAAATCTGCTTGGGGCTGCAATAGACTTGAGACTGTGGCAGAGTTTACTTTCCAGCAGCAAAATGACCCTAAACATACATCCAGAAGTACATTGGGATATTTTGGATCAGGGCATATTCATGTATTAGACTTATCAAATCCAAGTCCAAGACTAAGTTCCAACTGAGACTTCCAACTTGAGCTATTTTACAAAGAAGTATGGGCAAAAATCTCAGCATAGATGAGCAGCAGCTGTAACTGCAATAAAAAAGTGATTCTACTATTTACACAGTGGGTTTTAATACAAAAGTACATCAATTTGCCACTGTATGCGAGTCTTTCACACGTCTTATGAAAATGCATTGGTGTTTGTGGTGGTAACATAACCAAACATGAAGCATAAATATTTTTTGCAGTGCACTGTAAGTTTAATTGGATTGTTGCTACTTTAGCACCAGTTCTGGAAATCTATTTTATTGGTAAATTATTATTTACTTTTAAGAAGTCAAAAGCAAATGTCTCTCTATTGTGACTGCAAATGTATGAATGATTGACATGGCAGCTTCACTGAATAATGCTGAGACTCTAGAAGATGCCAAACTCATGCACTGCCCTCTCAAAAGCTGTGTGTGGGGTACTAATTACAATCCCCCTGTCTACAAAACAGCTTCCCCATTTTTCACCTGCCTAACATGCATACCAGCCTGACACGCACAGCCAACCATCTCTTTCTTTCCCTCAGCCCCCCTTCTGCTGACTGTGGTCTTGGTTCTTCTCTTTTCTTCCTGGTGTTCTCCCTGATTTGTGTGCATATGTGTGTGTGTGTGTGTGTGTGTATGTGTCTGTGTGAAGGGGGATTTTATTGACACTTTACTGATGGAGGGATGTCCATCTGATCCGCTGGCTGTCTCAGGTGTCCCTCAGCATCGCTCACAACACATCCGTCATCCTAAAGCTGCCCTGCAGCCCCAAAACACACTCAAACACACCACCACCATTCATACACAACTGCACAGATAAAATCGCTCATCTTAACACAGACACCGTGGAAACATCACAACAATACCCTGCCCACACACAGAAACACACACACATCCTCGTTAGTGCAATTCTCCATCTGGATGATGAGGAAGGAGGCCAAAGGAAGGTGAGCAAAGAGGGATACCCACACACATATACACACACGCAGACACAAACTAAGCCTAAGGGAGATTCCTTCAGACTACAGACCTACATACTGGGTGGCAAGATTCACACACACACAAGCTCAGTGAGCCTGGAGATGGAGGCACTGTGTCAGAGCAGGGTGATTGATTAAACCGATACCAGGAACAAATTATGGACTAGTAGTAAACCTAAGCTGCAACTAGTAAAATATCCATCTTGTGAGCGTACATGTGTCTGTGTAGCGGGGTGATAATTCCATCCAAGACCCGAGGGGTGACCCCAAAACACATACTGACCACCCTTCACTCCCAAAGCACGCCTGAGGCTGCACACAAGCCAAAACACACCGCACACAACCGCAGACACATACTTAGTGAAGCCACACGCAGTCACAGCCATCCTCCCCAACATACTCACATAATAGCTTTACTGAACGCAGGTGAGCAGCAGTTTTTCCTGCCTGATAGAATGAATAAAGATCTGGTTTGTGTGCTTGGAAGGAATTTACTATTTTTCTGCACATAAACTGGAGCTGCCATTTATTGTGAACGGGTAGTATATAGAAGTAACTGAATTAACAGAAAGTTTTCAGCTTTCTAAAAATAATAACAAAATCCTTTTTATAGTGTCTAAGAACAGGTCAAAGGGTCTCTTTAAAGCTACTTAGCCTTATCAGCTTCACTTGCTACAGTAAATATCTTGGATAGAAACGTATTATTAAAAACTAGCCGTGTTTTTTCTCATCAAAGTGAAGATCGTCTCAGAAAGTGTTTCCCAGCTGCACTGGTATGTTGCTTCATCTGGGGAAGTAAGTCTTAGATATTATTACAAATATAAAGGTGAGGACTTTATGCTTGATATTCCGGCCTATGTGGACTTGTAGATTTTTCTGTTAAATATGACTTCAAGTCATTCACGGAAAATTTGTCAGATTCTCAGATGTTTTTGTAGTCCATATGTAAAATATTTGAAAGAAAATGCAGCTTTGGAAGCTGTAATACCTAGGGGGAATGCTACTTGACTTGCTATTGGCTGCCATTTGCAAAGCAGCCAATCCAGGACCGCCTTTTTTTATATGCTGGTGCTGTCTAACTGTACCCCTGCGGCGCAACAGGAATGCAAAAATGTTTAGCTCACACATCCATTAATAATTATGATTAATAATTTTATATTAATTTAATTATTAATGAAGTTTCAGTTAATTTTCGTTAAACAATTCAGGGCACCACCCTTTTTAAAATGGACTCTTGAACCATACACCCAGTCTCTTATGAAGTTGTGAATTTGTGGGACAGCCTAATTGCACTCACACACTAGAATGAGAACAAACAACTTCTCTTCAAAGTATGAGAATTTATTTTCCCCCAAGAGTGGAAATAAGAAAGACTATAGACATTAGCTTCTGTGGTAGTACTTAGACGATGTTCAGCATATTAAAGCATATTAAGGTGGCATGTGAACTAATAATATAGGCCGTTCTATGCGTTTTTAGAGGAAGTCTCAAGTATTCACAGATTGTAGCTATTCGCACATGGCTGTGGTCCCCAATCCCAATATAATGTGCACTATATTTATACTTGGGAACATTTATTTTAATGTATGAAAGGAGGTTGTTTTTGAAATGTCCCTGTTGAGAAGAAAGGTCAACGAGGAGAGAATTCTTTGCATTGGTTGAAAACAATTAGTTATAACAGCAGCCACTGCAGCTTTTCATCATTTTTTAGGCAGCATTTGGGTAATCTAAGAAAAAGAAATGACACAAAGAATAAGGATTGTAAAAACTGAAAAGATTCCGACTGGTTAAACATTAGCCACTAACAACGCTAGATTTGACATCTACATTGGAGTTCCTATCAGCACTAAAGAGCTTTTTCAGTTTTGACAACATTCGATCGTCTCTAGTTCACAATCTAAAATCTTTAGACCAGTGGTTCCCAAACTTTCCAGCTTCTGACACAAACACCAACAATGTCAGAGGGTCGTGACCTCAACCTTGGTTGAGCTTGTGAGCGATTTTACTGAGTCAGTTAAAAAGTAAAAATAAATAGCAACACAATCACCTTCAAGAGCCAACATTTTGGCCATTATGTGGCTTTTATTTATTCAAGTCCTGGTTTTTTTTGTTTGTTTGTTTTTTACCTTTTACCTCATTTATAAAATGCATGATTTCTCATTGCTATTTTTCAAGAAGATGTCAAGACCCCACCATTTTTTGGGATTCATGATCCCTTCCTTCTGTTTGTGACACATTTTAAATCTGGGTTTTTTGCTATGGGACCACCTTGCATGAAATTCCCAGTACAAACACTGGTCAAACATGCACTTAATATTTCATGGATCCACATTTGAAAATTTGCAGCCATCTGGGGTTTTCTTCCCGACCTCTTCCTGAGACTTTTGCAGCATTTCTTCTATCCCTTTTCTCTCAGCCAATTTTCTGTCTGATTGCCGTTTAAAAAAAGATCACAGTCTCCGCAACATATAAAAAATTTTTTTAGAAGAATATTATTTTCTGAAATTTTACAAAAATCCAGTTTTGTGTTGTTTTTGTTAACCCAGTATCATGTTTTGTTTTATCTCATGAACTGGATTGTATAGCAACACCCCTAAATGCTGCCAAATGTATTAACCCTCTGTAGACTATTGTGGCATATTTGCCTCAAATCATCACACAGCCAGAATCTAGTGAGAGTTAGGGCCTAATTATACCTAATTTTGCTAATTTGCTAACTAAAATACGTAAATGTATATTTGGTGTGTGTGCTAAATTTGTCATGTTGGTATTAAGTTTTTTTGACCATCATGCAGAACACCACAGAGAAAACAGCAATAGTTTGAGATGTTTATTAAATAAGAATGGTGATAACGGAAGGAGGCGGGAACACTGTAGAAGGAAGTGGAGATGGTAGGAACTGCAGAAGGAGAGAATCCACAGGTGAGATAATGTTTTGAGGAGAGCAATGGTTAAATGAACTCAGGTGAAGCTTACTTGGAGGATGGAAGTCGGGCCGCCAGGGAGGAGAAGCTAGGAGTCTGGGAGGACTGCAAGAACTTCCTGCGATGAATCCAGAGATGATGTGTTGGTGAGGTCCAGGAGGGGAGAAGGTACTCAGAGGGCGGGCAGGCAGAGCACGAGAAAGTAAGGAGGACCACGGAGGAGCCAGGAGCTTTGAAGACTAACAGACAAAGGTAGAGAACCAGGGCTTCTTGTGAAGCAGGTGAACTGAGCACAATGAAACAACGAGGAATACCAGAAGGTATATAACACTCAGGCACTGAAGGTCTGAGATAAGACTGTTGTCAAGAATAAGAGACTTGGGCACCCAGGAGCAGTCCTCTGGACCATATCCCTCCCAATCGACTAGGTATTGCCACCCTCTACCCTGCCGACGGGAGTCAATGATTCGTCGGACCGCATAGGCAGGGTGCCCGTCGATGTCCAGGGCGGGTGGTGGGGAGTCGGATGGAGGGCACAAGGTGTTGGAACTGACCGGTTTAATGTGGGAGACTTGGAAAGTGGGATGAAAACGTAGAGATGGTGGGAGTTTGAGACGGATAGAGGTAGATTGTACCAACTGTTTGCTTGTTAAAATTTGACAAACGTTCCATAGTTACGCTAAAAACTGCACAACACCAGCAATAATAACAATACCAGGAAAATAAGTGAGCCTTGATTGGGGAGCTTCTGTCTCTTTCTGTCAGGTTTTGCAGATAGGACCCAGATGCAAACAGGTAAGATAAAGCTATTTATTTGAAAAGGCAAAACATAACAACCACTAATTAAATTCAGTTTATTTATAAAGCGCCAATTCACAACAGATGTAATCTCAAGGCACTTAATAAGAAGTCATTTCAATACATTTATACAAACATTCCAATGAGTTAAAAAGTTTCCTATTTAAGGAATCCCAGCAGATTGCGTCAGTCATTGGCGTGAGGTTGGGCAGACTTTCCAACCACAGCAATCCTTCAGCAATCCCTCATACTGAGCAAGCATGTAGCGACGGTGGAGAGGAGAAACTCCCCTTTAACAGGAAGAAACCTCCAACAGAACCAGGCTAGGTAGGAACGGCCATCTGCCACGACCGTCTGGGGGTTTGAGAAGACAGAGCAGAAACACAGAAGGAAAAGAAGATCTGATATAAGAGTACTTTCTATGTTACAGAAAGTAAAAAGTTGATAACAGGACACACTGGATGTTCAGCCACTGGGAGCACCATCCCAGTCGATGCCCCCCGTCCAACAGGGCATTGCAGCCAAGCAGGATACCAGACCAGGTATATCTTCTATGGAGAGAAAAACACAGAGAACACAAAGTTAACAGTCGAAATAGCAGCATGTACTGTAATACAACTGGAGAGTAGTAGTAGAAAAGGAAGTAACAGAGTGAAGAAGATTGGTGAGTCTGTCCTCCAGCAGTCTAGCTATAGCAGCATAACTACAGAGCTAGCTCAGGATGACCTAAGCCACACTAACTATAAGCTTTATCAAAAAGGAAAGTTTTAAGCCTGGCCTTAAAAGTAAACAGAGTGTCTGCCTCATGGACTAAAGCTGGTTCCACAGGAGAGGAGCCTGATAACTAAAAGATCTGCCTCCCATTCTACTTTTAGAAATCCTAGGAACTACAAGTAAACCTGCAGTCTGAGAGCGAAGTGCTCTGTTGGGAACATATGAAACAATTAGATATCTGATGTATGATGGAGCATGATTATTAAGGGCTTTGTATGTAAGAAGAAGGATCTTAAGTTCTATTCTGGATTTAACAGCGAGCCAATGAAGGGAAGCTAAAACAGGAGAAATGTGATCTCTCTTTTTAATATTCATCAGAACTCTTGCTGCCGCATTTTGGATCAACTGAAGTCTTTAAATGGCATTTTGTGGACTACCTGATAGTAAAGAATTACAGTAGTCCAGCCTTGAGGTAACAAATGCATGGACTAGTTTCTCAACATCACTCCTGGACAGGATGTTTCTAATTTTAGCAATATTCCGCAGGTGAAAGAAGGAAATCTTAGAAACCTGTTTAATATGGGATTTAAATGTCAAGTCTTGGTCAAAAATAACGCAGAGGTTCTTTACGTTATTACTGGAGGCCAATTTAATGCCATCCAGATGAAGTGATTGACTAATCAGTTTCTTTTTTAGAACTTCTGGTCCAAAGACAGCAACTTCTGTCTTGTCAGAATTTAAAAGAAGAAAGTTTAGATTCATCCATGTTTTTATATCTTCCAGACATGCCTGTAATCTACCTAACTGACTGGGTTCATCAGGATTTATGGATAAATATAGTTGTGTATCATCAGCATAGCTGTGGACATTTATCCCATGCTGTCTAATAATTCTACCAATTGGGAGCATATATATGGTGAAAATAATTGGTCCAAGCACAGAACCCTGTGGAACTCCACAAGTAACCCTTGAGAGTGAAGAAGATGTATCATTTAGATGAACAAACTGGAATCTGTCAGACAAATATGATTTAAACCAGCCTAGTGCTGTGCCTTTGATCCCTGCAACATGTTCAAGAGAATATTGTGATCGACTGTGTCAAAAGCAGCACTGAGATCTAACAAAACCAGAACAGACACCAGTCCATTATCTGAGGCCATGAGAATATCATTAGTAACCTTCACCAGTGCTGTTTAAGTGCTATGATGAGCTCTAAAACCTGACTGAAACTCTTCAAACAGCTCGTAAACTGTTCAGATGCTCACAGACTTGATTAGCAACAATTTTCTCAAGAATTTTGGATAAGAAAGGAAGGTTAGATATAGGTCTGTAATTCACTAAGTCATCTTGATCAAGGGAAGGTTTCTTGAGTAAAGGTTTAATTACAGCTATTTTAAATTCTTGTGGTACGTATCCGTTTACTAAGGATAGATTAATCATATCCAAAATTGGGCCAGGAACCAAATGGAACACTTCTTTAAATAATTTGGTTGGGATTGGGTCCAACATACAAGTTGAAGGTTTAGATGAGGCTAATATTTTTGATAATTCCAAAAGCTCGACTGAATCAAAACAGCCTAAGCACAAATGAGATTCTACAGTTCATTCCGATGCTGCCTCATTTACTGAGGAAGAAGTAATCATGTTTGGGAGGATGCCAATGATTTTATTTTTAATATAATTTATTTTATGTATGAAGAATCCCATAAAATCATCACTGCTAAGAGCTGGGGGAATAGCTGGCTCAACAGAGCTATGACTCTGTGTAAGTTTGGCAACTGTACTAAAAAGAAACCTAGGATTGTTTTTATTCGCCTCCATAAATGATGAAAAATATGCTTTTCTAGCTTGTCGAAGGGTCTTTTTATACAGCAGTAGACTGTTATTCCAGGTTAAATAGGAATCCTCTAGATGTGTAGAGCGCCATTTTCTCTCCAACTTCCTAGTATTCTGCTTTAAAGTATGCAACTCTGCGTTAAACCAAGGAGTCAGCCTCCTATGGCTAGCCACTTTCTTTTTTAAGGGGGCTACACTATCTAATGCCAAATGCAATGAGGACATAACGCTGTGAACCAGACCATCCATTTCTGAAGGTTTAGAGATAGAATTGCTGCCATCCACTGTGTTACTCTGAGACACTGAGGAAAGTAAGAATGGCACAGATTCTTTAAAAATTGTTAAAGCATTGTCTGATAAAGCTCTACTATAATGAAATTTTCTTTCAGATTTAAGATGGTCAGTTAAAGTAAATTCAAAAGTTATTAAAAAGTGGTCAGACAGGACCGGGTTATGTGGGTGGACTGTTATTTCCTCACACTCAATACCCTATGTCAGTACAAGGTCCATAGTGTGTTTGCCCGAGTGGGTCGATCCCTGTACTTTTTGAGTAAAGCCAATTGAGTCTAAAATAGCACAAAAGGCTGCATTTAGGCTATCACTTTTAGTATCCACATGAATATTGAAGTCCCCCACTATAATGACCCTATCAGTATTTAATACTAAATCAGATAAAAAAAATGTGAGATCTGATCCAAGAACTGAGAGTAAGGGCCTGGTGGACGATACAAAACCACAAACAAAAATGGTCTTAATGTTTTGCAAGTTGGATGAGGAAAATTAAGGGTTAGATGTTCAAAGGAACTGTAGCTATCAATTGGTCTGGGACTAATTAGTAAATCAGAACGAAAACTGGTTGCAACTCCTCCTCCTCGCCCAGTATTTCTAGGAATGCGAAAATTTAAATGACTGGAAGGAGTTGACTCATTTATACTGACATAATCCTCTTGCTGCAACCAGGTTTCTGTGAGACAAAGCAAATCAATGTGATTATCACAAATCAAGTCATTTACTAACAAAGTCTTTGAGGAGAGACATCTTATGTTTAATAAACCACATTTAATAGATTTATTTTTCTGTTCAGTCAAAGTCGTATTTATCTTTATGAGATTTTCATAATTTGCTTTTGTTGGCTTAACTTTTAATCCATTTAATTTTGTCCGTGGGCACGACACTGTTGCTATAGGGTAATGGGTAGGTAACAGTACATAAGCAACTGAGAGGTGGGTTAAACTACGACTCTGCTTCCTCAGTGTTTTGGAGGACTAATAGATTCGGCCATATTCCTAGAAAGAAGAGCTGCTCCATCCAAAGTGGGATGGATGCCGTCTCTCCGGATCAGACCAGGTTTTCCCCAAAAAGTTCGCCAGTTATCAATGTAGCCCACATCGTTTGCAGGACACCACCTAGACAACCATTGATGGAATGCCAGCATGCGGCTAAACATGTCGTCACTGGTCCGATCAGGCAGGGGACCAGAAAAGATTACTGAGTTTGACATTGTTTTGGCAAACTTAGACACCGAAGCAACACCAATTTTAGTGACCTCCGATTGGCGTAACCGGGTGTCATTACCGCCAGCGTGAATAACAATCTTCCTGTATTTTTGCTTATCTTTAGCTAGCAGTTTCAGGTAGGATTTGATGTCGCCCGTTCTGGCCCCTGGCAAGAATTTGACTATGGTCAATGGTGTCTCTAATGTTTCTGACATTGGAGCTGCCAATTACCAGGGTCGGCTTCTCAGCGGGTGTGTCACTGAGCGGGGAAAATCTGTTAGAAACGTGGACGGGTTGGTGGTGGCCCGTGGGGTGGGTCCTAGAACTATGCTTCCTACGCATCGTCACCCAGCCGGCCTGAGGTCCCGGCTGCGCGGGCTCTACCGGAGGACAGCTAGGGGGTTCTATCCTTGTTGGCCCCGCGATGGCTAATGGGCTTCGGCTATCTGCTGGTTTTTCAACAGCACGGAGCTGTGCTTCTAATTCTGATACCCTCGCCTCCAAAGCTACAAAAATATTACATTTATTACAGTTACCATTATCACTAAAGAAGGCAGGAAAATAACTAAACATCTGACACAGAGAGCAAGAGAGAAGAGAAGGGTTAGAGACAGGAGAGAGAAGAGTAGCCATAGCCGCAATGAAGCTAAGCTAACTGAGCTAGCGAGACCTTACCACCCCAAGAAAAGCTGTGTGAAACACAAGGAGTTCCCAAAACATAAAGTACACCACCACAAAACGTGTGTTTTAGTGTGCTTGTGTGTTAAAATAACTTAGGGGCTGTTTACACGACAACGTTTCTTAGCAAAACGGAGGATTTTCTCTCCGATTCGGCCTCTCGTTTACACGACAACGGGAAAACGGGGGGCGAAAACGCAGCTTTTGGGAAACGGCTTCCAGAGTGGAGAGTTTTGAAAACGCTGAGGGATTCGTTGTCGTGTAAACGCAAGCTGGAGACTTTTGAAAACGATGACGTCACTGCCAGCCACCTACGGACATGTTGCACTTGCGCATTCCACCTTTCTACAGAAAAACAACAACAATGGCGGATCCAGGTATGCGGTTACTGCTGATGCAGCTTCTGAAGTTATTTGGTCGCATACAGTACGTGCGTCAAATAATCAATATGCCTTTATTTGAGCGGAGAACTACAAGAAGACCGCCATTGTTGGGTATCATGAAATGTTTCTTTTCCGGGTTGTGAGGGGGAAACCTTGGAAAACTGCATACACGGGGCACACTGCCATCTAAAGGCAGGGCATATGTACTACATCGTTTTCCATCGCGCGCCCTGTCGTGTAAACGCAGTGCGTTTTCACCCGCGTATTCAAAGAAAAACGGCAACGTTGTCGTGTAAACAGCCCCTTAGAGATGCCTCAGCACAGAGAAAACAAGATCAATTCAAGTGAGTCTGAACACCAAACAGCTCCACGGAGCACAACAGTGACAACAGGAAATGATGCATTACGGCTTACCCCGTCACAGAGTACCAACCAACACTGCCTCCAGTGGAGTCCTTGTTAGTTAAAGTGTAACTGAACCCCCTGAAAAATCATAACCCCGCCCCCAGACCACATTTAAAAAATTTTACAAAGTGGGCAGTGCCAGGAAGTACGGAGAGGTATGGCCAAGTGTTGAGGAAAAGCGGAGGGGGGAACGTGGAGGTGTGTTCAGGAGGACAGTGACAGCTAGCTTAATCTGACACTGAAACATGGACAGTTACCAAAGCGACGTTGGCAGTTTTGCGACTGATCGATCTGATCAACATTCATCTGTTTTGAACGTTAGCCTATGTTAGCATTACCACTCAGAGACTGGACTCCTCCTGTCTTCCTCTGCCTCAGCAGGACCGAGCTCGGACGGTGCTTACTTAGCGCCCTGAGCCAGCGGATCTCCTCCGTCGTAACAAGAGATAAAGGAGTAGAGGGAGGCTTTATGGAGCCCAGCGGCCGCGAGCCATATCAATTCGAGCCGCTGGCTCGGGGCGCTGAGTCAGCGCTGCCTGAGGCTGCCGCTGCTGCTGAGGCTGCCGCTGCTGCTGAGGGGGAGAGAGACCGGAGGAGTCCAGTCTCTGAGTGGGAATGCTAACATAGGCTAACGTTCAAAACAGTATGTTCGCTATGCTAACTAAGTGCTAATGTGATAATAATGGTAACCTGAATAACGCAATCCAACTCCAAACTCGCCATGGGGGGGCGGTATGTCTGATAGTTTTATACCCAAACCCACGGGAAGTGAGACCCATGGTCTGTGAGACCCATGGTCTGTGAGACCATGGCTGCTGTGACACAGTCGATGCCTGTGACAAAGAGATGTACCGCTCTCCGCCAATCACAAAATTCAAATGCAGTAGCCCCAGTTCAACCCTAAGAGGGCAGCACTAAGATGTTTTTAGACCAAAAAGTGTAGAATTAAACAAGTTTACACCAAAATGTAAAAAAATCCCCAGAAACTGAAAGACTGCATTGGTAAAGACCCATTTATACAGTTCAGAAGCAAAAAAAAGTTGTTTGGGGTTTTAGTTACTCTTTAATGTTTACGAATAGGGACTTATGGCTAAGGGAACACGAGGGCAGAAAGACGGAGAATCCAGTGAGTTTTGATAGAATGAGAACTGCTTAAATACTGAGGGGTGAGAACATGACAATGGGATCAGTGGAAACAGAAGGAGGTAAGAATTAGAGCAGAGAGATTGGAATGAAATGCAGCTGGGCAGGGGGGAAGAATGGCAAGGAGGAAACAGAGAAGAAAACAAAAATCTAAGTCTAAAAGCATAAGAGAAGAGTAGACAGAAAACAATCTATAAATGCATAAGGAAAAACTAATACAGATGAGTAACTAAGAATGATGAAATCAACGGAAATAAAAAAGGTGACTAAGAGAAACAAACTTAACAGGAAGGAGGGGAGGAAAGCAGAACAAAAGGAGAACATAGGTATAAGCACTAGGTAAAGGGAAACCCTGATCAATAAACAATCTAATGAGAGAAAAGAGAACTGACAGAGTGAACTGAATGAAGATTCAAATCTAACACGGTAAAAGTACAAAAACACAAATAACTAAGGATCATGAGACATACGTGCTGGACTGCTTTTATTGCTCTGAGATTTTAATCACTTGTTGTTGATTCAAGCCTTTGTATCTTTCATCCCTGACACTTGCGCTGATACCTTCGGTAAGCTGCACTGCGGCGTTTGACTCCATGTGTGGAAGAACTGTTTGTTTTAGGATTGAGACTGGATTAGTGAAATTGAGACAAAACAAACCAGGCACAAACGTTGACACCATTATGACTCCTCTACATCTGAGGAACTCTTTTAGGGGGAAAAACACGTAGTGTAGTAGAAAGTTATGTTACTGATGAGGCTGATTGTTCAAAAAACAACACAAGAAGCTACAGATCGTGCCAGTGATGACATGAGTACTGAATGTTAATTTAATAAATGTAACGGTGAAAAGGATTACTGCAAATAGCTACTGTAATATGAGTCTCAACATATTGTGTTGTTTTGTAAGACTTGTTATTGGTGGTATGGGTCTGTTGATATAATATATTGTAAGCACAGAGATATAAATAGATGGGGACATTTTAAGGTAACATGTTTCACAAATGTAAAACTGCATTTTAAAGTATACTGATTAGGTTTGATTAGATCTACAGCATTTTCAATTTTGTATTAGCAATGATTCGATGCAGTGAAAATTGATTAAAAACTATGAAAAGCCCCTTGAGTTTTGGGCCAATGGGAAACTTCAAAGTAAATGTTAACTTTAGCTTTATTAGCAGCTAACAGCCGAGGCTTTCTCCCAGAGTTCACCAGCGGTTTGGGTCTTGTTTATCACTCTATCACCATTTTGTTTTTTCTAACCAAAATGATGCCAAAAAAATGTTTTTGTAACCAAGTGATGTTGGCTAGACCAATAAACAGACTTTATTAGCCAGCTCTGAAAACACAACAGAGAAACTCAGGAACTTTCACACTTCAGAGTAGGGTCCTAAACATGCAAGTTGTGCTGTTTCATAGACAGAGACAGACTTTCTGAGTCAGCCATCAAAACCTGATCAATCTTTGGAGTTAAATGATGCCAAGTTGTCTTTTGAGTAAAGCTCTGCAACACTCAATTTTTTTTGTTTTTCACGTGTTTAAGAGAGTTTAAGTCTTCAGTAACTCGCATTTCTTGGATTGACAACTTGTTTTCAAATCCAAAGTGAAGAACCTCCAATAACCAAAGTGGTTGGAAACAGGGCCACTGTCTCTGTGCTATCCTACAATTAACCTGTGTGGCTAAGGGGTGAAAGGGAGTCACATCTCTGTGAAGATATTGTAGTTTCCAGTGGCAATAAAAATGACAAAACGTGTCAGACCAAGACAGAGCGTCTTATTATCTACAAATTTTCTTAGCAAGTACACATAACTGTTGAGTATTTAATATGATTTTTCTCTTCAAGCGTTAGTAGACTGTTTTACTTTTTATTAATTATTGATATTGAAATATAAAAGTCCCCCCTTCTTCTAAAGTGCAGTAACTACCTCAATGGAGAGGCAGACTTCATGCTTGAGATGGAATTATTTGATTAAAGATTATTATTATCAATGACACTGGTTGGGTTATGAAAACTAGTTCATAGCTGACAGCATCAAGAAATTAACTATATTGTAGCATCAAGAGCAATCAATGAACAAGCATAAAAATCAAGCCATTCTAAAGGTAAAACATTTTTTTACTTGTTCCACTTGTAAACTATTGTTTCTATTATTTAAAGGTATGTCAAGGTTTATAACTATGTTGAACACTTGATTGCAGTTTTCCAAAAAATGTTCCTTCCTGTCCTAATTTCCATACTATTCCCAGATTTACGTATCTACATGTTCTCATCAGTTTTTTTTTGACACTGTGGGCATTTGAGGACAAAACATTTGCCTAGTTGGGTTTTATCTGTTATTTTATGTTGTTTTTTTGTGACAAATAATAAAACAACATACTGCCAAAGCTGGCTTCCCATTTGTCAGTTTGCTAAATTCACTACTTTACTGTTGTTTTGGATTGGGTTGTGAGAGTTTTTCTTTTTTTCTCTGGTAATTAGAAAATTAAAATAGATAATTTCAAATCTTTAAAACTTGGAAAATATAAACTGGAATTCTGAAGATAAAACTCCTTCAATGCCCAGTTCTGGAACAGTGAAACTTTAATTTAATGAAATTTCCAAGGTAGGAATGTTTTTCATTTATTTTTTATCCCTGCAAACTCACCGTTCAACAACCTAGGTCCTTAAAATAAAAAGCTGTTTAGTGTGTGCGTGATTTAAAGACACAAGCGGTTAATGAGTTGGACAAAAACTTGTGTTGATGTGGCAAACCACATTTAAGTCATCATCTAAAATCTAAAAATATCAATTCCATTCAGTTCAGCTCAATTTGGTATATTTATATAGTGCCAATTCACTCGTCATCAAAAGACACTTTACAAATAAACCTCATCTAATTTATATACAGAAATACAGAACCAATCATGCAGAAGAATTCATAGTCAACTACTTACATTCCGATTTGATCCTAGTTATCAAACAATGCAGTCAAGTTCAGTTTATTATTCAAATTGGTAAAAAGATTTATATTGAATAAAACCTATCACATTGCATCAAGTCACTGACTTGCAGTATTCACTACGCCTGGAAATACAGCTGTAACTTAAAGTGCTGGAGAACGTAGTTCATGCAACTGGCACTATAGAGAAAAGAATTAAGATCTTTAACCAGCATAACAGATTAAAGGCAGATGTTGTCTTATTAAGAAACTCATAAATATACCTCAGCTGCAGATGATCTGAAATCACCTGAGTTTCATAATCTGTTTTCTGCATACTATAACTCTAGACAAAGTGGAGTAGCAATATTAATAAATAAAAAAGTTAATTTATACAGTATTAGACATACACTCAACAAAAATATAAACGCAACACCTTTGTTTCTGCTCCCATTTTTCATGAGATGGACTTAAAGATCTAAAATTCATTCCAGATACACAATATTACCATTTCTCTCAAACATTGTTCACAAATCAGTCTAAATGTGTGATAGTGAGCACTTCTGCTTTGCTGAGATAATCCATCCCACCTCACAGGTGTGCCACATCAAGATGCTGATCTGACATCATGATTAGTGCACAGGTGTACCTTATACTGCCCGCAATAAAAGGCCACCCTGGAATGTGCAGTTTTTTGCTTAATTGGGGGTCTGGGGACTCAGAACCAGTCAGTATCTGGTGTGACCACCATTTGCCTCATGCAGTGCAACACATCTTCTTTGCATAGAGTTTATCAGATTGTCAATTGTGGCCTGTGGAATGTTGGTCCACTCCTCTTCAATGGCTGTGCGAAGTTGTTGGATATTAGTGGGAACTGGTACACGCTGTCGTATACGCCGGTCAAGCACATCCCAAACATGCTCAATGGGTGACATGTCCGGTGAGTATGCTGGCCATGCAAGAACTGGGACATTTTCAGCTTCCAAGAATTGTGTACAGATCCTTGCAACATGGGGCCGTGCATTATCTTGCTGAAACATGAGGTGATGTTCATGGATGTATGGCACAACAATGGGCCTCAGGATCTCATCACAGTATCTCTGTGCATTCAAAATGCCATCAGTAAAATGCACCTGTGTTCTTCGTCCATAACAGATGCCTGCCCATACCATAACCCCACCACCACCATGGGCCACTCGATCCACCACATTGACATCAGCAAAGCGCTCACCCACATGACGCCACACACGCTGTCTGCCATCTGCCCTGAACAATGTAAACCGAGATTCATCCGTGAAGAGAACACCTCTCCAACGTGCCAGACGCCATCGAATGTGAGCATTTGCCCACTCAAGTCTGTTACGGCGACGAGCTGGAGTCAGGTCAAGACCCCGATGAGGACGACGAGCATGCAGTTGAGCTTCCCTGAGATGGTTTCTGACGGTTTGTGCAGAAATTGTTTGGTTATGCAAACCAAATGTTTCAGCAGCTGTCTGAGTGGCTGGTCTCAGACGATCTTGGAGGTGAACCTGCTGGATGTGGAGGTCCTGGGCTGGTGGGGTTACATGTGGTCTGCGGTTGTGAGGCCGGTTGGATGTACTGCCATATTCTCTGAAACGCCTTTGGAGACGGCTTATGGTGGAGAAATGAACATTCAATGCACGAGCAACAGATCTGGTTGACATTCCTGCTGTCAGCATGCCAATTGCACGCTCCCTCAATGCTTGTGGCATCTGTGGCATTTTGCTGTGAGACAAAACTGCACATTCCAGGGTGGCCTTTTATTGTGGGCAGTATAAGGTACACCTGTGCACTAATCATGATGTCAGATCAACATCTTGATGTGGCACACCTGTGAGGTGGGATGGATTATCTCAGCAAAGCAGAAGTGCTCACTATCACACATTTAGACTGATTTGTGAACATTGTTTGAGAGAAATGGTAATATTGTGTATCTGGAATAAATTTTAGATCTTTAAGTCTATCTCATGAAAAATGGGAGCAGAAACAAAGGTGTTGCGTTTATATTTTTGTTGAGTGTAGTTAAAGATCCAGAGGGTAGATTTATGATAATAAAACTATCCATTTACCACCAAAAGTTATGTATTGTCAGTATACCCTCACTAGCCACTTTATTTGGCACACCTCTCCAACTGCTCGTTAATGCAAATTTCTAATCAGCCAAATCACATGGTGGCAACTCAATGCTTTTAGGCATGTAGACATGGTCAAGATGATCTGCTGCAGTTCAAACCGAGCATCAGAATGGGGAAGAAAGGTGATCTAAGTGACTTTGAACGTGGCATGGTTGTTGGTGCCAGACGGGCTGGTCTGAGTATTTCAGAAACTGCTGATCTACTGGGATTTTCACAAACAACAATCTCTAGGGTTTACAGAGAATGGTCGGAAAAAGGGAAAATATCCAGTGAGCGGCAGTTCTGTGGGCAAAAATGCCTTGTTGATGCCAGAGGTCAGAGGAGAATGGCCAGACAGGTTCGAGCTGATAGAAAGGCAACAGTAACTCAAATAACCACTCGTTACAACGAAGATATGCAGAAGAGCATCTCTGAATGCACAACACGTCGGACCTTGAGGCAGATGGGCTACAGCAGCAGAAGACCACACCAGATGCCACACCTGCCAGCTAAGAACAGGAAACTGAGGCTACAATTCACACAGGCTTATCAAAATTGGACAATAGAAGTTTGAAAAAATGTTGCCTGATCTGATGAGTCTTGATTTCTGCTGCGACATTCGGATAGTAGGGTCAGAATTTGGCATCAACAACATGAAAGCATGGATCCTTCCTGCCTTTTATCAACGGTTCAGGCTAGTGGTGGTGGTGTAATAGTGCGGGGGACATTTTCTTGGCACACTTTGGGCCCCTTAGTACCAATTGAGTATCGTTGCAATGCCACTGACCATGTCCATCCCTTTATGACCACAGTGTGCCCATCTTTTGATGGCTACTTCAAGCAGGACAATGCGTCGTGTCATAAAGTCCAGGTCATCTCAGACTGGTTTCTTGACCATGACAATGAGATCACTATACTCAAATGGTCTCCACAGTCACCAGATCTCAATCCAATAGAGCACCTTTGGGATGTGGTGGAACGGGAGATTTGCATCATGGATGTGCAGCCGACAAATCTGTAGTAACTGCGTGATGCTATCCTGTAAATTTGGACCAGAATATCTGAAAAATGTTTCCAGTACCTTGTTGAATCTATGGCACAAAGGATTAAGGCAGTTATGAAGGCAAAGGGGGGTCCAACCTGGTATTACCAAGGTGTACCTAATAAAGTGGCCAGTGAGTGTATACGGCCCAAATTTTGATGACCCCTCATTCTTTCATTCCTTCTTCTCTGCAATTTCTAAATACTTGGATTGCTCACTTCTTCTTGGGGGCGACCTCAACTTTGGTTTAAATGAAGAAATTGACAGGCTCAGTACAGCAGGGACTCAGCGCAGCTGGCAATCTATAGATATAGTTAAGCAGTACATGAGTGATTATGGACTTTGCGATGCATGACGATCTCTTCATCCCAATGATAGGAAATATACTTTTCTCTCAAATGTCCACCATTCTTATTTTCGAATGGATTATCTTTTAGTCAGCAGCTCCCTGTTGACTGACATTTCAGACACTGAGATACACACTATAGCTGTTAGCAATCATGCTCCTGTTTCTTTAACTCTGGTAAATAAGAAAGGAATTGCACGAAGCAAAAATTGGAGAATTAATACTGCTTAAGGATGAAGATTTTATTAAATATTTCGAAAAAGAGTGGGCTTCATATTTGGAGTATAATGACCTCCCTGGTATTTCTCCATCCATTCTCTGTGAGCCAGGAAAAGCTGTGCTTAGAGGTAAAATAATCTCATTCTCATCAAATAAAAGGAAAATAGAAAACAAACATATTCTGGAGTTAGAAGAAACTATTAAATCATTAGAAACCTCCCTGGATGTGGAGAGACTGGGCAAAATCCGTAAAGCAAAGCTAGAATTAAATGAAATTATTAATAAACAGACCCAGTTCTTAATTTAAAGACTTCGGATAGAAAACTTTGAACAAGGTAATAAATCAGGTAGATTTTTGGCAACCAGCTTAAAATAAATAAAGAGAAAAACGACAATATCTGCTCTTAGGGACCAGACCGGGAATACAGTATATGATCCTGAAAGAATAAACTCCATTAAATAATTTTACAAGGCTTTATACTCACTGGAGATAAACCCATTAGATCATGAAATCGAACAATTCTGGATGAAATAAAACTTCCTATTGGATAGTCAAGCGATGGCCCTGGATTCACGCTAACAGCGGGTGAACTCCAGGAGGCCCTCCAAAGCATGCCCAATAAAAAGGTTCCAGGCCCAGATGGATTTCCAGGAGAGTTCTATAAGGAATTCTGGAATATTCTGGCCCCAACATTCCACAGAATGCTGCAGGAAACCTAGGAAAATGGCAGAATTCTGCCAAATATGAATTCTGCCTACATTAGTATTCTACTAAAATCAGATAAAGACCTTTGTTTCCTACCAGCTATCGTCCCATATCCCTCATTTATGTTGATCTTAAAATAATCTGCAAAGCCCTCGCAAAAAGGATAAAGTAACCCCTCTTATAATACATCCTGACCAAAACTGGTTTTATAAAAGGGAGACATTCACCCACAAATTCATATAGATTAATAGATTTAATAGATTATTCTGACTGTAAAAACATTGAAACTAATATATTAGCCTGCCTTGGCGTAGCCGGTTTCTGGCGGTGCTCGTGGGCTTGTCACTGCAACCCATCGGGCCCATGCATTGTAGCTGCTGGATGTTCCCCTGGGGTTCTTCTCTGTTCCTCTCTTGGGGATGTGGTCAGCCCTGCACTGGTCCGCCCGGGGCTCCTGGGCTCTAGGGGTCCTTTGGGTTCCTGTGGCTCCAACCTCCTTCATGTCTGCATTGATTCCTGGGAGGCGGATTGTTGGCTCCTCACCCCAGCTATTGAACACTCGTATGGAGAAACATAATATGCACCGGCATGCTCATACACACACACACAGGTGTGGGGATTTTGGTGTTTACAGATACATTCTTGGACTTAGGTTATCATTACCAGCTCTTGATTAATCGGTACCCTGAGCTTTTCAGTGATGCTCTTATTGTATTTATATATCTATTTGCGGGTTGTGGTTGTGTAATTCTCAGTTTGCATTGTTTCATTTGTTTTGTCGTCGTTGTTTTTCTTTTTCTCTCCCTGCCGTCCTGCTGGTGTGGAGGGAGACTGTCATGTTTTCTTGTGTTTTCTTTGTTCCCCATCCTTCCTTGTATCTTCAGCTCACCCTCTCCCTCTTAACCTTTTTTCCCTACCTCTCTTCATTTACTTTCTTTCTTCCCCTTTATTTTCTGTCCCTGTGTCCCTGGCGCATCGGAAAGAAAAAACCTACAGTAATTTCTAATAAAGATTTCATACACATATATATTAAGCGGAATGCTATAGCAAAAGCTGTAGTGCTCCACTTGTGAAAGTAAATCTGCCGGGCTTCTACTTGGTACTCAGACACCAATTCTGAGCTCCACACTGCCAGACAGGACGTGTAAACAAAAAAGAACATAGGCACTGTTATCATGTAAGATGTACTGTATATCCACTACTAATTGGGACATGTTTTTTCATGTCCCTCCAACAGCAGTTAATGTTTTTCATAAAGGCTGCATTTGTGTGCATTTTCTGTGAAAGGCAACAGTTTAAAAACAAATAAGACAGACTCAATGAATATGGAAGCAAAAGGTCCAGAGTCGGTGATCAGATCTCTTCCGCTGCTTATGATCAGATAGCATGCAGAGCCACACAGAGATTCAACACGGACCACATCTGCATAGCATATGACCTGCAACCACGCCATACAGTCCTGTAGAGCTGCCAGAGACCGTCGGGCTTTAATACCCTTCTACAAAGGAAAGAGAATCAGCATGAGGGAGACAACAAGACATGAGAGATGGGGCTGTAGCAGTGGTATATGGAAAAGAAGAGGCAAAATGACAGCACACGACTAATATCACTTTTAGATGTGTGATGAATTTGTCTAGCGGATGCATTGTGTAAGCATGAATGTGTTGCTTCAGTTATTCCTTCCAGATGATGATATTACACTGTCTGCTGATCATGTGACTTACAGGATGATTTGTTGTGATCTAACCTGCACTTATATACCCACCCTACATCCTCCATGCCATCATTCTTCTTTACGGGCCTCATCAAATAACCTCTAATCCCTCCTCCTCATCCAAACTGCCAACGGAGAGACCGCCTGGAAGCCATCATTTTGACAGAGGAGCACCTAGGAGGTTTACCAGGCTACGGTCTGTGCGTACACATGTGAATAAATGAATCCATGCATTGGCAAATTGTAACATGCATTTTCTGTACACAACATGTTGTTCCGTATCTGTCAGACCGGAAACAGGTCCCTCCTCCTGCCAGTAAAGTCCCATTAATCACCCATGAAGCCCCAAAGCACACCAGCCAGACTGGATGGGACTGTACGTCTGTAACTCTAAACCACAATGCCTCGCTGCTCATGAACATTGCCTGTCCTCCATCGATCATGCATCTGGATCCCATTGTGTCATGCCCCAACATCAGACAGTCTCTGGAGTACATGGAACAAAAAGAGGGAAAGAAGGGCACTCCGATTACTGGTAGAGTGATTAATCATAAACACATTGGTAACAGGATGAGGTAATGACAGAGTTGGACCACAGGGCAGAATGATAATGCTGCCTCCTTTTGGATTTGAGGTGTCAATATTACTCTAACACTGAAGGCTTGAGGCCAAGGGGTCAAAATGAGACCTGGGTTAATGTGGACAATGAATTCATGCTTTCCACTGGCAATCAGAGAGTTAATTTAGGTTAATGCAGGTAAGGTTTGATGCTGATGCTTTTTGATAGCTTCCTCTACACCAAATGCCTGGTTATCATTGGCAAAATGAAGCACAAGAAAATTATTTTCATGCTGAAAGTAACCACTAGTGAACGCCTGGCAGGTTACTGTGTTGGGTACCACTGAGTCAGTAATTATCCCTCTATGGAACAATGATGCCCTCAGCCAACACTTTTATTCTTGCCTGACATATCTCCACAATGTATCTCTTTAAATTATGTAATTCATTACAGAAGGAAAACCACAAGGAATCAATAACAATGCTTTAGCTTGTCACATGACTTTGAGGAAACCATATTCAAACCCTTGTTTGCAGACCTAGGCAACATATTTTCTGACCGTTTTCCATCTGGACATAATACAGTATATTCAACCTAAAAGGTGAGTACAGTAAACCTTTTAAAATTAATTTGCTGATTAAATGATGGTAACTTGCTCAAATCCAACTATCCATCAAGTAACAAAATATTATTAAGGGCTTAAAGAGGAAAAAGAGAAGTTGTGAAGAAGACAAGGCATCAGTGGTCAGTGGTTTCCCCACTGCCATTGTTTGAGTGGTATGTACACAACCGTCTAAAAGGGACAATGGGACATGTTTCACTTGAAGTTAGTGGCTGCAGACTCGAAAGACAACAGTAACAGAACAGGCAGCAGCATCGGATGCCCTTTTCTGATGACCAAACACAGTAAAGCAAAGTGTTATCTTTACCAGAAAATTGTTTTCAAATCCTGGTCAGACATGCTTCTAAAAGAGTAGACATTGGTGTGTTTTGAAGTTTTAGCTAAGTTTTACCAAAGCAGACAGCCAATAACAATGAAAATGGAAGGTTATAGTGGGATGCTAATGTGTCCACTATAGTGGTTTTTGGAAAATTAAAGTATGTGTAGGAAGACATTGTTGCTGTTCCATACTTTAATGTGCCATAGAACACATTTTGTGTTTTCAACTGTATACCTTCTTTCTTTAGAATATTCCATTCTAAAGGTTAATCTACATGAATGTTCTCTTTGCCTCCCTTTAAAGAAAACTGCATGCAAGCAATTTATCATGGAAAAACACTTACTGGGACTCAGAGCCAAATTCCTCCCAGATTCCCTCCATGACAGTTCTGTAACATGGCAGGAAAGGAAGAGAGCCGCTGACAGTTAGAACTTATAAAAGTGAAGAATGTCTGTAAAAGTGTCTTGTGATTTGCCTGAGGCTTTCCTGATGCTGGACCCAAGACAAAACTCTATCCATTTCTTCTTTGTCCATCTGCCTCACATCCACACGAGAACATGTTCAAAGGATTTCTGTTAATGGATGGACTGTGAGCTTTACCTGGCTTTCCAAATCTTTCACCCTGTTTATCAGGAAGACCCAAGATAACAATCAGCATTAAAAATTCCTTACATGGTTGGAGTTCAGGTTGATAACAAACAAGTTTATGCACACAGAAAATAATTTTGAAATGACATTACTAAATGAAGTATTAGGTAGTTTTCAAGATGAAGTATGAAGGATAAAATTACTCTATCTTTCTTTTCAGAGTTTTAGCTTAAAAAGATGCTTTTGTGTAGTACTGTGTTTGTTGCTTTCTGCTTATTTATTTGCTACTAGATTATAACACACTAATAGTATTCTGTTAATCAGGGTCTTGATCATCAGTTTTTCTCTGAATTCATGTTGTAATATGGAATGG
Source organism: Valencia hispanica (assembly GCA_963556495.2). Classification (NCBI taxonomy): domain Eukaryota; kingdom Metazoa; phylum Chordata; class Actinopteri; order Cyprinodontiformes; family Valenciidae; genus Valencia; species Valencia hispanica. Next base: position 48,909,240 of record OY747708.1, read on the forward strand.
CACACACACAGATACACGCGCGCGCACACCGAACCTTTTCCAAAAAATTAGAATATCATGGAAAAGTTTATTTATTTCCATAATTCCATTCAAAACGTTAAACTTCCATATATTATAGATTCAGGACCCACAACTTAAATAATTTCAAGTATTTAGTTGTTTATTTGTACATATTTTGGGCTTCCAGCTCATAAAATCCATGGAAACAGAAATTTAAAAAATTAGAATACTGTGAAGAAATAAGCCCAAATTTTACAGGGATTGGATGTTTTAAACGGAGTGTCACCCACTACTCATCTACTAAACCCAAAGCAACTGAACAGGTTTTCCCAGGTGTCATCACATTGCTTCACTTTGGTTCAATTGTCTCAGTTAGGTTTTATATGGAGAAGACTGCAGACTTGACAACTGGCCAGAAGACCATCACTGATACCCTCCATAGGATGGGTAAGCCACAAAAGTTCATAGCTAAGGAGGCTGGCTGTTCACAGAGTGCTGTGTCCAAGCAATGGAAAGTCTAGTGGAAGGGCAAAATGTGGCAGGAGAAGATGCACCAGCTGAAGAGCTGACCCTGGGCTTCAGCAGATTATCAAACAGAGAAGATTCATGAATCTGGCAGAGATCCAGAAAGAGTGGAATGAGGCGGGAGTCACAGCTTCAAAAACCACCACATTCAGACGCGTCTCAACTGGGCCAAGGAGAAGAAGGACTGGACTGTTGACCAGTGGTCTTTTCCGATGAAAGTAAAGTGTTCCTTTCATTTGGGAATCAAGGTACAAGGGTTTGGAGGAAGATGGGTGAGGAACAGAACCCACGCTGCTTGAGGTCCAGCATGAAATATCCACAGAAGTATCCACTCTAAAACATTCTGGTAGACTGATGCGGTGACTTTGGATTTAAGAAAGCAGAGTTTACCAACACCTGCACCGGACATTGCACCCCAAATTAAGACTGACTGTGGATATTTCACTCTGTACACCTCAGACTTCCAGTATAAGTCAGAGACCTGTCGTTTGCAGAAATACTCAGATGACTCTTCAGTTGTTGGGTGTGTCAGAGATGGACAAGAAGCTGAGTACAGAGAGCTGGTGGACCGCTTTTATGACATGGTGGGGAAACAATCATCTTACCTTAAATGTGAACAAAACAAAAGAGATGATTGTAGATTTCAGAAGAAACAGGGTGAAGCCGTCTACAAGAAGGGACAGAGCAGACTGTACGTCTTGAGGAAGCTTAGGTCCTTCAAGGTTTGCAGCAAGATGCTGCAGATCTTCTACAAGTCTGTTGTGGAGAGTGTAATCTCTTCAAGCATCATCTGTTGGGGTAGCACCATCAGAGCCAAGGACTTAAAAAGCCTTAACAACCTGATAAAGCTGATAAAGAAGGCTGGTTCTGTTCTGGGGACGACTGTGGAACCTCTAGAGATGATGATGCAAAAAAGGATTCTTCATAAAATCAAGAAAATTATGGACAACCCTGAGCACCCTCTTCATGAGACTATCCTGCAACCACAAAGTATCTTCAGTCAGAGGCTTCTTCCATTTCACTTTAACACAGACTGCTACAAGAAATTCTTCCTGCCTACAGCGATCATGATCTACAACAACTCCTTGAAGAAGTAATTAGTATGAGCTACAATAACACTTAATTCCACTCTGGGATCAATAAAGTATTTTTGAATTGAATTTGAATATAATGAAGTTCTCAGTATACCAATATATGTACATAGTGAAATATGATCAAATCTGCTCAATGGCTGAAGCTTGGGCCAAACTAAATGATCAAACAGAACAATGATCTCAAATACAGCAGCATATCTCTAAGACAATGGTTCAAAATAAAAAGAATAAATGGTTTGTAATGGACAAAATAAATACTTCAAATGCTTTGGTGGAACCCTAGGAGAGATGTTCAGATATAAATGTCTGAAAATATGCGAACAGCAGCAATGTTACAAAAAACGTGACGCAAAACCACTCCCAAACAATGTATGAGACTGTTAAAGTCAAACAGAAAACAACAAAATTAAGTTATTGCTCCAAAAAGGAATTTTTAAAATAACCAAATCATAGGCCTTTGTCATGTTTTCCCATGACCGCCCTGCCCGGGCAGAAGTTGGAAATTCTGATGAACTCTGTTTCTTCTAGCTCCACTTTTACACGATATTTAATTAATGTTTATGTTGGATTGACTAAAGCAACCTTACCAACATGCTTTCAGTGAAGTAGCTGCCAGAAACTTGCATTCAGTCACCCAACTTATAGACGCCTAATTTTCTTGGCACATATCTCTAAACTGTAAGCAGAATGACGTCTTGTGTCCTTTAATCAAACTAAGCCAATTTACCCTCCAAGTCTAACTGGAATTTGGATTTTGTTCAAGTTTTTAGAGATAATTGTCATGTGTTACAACAGAAAAACTTGATGAAATTTTAGAAAAATGTGGCCTGGTTAACGGAAAATGTGATTTTTATTTTCCCCCTTACTAAAATTTCAACAGTTTGCTTCAAGCCTTCTTGAAAATTATATGGAAACTCAGCTTGAGGCAATTGAAATCCTGTAAATTCTACTTACTTATTTTGACTTGGATGTGCAGTGATCAGGTTGGCCAATATTTTATATGCTCATAAAACCTACTATCATTCCAATCTGCTTGCTGTTAGCAGGTGCGAACGGGACCTATCAGTGGAAGCAGATTCCAGAAAATCTGAACAGATCAGCAGAACAGATCAAACGTAAAACCTATCTTTGATCTGTAGATTAAAGTAACTGATGCTGACTTTTATGGGATGGAGTGTATGGAATATGTGTGAGGCTTTGCCAGTAAGAATGTGGATGACCCATTACAGCGTCCCCTCCTCACTACCCCCATTCAACTCCTTCTCCGGTCAGACGCTCTCAATCCCACTCTGGCACCTCTTCTTCTGCCCCGTTCAGGGTGATAAGCCCCAATTATGAATGCCCTCATCCAGAGTTCACGCAAACAACACACACACATGCAGACCCACATGTCGATAAGTAAGCATATACACAAACATGAGCAGCGAGAGGTCTGATGGTCAGGTGACCCAGACAACATTCTCTCGTGTGATTAGGCTTAGTGAGCCATCTCCTCTGTCCAACTTGTCGCCAGTAGCTCTGCGTGGCCTTCACACCCCGCCAGGCTAGCTATACAACACCACTGCGTCCATGCACAGGGCGGGGGGTGTGTTAGTATGTTTCCACAAATCCAGTCACTGCATGTGTTGAATTTCTCCTCCATATATAACAATATCTTCTGTGTTTGTGTGTGTGTGGTGTGTGTCCGCTGTCTACAAACCCTAAAGCTGTGTGGATTAGTGACAGGACCCTGCCAAAGCATGACAAGCCTTTGTCTCTGGAGCCCAGACTCTTTGTGACTGGATGTGTGTGTGTGCGTGTGTGTGTACGCGTGTGTATATGTTGCTTTGTGCAAACTTATCTGGCGGCATGTCCCAGAAAGGTTATTTATTATCTTTATTTCCACTTTTTATTTCTTAATCAAAGTATAGATTTGAGTCAGGGGGCAACTAGTTTAAAGGCGTTCTTGGTCTGGGGGTTTCTTAGGACTCGGGGGGGATAGGCAGGTACACTGTGAGGGGGGAAATGCACAGGTGAACATTGAGGAAGGGAGATTGTTGATTAGAGATAAACTGAGATGAGCTTACTGGTGGCTGATGGAGGAAGAACACCGAGGGACTTGAGCAGGTCTTGGGATATCGGCTTGTGTAGTGAGGTAGAGCTGTCCAGGAGGTTATTGTTCTGAGAGGTTTTAAGCGCAGAATCCAGGAAGAGATCACAGAGGTTTGAATCCAGGTAGAGATTCGGGAGGAAACCTTCGATCATTCCAGTCTGCTAGTGCGATGTTCTGAAATGAAAGGAAAATCATTAATGGTTTTTAAAAAAATTTATTAATAGAAATCTAATATGTGGGCCCTGAGTTTGACCTTTCCAGCTGAGTTTGTACTTTGTAAAACATGGCTTTATTTGTTTGGTACTCATGTGTGTGAAATCCAATGGCCCATACCAAACCTTTTTGGTTCATATAAAGGTTGACCAGCAGTTTTTTGTGTCAAAGTTCCAGGCCTAATGAACACAGGTACCCAATAGACATAACGTCTACGAACCAATGACCAAATGGATCGCTTGCTCTAGCAGAGGTGCGTTTAATTTTGGATATAATGAGACATGGATTTACTTGAGAAGTGTTGCGTCAACTAGCAACACAAAGGAGAAACTTGGAGCTTTGGAGGTCAACTAACAAAGTCTTTTAAATCTTCTAAAAGGTAATGGAGAATAAAAGAAGTCTACACATTATTTGATTAGGGGTTGAGGTGTAATTGTGCATGCAGGTAACTGAGGTTGGTAGCCATGGCACTGATATTTTCCATGCAATTGTGATTGAGAATAGAAACAGCAGAGCTTTGATCTCACACCACAAAAGTCCTCACTGCCAAATCCCTGTCTGCCATCTGATAGTCCACCTCAGAGACAGTTACAAGCAAGCGTTGAATCTGACTGAGTACTGGGTAAAATATGTCAAAGGGACAGAACTTGTTTAATACATTAACTTTATCACCTGGTTTCTCCAAATGGAATCAACATTTACAATTTTTTTCTTAATGGGGCCAACTGCTGACTGGGATCATAAAATATAAGGAGGGGAGGGAATATTTGCTGTTATTATAAATCAAGCAGAAATAAGAAATATTTTTCTTTGAAACATTACATTATTTTTCAGTGATTCCTTTTGTAATACAGTGTTTGTCACAGTTACAGATGAAAACAGAAGTTTACAAACATCGAATACAAAGGCACACGCACCTTTTTTTCACATTGTCTGAAGTTGAATCAGACCAAACTTCTCTTGGTGTTGGTCAGTTACAGTTATCAAAATTATTGATATTTCCTAAATACCACAATAATGAGAGAATGATTATGTCAGGGGTTTATTTATTAACGTCTTTTTCTATCTGTCCTTGTTATAGATATAAGTTTTAGTCTGTCTCCCCTCAAAATTTGTTAACATCATCTAACCAAATTTCCACCAAAGTTAAACTGAATAATTCCTTACGACAACTTTAACAAAATACCAAGAGTGAGGGAGTAACGATACCTTCAGTTCACAAGATAAGATGGTACACAATACTGTGTTCAGCAGACGAGACAAGATTTAACAATATTTCTTGACACACTAAGAACGCTCCCTTTTTACTTGATCAAATAGACTAAAGGTTTCACTCATCATAAACTGTTTTAATAGAATCTCTGTTCAGTGTTAAATATTACATTTCTGGTCAGACTTGTCGAAGTATTTATGATTTTTAACCAGAGGGGATTAGATGTGCTCCAGATTCCTTACAACGAGTGAAATAGACTTTCAGTTCAGCACTTGTGAGGCAATTGCTCACATGCTAACCCTAGTGCTGTTAGCCACTAGGGGAAATTTTACAGTGCTTACAACACAAACTTAGGTTCTTATGTAACTGAAACTGAAATTGTTGTTTTGTTTCTTTGGTGCTGTAGAATATAAGAACGGAGATAACAAGGCAACTATCCAAGAACTGTATGTATGATTGAAATAAAATATACATATATATATATATATATATACAGGTCCTTCTCAAAAAATTCGCATGTTGTGATAAAGTTCATTCTTTTCCATAATGTACTGATAAAAATTAAACTTTCATATATTTTAGATTCATTGCACACCAACTGAAATATTTCAGGTCTTTTATTGTTTTAAAACTGATGATTTTGGCATACAGCTCATGAAAACCCAAAATTCCTATCTCAGAAAATTAGCATATTTCATCCGACCAATAAAAGAAAAGTGTTTTTAATATAAAAAAAGTCAACCTTCAAATAATTATGTTCAGGTCAGGCGCGTCTGCCGCTGTTTCTGGTTCAAAAGTGGCTTGTAGCCCATTTCTTTCTGTGTCTTACCCTCTTGCTTGAGGGTGTCAATGATGGCCTTCTGGGCAGCAGTCAGGTCGGCAGTCTTACCCATGATTGCGGTTTTGAGTAATGAACCAGACTGGGAGTTTTTAAAAGCCTCAGGAGTCTTTTGCAGGTGTTTAGAGTTAATTAGTTGATTCAGATGATTAGGTTAATAGCTCGTTTAGAGAACCTTTTCATGATATGCTAATTTTTTGAGATAAGAATTTTGGGCTTTCATGAGCTGTATGCCAAAATCATCAGTTATAAAACAATAAGACCTGAAATATTTCAGTTGGTGTGCAATGAATCTAAAATATATGAAAGTTAAATTTTTATCATTACATTATGGAAAAGAATGAACTTTATCACAATATGCTAATTTTTTGAGAAGGACCTGTATATATATATATATATATATATATATATATATATATATATATATATATATATATATATATATATATATATATATATATGCTTCCAATTGGTTGAATCATTATAATGCTGTCTATGACAGCATGGGATAAATGTCCACTGCTATGCCGATGATACATGATGATATTAAATTGGCCTCCAGTAATAACGTAAAGAACTGCGTTATTTTTGACCAAGACATGACATTCAAATCCCATATTAAACAGGTTTCTAGGATATCCTTGTTTCACCTACGGAATATTGCTAAAATTAGAAACATCCTGTCCAGGAGTGATGCTGAGAAACTAGTCAATGCATTTGTTACCTCAAGGCTGGACTACTGTAATTCTTTACTATCAGGTAGTCCACAAAATGTAATTAAAAGCCTTCAGTTGATCAAAAATACTGCAGCAAGACTTCTGATTAATATTAAAAAGAGAGAATATATGTCTCCTGTTTTAGCTTCCCTTCATCGGCTCCCTGTTAAATCCAGAATATAATTTAAGATCCTCCTTCTTACATATAAATCCCTTAATAATGAAGCTCCATCATACATCAGAGATCTGATTGTTCCATATGTTCCTAACAGAGCACTTCGCTCTCAGACTCCAGGTTTACTTGTAGTTCCTAGGATTTCTAAAAGTCGAATGGGAGGCAGATCTTTTAGTTATCAGGCTCCTCTCCTGTGGAACCAGCTCCCATCTTTAGTCCCAGCTATATTCATCCATCCATCCATTTTCTGTACCCGTCCATCCTAATGCAGGGTTGCGGGGGGTCTGGTGCCTATCTCCAGCAGTCAATGGGACCCTGGACAGGTCGCCAGTCCATCGCAGGGCAACATAGAGACATACAGGACTAAATAAATAAACGGAATTAAATTGAATTTTAATCTCGTGACAGCGCTACTTATTTTATAACCTCATCCTAATTTAAGATTTTTTAGACCGTATCTCTGGTCTCTCTGCTGGTTCTTTGGTTTTCATAATCGTGTTTGTTAACTAACGTCCTTTAACAAACCTCGAAGGCCATTACAGAACACCTGCATCCATACTGAGATAGAATTACACACTGCTAAATTCCACTTCCTAATTAATTGTCCTCTGTAGGCAACCATATTCTATTTAGGGGTATCAGAGTAAAGGGGGCTAAATGCAAATCCATGTATCTTCTGATGTGTAAAAAAATAATCCCGGGACTTCTGCAAGGAACTGTTTTTGATTGGGAAAAACAGAAGCTTTTCTTATCTTTTACATAGTATTCTTGTGATTCAGACCTGGAAAAACTCAAAAGGCATTTACAGCCCATGGCAAATATCTGGCTTCCTATGTTAAAGAATGGTTCTGATAAGGTTGCTGAATGTGGTCCAGAAAACATTGGTATCACATAACATGTAATCCTCTTTACTGAAAGTTCAATGAACTTTAGTTTTGTAAGAAAAAAGTGTTCACGCGCTCAGCTCTCAGCTCCCTTGGGTGCATGATGATTCACGTATGATTCATAGAACCAGATCACTGAAGAGTTCAACAGTCTTAAAGTCCTTCGTGCTGCTGGTTTTGTTACAAATTGTGAAATACATAATAAGCATCATGAAAGTTGATCATCAACTGCAGGCACCATCAACATAACCCTGAATGCTCAGTAAAATGCCACTCCAGGAGCTAGTGATCTTAAGGCAGTAATAGAGCATGGCCCTAGTAGAGATTAGACAGTTAAAAAACAACTAATGATAAACTGATGCTCCAGGAAAAATTAGAGTGAAACTGTCCATGGTGACACACAAGACTCCCATGCACAAACACATCATTCTCACTTTTTTCCCGCTAGTGAGGAAATAGTTTGCCGGTGAGTGATGCCGAGGAATAAACACATGAATACTTGTGGCTTCTGTCACTAAAAACAGAGGAAGTCACAGCCAGTAAATGTGAGGAAAGAGAAAGCCAACTGCTACTGGAGCCAGCCCCGATCCAGACGCCTTGAGGACCCATCAGCTCTCTTTCTTTCCTGCTGGAATAACCACATGGAGAAATAAAGAGAACTGGTTACACTGATCTTACTCTGTGAGCCTTTTTTGCATGTGGCAGGGCTTTTCCTTCAGGTCCTCTCGTTTCCTTCTCTGTCGTTAGCTGTATGTGTGTTTGTGCATGCACACAGAATCCCCCCGTTGCCTGCAACAAACAGTCATTCAATCAATATTTCTTCTTAAAGTTGACTGACCCCCATCATCAGTGTTGTGACACCAAACAAAGACCTCTGTCTTCAGTTAGTCATTTAAGTATTATGTTATTGGTCTAGTTTAGTTTTATTTGCACCAAAAGGAATCAAAAAACAAAAGGAGTTACCTGACTTATTTCATTATGGTGTACATTACCACCTGTCTGGGAAAAGGCTCAAGGAGATAAAACTGTCCACAAAACTGTGATTTACTGAATACATAATGACATAAAAAAGTTCTGTTTATTTATTACATAATTGTCGCGATCTTAGATTGACTAAAAAGGATGTGATGGGTAATAAAATCCTCAACTAAATATCACAATTGTAAAGAACTTATTTTGTGAAGCACAGAGCCTGTGAACTTAAAGAGGCAGTATGTAAGAATAACTTCTTGTGGTCAGATTTGGGTAGCCTACTGCAGTCCATGTAAACAAATGAGTCCACAGTCAGCCACTCACCCCCTTCCCTTCTTGAGTTTCATGCCGGGTTGCCACTTAAGGATTAGCGCCAGAAGAGTCAAGGTGACGAGCGACGACGAGTCATACACAGTAAGTTGATAAGTAGATAAATACATTTCACTGCAAAAAAGCGCCCCCAGAAGCATTAAAACAACCACAAACTCCACAGAAATTCTGCCATTTTGGTCAAAAGCTGCCAATTTGTGCCTTTTGAAACACTGACGTGCAGATTTGACCAGCAGGGTCAGTGGAAGCATTGAGGTGGAGTTGAGGCGGCGTTGAGGCGGCGCTGAGGCGGCGCTGAGGCGGCATTGAGGCGGCATTGAGGCGGCGGTGCGCGAGTCCCACAGTCGCGACACAGGCCGGAGCGGTGCCAACCTGCGAGGGCCGTTCGAGGCTGCTTGCAGCTTTAATTGTGTTTTTAATTTTATAAAATATATGTAAAAAAGTAGTAAAACTAGAAAGTAACATAATTCTTCCTGAGAACATGCAGGTAACTCTCAGGGAAGGCCTACTAAAGGTTGCACCATTAAAATTGTAAATAACTTTGAAGCATTGAACAGATTATCGCTATAATACATTAAGTTAAGAGAGCAGTAACTAACTGTGCTTGGTAAGAAACAAAGAGAATATTTTCAGGCAGGGCTGTGGAGATGAAAAATACTTCAGTAATTCAAAGTAATATGGTAATTCAAAGGTTTAGTTGTAATTTAATCAGGTTTGGTTGAAAAGTTAAGGACTTCAGATTATCTGAATAGAAACAGTGAGAGCATTGTTCTTTAATATGTTTAAAACATCATTAAACTAGCCTGTTTCTCTCTGGGAGAACTGCAAGCATGGTCAAAAGCCTAGTCCAGTGACAGGCGCACTCTGCAGCCACTGATTTTTCCAGCCTTTATGCCAGCTTGAGTGTGTGTGCATGTTGTGTTGAAGTTTGTGGTCACAGTTGGCTTTTTAGTGAAAGCCAAAGCTCGTCCAAAGCCACAGACAAAGCCACAGCAGGTGGATGGGTAACAGGGTGGAGGATAGAAGGGGAGGGGGGAGGAGGCTGATTCTGAGGAATCTCCTCAGTATGCTCCTTGAGTCTGAAGAAAAAGTTGATTAATCAGAGCCTAATAGGATGGCATATCCCTAAACTAAAGCTTAACTGACAGGACAGAGATGCTTTGAGTTATTTTTGAGCTCGTTCACATGGTGGTTACTTGGGGCTGAAGAATGAAGGGAGACAATAGAATACGCCAGAGTAAAAGTCTGGCGATAATTTTCTGTCAAAATAAGGAAGTTGTGAATCTCAAAATTAAAACGTATGCTGGTTGGGTTTACACATGTACACCCAGATAAATCCATTGTTCTTTGTGATTGGAGCTTAGGGTGAAGGTTTTACCCAAGCTACCAAATGGAAGTAGTAGTTAATGCAATGAAGAATGCTGACACACACAGATATAAAAAGGATGGAAGCCTCTGTAGATCCAACAAAGATGCATTTCATTAACCCAGTTTTTTTGCTTGTATGCCCTTAAATAAACTCCAGTGAAACAAACTGCTTTTTAAACTCACCTAATTAGTAAATCATAACGGGATCATTGAATCTCAGAATGAATTGAGCTGTTCTGGCGTCAGAGGTTTGTTAGAGAAAATAGGAGACAGAAGACAGGTCAGGGAGAAAGTTTTGGTGTAACCTTAATTAGATCAAAAAACAATATACCAACCGTTAAACTTCTCACGACGCACTGTTCAATCCATCATCCTAATATATAAAGAGTACGCCACAACTGCAAGCTTTATAAAACATGGGTGCCCATCTAATCAGAGAAGAGATAAAGAACCCCATGTTCAATCTTGAGGAGCTGCAAAAATCTAAAGCTCAGATGGGGAATCTAAACACATGACATGAGATAAATTGTTGTTTATTCTACTAAGCTATCCTTAATGGAACAGAGTTTGTCAAAAAAAAAGAATCATGTAGGGGGCTAAGCAAACATGGAAGAAGATGCTCTGGTCAGATGATCAAACTTGATCTTAGCCTAAGTGCAAGGTTCTGTTTGGCAGAAACCTAATACAATGGTGGAGGCAACATTAAGTTGTGGGAATGCCTGCTTTCCACCGGACGTGTAAGCGGTGCATAAGGCCCGTGAAGCGCAATATGCAGCTGATAGCCGCTGTTATAATGTAATTTCGCAGAGCGGCGCACCTCGGATGCGTTCCAGAAGCGGTGTGTCTCTGTCCCCTCCTAAATTTATGGGACGCGTTTTTTTTTTACACGCTACGTTTTCAAAACACATTAAGCTCAGCAGTTTAGGTCTAACAAAACAGGAAATCAGACACGGAAGGAGTGTAAAGGCATTGCTGTCTGCTGAAGGAGGAGCAGCTGCTTTCTGTCTCTCTCCAGATCCTTTCACTTATTTTCTTTTCTGTTTGCTTTTCTTGTTTTCTTTCTTAACCTTTTCTTAGTTACTTTATTTTCCCAGCCTCTGGAGTTACTGTATTGGACCAGATCTCTTCTTGGATTACTTTTCTATGGACTTATCAACATGGCTTTTTGAAACGAAGCTACGTCGTCTGGAAATTAATTTTGATCTCCACGCTGATTATGGACAAAATGACACAACTTTACCTTTGAATACAAACAGCCCTGTGTTACATAGGTCTAACCGTGTCACAGAGACTCCCTACAGGCGTCTGAGCGGCAGAACTCCGCACTATAATGAAAACTGGCCAGCTTTAAAACGCATGAAATCAACCCCAGCCCGTTCTCCGAGGAAGAAAAAACAAACGAAACTCCGACACAGAGAAACCTCTGAACCCAGAACTGCCGCTTCTGCTAAAAGTGAACAAAAGAGGTTTCAGCCAAAAACAAGAGATATTTCTCCACCTGGAATCCCACTAAAAAACAGATTCGCAGCCTTGAGTTCCACAAAAGATGACGCATCCCCCGGGACCAGTCAAAGCCACCAGGAGAAACCCAGCCGCATCAAACAGACACATAACAAAGTAAGAGCGCCCCCAGCAAAGACTGTTATCATACAAGACGGATCAATTAATGGAATTGAGGCTTTTTGTAGCAAGAATACCAAAGTTTATAGCTGCTACAAAAATACAGTGAGAGAAATATCAGAAAAAATCCCTAAAATCTTGGACCAACATCCTGCTTTGGAAAAGCTCGTCATTCACGCTGGATCAGCAGATATCGCGATGAGACAATCAGAGATTCTGAAGAGAGACTTTTCTGATCTCCTACAGAGACTTAATGGACTTAACGTAAACATCCTCATCAGCGGACCAGTCCCTGAAGGGAATGATGAAAGATTTAGCAGACTCTGCATGCTCCATAAATGGTTGAAGAAACAATCAGCTGAGAAGTCGTTCACATTTATTAATAATTTCAAAGTATTTGGAAGTGCGAATCATCTGTTCAAAGCAGGAATGCGCTATTTGAACAGGTCCGGAGTAAGGCTGTTAGCAGCCAACATTGTTTCTTATCAACATCAGAAAGCAAAACACTTGCTCCCAAAAGCTGACCTTGAGGCGCCCATGGAAAGCAGAGAACAAAAACAGCAAGTCATGATGACAACACAGGACCGAACAGATAAACAACCATCAGAGATTAAGTCTTCATCTTCCTGTGACTCAGCCACATCAAATGAGTCTCCATTTAGAAACTTTACAGATAGACTGAATGAGCAAATCAAATTTGGGACACAATAAACACCTAAACTTAGACTACACCAAACGCCTGGGACTAGTGTCCATAAGCCTGGGAGCTTCCCCCCACTGATTATTACAGATATCTGATATTTGAGGGAACCGGGCAATAAATCCACCCCTACCGTCTCCCAGAATTCACTCGGCACCCCTGAGGCTATATCAGTGATTATCAGCAGCAGGAAACATAAACCGTTAACCACACGCTCTCATATTAAACAAAATCTCAAATTGATAACCTGTCAGAAGGTTCAGCTGCCCATCATCTCAATACTTAAGTTAGCTTTATTAAACATTAGACCTCTATCCGGGAAGTCTTTTCTTATCAATGACTTCATCACTGAGCATAATTTACACGCCCTTTTTTTATCAGAAACTTGGCTAGATGAAAATAACGAAACAACTTCATTAATAGAATCCAATCCTCCAAATTATAATTTCTTAAGCGAGAACAGAAAACACAAACGAGGCGGAGGTGTAGCCACCATCTTTCACAACTCAATGAACTTTAAAAAGGTAACTCTGGGCACGTTTGATTCTTTTGAATACCTAGCCACCCAGATAAATGAGCCTAACAAAGCGTTATTTCTAAGTTTATATAAACCACCAAAACTTAACTCTAACTTCTTTAATGATTTCAATGACCTTCTTTCTGTAATATGTATCGACTATGACCAACTAATCATTGTGGGGGACTTTAACATCCATACCGACAACCCCCAAGATAGACAAGCAAAAACGTTAGATGATACTCTCCACAACTTCGGACTGATCCAGCATGTCAAACAACCAACCCACAATAAAGGACACACTCTGGACTTAATTATCAGCAAAGGTTTAAATATTTCTGACATCTCTGTAATTAATATTGCATTATCTGACCATTTCTGTATTTTCTTTCAAAGTACCATCTCTGCTAAATTATCCAGCCACAGTAAGACCACTATAAAAAAGCGTTTTCTAGGGGACAGTTCAATAGAAACCTTTAAACGTATTTATCCTTCCACCACATCCCCCTCATCTCCCAACTCAAACTCAGTAAATAAGTTGGTAGATAATTTCCTTGCGAAAATCTCAGACATCATGGATTCCATTGCTCCAACTAAAGTGAAAGTAGTCTCAGGTAGAAAGAAGTCTCCGTTGACAAGTAATCCACTGGTACGTAGTGAAAAAAGAGAGTGTCGACGAGCCGAGAGAAAATGGCGGAAAACTCGACTCCAGGTTCACTGTGAGATCTACAAAAAGAGACTGAATAGATGTCAGCTAACTATAAAAGATGCTAGGGAATCGTTCTTTTCTGAAATCATCAACAGAAACATTAATAATGCACAGACTCTATTTGCAACAGTGGAAAGACTAACTAATCCTTTAGTGACAGTAGCCCCTGAACTAAACTCTACCAGGGCCTGCAATGAATTTGCCAGCTTTTTCACTGAAAAGATTCTAACAATTAGACGGTCAATCTGTACCTCAATATCGAACCCACAACCAGTGCCATCCTCAATCAACAACAATGTAGAGAAAATGTCTGAATTCCACGAATTAAACCAAAAACAGCCTTGAAAAAATCATTATCCAATTAAGCTCCTCCTCCTGCTGTCTTGATATCCTACCCACAGCTTTTCTAAAGAAGGTTCTTCCTGTTATTGGTTCTGATCTTGTTCAAATAGTGAACTCATCACTGCTATCAGGTGTCTTCCCTCAGGCTTTAAAAACAGCAGTTATTAAACCACTGCTAAAGAAGAAAAATCTGGACAACACGTTAATGCAGAACTACAGGCCAATCTCTAGTCTCCCATTCATCAGTAAGATTATTGAAAAAGCTGTTTTTCAGCAGTTAAATGGCTTCATAACAATGACAAACCGTTTTGATGTTTTTCAGTCTGGTTTCCACGCTCACCACAGCACCGAGACTGTCCTCGTCAAAGTATTTAATGACATCCGCATAAATACAGACTGTGGAAGAACCACAGTGCTGGTTCTGTTGGACCTCAGTGCAGCATTTGACACTGTTGATCATGATATTTTATTGGAACGACTGGAGAGCTGGGTCGGACTCTCTGGTACAGTACTTGGCTGGTTCGAGTCTTACCTAAAGAACAGGGACTTCTATGTTTCAATAGGAAACTTTTCATCAGAACGAACAGAAATCACATGTGGGGTGCCCCAGGGCTCCATCCTGGGGCCCCTCTTATTTAATATCTACATGCTCCCACTAGGCAAGATTATAGCGACCAATAACATTAGCTACCATAACTACGCAGATGACACTCAGCTCTACATTACAATGTCACCAGGTGACTCTGAACCCATTCAAACCCTAAATCAATGCATTGACCAAATAAATGGATGGATGTGCCATAACTTTCTCCAGCTGAATAGAAACAAAACTGAAGTGATTATTTTTGGACCCAAGGAGGAACGATCAAGAGTCAGCACACAGCTTCAATTAATACAGCTAGAAACTACTGATCAGGTTCGTAACCTAGGTGTAGTAATGGACTCAGACCTGAACCTCCAGGGTCACATAAA
The DNA here is from genome assembly GCA_963556495.2 of Valencia hispanica. Classification (NCBI taxonomy): domain Eukaryota; kingdom Metazoa; phylum Chordata; class Actinopteri; order Cyprinodontiformes; family Valenciidae; genus Valencia; species Valencia hispanica. Next base: position 48,924,520 of record OY747708.1, read on the forward strand.
GGCAATAACAAGGTCAGCGTTCTATCACCTGAAGAACATCTCTAGGATTAAAGGACTGATTTTGCAACACGACCTAGAAAAACTCATCCATGCGTTTATCTTTAGTCGGATTGATTACTGCAACAGCATCTTCACAGGTCTGCCTAAAAAGTCAATCAGACAGCTGCAGCTGATCCAGAACGCTGCCGCTCACGTCCTCACTAGAACCAGGAAAGTAGAGCACATCACCCCAGTTCTAAAGTCCTTACACTGGCTCCCTGTAGCTCAGAGAATAGACTTTAAAATACTTTTACTAGTTTATAAATCATTACATGGCTTAGCACCAAAATATGTTGAAGACCTGTTGTCACAGTACCAACCACCAAGACCACTCAGGTCCTCCAACTCTAGCCTACTAAACATCCCTAGACTCAGAACTAAACATGGAGAAGCAGCTTTCAGTTTTTGTGCTCCCCTTATCTGGAACGGACTTCCTGACGAGTGTAGAGCTGCTGAAACTCTGAACTGCTTTAAATCGAGACTAAAAACCCATCTGTTTAGAATTGCCTTTGAGTAAATGCTTGATGTTATATGTATGAAATGTGTTCATGCTGTCTTGCTTTTTTTTATTTTTCTCTTGCTTTATTGTGTATCATGTGTAATGTGTGTTTCTTTTATGTGTTTCTTTTAAATCACCAAATCATGTAAAGCACCTTGAATTACCCTGCTGTTGAAAGTGTGCTATACAAATAAAATTGCCTTGCCTTGCCTTGCCTAAAGTATCAAGCAAATTTCAAAGTAAAAAACATTTGAAAAGATTTCCAATTGCTTAACTCTGGAAAAAAATGAAAAAAATGTAATCACCGGTGACACCAGGTTAGAAGTCAGTCGGTATGTGGGTCTAATTTGTTGGTTTTCGTCTTGGACTACGAGAAGTTAATCCTTTAAGTGGAGAATCACCCAATTTTCAAGATACCAGGTATCCTTTTTACAATGACAACATGAAAAAAGAGAAGGCATGGACAGAAATATCTGCAGTTCATGATTCTCATTAAATAGAATAAAAAAATGTTCTGCATACACTACTCATTCATTTATGCAGTTACAATTCTCCTGTGATTTCGTGATCTTCAGGGTCCAGCTCCGTTGAACACATTCACAGGCAAGCGTCTCGAGTGCTCCCGGTGGGAAGGGACGTGCTGCTGAGCTTAAAGGAAAATGTGTCAATTACGTTACCCGCTGCTTACACGTCCGGTGTAAAGCAGTTCTTAAGACAAAGAAACTTGTCAGAACTGATCGGAGGATGGATGGCGGTTAATTCAGGGCAGTACTGGAAGAAAACCTGTTAAAGGCTGGAATAGAGTGGAGATCGGACACCTTCACAATGAACACAATGAACGTCAACATAAAGGCAGTGCTACATCCATTAAACACTACATTGTGCTCTGTCATGTAACCCCCACATGTGTGGTTGTCACATGACAAAATGTGGAAAGGTTTAAGGGGTATGAATACTTTTAGAAGAAACTCCAATATTAGTATAAGACATTAATCTAATAAATCATCATAAAGGTAATGCGCTTTTATTGCAGAAAAAAGCAACACCAGTTTGTAATTCTGTGCTACATCTTTACTTCAGTCACTGGTTCAGAGTACCAGTGAAGGGCCACATGGGTGACCCACTGACTGGAGTGGTCCTGTGGCGCCTGCCGGGCTTTGTCATGGACGCCTCTTGGGTCCTTTCAACTGAGCTCAGTCTGGCCCCTGGACCCTTACAAGGCCTCTGGGAGACTGCTGCTGACTACCCATTGTCTGTGTCTGTATATGTGTGTGGTATATGTATCCAAAGGGGTCTTTGGAGGCCTCCTGGGGACCAGTGACTCCTCATTGTCTCCGATTGGCTTGCTGTCAAAGCGTTTTTGTTATGACAGTTGGACTGCTTTTATACAGACTAAATCACCACTCTCAGCTGTTCATTTATTGGCCTTACCCTCGACAGCCATCGTGACACCAAACACACACACACACCCCCACACACACACACATTACTCACACATATTCCAACCTCACAGACCATCCCCCTCTGCTTCATTGTACCGCTTGTATCTTTTCCACACAAGAAAACACATCCACATCAATCATGTAAAAGTGTCTTTTTATGGGGATTGAGAAAAGAGGATGAAATGAAAGGGAGGATGAGGAAGATGAGCAACAAAGCAAAGGAGGGAGAGAGTAGGCCAAAGGGCATTTGACCTCTAACCTCTGTGTTATGGCTGGGGTCCTTTGGAGGTCAAAGGACACAACAACCCAGGCTAATCAGTAACTACACGATAGACACAGCAGAAAGGGAGAAAGCAAAGCACAGGAAAATTCAATTCAATTTAAATCTAGATCATCTGTGTGACAGGAAATGAAGTGTTTTCAAAGCAGTGAAACACAGTTTTCCCCCTTGGGGCCGCTCAGCTACTGCAGCAGTGAGAGTGAAACAAGAACTGCACGTGTGAGGAGCTGTTGAAACAGAATAAACTACAACAAAGCATTAAATCATCATCAGAAAACAGAGCCACCCGATTAGTTCACTTTTTATTTTGCTTGGCTGTGCAACAGCCTGCGTTCTGATCCTTCTCCTAGCCCACTGGAAAGATTACTTTCAGCGTCTGATAAAAACTGGACCTGTGTGTTTATTAGTTGAAAAAGTGGTCTGATTGCAGAGACGAGGAGCATGGTGTCACTATTGATTTTTAAAATCAACATTGAAGAATATTGATTTGAGAGAAAACAGGAACAACTTTTTTTCCCCACAGAGTCAGCATGGAAGTGTGCTTGTTTAACCTCGGACTATGTTAATTTACTTTTCAGAATCCATAATTCCCTAAAACGCTGATGAAACTTCCACAAGGTGCCATCAAAACCAGCACCAGAAAACCAGCTCGTGGCAGAAGATAAAGGTCACCCTAGTGACCCAGTATGTGAACCGCTATTCATAAAGTGAGACTGGCATTAAGTGGGAGAGGCAGGAGTTTTCCTCTGAATTCTCATGTTCTAATCCACAGGTGTAAAACTCCAGCTCTCTAAGGATGGTGTCCAGCAACATTTAGATGTGTCTCTGCTTCACCACCAGATTTAAATGATAAGGCCATTAGCAGGACTCTGCACAACTTGACTGCATGCAGAGGAGGTAATATAGCCATTTGATTGGACCAGAGACACATCTGAAAGTTGCAGAACACTGGCTCTTGAGGACTGGAGTGGGAGTGGCTATCCAGCGTCTAGCCCAATGACAACTGGAGATCGTAACCAACCCCACCCTACATCAATAAGTGAGTATAATCTTGATAATGGATGGATGGATGGATGGATGGATGGATGGATGGATGGATGGATGGATGGATGGATGGATGGATGGATGGATGGATGGATGGATGGATGGATGGAAACAGAGATGGAAGCTTCTTAGGGACACCAAAAGACTACAATGTTGTCACATTATGTTATGTTGTAACTGAAAATGAGTTTCATAAGGATTAAATGTGATAATAAATAAATAAATAAAATTAGGAAAAGTGTTGCATGCATTTTTATTCAACCCCCTTTGTAAAACCATCCTTCTTTGCAATCTTTTTGGTTATGTCCCCACAACCTTTGTTGAAAATGTTGCACTTCATCACAAAGTAATTCAGACTCAGTTAGTTTGGATGGAAAGCATGAGTCATCATCAATGTTCAAGTCTTGCAAAATATTCTAAGTTTAATTTAGCTCTGGACTTTGACTGGGCCATTCTTTTATCTAGACCATGCGACTGTAGCTCTGGCTGCATATATAGGGTCATTATCCTGTTTAAAGGTGAACGTCATTTTCAAGACTTTTGTAGCTTCTATAAAGTATGATTTCAGGATTGCCCTTTATTTAGGTCCAGCTATCTCTCTATCAACTATGACCAGGTGTTGGCTGGTGTTGAAATTCCACCGGGGAGCTTGGTTCAGAGAGGCCTTTTGTCTGATCGCACCAAGGATGCAAGTGGAACCATAAGTTTAACAAATATACTTTTATCGGTAATATAACAGGTTTTTATGTTGTCATGACCAGAGGTGGGTAGTAACTAGTTACATTTACTAAATTAACCTACATTTACTTGAGTAATTTTACTGTATCGAACATTTAACTTTTACTTAAGTAAAAGTTATTAAAGTTATTAAGAAATATTGCTAATCTTACTTGAGTAAAATTACTGGTTATTCTACCTACTGCAAGTTATTTCACAGAATCAAATCAAACTTGTTCTATGTTAAAGTGAGACCTCTTGTTTGTACACAAGCTTTGTTGTTCTAAAATTCTAATGGTATTTTTTGCTATATGTTATATGTTGCCACTGGAAGCATTCACCTTGTAAGATAGATACATTACTTGTTGTGTTAGTTTAATAAGTTTTGTGATGAAAATTTTTATTTGAAAAAGTTTCCTCTGCTTCAAATTTTTTATTTTGTAATAAGAGGGTGGAACATACGTATCAATTCTTTCATTGTACTCTTTTAAAATACCAGAATTTACACATAACTTTGTATTTTTGTCTGTCTGATTAAATCATTTTCAAAAAATCTGTGCCTATAGAGCTGATCTGATGTTCTGATGTTCAGTAGGCTACTTGAGCTGCATTTTTACATATTACTATGTAACTCTTACTTGAGTAATTTCTTGGATGATTAATTTCAACTTTAACTCAAACAAAAATATGTTGAAGTAATGGTACTCTTACTTGAGAACATTTTTGAGTACTCTTCCCACCTCTGGTCGCAACAAAGAAAACATGCTGGAAAACTTTCAAATGTTTCGAAATTGAGAGCACCAGAGAGATAGATTTTTCTTCAGCTGAATTCATAATTGAAGAATGGAGAAAACATCTTGGTCCAGATTTAGTTTTTGTACAACAATCTCTGGATCAAATAAATGGCAGCGATAAGTAGCAACATTTCAGTTAAATAAAATGGAAATGATTAATTACTTTCAGAATGTTAGAGAAAATTCAGCTGAAAATAAATCACCTTTAAAAAGTTATTTTCTTATATAAAATCTTGTAACCCACATTCAGTATCAAAGACAAGTCCAAATAGTACTTAATATGTTTTGAGGCAGCTCTGCAGACTGACGGTAGAACTCAACGAGGTGTGCTGCAAATGTAGCTTACCCCGCTCGCAAAGATCTTCTATAATGGTAGACGCTCCCGAGGCAGAGGGCTCCCACAGAGGAAACACTGAAAGGAAGATTAAAATAACAGGTAAAAATATAAAAATAAAGAGTAGATAAATATGAGAGTAAATAGTAAAACACTGATAAAATTTTAACATTGATAAATTTTAGAATTTTTGTGTGTAAAACATTGATAAATTTTAGAATTTTTGTGTGTAAAACATTGATAAATTTTAGAATTTTTTAGTGTAAAACATTGATAAAATTCAATCAAGTAAAACATGCAGAGCAATTAAGCAGATATTATTAAATAATTAATAAATTAAAAGCTAGGCTAAAAAGGTGAGTCTTGAGCCTGCTCTTAAAAACATGAACGTTCTCTGCGGCCCTGAGGTCCTCCGGCAACCTGTTCCAGAGATGAGGGCCATAAAACTGGAAAGACGCCTCGCCATGAGTGTGTGTCCTCCTGACTTTAGGGATGACAAGTAGACGCCCAAGACCATTAAGACACTTAAAAACCATTAAAAGACCCTTAAAATTGATCCTAAAATATATGGGGAACCAATGCAGTGATTTTAAGACCGATGTAATGTGCTCCCTCCTCCTGGTCTATGTCAGGACACGTGCTGCTGAATTTTGTAGTAGTTGTAAACCTGATATACTCTTTTTGGGAAGACCAGAAAGCAGGGCATTACAGTAATCAATTCTGCTGGTGATAAAAAACCCTCATCAGTGTCTCCGTATTGGCCCGAGAGAGAATGGGGCGGACTCTAGCAATGTTCTTTAGATGATAAAAACATATTTTAGTAAAATTTTTAATGTGAGGGATAAAAGTCAGCCCAAAAATCATGCCCAGGTTCTTCATTTGTTAAGAAGGATTAAAAGACAGTGATTGTAGTTTTGGTAAAAGTTTCTTTCTCTGGCTGTCAGATCTTCTTTATCAGAGTGTTGTATATTTGTGGTAACCTCTAGCCCTCCATGTCTCCTACTGTTTTCCTAGTTGAAAGTATCTCTTGTGACTTACCTGTGTTAATCCTACCTGTGCTCCTTCCAAGGTTCCTCCCTGTCCATGCTGCGTTCCAAGTCATCTATCTGAGATCCGTTCTCAAGCTTCTGTATAAGCTCTGGTTTCCCTCCATGTCTGACAGCGTTCTGTTTCCTGGCTCACCCGTGTCCTCGATCCAGCGTCAAGCTCTGCCTGTCCACCCTCAGAACTCAGTCCTCACTCTCGGGATCACTCATCACCTCCTGGTACTTCCAAAGAAGATCTCGCAGATGTCCTGGCCTTCTAGCTTCTCCTCCCTGGTGCCATCACTACCTGCTGAAAGTCCTGAGTACTATCAAACAATTCATATTTCTCAAGGAAAACTACTCACCTGTGATCTTCCCTTCCTACAGTCCTCATCATCTCCATTCATCCATGCAGTGGTCCTGTTTCCAGTGATCAACCTAGATTAATTGTCTCAATAAACTCTTATTATTTCACAACTGGTCTCCCTATGGGGGTCAGAGAGCTAAATTCAAACAAGACAGAAAACTCTGGTCAATCTGACCCAGCAGATGCCCTAGCTGGATCAGTTGCTGAAGAACACTCTCATATCCAAACCCACGATAATTTACTCAAGACTCTCATTGACCTACAGGAAGATACACTACAAAGTTTGGATCATATTTCAGCAACCACAACAATCAGCTCCAGTTCCTCCCGCAGATGGCACCACCGACTAAAATTATTCTTCCTCTGAGGACCATACCAAACATGTTCTCATCACTCCGCCTCCCGATAAGTACTCAGGTGAGGCTGGGCATTGCAGGGGTTTCCTCTTCCAGTGCTCCAAAACATTCTATCGAGCTCCCCGTACTTTCTCCAGTGATAATTCAAAAATCTCATACATTCTCAGCCTGTTTGGCAAAGCACTTAGATGGTCTGAATCCCGCTTCCGCAATTATCCCAATAATGAAATAACCTTCACACTTTTCATTCAAGAATTCAAAATAATTTTCTATCGAGATAATGATAAGACTTCTCTCTCCAGAAACATGTTGAGCTGAAACAAGGAAAAAGGTCAGTAGCAGAGTATTCCATAGAGTTTCGTACCCTCGCCACTGCAACCTGTTGGCACTCTGACGCTTTAAAGAGTGTGTTTTTCCATTCTCTAAATGATAACCTAAAGGATGAATTAACCCTGATGAATGATCCAGCCTTATTGAATGATTTAATCACCCTCACCACACATTTTGACGACCACATGAGGGATTGAGGTAAATGGACACACATAATTAAAGCTTCCGTTTCATCTTACTCCTCTGTTTCTCCCCCCAGACAAGAAAATCCTGATTCAGAACCCATGCAACCACATAAATTGGTCAGAATCCTGCATCGAGTCATAGTTCTTGTATTGCCATTCATTCTGCCTTCAATCAGATACCCCTCCCGTTCAAGAGAAATCGGACTGTAATTCACCTAACAACATTGATCTCTCCCAAGTTCTTTCCACCCTTTCTATTCTACCCCATCAACCATACGATTGTTCCATTGACGTTCTCCCCGGAACACCATTACCCAGCAGCTGACTATAAACATTTCTCGTCCAGAATCCAAAGCAATAGAAAAATATATCAATGAATCTCTAGCTGATCGCATCATCAGACACTCCTCCTCACGCCTAGGGGCAGGAATATTCTTTGCTGCTAAGAAAATCTGATCCCTGCATCCTTGTATTGACTTCCGGGGCCTAAACCAGATAACAGTCTCTGTTCTTCTCTAGGTTAAACTTATCCATCTCATATGTTCTGGTTCCAAGAATACTAAACCCGACGCCCTCTCCAGAGTTTACGGCCCTGATGAAGAAGAATCTATTCATGAACCCATTCTGCCTTCTATTTGTACCGTGGGCGCCTTGACCTGGAAAAACAAGGATATCATAACCCAAGCACAACAGTCCGAACACAACCCAGTTACTGGTCCACCCAATAAAGCCTATGCTCCATCTTCTGCTAGATCTCGACTCATCCTTTGGATCCACACCTCCAAGTTCTCCTGGCATCAGTCAAAACACTGCTGTCATCAGTCGAACATTCTGGTGGGCATCCCTTCATAAGGATATTAAAGATTACATCTCCACCTGTCCTATATGTGCCCAGTGCAAGACCAGTACTCAATCCCCAGTCGGACTGTTACAGCCACTTTCCATCCCTACACATCCACGCTCCCACATAGCCATAGACTTTGTCACCAGCCTTCCACCGTACAGAGGTATGACCATCATTCTCTGTCATTGATCGCTTTTCCAAATCCTGCCATCTGGTTTCTTTAGAAACTTCCCACAGCTCTACAAACTGCTCAACTCTTGACACCACAAGCTTTCTACAACAGTTTTCTGGAATCTTGGCCCGAACCTCTTGAAAGAACTGGTGGAACTGGGTCTGGTTCGGAGGCCTTCTTGCTCACGCTTGCATTTTCAGTGCCGCCCACACATTTTCTATGGGATTAAAATGAGGGATTTGTGATGGCCACTCCAATACCTTGACTTTGTTGTATGTAAGCCAATTTTGTAGCTAATCTGTAGGTCAGCTTGGGGTCATCATCCATCTGGAAGACCCATTCGGGCCCAAGCTTCAACTTCCTGGCTGATGTCTTCAGAAGTTGCTTCAACATGTCCACAAACTTTCTTTTCCAATTCACTTCGATGGACTCAATTAACCAATCAGAAGCTTCTTAATCTCAATATGGAATCATCTGGACTTTTCTTTTGGTTTAAAGACACATACTTAGTGTATGTATACTTCTGACTTTGATGAAAGTAATAAAAAATACATAATTCTCTCTTTATGCTGACATTTCACAAATATAAAAAATATGTTAATATTTATTCATCTTAAACAAAAACGTGTACTCTGATTTGATGTTGGACAGTAAAGAAACATATTTTTCTGAGGTGTATGTAAATATCTGGTTTTAACCATAGATTGAACAGCACTCTGTGAGATGTTCAAAGCTTGACATGTTGTTGAACCCTGCACTGCTTTAGACCTCATTGAGCAGCAAATGTACAAAAAAAGCATACTAAAGAATTCACCATGTTTTGTATAAAACAACGGTAAAGCCATCACGAAAATCCCTAAAACTTTAGATCTGTACAATACAAAACCCTAGAATTTATTAAAGCCGTACATTTTAACCATGACTGCAAATCATATAAGACCCTGTATAAATGTATGAATGAGAAGGAAAGGAGTTGATTGCTGCTTCATGTGTATGTAATACAAATGTATAATGCTGTGTAACACTTTCTTAGATTGAGTTCCCACAACAGTTGGGTGTGATCTACTCTGGATCCAAGCTGCTGCTTCATCATGCCCAAAGAGAGCAAGGAAGAGACATGGAAAAACTGGGAGAGAGGAAGAAACTTGTCAGATTTGTCACACATTGTCTGTTCTGTGTGTGTTTGAGACGGTGTGTGCGTACACGGATGCAACAGTTCATTTGTGTGTGACTGTGTCGCCAAAGAGTAAATGTTAGAAGGCCAAGCAGCATTAGCGTTACCGGGGTGATAGCACAGGAGTGTAAAGCCAGGGGCAATATAAAACCTGTGCTTTCCCAGAATGCCTTCGCAATGGGCATGTATGCCAGCTACAGTTGCCATGGAGATGGGGAGGTCGTTAGGGTAACATGTCCTTGCTCGACCTTTTCTCTCTTGACCCTATTTTAATGTGCTTTGTGTGTTCACGCTTTTCATGCCTCCCTATGTGTCTTCAACTGACACAGTTTGCGTGTGTGGGTGTGCGCGCGTGTGCACGCTTGTGCACGCGTGTGCGTGTGTGTGTATGTTGTCTGCATGTAGAGAGCCCATATATCTAAAATTCAATGGGATAATACTTTCTTTCACATGTTGTAAACATGGATCTCCTTAGCAGCCACACATGCTTGCAGTGTGTTCGCTTTATTCAAACTGAATAAACACAAGTTACATTTACTTCCTGGTTTACATTCAACTCTTCAGTGATATCGGTTGATTAAAATGTTCATCTTAGTAAAAAAAGCAGACTGCCATTTACTTAAGAAAACAGTGCAAAGATTTCCTTAATGAAATTAAAAAACACTACTGTGCTTTAGTGTTTAGAAAAAAAACAACACTATCATAATTCTGATGCAACCTTGATAAAGAGCAAACAGACAGAGGAAAACGGGACATGACATATAGAGTGAAACTGTATCTAACGTCAGTTGTTAGGTTTCTTTTTGAGGATCATTATTATTGTTTAAAGAGTTTAACTTATGCTACATACATACTGCTGGTATTCAAAGCATACAGTGCTTTGAAAAAGTATTTATACTCCTTCTTACAACAACATATTTCAATGTGTTTGGGGTTTGGCTGACTCCATGCAAATCTCCGGTGGTAATCAGCAAGAGGCAGGGTACATAGAGGTCAGAAATTGCTACGTCAGCAACTTTGGCTATCAATAAAATTCCTTCCTTCCTTCCTTCCTTCCTTCCTTCCTTCCTTCCTTCCTTCCTTCCTTCCTTCCTTCCTTCCTTCCTTCCATCCATCCATCCATCCATCCATCCATCCATCCATCCATCCATCCATCCATCCATCCATCATCTGTACTGTTTATCCTTGCAGGGTCACAGGGGGCTGGTGCCTATCTCCAGCGGTCATTGGGCGAGAGACAGCAGGGTACACCTTGAAAGGCTTGCTAACATAACCAAACAGCAATGTTTTTGGACTGTGGGGGGAAGCCGGAGTACCTGGAGAAAACCCTGACATGCACTGGAAGAACGTGCAGACTCCAAGCAAAAGACTCCAGGCTAGGATTCGAAACCAGGACCTTCTTGTTGCAAGGCATCACTGCAACCAACTGCTGCACTGTGCAGCCCTATAAATAAAACTTGAAATGTAAAAGAAATATTAGTGGATATAAATGTCAGTCCTCAACTGCAATACAGAAGTGATGGAGGTGAAAAGATGTGTAGTACTTAGGTCGTGTCAGTCCATTCACTTATCCCAGATTAGTTAATGCAGGCAACAAGTCCAGTAGGGAAACCCAGACATCCCTGTCCACATCATTCCCAGTCCAGAAGGAAAATATAGTGTATCTCGCATAATATTCCAGGGTCTATTCCAGGGTCTCCTCCTATTGGGACATACCAACGTTGAAAGTGAGGCTCCCAGGAGCAGTGTTGGGAGCATTACTTTATAAAAGTAATTAGTTATAGTCAATCACTATTTGTTCCAAAAAGTAACTGAGTTAGTAACTGAATTGATCTATAATATATATATAATATATGATCTATATAAAGTAACTAGTTAGTAGGGAAAGTAACTGTTTGCGTAACTGTACAAAACAAAACAAAAAAATAGTTGCTATATATCTAAGAAGTTGGATTTTTCCGAGCAGTTTTCAGTAGTCGAAGTGAAATGAGTAGAAGAGACAGGTAGCCTAATTGTTCATATCTTACTATATCACACATCAACAGACAGCAAGATGTTTATCTTGCACTTCAAGTATTATCTTTGTCACAAAAGTCAACAGTTAAAACATATAAAGTGTAAGTCCAAGTATTTTGTTCACAACAAAAGTAAAAAGTTAAACAGTATAAGGAGTGATTAACTCTGTAGTCCAGGGGTCGCGTTAACCAAATATGTCACGTATTTCACCTTTGTTAAAGTAAAAAACAGAAACAAATCTAAAGACCATCCATTATTTTCACAGATTAGTATTCACACCTCTGACCACTTGGTGCAAATAATTCACAGACATTTTCATCTTTAGAGTAAAGGTAACTAAATCAATCCAAAAAAAGATTCCCATGACAGCATCTGAGCATAATGTGAGACCTGAGCATCATACTCAATGAATCTCGTTATCTGCAAGCTGAGGCATGGAGCGCATCTCTGACTGACTGCATCTGACACAGACTGGTGGTGACAGATCGCTGCAGCTTAACGACTGATGCAAGACAAAGTGTATGCAGGGGGAAGCGACCAGAAAAGCCCTTGTTCAAGAGAGTCTTGCTGAATTCTGATCACTTCAGTTGAAGAATCGTTCCCTGATTTCACTGAAGTGGCTCTTCAGGCTCCGTTAGGCATAGGTGGAGCGCAGTTCAGCTCCTTCCGTAGTGCTTAGAGTACACAGTTCCTTCTATCAATTCATAGTAATGCACCGCATTTAACGTTCAGAGACAGAAACGGCGTTGTAACAACGGAAAATGGAGTTAAAGTGTTAACTTAAGTTCGGGAGCAGGACCACGTCTCAAAACCACTCCTCCTTCTGCAATCTATACAAACTCGACTCACCTGGCTCCCCAGGCCTCTTGCCTGTCTAATTACTCAGCAGGCTATATAAAGATATATATTGGTTTCATTCTGTTTATTTACAGTGGACCACACTATTCTTTTAACCCGTTTAAAACAGATTGGCCTCTCTGGTGCTGTTCACAAATGGTTCACTTCCTATCTCTCAGACAGGACTTTTATGATAAGTTTAGATACCTGCTCCTCTAAGGTACACAAGATCACATGTGGTGTGCCCCAGGGTTCGATTTTAGGCCCAGTGCTTTAAAACCTTTATATGCTCCCTCTTGGCAGTGTCATCAGAAGACATGGAGTTAACTTTCACAGTTATGCTGATGATACACAGTTGTTCATCTCCGTGCCTCCTGATGACACGGCCAAAGGATGCACTTTTTAACTGCATTTTAGACATCAAATCCTGGATGGCAGAAAACTTTCTCCAGCTCAACCAGGACAAAACTGAAGTTTTAGTCATCGGTCCTGAGGCTCAGAGAGAGAAACTTTTACCAAAACTACCAAAACTACAATCACTGTCTCTTAACCCTTCTTTACAAGTGAAGAACCTGGGCGTGATTTTTGACTCTGAGCTGACTTTTATCCCTCACATTAAAAATATTACTAAAATAGTTGGGTTTTTTTTTGTTTTTTTTAAATAGGTTTTTATCATCTAAAGAACATTGCCAGAGTCCGCCCAATTCTCTCTCGTGCCAATACGGAGACACTGATGCATACTTTTATCACCATTTGAATTGATTACTGTAATGCTCTGCTTTCTGGTCTTCCCAAAAAGAGTATATCAGGTTAACAGCTTCAACAAAGTTCATCAGCATGTGTCCTGACAAAGAACAGGAGGCAGGAACACATTACAGCTGTCTTAAAATCACTGCATTGGCTCCCCGTATGTTTTAGGATCAAGTTTATAATTTATTTTAAATGGTTTTTAAGTGTCTTAACGGTCTTGGGCCTTCTTATCTTTCAGAACTGCTTCTACCATATGAACCTTCGCAGTATCTGCGCTCCTCTGGCAGCCGTCTCCTTGTCATCCCTAAAGTCAGGACACACACTCATGGCGAGGCGTCTTTCCAGTATGGCCCTCACATCTGGAATGGGCTGCCGTAGGACCTCAGGGCCACAGATAATGTTCATGTTTTTAGGAGCAGGCTCAAGACTCACCTTTTTACCCGAGCTTTTAATTGATTTGATTAATTATTTAATAATATCTGATTAATTGCTCTGCTTATTTTACTTGATTCAATTTTATCAATGTTTTACACTAAATAATTCTAAATTTGATCAGTGTTAAAATGTTATCAGTGTTTTACTATTTACGCTCATATTTATCTAAGCTTTATTTTAATATTTTAACCTGCTATTTTAATCTTCCTTCCAGTGTTTCCTTTGTGGGAGCTCTCTGCCTCGGGAGCGGTGGTTCGGCTGTGGCTGTATTGGTACTCTCCAGGTAGTGCTTGGATGGAGGTGTGGGTTTCAGCCTTCCCTCCACTGGGAGTCCTGGGCCAATGCTTTGGCTGTTGCTGTCGATCTGCTGTTGCCAATGCAGATAGCTCCCCTGATGGCGTTTCCTTACCTGGCTCATCTGTTCTCAGCCCAATGTCCTGGTTTACTGTTGCTTTCAAGTGTGTGTGTGTGTGTGTGCATGGAAGATGGACTGGGTGGAGGGGGGTTATAACTGTGATCATGTTTTTGTTTGGGGGGGGAGGGGGGGGGGGGTTATGTGGTGTCATTTTAATCAGTAAAGCACTTTGAGATGCTATTTTGTATAAAAAGCGCTTTATAAATAAAGTTTGATTTGATTTGATTTTGATTTAAATCTTCAGAATGTGCACATAATTTGTCCAGTTACATAATTTTTAAATATTAAATACATATTAAATATTTCAATTGCCATGGATTTGCACTCTACATCTCAGTATTACCTTTTGTCAGTTGGATGGACTTAATAAAGGTTTAACTGGCTGAGACTCAAAAGCTCACTAGAGTGATGGGATCATCTTAATTATGCCAAAAGAACCTGAATAGGGTTTCATTGTAATTGATATGATCATTGCAATATTCAACAATTTCATTGCAGGTTTAAAAATGTAATTAACTCAATGATGATGATCCTACCTTGTTCTGAGTCTTTTTGTTTGAAATTCTGAAGCATTGTAGATAGAAATCATTTTAAACATCAAATCAGAAAATCTATGTCCTCAAAAAGATAAAGCACAGTAGTATAGTTGGGACCAGTGCTCCATCTTTTGGCTGTGATGCCTTCATGGAGGGGGGGAATCAGCTGATAAAATACTCCCAACAATTAAACATTCTTCCTCTTTTGCTGTTAACATTCCATCCATCCATCCATCCATCCATCCATTTTTACCACTTTATCCGGGGTCTAGTTGTGGGGGCAGAAGGTTAAGCAGAGACACACAGATTTTCCTCTTTCCAGCCACATGGGCCAGCTGCTCAGGTATAATCCCAAGATCTTCCCAGACCAGCCAAGAAATATAGTCCATCCAGTGTGTCCTGGGTCTTCCACTGGGTCTCCTCCCGGTGGGACGTCACTGGAACACCAGGCCACCAGACCAAGTTTCTCACCCTATCTCTAAAGGAAAGTCCAAACATCCTGCAGAGGAAACTCATTTCAGCCGCTTATATCCATGATTTCTCTCTTCTGTATCCAGAGCTCGTGACCATAGATGTGGGTAGGAACGTAGATTGAACGGTAAATTGAGAACTGAGCCTTTTGGCTCATTTTCCCCTCATTTGTGGGACCCCCAGATACTTAAACTCCTCCACTTGGGGCAGGACCTCGTCTCCAACCTGGAGAAGGCATTCTACCATTTTCCCGCTTAAGACCATGGTCTCAAATCTGGAGGTGCTGATTCTCATCCCAGCTGTTCACACTCGGCCACGAACACCTCCAGCGAAAGCTGTAGATCACGTTCTGATGAATCTAACAGTACCACATAATTTGCAGAGACCCGATCCTGAGGCCACCAAAACAGATCCTCTCAACACCTGGGCTGCACCTAGGAATCCTGTCCATAAAAGTTATGAAAAGAATCGGTGACAAAGGGCAACCTTGATGGAGTCCAACTCTCACCGGAAACGAGCCCGACTTACTGCCAGCAATGCAAACCAAGCTGCTGGTAGCTATCAGCTGCTTCCAGGTTCCCACAGGCCAAAAAGACACAATAGGACTCCTTCTTCAGCTTGACAGTGTCCCTCACTGTTGGTGTCCACCAGCGGGTTTGAGGGTTGCCGCAGTGACAGGCACCGACCACCTTTCGGCCACAGCTCGAGTCAGCCGCCCTGACAATGGAGGCACCAAACGTGGCTCACTTGGACCACGGGACATGTTCAAATTTCTGCCAAGGGCGAGAGTTGCAGCTCCTTCTGACAGGAGACTCTGAAAGACATTCCCAGCAGACCCTCACAACACGTTTGGGCCCGCCAAGTCTGACCAACATCCTCCCCCACCATCGGAGCCGACTCATCACCAGGTAGTGGTCTGTGGACACCTCAGCCTCTCTCTTCACCTGAGTGTTCAAAGCATGTTGCCGCAGATCAGATGAAACGACAACAAAAATCAAGTTGCAGCCTTAGTTGTCATGCTGCCAAGTGCACATATGGACACCCTTATGCTTGAACAGTGTTAGTCATAGACAATCAATGACAAGCACAAAAGTCAAATAACAAAACACTGCTCAGGTCAGATCAGGGGGGCTGTTCCTCCCTACCACACCCCTCCAGGTCTCACTGTCATTGCCCAAGTGAGCTTTGAAGTCCCCCAGCAGAACAAGGGAGTCTCTGGGGGGAGCACTCTCCAGCACCCCCTCCAAGGACTCCAAAAAGGGTGGATAATCTGATCTGCTGTTTGGCGCATAAGCGCAAACAACAGTCAGGATCCCTCCCCCCAGAAGTAGGCAGAAGAAGGCTACCCTCTCGTTCATTGGGGCAAACCCCAACGTACAGGCTCCGGGAAGGGGGGCAAACAAGTATGCCAACCCCAGTTCAGTGTCTCTCAGCTAGGGCAACTTCGGAATGAAAGAGAGTCCAACCAACAATGTCCAGTTGGAACCTATCAACCTCGCACACCAGCTTTGGCTCTTTCCCCACCAGAGAGGTGACATTCCACGTCCTGAGAGCAAGCTTATGTAGCCGAGGATCGGATCGCCAAGGTCCCCGCCTTTGGCCACCACCCATCTCACATTGGACCCACCCCCGTGGCCCCTCCCACAGATGGCAAGCCCATAGGAAACTGTTAATTCAATAGGATTTATTCCTTGAACTTCGACTGCTGAAGGAGGAGCAGCTGCTCTCTGTCTCTCTCCAGATCCGTTCACTTTATTTTCTTTTCTGTTTGCTTTTCTTATTTTCTTTTCTTAACCTTTTCTTAGTTACTTTATTTACCCAGCCCCTGGAGTTTCTGTATTGGACCGGATCTCTTCTTGGATTACTTTTTTATGGACTTATCAACATGGCTTTTTGCTCAGCTGAGGATTTTGAAAAACTTCTCCACAGAATTGAGGTCATTGAAACGAAGCTACGCCGTCTGGAAATTAATTTTGATCTCCACGCTGATTATGGACAAAATGACACAACTTTACAGTTGAATACAAACAGGGAACAGCCTATCAGCCCTGTGTTACATCGGTCTAACCGTGTCACAGAGACTCCCTACAGGCGTCTGAGCGGCAGAACTCCGCACTAAAATTAAGACTGGCCAGCATTAAAACACACGGAATCATCAACCCCAGCCTGTTCTCCGAGGAAGAAAAAACAAAAGAAACTCCGGCACAGAGAAGGCTCTGAACCCAGAACTGCCGCTTCTGCTAAAAGTAAACAAAATAGGTTTCAGCCAAAAACAAGAGATATTTCTCCACCTGGAATCCCGCTGAAAAACAGATTTGCAGCCTTGAGTTCCCTGAAAGATGACGCAGCCCCCGGGACCAGTCAAAGCCACCAGGAGAAACCCAGCCGCATCAAACGGACACATAACAAAGTAAGAGCCCCCCTAGCAAAGATTGTTATCATACAAGACAGATCAATTAATGGAATTGAGGCTTTTTGTAGCAACAACACCAGAGCTTATAGCTCCTACAAAAATACAGTGAGAGAAATATCAGAAAAAATCCCTAAAATCTTGGACCAACATCCTGCTTTGGAAAAGCTCGTCATTCACGCTGGATCAGCAGATATAGCGATGAGACAATCAGAGATTCTGAAAAGAGACTTTTCTGATCTCCTACAGAGACTTGATGGACTTAACGTAAACATCCTCATCAGTGGACCAGTCCCTGAAGGGAATGATGAAAGATTTAGCAGACTCCGCATGCTCCATAAATGGTTGAAGAAACAATCAGCTGAGAAGTCGTTCACATTTATTAATAATTTCAAAGTATTTGGAAGTGCTAATCATCTGTTCAAAGAAGGGATGCGTTATCTGAACAAGGCCGGAGTAAGGCTCTTAGCAGCAAACATTTTTTTCTTATCAAAATCATAAAGCAAAACACTTGCTCCCAAAAGCTGACCTTGAGGCGCCGATGGATATCAGAGAAAAAAAACAGCAAGTCATGATGACACCATAGGACCGAACAGATACACAACCATCAGAGATTAAGTCTTCATCTTCCTGTGACTCAGCCACATCAAATGAGTCTCCATTTAGAAACTTCACAGACAGACTGAACGAGCAAATCAAATTTGGGACACAATTAACACCTAAACTTAGACTACACCAAACGCCTGGGACTAGTGTCAATAAGCCTGGGAGCTTCCACCCACTGATTATTACAGATATTTGATATTTGAGGGAACCGGGCAATAAATCCACCCCTACCGTCTCCCAGAATTCGCCCGGCACCCATGAGGCTATATCAGTGATAATCAGCAGCAGGAAACATAAACCGTTAACCACACGCTCTCATATTAAATAAAATCTCAAATTGATAACCTGTCAGAAGTTTCAGCTGCCCATCGTCACAATACTTAAGTTAGCTTTATTAAACATTAGATTCTATCTGTCTTTTCTTATCAATGACTTCATCACTGAGCATAATTTACACAGCCTTTTTTTATCAGAAACTTGGCTAGATGAAAATAACGAAACAACTTCATTAATAGAATCTAGTCCTCCAAATTACAATTTTTTAAGCAAGAACAGAAAACACAGACGAGGTGGAGGTGTAGCCACCATCTTTCAGAACTCAATTAACTTTAACAAGGTAACTCTGGGCACGTTTGATTCTTTTGAATACCTGGCCACCCAGATAAATGAGCCCAACAAAGCTTTATTTCTAAGTTTATATAAACCACCAAAACGTAACTCTAACTTCTTTAATGATTTCAATGACCTTCTTTCTGTTATATGTATCGACTATGACCAACTAATCATTGTGGGGGACTTTAACATCCATACCGACAACCCCCAAGATAGACAAGCAAAAACATTAGATGATACTCTCCACAACTTCGGCCTGATCCAGCATGTCAAACAACCAACACACAATAAAGGACACACTCTGGACTTAATTATCAGCAAAGGTTTAAATATTTCCAACATCTCTGTAATTAATATTGCGTTATCTGACCATTTCTGTATTTTCTTTGAAAGTACCATCTCTGCTAAATTATCCAGCCACAGTAAGACCACTGTAAAAAAGTGTTTTCTAGGGGACAGTTCAGTAGAAACCTTTAAAAGTATTTATCCTTCCACCACATCCCCCTCATCTCCCAACTCAAACTCAGTAAATAAGTTGGTAGATAATTTCCTTGCGGAAACCTCAGGCATCATGGATTTCATTGCTCCAACTAAAGTGAAAGTAGTCTCAGGAAGAAAAAAGTCTCCGTGGACAAGTAATCCACTGGTACGTAGTGACAAAAGAGAGTGTCGACGAGCCGAGAGAAAATGATGGATGGATGTGCCATAACTTTCTCCAGCTGAATAGAAACAAAACTGAAGTGATTATTTTTGGACCTAAGGAGGAACGATCAAGAGTCAGCACACAGCTTCAATTAATACAGCTAGAAACTACTGATCAGGTTTGAAACCTAGGTGTAGTAATGGACTCAGACCTGAACCTCCAGTGTCACATAAAGGCAATAACAAGGTCAGCCTTCTATCACCTGAAGAACATCTCTAGGATTAAAGGACTGATTTTGCAACACGACCTAGAAAAACTCATCCATTCGTTTATCTTTAGTCGGATTGATTACTGCAACAGCATCTTCACAGGTCTGCCTAAAAAGTCAATCAGACAGCTGTAGCTGATCCAGAACGCTGCCGCTCGCGTCCTCACTAGAACCAGGAACGTAGAGCACATCACCCCAGTTCTAAAGTCCTTACACTGGCTTGTCCTAAGGTAATGTTCATGATGCCTGCCACTTACTGCATACTTCCCAACACCATTTAATAACACCTTCCAAATAATGACACATTGCAGAGAACCAGTAACTGTCGATCAGTGACCAAGCATAGATCCAGATGCTCTTTTGAGCAATAAGAAATTTCTAGCCAAAATTATTTTTAATTAAGCCCATTGGGGGACAATACTTTTATTTTTAAGATCTAACAAAATCCCATTTTCAGCACCTTCATAGTCCTGTGTGATAATTAAAACTCATTGTTGGTATAATCTAATCTATACTTTTTTTATTTTGAACAATCTGGTTGAACTTTATTTGAAAAGGTCAATAACCCCATTTTCCTCGCTGGTTTAGTTCCAAAATGAAATGTGGAAGCCCCATTTCGAATAAACTAAGCTAGGAAACCTAAGGGTTCTTTTTTTGAAGGATATCTAGAAGTTTTAGTTTGAAAGCCCAAATTACTAACCTGTTCACAGCTGTTTTTGGGTCATTAGGAGTTTGAAATTGTTTGAGGTTTGTGTCTGTTTGTTTGTCTTTCTTCCAGCTGTTCTCCACCTTTCCGGAAAGTTCCACCAGGAGTCCTGAGTGAGCTGAAGACCTGTACATCAAGCCGGGGGCAGAGCTGTACACTGCAGCCTTCACACCTGCAGCTCGTTGAAGCTCATCACTGGCTGGATATAAGGGGCTGGTTGTTAGAGCTTTAGCGCCTGAGTGTTGAGTCTCTGTGGTAACCTCTAGCTCCCCATGTTTCCCTAGTTTCTCTCTGAGAATAATTCTTTCTGTGAACTTATACGTGTTTAAATTCACCTGTGCTCCTTCCAAGGTTTCCTTGCAGTCATCTCCCTGCGATCAGTTCCCAGCTTCTTTGCAAGCCCTAGTATTCATTCCCACATTTGACAGTTTTCAAGGTTCAATTTCCTCTGTGTTTTATGCTTCAGTTCCAAGCTCTGCCTCCCCGCCCTCCGTGCTCAGTCCTCGCTCGTAGGATTCATCTCCTCTGTATCTCCCAGAACCCAGAAGGAAGCAGTTGCAGACAACCCAGACTCCTAGCTCTCTCTCCCTGCCGTTTGATCCACCACTTGCCAAGTAAGCTTCACCTGAGTACATTCAAACACTATCAATCAAATCAAGAATCTCTCTCACCTCTAACCTTTCCTTCTTGCAGTTAATCACGTCTCCATTTCTGCGTGCAGTGTTCCCGGTTCCAACAATCCTCTTCATCTTTATCCTCATCATCATCATCATCATCAATTCATTGCTTAAATAAAAACTTTTATTAATTTTAAACCTAGGTCAGAAAGCTTAATACCAACATGACAAAACACTCTGACCCAGCAGACGCCCTAGTGAGATCAGTTGCTGAACAGTGCACCCAGATCCAAACCCATGACCAGGTTCTACATACTCTGTGTCAACAGGAAGCCCCTCTTCAGTGTTTGGATTATGGCTCAGCTCTGTTTCACACAACAACAACTGGTCCCTTCTCCCTTTGTCCCAGCAGAAGGCGCTTCCGCAGCTAACTCCACCTCCTTCTCAGTGCTTTCATTGATTCCCGATGTGAACAGAGTTTACATGATTTATCCCCAGTCTCCCAATGTAAGATCCAAACCATTAAAATCCCCCTCAGAGGTTCTGCACTCGATGGCAGACCCCTACAACATATTTCCCTCCAGACACAACGCGTAAATCTAATCGTTTATGGCAATCATCCTGAAAATATCTCATTATTTATTTTTGACTCCTCGCATAACCCAACAAGTCTTGGGTATGATCGACTACCAAACATTTACCCACACATCAATTGAAATCAGTCCTGAATCGAATCCGGGCCCACAAACTTTCACTCTTGCTGTCTGCATTTGCTATTGCTTCTGTGTATAAAAGAACAAAATCCAATCCACCCAAAATAATAGATCTGTCCCGTATGCCACCTTTCAACCAAATTAGTTTTCAGTAAGGATAAAGTCATCTCACTTCCACCTCATAGACCATACAACAGTCCCATTGATCTTCTCCCAAGAACCCCATCCTCCAGCCGCCTATATAACATCTCCCGGCCAGAAACAGAGGCCACGGAGAAATATATTAATGAATCCTTGGCTGCCGGAATAATAAGACCCTCCACTTCACCTCTGGGGCGGGATTATTCTTCGTCGAGAAAAAACGTGGTTTTCTACGCCATTGCACCGACTTCCAGCGGTTAAACCAAATCACAGTGAAAAACAAATACCCACTTCCTAGCTCTCCTCAGCGAGCCAGTCCAAGGAGCTATTGTTTTCACCAAATTAGACCTCCATAATGTCAATGACTGTTAGAATACGCAAGGGAGATGAATGGAAAACTTCCTTTCGAACTCCTTTGGGACATTTTGAGTACTTGGTTATGCCTTTTGGCTTAACCAATGCCCTGGCCATCTTCCAAGCTCTTGTTAACAATGTACTGCCAGATTTCCTCAATGTATTTGTGTTTGTCTATCTGGATGACATCTTAATCTATTCCAAGAACCTGTCAGACCACCGAAAAAAACATGTCCGCCATGTCCTCCAGAGACTTCTTGAGAACTGCCTGTATGTTAAGGCTGAAAAATATGAATTTCACCAGTCATCAGTAACTTTCCTAGGTTTTATTTTCGAGGGCAGACAGGTCAAGGCAGACCCCACCAAAGTCAAGCCAGTTTTAAATTGGCCCAGAAAGGATTCACTCAAACAGTTACAATGCTTCCTCGGATTCCTCTGCAACTTCTATGGGAAATTCATACACAATTACACTTCTCTCACTTCATCCAAGGTCCTGTTCATCTGGATAGATGAGGCTGAAACCACCTTTAACCAACTCAAGGGAAAACTCTCTGACACACCTATTCTCATCCAACCCAACTTGGAACAATAATTCATGCTTGAGATCAACGCCTCCAACAAGAGGGTCGGCACAGTTCTATCCCAGGGTTCCACCTCAGACAATAAACTCCACCCCTGAGCTTTTTTCTCGCGTTGTTTCTCACCCACAGAAAGTTGTTATGACATGGGGGGCCAGGAACGCAAGCTTGAGCTAGAAAAATGGCGTCATTAGTTGGAGGGGACCGTTCAACCAGTGCTTGTTTGGACCAATCACAAGAACCCTGCCTACTTACAAACAGCTAAGAGATTAAACTCACGTCAGTCACACAGGACTTTTGTTCGTGCCAGAAACCCAGTATTATATTAATTTATCTAAATAATCTATTGATTTAATATGACTGCCCCACCATAGTACAGAAGCAGCTCTGGTATATATATATCTATATCTATATATATATATATATATATATATATATATATATATATATATATATATATATATATATATATATATAATATACTTTGTTTATTTTACAGGTCTCTCATTAATGATTTAACCACATCTTTTTAAACTGTATGCATTGGTTTATATTTCATTCCACTTATCTGTAGGTTTTGCTCCTGGTATGCCTGGATTTCCCCCTTAGCAAATATAAAAGGCTTATCTTATCTTGATGCATCTCATACACTGGCTGTCCAAACACACACATGCACACAGATTGGGCCACATGAGAAAAAAAAAACAACAAGTTGGGTCTTGTCATCTCTTTAAGTGTGGTCTATTTTTGTACCTTGTTTTCCCAATCAAAAATATTTCTCATGGTTCTTCATTTCTGGTCCTACACTGTTTTCTGTAATTTAAATCTACGACGTCTTCAGTCTATCCTATGCGCCTGCGTTGGCGTCCTTTTACAGAGAGACTTGCCAACTTCGGCTCCCTAACAAACACGGTTTTAACTGGTTCTAAATCGTTTTTTATGACTAGTTTTAACCGATTTTAACACCACTGACTTTTAGCAACTTGTTTTTATCGGGGGCGTTTTTAATCCGAGCACGGACTACTTTTTATTTCGTCATGCCTTCACTCACCTGCACCCCCGGATGTGATGGCTGTTTTAAATTAACACAGAAAGTTCTAGAGCTGGAGCAGAGGATCTCCACGCTCCATCAAATCCAGGACCACGAGCGCGACATGGACATCATCTTCGGCCGGACTTTCGCCGCCGCCAATAGTGCTCAGCTGGCGGACACAATTCCCTGCCAGCCCGGTGAAGCTGCGGAGGGGGAATCCATCGCTGGACTCGGACTGCTGAATGCCGGAGGAGCAACAACAACTACAGAGGAGGACCACTGGTTCCATCTGGGGGCTAAGCCAAAAGCCCCCCATCAGCTCAACACCGGTGCTCCAGGGTGTCTGGTCCATGGTCGGGCCCGGCCACGGTGGGGGGGCCCGGAGCAGCCGCCACCGCTCTCCTTCACCCGGCCTACCATTGTCAAACCGCTTCGGTGCCCTGGAGCACGACTTTCCTCCTCTGACTGTCCCTCTGGCCGCCCTGAAACACCACAGTTCCGCAGGACTGCCGCCCATCCCCTCCCAGCAGCCGGAGCAGCAGCCGGACTCCCGCAGCCCTCCAAGTTGCGCTAAACCTAGGACTCGCCGAGGAGTGCTCCACTACACCCCGAACCCACGGACAAGCCCTCGGCGCCGACTACACATCACTGCAGTCCTGGGGAAGCTAATCCGCCCAACATCCAGCAGGTCCTGGACCATGAAAGATCCTCTGCCCAGCATCAACTTGTAGACCAGCCACCCACCACGCTCATCATCGGAGACTCTATTATCAGGAATGTAAGGATGAGAGGAGCGGTCACACTGTGTTTTCCTGGAGCCACCGTAAAGGATATTACTGAACAGATCTTGGACCATTTCCAACATCACCCATCTGTGAGTAGAGTTATTATTCACGCTGGAACCAACGACATTCGTAAACAGCAGTCTGAACTCCTGAAGCTGGATTTTATTCATTTGTTTAATCTTTTAAAATACACACGTGTCTGTTTTTATTTCTGGCCCCACCCCCACTGTTGGCAGAGGTATTGGTTGTTTTAGCAGACTTTTATCTCTTAACACTTGGCTATCCTCTGCCAATTGTGATGCACAATATTGGTTTCATAGATAATTATAATTTTCTGGGGCAGGAGTCAATTGTTTGGTCCAGATGGACTACATCTTAATAGACAGGGTGCCCGCATGCTGGCAATGAGCCTGGCATGCCCTCGCCCCCCCACCCCCCTGTCTACCACACCAGCCCCAACTGCCCCTGCCCTCTCTGCCCCTTCCGCCACATCCTGATGTGCAGCTGGTCCCTGCTCCTTCGAACTCAGTTCTGATTTTAACAGTAATTCACATATCAGACTTGGACCTTGCCCTAAATCATCTATACCCGTTATTATCAGCAGAGAGCGGACAAATAATAAAAAACGTAGCAAATGCAACTCTAATAATCTCAAACAGTTACCAAAAGTCCTACCCCCAGTAAATCATACAGTCACTCCATCTCAAATCACTATTAATATGGCACTTTTAAATGTTCGCTCTCTGCTGAATAAAACTTTTATAATAAATGACCTAAATTTAGACCATAATATACATTGTTTATTTTTAACAGAAACATGGCTGAGTACAGATGCCCCTGTTGTTCTTACAGAGGCCTCCCCACCAAATTTTAACTTCACTTATTCCACGAGGAGTTGCAAAAGGGGAGGCGGAACTGCTTTTATTATTTCATCAACGCTTTCTGCCAAACATGCTTTATTTGATCATTTTAGTACTTTTGAATATAATGCAACTGTTTTTAGCACTCCTCAGATTTTATGTGCCACAGTTTATAAGCCTCCTAAAAAGAGTGCACTTTTTATTCAAGAATTTTCAGAGTTTTTATCAATTTTGTACAACTCCTTTGAAAGGATCATTTTAGCTGGTGATTTTAATCTACACATGGATAACCTTTTAGACCCTTTATCAACAGAATTTTTAAATATTTTGAATTATATGGATTTTAGTCAGCATGTCATGCACCCAACTCACAACAGAGGACATACCCTGGACTTGGTCATCACGCATGGCCTGTCCACCCGTGTGTCCTCTGTTGTTGACTTGGCTGTCTCTGACCATTACTGTGTGTTTTTTAACATTACCAGTTTTATCCAGCAGGAGACCTCTGTGAGAACCGTCAGGAAGCACCATCTAACCCCTGAAGTGGCTGCAGGTTTTCTAGAAGTTTTCCAAAAGTTTCCTCCTACCCTCTTACCTGCCGCCAGTGATTTTAACAGAAGACTTCAGTCCGCTCTTGACCTGCTGGCTCCACTTAGAGTGAAACGCTCACATTCAAAACTTGCAGCGCCATGGAGAAATAACAATCTTAAACTAAAGAGGGACTGCAGGGCGGCAGAGAGAAAATGGAGAAAAAATAAAAACACGATAAACCATCTATTATACACAGAACTTCTCAAATTCTATAATAATGCTGTAAGAAATTCAAGAAATGCTTACTTTGCAAAAATCATATCAGACAATAAAAATAATCCTAAATTTCTTTTTTCCACTATTGATAAAATTTTAACTGTACTACTAATGCATTTCAGAAAACCCCCTCAAACAATCTTTGTGAGGAGTTCGCAGACCACTTCAGAGGGAAGGTAGACACCATCAGATGTAATATTTTATCTTCTCAAAGTCACATGGTTTTAGACAAATCTGATTGGGTGTCTTTACCAGAGGAAACACTGGACAGTTTTGTCCTGGTAGAGGCTGAGACTCTTGATAAAGTTTTCTCCTCCACTTCATTTTTTAAGCCATTTTATGAATCTTTTAGGGATGGGATTTTAACCATGATGAATTGCTCCCTTCAGACGGGGGTCTTTCCTGCCGCCTTTAAAGGGGTGGTAGTGAAGCCCCTGCTGAAGAAGAGCAATTTATATTTGAATGATTTTAATAATTTTAGACCGGTATCTAACTTACCATTTTTAAGCAAGGTTTTAGAAAAGCTTGTTTTAATTCAACTTAATGATTTTATTAATGAGCACAATGTCCTGGAGAAATTTCAGTCTGGTTTTAGGGTGAACCACAGCACAGAGACGGCCCTTCTGAAGATTTTAAATGAATTTAGATTAAATTATGACGCTCAGAAGGTGACAGTGTTGGTTCTACTGGATCTAAGCGCTGCCTTTGATACAGTAGACCACACTATTCATTTAACCCGTTTAAAACAGATTGGCCTCTCTGGTGATGTTCACAAATGGTTTACATCCTATCTCACAGACAGGACTTTTATGGTAAGTTTAGATACCTGCTCTTCTACGGTCCACAAGATTACATGTGGTGTGCCCCAGGGTTCAATTTTAGGCCCAGTGCTTTTTAACCTTTATATGCTCCCTCTTGGCAGCGTCATCAGGAGACATGGAGTTAACTTTCACAGTTATGCTGATGATACACAGCTGTACATCTCCATGTCTCCCGACGACACATGGCCAATGGATGCACTTTTTAACTGCATTTTAGACATCAAATCCTGGATGGCAGAAAACTTTCTCCAGCTCAACCAGGACAAAACTGAAGTTTTAGTCATCGGTCCTGATGCTCAGAGAGAGAAGCTTTTACCAAAGCTACAATCACTGTCTTTTAATCCTTCTTTACAAGTGAAGAACCTGGGCGTGATTTTTGACTCTGAGCTGACTTTTATCCCTCACATTAAAAATATCACTAAAATTGGTTTTTATCACCTTAAGAACATCCCCAGAGTCCGCCCCATTCTCTCTCAGGCCAACACGGAGACGCTGATGCATGCTTTTATCACCAGTAGGATTGATTACTGTAATGCCCTGCTTTCTGGTCTTCCCAAAAAGAGTATATCAGGTGTACAACTCCTACAAAATTCAGCAGCACGTGTCCTGACGAAGACCAGGAGACGGGAACACGTTACACCTGTCTTAGAATCACTGCATTGGCTCCCCGTGTGTCTTAGGATCGATTTTAAGGTTCTTTTAATGGTTTTTAAGTGTCTTAATGGTCTTGGGCCTTCTTATCTATCAGAGCTGCTTTTACCATATGAACCTTCGCGGTCTCTGCGCTCCTCTGGCAGCCGTCTCCTTGTCATCCCAAAAGTTAGGACACACACTCATGGTGAGGCGTCTTTCCATTATTAAGGCCCTCACCTCTGGAACAGGCTGCCTGAGGACCTCAGGGCCGCAGAGAACATTCATGTTTTTAAAAGTAGGCTGGGGTTCTCCTTTGCTCCACTCTTGGGGGATGCGGTCGGCCCCGCCCGGGTCCGCCTGGGGCTCAGGGGGTCCTTTGGACGTCCTTGGTCCGATCTCCCTCATGTCTGCATCGATTCCTGGGAGACGGATTGATGCCTGCTCACACCAGCTATCGAACACTCTAATGGAGAAACCTTATATGCACCAGCATGCTAACACACACACATAGATGTGGGGTCTCTGGTGTTAAAGGATATATTCTTGGGCTGAGGTTATCATTACTAGAGCTTGATTAATCGGTACCATGAGTTTTTCTGTGACATTGTTGTATTTTTATATCTATTTTTGTGTGATGTGGTTGTGTAATTCTTAGTTCACAATGTTTGGTTTGTTTTGTCGATGTTCCTTTTTCGTGTTTTGTTTTGTTTTTCCCCTCTCTCTGTCGTCCTGTGGGTATGGAGGCAGACTTCAATGTCTTCCTGTGTTTTCTTTGTTCCCTTTCCTCTCTTGTATTTTCAACTCCCCCTCTCTCTTGACTTTTTGTTTCCTACCTCTCTTCTTCATCTTCCTTCTTTCTTCTCCTTAATTTTCCGTCTCCGTGTCCATAACATCAGGAAATAAAAACCCCAACAATTCATAATAAAGATTTTTCACACATATATCAAGTGGAGGACTATAGCAAAAGCTGTACTGCTCCGCTTGTGAAAGTAAATCTGTTGGGCTTCTACTTGGTACTCAGACACCAATTCTGAGCTCCACACTGGCAAACAGGACACGTACAGAAAAAAAAAAAAAAGAAAAAAAAAAGTAGGCTCAAGACTCACCTTTTTAACCTTTTTAGCCTAGCTATTAATAAACTGATTACTATTTACTGCCTGTTATTTGCTTTTCATGCTTTTATTGATCAGTGTTTTACTACTTGGTCTTGTACTTATCTCGTTAATTTAATTTAATCTACTTATTAATTTACCTACCTATCAATCTATTTATTTATTTATTTGTGTATTTTAACATGTTAGCCTGTTTTACACGGATAAAAAAAATAAATAAAAATAAAAACATAGACACATCGTTCCAGTGTTTCCTCTATGGGAGCCCTCAGCCCTGGGAGAAGTGGTCGGCTGTAGCTGCCTGGGTCCTCTCCAGGGGGTGCTTGGGTGGAGGTCAAAATCCTGGCCTCCCCTCCTCTGGACGCCCTGGGTTGGTGCCTCGGCTGCTGCTGTTGACCCGCTGCAGCTGGGGCAGATGGCTCCTCTGATGACGTTTCCTTACCCAACCTGGCACATCTGTACTCGGCCTAGTGTCCATCCTACTTTCTATTTTAATCTCCTTTTAATGTTGCTCTTTAATGTGTCCGCACATGGGGATAGGATTGGGGGGAGGGTAGTATAATTGTGTTTAAATTTGTGGGGGGGGGGGGGGATTTTTATTCTGTAAAGCACTTTGAATTGCATTTTTTGTATGAAAAGCGCTTTATAAATAAAGTTTATTATTATTATTATTATTATTAATTATTTTAAGGAACCTGGTGACAAAGCCTTCTTGTTTCCTCGTCCATCAGCACTGCCTCTGATTCATGTAAATAAATACCTAATTCAGGGTGATTTATTACCAGGGATGGCTGCCATTTTAAATAGAGATTCTATATGTTTGTACATCTTTCCCCACAAATCTGCCTGACATACTTAGTATATTTGGAAACCTTGGAATCCTTGCTGGTGCCAGAAATAAAGTTGTGTATTCATATAAAGCAGAGGACTCCAGCACTGCTGATCTTTGCATAAAAAAAGAGCTGTTTTCATCCCAACTCAACCTCAAATCAGTTTTAAAAAAGTGTAAATGCTATAAAACAAAATTTGATGTGAGTGATAATCTGGATTAAAAGTTTATACATTTGGATATGGCATAAAAGTAAGAGATCAATCGAGAGAAAAAAAGCTTGTCCTCTATGTTCCTGTTGTTTTCTTTCTGCTCCTTTGTTTAGACGGTGTATATGTCTGCAGTAACTAGCACCACATGGTTTCACTTATAAACAAAGCTGAGTCTCATCATCATAAAAAGTGAATATTACGTTTTACAATGATGTTGCCCAAAGAAGCCATGTATACCGCAAACAGAAGAGGCCCCAGTCTAGAACCCTGAGAACCCTCACAACTATTAAGAAAATTAGGTGAATATATTATTATGCACAACCTGGAGATATCATCTGAACCAGGAGTCCGCAATCTTTATGATCAAAAGAGCCATATTCGCCCTGAGTATAGCTAAATAAAACTAATTTAGATTCACACATGCTACATGACCTTTTAAAAAAAGACAACTCCTAATTTTGATAAATATCTGCTAGAATATAGCCTATACATAATTTCATTATCATTTGTAAAAAGCCATAATTTTATTCAGTTTTCAGTTTTAAAATACAACAACAACAAAAAAAACTGCAAGAGAAGATGGAACATGTATTTATCATTACATCTATATTTAAAAATGTGATTTGATTCTTTGTCATTTATAAGTAAAGTTATTAAGAGTCATTGTGTGCCACAGGTTGCAGACCCCTGACCTAAACCAACAGGTTTCTATTACTGCATTTTTGAATGAGTAATTTTTCTCATATCATTTCCTGGTCGTCATCTTGTTATTTTTTAATAATAATAATAATAATAATAATAATAATAATAATAATAATAATAATAATAATAAGAATAATAATAATAATAATAATAATAATAATAATAATAATAATAACTAAAGATGCAAGCAGCCTCGAATGTCCCTCGCAGCTTAGCACCACTCCAGCCTGTGTCAGGACCACTTCCACTGAACCTGCTAATCAAATCTGCATGACAAAGTCCTCAAAGCCAGAAAATAACAGCTTTCAACCAAAATGGCTGGCTTCAACAGACTTTTTATAGGTCTACAGAAACTATATATATGTATTGAATTTCACAATCCTAGTTGAATGCATTTCTTATGGCTGATTATTTTTAATGCTTCTAGGAGGTGCTGTGCAGGAATCAGGCAATGCTCACAAAACATTTGCATACAAACTTTTTAGGGGTTGGACTAATATCCATGTTGTTGAATATATATATATATATATTAGTGCTGTCATGAGATAAAAAAACTTTAAGATTAATTAATTATGGTCTATAATTAATTAATCAATCTAATTAATCTCTTTTTTAATCTATCCTAATAATTGCTGAGAAAAGCCCTCATCTTGAGGTATTTTCTTTTAAATTCATTACATTATGTTGGTAGAACAAAAGTTTGATACATTTAATAAAAGAAACTGGGTTTATGAAGTCATTTATTGTATTTAACAGACTTTAACAGATGAAGTCCTAGCCATTTACATTCTGCTGTTTTTGTGATTGGTCCTAAGTGTATGGGGTCAAATCAGGATCAGTTTAAAGTGAATGAAAAAACAGATTGTAAACTTGAAAAATAGACATTGTAAATTTGAAGAAAGAAATAGTAAATTTGAAAACAGTTTTGAACTTGAAAGTACACATTGTTAATTTGAAAAATAAATTGTAAACTTGAAAAAAACCTGCAGATTTGAAAAAATATATATATATTGTAAATTTGAATAAATATTGAAAACTTGAATAAAAAAATCTATAAACCTAAAACTGTAGCCAAATGGAAAAAAAGGTTATTTGTAACAACTGCTGTTTTTAAAAAAAAATCCTATATAGTATAGCTCTGATAATTTATTTAACTCATGTTCCTCCTACAGACAGTATTCCCCATTTGAGAACTGTTGCTTTAGACAGGAAGGCTCCATGCTTCAATTGTTGTTGAACTTGTTGATTTGGTTTTATTGTCCACTTGTTTGTATTACATAACTGTATTACTATAAGTGTGACTTGGTTCGTGTTGGTTTGTTGCACACTTTGATTTGATTTAATATTTTTTGTAGAAGGAAGCCAAGATGAGCTGCAGACAGAGAAGGAACCAGCAGCAGCAGAGCTGATCCAACCAAACATGGACAATTGGTCCCAGTTATTTGAGTAGAATTTATTTTGTGCGAGAGATTGAAAACCAAGTAAACACTTTTGTAACACTCTTGAGGCATCATGACTTGATGTAGCCCAGTTGTTTACATGAGGATATTTAGTTTGTGTTTTGTATTATTAGTTTATAATAATCATACTTTGCACACTTAATTCTGATGTCATGATTTTGTAGAGGGTAGGAGAGATGAGCTAAAGAGAGGAGCTGTAGTTGCAACTCCAGCAGAAGCACCAGTTTCATCATTAGGCATGTGAACTGGTAACAATTAAATATTCTAACATTGTGTTATAGATAGTTAATAAGAAAAAGTCATTTTATTCCAACTATCGTAATACCTATTAAAAGAAAAGGGAGAGCAACAGAAGCAAGTGAAGAAAGAGTGATTTAACTAATTAAGCGTTTGGTTTTGCTGTTTTCAGATGTAATTTTCCAAAACACTGAACATTAAAATGAACATTAGATATGAAATTATGAGCTATTTTATACTGAATGACACATTACACTGTTTTGACATACATGTATTGAAAATAAATTATAATTTAGACACCTTACTGTGTATGCTATAGTCTATAATCAATTGTAAAACTTTTTTGAAGCAAAAATATCTCATCTTGTCTGGGCTAAGCCCAGGTAGGCTACTCCTTAAAGGCTGGAGACGCCCATAATAATAATCTAAAAAATTTACATTAACACAGTCTGAATCAGGTAAGTCACAAAGCACTAGGGGTTTCACATGCCCATCCCTGAATGATGTTTATCCTGCAGCGATGTCATTTGTCCGATTACTGGAATGTTTCTGGTTTTAAACGTGGACCTTTTACAGCCGAGCTTTAAATAGCCATGTTAACCGCAGAATATTTGGTAGCGAGGCCAACACGTGTGTGTGTGTGCGGTTTAGAGCTACGCGTGTATGCGTGTTTTGGACAGGAGTGGAGAGAGTGGCATGGGAGGGCAATAGTGAATGGGTGCGCTATTGCATCCTCCTAGAAGACCTCTGAAACACACACACACACACACACACACACACACACACACACACACAAACAGCACTTCAGCAGCTCAGTCTACCCTCCTCCTTCATCCCGCACCCCCCTCACGAAAGAGAAGAATTAGAGAAAAAAACCTCCTATCCTGATGGCATACCTCTCCATCCTGGCACCGCCCCTCAGCTAAAGTCAGCGCACACGGTCTCTCTCTCCTCATCAGACTCACGGAGGGACGGCGGTGTGTAGTCTACAGGGGGGGCCGCTCAGAGTGCGCATGTGGCACGGCAGAGCTGACGGGACAGGACGGACTCCGTGTGTCAGAGAAGCGCAGAAGGAGGAAGAGCTCGCTCACCTCTCTATGGGCTTTCAGTAATGCGCAGCAGAAGAGGGAAACAAGCAGCCTAGTCAAGAAAAAAAAAGTAGGCTACATCAAGTTCAAATTTCAGTTTTGTATATTTAGTTCCTTTTCATCCATATTTGAGCGCTCCCACCGTGCCTCGGAAGCTCGCGGTGGCAGAGGACAGGACGGGATCCCCTGGATGCGGGACCATGGATTAACATCCCTCCGTGGATCCCGCAGTCTTGTTTGCTCTCCGTCCTCTCAGCCCCTCTCACCTCGGGATTATTTTGCCGGTCGGACCTCCACTCTCTGCCTGTCGAGATGAGCGAGGATCACGTTCTGCGGTGCGTCCTGATGCTCTGCTGCGCGCTCCTCTCCGCCAGCGCCAGCAACTGGCTGTAAGTGTCCTGCGCTCCTCCGGGTTCTGTTTTCATTTCTACTGACCGGAGCACCGCTGTCACTTTCTCCCTCCATGCTCACAGCTCACAACACACACACACACACACACACACACACACACATACACACACACACACACACACCTGTTCTCCTGCTGTTTTCATTCCGATCCCAGCATCGCCTGTCCTCATTACCTACGGCTCAGCGGTCGCTCAGATTAATTGTTAACCATCACAGGCACACTCTTACTCCTCTCAGACTCAGAATAGTCGCCACTATTAACGAAATGCAGTAAAAAAAAAAAATAAAAATAAAAGTATTGCACAAAAAAGGCAACAAAAGAAAGAAACTGACATGTTTATTCTATTAAAACATGAGCTACCAGTAGAAATTAATCTGCAGGCGGCTATAACATTTATACAATTATAAAAATAATAATTTGCGGAAATAATACATGTTTCATACAACAACAAAAAGAAATGTCGTTTTTTTTATCTAAACAAGTTGAAGGACCATTTAGGCTTGGACCGATTCGACATAACTAATCAACATATTGAAACGAAAAACTTAAATAAACTGTATAAAAATACCCACTCTTACACCTTATAAACTAACCAACTGTTCCTGCTACTGGCAAAATAATATAAATTATTATTACATTTATAATTCTTGTGAGGGATTAAATTTAACAAACAATTTAAATAATTAAAAAATATATATGATCTATACATGATCTAATTGCTTTTATTTAAAAACACAGAACAAACACTTAATCCAACTGCTTTAAAAAAATATCATGATGAATTGATTTTTACAGTATCTGTTGTTTTTATTTATTTTGATTTGCATTTTGAAGCACAGATTAAAGTGAAAACATAGAGTAAACAGCTAAACCAGAATTTGTCTGCTTCGAAGAGACAGGAAGGTGCAAGACTCCTTTCAGCCAGCTCACTGGTAGTGCACAGCAACAAGTGGAGGAGGAGCCACGCTGCCTTTGCATTATGCTTTATACAGTGTGAGAAAACTCTGGTCAGGCAGTTTTTGTTGCGTTAAAGGAACTGTAATCTGGAACCAGGATGGTGGAAGATTTGAACAGCTTTGAGGCTTGGACACTCCAGCAAAACTTAATAACTGTCCAATCATATAAAGCCATGCACTGATCATAGGATTTAAGGAGAAATAATGATTTCCTGAAGAGAAATTGGCTTTGATTACATTTTTTTTAATATATCCTATAGAACTGACTATCTTGTGAAAGATTTAAGTTTGGATCCATAAACGTGACAGATATTGAGGGATTTCTTACGATAAATAAATATTTACATTGAACAGAACCTGAGTTGTTATTATTATTATCAAGAACAAGGAACAAGTTAAGAATTGTTCTTTATAAAAATGAAAGTCATTTCTACGTGTGACTTTCTGCCTGTGGACAGATCTGAGGTTTGCACTGGAAAAGAGGAATAAACCAAAGACTCTGACTCTGAGCTGTACCATGCCACCTCCTCCCGGGACCTGGGAGCCCGTCGGTTGGGCCACATGTGTGTGCCTGCTCTCAAAGCAGACCTGTGGGAGGTGTTTAGCTCACTTTCTGCATTCCTCTGCAGGCTCCGCTTCATTCTCTGCTGCCATTCATTTCCATTACATGCAGAAAATCTGCTGGTTTAGGGGCGACCTTTTGTTTGTCAGTTTCCCCTCCTTGCCTTCGTAAGGGGTAAAGACTCGGGTGATTTGAACTATACCTGCTGCTGAGCGCCATTATTAAGTGACAAATAACCACTGTCACAAATGTCTGCTCTATACTGGCTTTCATTTCTCCAGTTCCTTGTGAGCACTTGTGAGATTTATAACGGCCCTCTGTGTTTGCATCGGGATCGGGCTGCAGACGGGCTAACTGGCACTGTTGACAGATTCATCAGTGTAAGTCAAATTAAAGCCATGCCAAACAGCACAAGCTGCCTTGAACTCTGTCACAGAGTGCAGGATAAATGTGCTGTTTGGGAGCTGAAGGTGTGGTGACATTAGCACACAGCGGGACATGTAGGGGCAGGCCGCTGAGCTGCCGGTCTTCTCTGTGGGATTTACACTGTTCAGACAGATGTGCAGCGCGCCGGGCTGTGTGGTCTGTAGGAGAGCCGTCAAGGGCTTCAGCAAGGGTCAAAGGATGGCCAGCAGTTACAGGGCTGTTAACAAGTGGTCATAAAACATGTGACAACTACATGTAAGCAATGGTTTAATGTATGTGGCCTCTGAGAGCCCTAACAGAGCACTTAAACTCAGCGAGAACAGATTAGATCAGACATCAAATTGATTCACTTGTACAGCTTGCTGTGTGAAGGATCATTTAATCGGCTTCATCGCCCGCTTGTTTCAGCTGCAAGGACGTGCTGCTACTCTGTTGTTTTCTTCTAACCTTGTGTCTGCACCACAAAGCGCTGGGAATATTCACTGCCATGCACTCTTCACTTAAACAAAATCTCTGAGGCTCCTCTATTGCACAGTTTTTATCTCAAATTCAACTTCCTTTCAGAGAATTATTACTAATTAGTCTAACAAAAGAAATGTTAAAGGCAGTGTTAAAAGCATAGGCTAAAATTGTTCGTTTTTTGTCATTAATTTAATATCCAAGCTTGTGATGAAGCAGCAAGAAAATCCACCCTCCCGTAGTGTACACCCACATATCCTTGCAGGGTTGCAGGATGCTGGGGTGGGTTACCCTCTGGACGGTTTGCCAGTCTATTGTTGAGCAAAGCAGAGACAATGCGGACAAACAGCCAAGTGTGCACACACTCATTCCTACGTGTGATTAAAAGAGAGCACAGAACCTGACAGGCATGTTTTTAAACTTTAGGAGAAAGCCGGAGTACCCCGAGAGAACCCACAGGGAGGACGTGCAAACTTTGACCCTTGCTGACGTGCATTTCGTCCCCAGTGGGGATTCGAACCCAGGACCTTCATGCTACAAGGCCACAGTTCTTCCAAAAGTGCAAACAGCACTGCAGCCATGCCTAATCATGATTATCCCTACTGTAATAATCACATTTTTACACAATAACCTGCAGGTATTTTACAAAAAAAAGAAATCAAATGTACAATTGATGGATGTATTTGTGACAGTAAGAGCATATAGGCGAAAATATCATCCAACCAATGAAAGTTACACTGGCTGATTTGATTGAAACCTGCTGTGTTAAGACCACTGTTTTCTTGCTGTGGCCTTTACTGTTGACAGACTGCTGTCTTGCAACACCAATGGAGCGAAGCTACTATCTGTGGGATTATGACTGAACGCCTCTAAGTCAGAATCCCACCTAGACGTAATGATACCTTTGTGCTGCATCACTTCCGTTGGTCCTCTGCATGTACGTTCTCTCTAGGTACTCCAGCTTCCTGCCATGGTCCAAAAATGTTTTTTTCCAGTGTGTTGACCTGTGATGGACTACCGTCCTGCCCAAGGTGTACGCTGCTTCTTGCCACTAGAGCGCTGGAGATAGGAACCAGCCCCCCAATCACTTTGGGAGGATTAAGCACATATAGAAAATGGATGGATAGTTAGGAATGTCCCAATTAAGATTTTGTGACCCCAATACTAATCCAAGTCATTTCAAAATGAAATATACTTTAGCCGATCCTGAGTCCCAGTCTGACATTTTAATAAAATGCTTGTTAAACCAAGTGTCTTTAAGAGGAGTAAAGAAAAACTTTTTATCACTCGCCAATGTTCTTCTGAATGCTCCAGTCTCTACTTTTCTATTTGCTATTCAAGAATTCTAAGATACTGTAGATGGTCTTCATCTGGTGCAACCAAACATGCGGCAGATGCCCTAGGGCCAGACTTTGAACCCTAGATAGCCAAGTCACTAAGTAAAAGCCTCCACACATAGTGCACCACCTCCACTTTTAAGCCACACAGTGCCCCCTACTATAAGTTTAGTCAGGTACTCCAGTACAAGTATTTTTTTAAAATCCTGAACTTTACCTCCGCATAATACCGATAGTGATAACTTTCTATCTTATATAGCTATGCTGATGAGATAATAAGGGTTTACATATATTCTCATTGGGGTCAGTGAGGTCAAAACAGCTAGCTAACAAAGTAGATTCCTGTATTTTAAAGGGAGGTGTAACAGTGTAGCATTCCTGCTCTCAACTGTGTTTTTATTGTGAAATATAAAGTGTTAAACTTGAACACACTTCATTCAATAATTCGATTTTGTGAGTGACATGTAAACTGGGATAAAGGCTCCCATTCTGGTTAAGGTATTGGCTTCATTATTGCCAAAAGTTCGATTTAGATGTGCAAATGAACGTACTGAGTGATCTTTTTAAGCTTCCGATTGAATTATTCTTCCATTCCAGAAGCCAAATTCTGTCTGTTGTCCAGTCAAAATCACCATGGGTGCAGGTGCACAGTGCTTGGTTCTTCTAGGAGTGTTTTAGATTATTGCCTTTCAGTCTGTGTGTCAGTGCTGGAGAAAAAGAAGGAAGTCGCTCAATTTGGAATTGGTTTCATGCCAAGAGACATTTGGTGTATTATGTTATAGCTGGTTTACTGAGAACTAGAAGAAATGTCTTCAACACAGCCAGTTTTGAACCCAGGTCATTAAAGTGGTGGCAGGAGAAATTCGAGAAATGTTGCTTTTTAATTTTTTAATTTTAGACAATCCTGTAGAGTTAAAGTCAAGATTTTATTCTATCAGGTTGGAAATGCCTTTACAATATCTGCAGGTTAGCATTCTATAAAGGATCATTTTAGTGTTCGGCCATACAGTGACAACAGAAATTTGTTCGTTTTGATAATCCAATTCACTGCAAATGTTATGGAAAGCCATTTTACGTAACAAGCAGTACATATTCACATCTAACTAAATATAAATCTAGAATTAAATTAATCCAATTCATACCCATACGGTGCAATCAATTTGTTATGATCGTAGTGGATCGTTTAGAGAAACTTGGTCCCTTTACAATGAGGATTTTGCCTTTTCCTCAATATAAAATACTTGGCAACATAAATTTGTACATTCTAAACATATTTAAATATTTCTCATGTATAAACCAATGTAACATTTTAATAATGGGTTAATTAGTCCTTTTCCTTTGACTTTTACTATACGAGTTGTATTGGGTTACTGACATCAATCTTGAACATTGTAAGCATGTCAACAAATCGATACAGTTTTTTTATATCAATCATTTTGTGATAACACATTTTGAGGGGCTGATCAGAATGCAAGTAAACTCTAACCTTAGGGTGGATAAGTACTCTCACTAGGCTTAAAGGATTACATAAAAGCAGGTTAGAAAAATGAGCAGACTGGCTCAAAGTCATTTATTTGCTTAGTTAAACTTGCGCAAATCTCCTTTACAAAAAGGATTATAGTCTTTATTTATTGGCTGAAGAAAGCACATCCCTTTAGACCTCAAGAGTTCGGGCTATTTACTTTTTAAACCTTTGTGGGAAACAGTGAGTTCAAATTAGGACGTCATGGGGCTTCTGTCAACATGATGCAAGAAATTGAAAAGTGAAAGCAACCAAGACAACGAAATGGATACTGTTGTAACTTTATCTTACATGCGATTTGATGCTCACCCCAGCTGCTAAGTATATTTACATCATGTCACTGTATCTCTTCATTGTATGGAAAGTATGACTCCTTTGGTTTTCTGTTTGTTGCTATGCGAGTGTGTGAACATGTGCGCATATCTCTTGCCTATTCATTGTGAGGCGCTGTAGTCTTTTTCCCTAATTGCCTTTGGGGATTTTAAACCAATGGTAGTCTTTTACTTAAATTCTAGCACTGCCCTTTACTGTCACTGTGGTGAGTTTCTGAGGACCCAAATACAGGCAAGGAGGAAGGCAGAATACAGTAAGTGCAAAAAAAAGGATGTTTGGTATAGTAACAAAATCCAAGTTCAGAAACCAAAGACTTACAACAAAAGTGGTGACATCAGAAAGAAATTCAAAAAGCAGGGAGCAGAGGTCAAATAAAACAATCTGAACACACAGAAACACCAGAAACTAGACATTAGGTTACAAACAGGACTTTACTTTACTCAACACACAAAACCAAAAGGAGATAAGAGAAAAAGTTAGAAACAGGAGCAACAGGAAGCAAAGACAAAATGGAACAATAGTGTGACAATATGTTTGTCTTAGCTATGAGTAACAATCTATATATTTTTTAGGGCAATTATTAATAAATTAGTAATTTAGGTCAAAATTACCAAGTTGGGGCACCATCTAGACTCTCCAGGAAATAATAATAATACCCAAATAGTTCAGTCTCAGTTAATGTTTATTACTACCTGCCTGATAAGACTGAGGTAATCAAACATTAATAGATGAAGGAGTAAGTTTGTGGTTTTCTTCTAACAGCAAGTTACTTCGCATGTATATGGAATAACAACGACATTCCAAAATACAACAGTTTATTAACAAAAAGAATAACATTTTCCAGTGAAAATACTTTTATCAACAAACTAAGCTAGTAACACACACAACTAACTACTAAGTAAAAGAAGAATCAATAATAAAACTAACTACCAAAAATGAATGCATCTAAAATCCATCTTACATGTAGAGCTTGCAACTTTTAACATAACAAAATAAAAGTGGTATTTGCATAGGGAAAGTACAGCTTAAAACGATGCTTGCAAGAGGTACTACCAGCTATGGCTATCTGGGCATCGGCATTTTGGAATCCCAACTTATCCGACTACAACTGGATCGCTGTTTTCTCGGGCGTGACATCAGACCCAGCTCCGAGTTCTGAATTCCGAGGTAAATGGAACGCACCATATCTCTGTCCAGACATAACCTCACTTGAACGATTCTTAGATCTCCGTAGAAGGGTGAAATCGTTGTCTGGGGGAAAGTCCACATTAAGAGGGAAACCAGCTGTGGTTAGCTGATTCGGCTAGCAGCAGGTGCATGGGGTGCAGCTAGCAGTGGTTGCGGCTAGCAGCTAGGCCTAGTGGGTGTGTGCAGCTAGCCCACCTATGCTCGGAACATGGGGTTGTCCTCTCAGCTTTCCACTCTGCATTTTCATTTGAGTATTTCAGATATAGGCTATGGAAAAATCTGCCAATAGGGCTGAACTGTGAATGGGCGGGGATCCATTGTAGAGACAACACAAGGTATTTATGGTACATTAAAAGTACAATGAAACATTACAAGTACATTGAATAATGATGATTATATTTTGTATCTACATAATCTCTGTGTTTGTCCACGTTTTGTTGTCAGATGTTACAGGAGCAAAACTACAAGTCCAATAATCTACTGACAATTACAAATGATAATTTCCAAAAAATAGCAACAACATGTTTTCATTAAGTCTTTTCCTCGCTGTCTTTTAAGACAGATTTACAGGTCACACAGTTGTTCAATTTGTGAGCATTTTTAACAGAAAAATAAATCAGAGGAGTTGTATGACTGTACATGCTTTGCGTAGTTTTGAGACTGCCTGCCACTAAAGGGCGTATGGATTTTGTTGCCAAATTGGAGCTGGGAGAAGTCACCTTAGTTAGGTTCACTGGAAATGATGCAGAGCAGCAGCTATGTGACAGATAATTAGTGTGTGTCATTTATGAAGACATTGAAAACATTCAGTGCTTTGAGTTGTTCTATCCCTTGAAATGTTGATTCAATACAGAAATCAAATTTCTAGGTGGAAATTCAAAGTCTCTGATGTTGGTGAATTATACAAGTTAAAAACTATTCATACTGGATTTGTGTAAATACCTTAAGAGTAAGTTTTTATTATGGATACCGTCTACGATACAGGTTTAGTATACACACAGATACAGAGACACACGTTAAACAGTGTAAACAGTAAGCAGCACCAGTAAACGCTTCAAGTTAAGACCTGTCTGTTGCATATTAATGATGTAAATTTTACAAGCGGGCCTATTTCCTTATCTGTTCAAAGTGAATGTGAAAATAAAAACAACCTGAAAGCTGCCAAGTTGTGATAAAAAATCTCATTATAAATGCAATAATAGATGAGAGCCATTTTTAAAATATTACTTAAGAAATAAACATGTGAGAGTAACTGAATATCTTTTATCATTGTGACACAGACACTAACACATACACAAAGTGCTTACTTTTAAAGTAAAATGATCCACCCATCCTACTTTAAACCTACACATACTGTATGATGTCACTGTAGTTGCCAGGGAAATTGCAGCACCACCCACCTACACCTTTCTTCTTTTATAAGCCTTCAATCAAATTAGTTGATAAAACCATATCTTTATAACATTTTTTGATCAAAACACTAAGATCAATTTGGTGGTACTATTGGATTATGATGGTAAAATCTGATACTGATGGTAACAGTTAAAGAGGAAACATTTAGTTGCAAGTGTATCTTTTTAAAGAAGACAAATGTAGTACATGCATATTGTTGATGTTCAGATAAATATAAAACAAACTCATAAGAAATGTTTGGACTACACACTCAAATTCATGACCATGACTAGTTATCTATTGGCAAGGAATAACAGCTGAAGAGCTAAAAGGATTTCTTACACTGGCTTATTGTTTACGCTACCATTAGATGAAAGCTGAACAATAAATATGCATGACATGTTTATGAATTATTTACAAAAGTCACTGTAAACTCTGATCTAAAACAAAAATTGGGAACATGAAGTATAACCCCACTGAAAGTATGGCAGTACGGTCAGGGCCGGATTATGTTAGCAGAGGGTCCTGGGCACAAAATGTTCAAAGGGCCCCCTCGCCGCCAAAAAAATTATATATTTAAATTGGATTTTCACCACAGTCTTGTAAAACTACATTGCTCATCGTAGGGCAACAATATCAAGACACAACACAGTGGTGTAACTCCCTTGCTTATGTAAACACATCCTGCTTGAGCTCACCTCCACCAGGCCAGGACTACAATTAAGATTGTTCTATAACTTAATCAAAAAAACTCACTCATACTTGTTAATTTTTCTTTCCTGTCCCTCCTCTCCTCTCTCAAAGCGCTCCTTCAGTTCTTTTGCTTCTCAGCTCTCCAATGCTGCCCTTCTGTGTCTCTGTCTGTCTTCTCACTATTTTTCTTTCTGTTTTATTGATTAAAAAATAGTGCAATCAGTTTAAGTAAACTTGACTCACTTTAAAGCATTTGATCATAAATGGAAAATGAATGGAAAGTAAAAACAAATGCTTTTCCTTTTACATAATATTGTGTTTAATAAACCTGTATCTATATCTGTAAACTCCTGTTTCTCCATCCTCCTCTACTGTCTCTTTCCTCCTCTTCTTCTGTTTTTCATAAGTAAAATCATGACAATAGGGCTCTTGTCTAGGAATGCACAATGTATTGACACCAACATCTGTATCTGGCAATGTTAGTCATTTTTTAACATATTGTATTGGTCCGATAAGTAAAACTGCCAATATTAAAAATCACTTTTTATTTCCATCTTTGTAAGAGATTAATGTAATATTTATAACATTGTAAATAATAGTTATTGGCCATAAGAGCAATAATATCAAATATCTGTATTGCCGCAAATGTTTTGATCGGTGCATCTTTTGACTCTGTCCTCCATGATGTGCTGCCCGAGCCTTTCTGTCCACCTCTTTATGAGTTCACTAAGAAAATGACCAAACTGACAGATAAATGCCAACAAAGTTAACACTATGTGCTGATCCAAGTAATTCATCATCACTACAGAAACCTCTTTCACCTGAAAACTGACTGACAGCAACGACCCACCTGAGCAGAACCTCCCCCAGTACCGCGTCTCTCCCTCCAGTTGGTCCAGTTTAGCTTTCTGTCCTGCTACCAGTGGCTGATGCTAGCAGCACACTGATGCCATGATCAGAGCTTTCCTCATGGTCACACACGCATTACGAGAGTTTCCAA
Organism: Valencia hispanica; assembly: GCA_963556495.2. NCBI lineage: Eukaryota > Metazoa > Chordata > Actinopteri > Cyprinodontiformes > Valenciidae > Valencia > Valencia hispanica. The sequence goes on from OY747708.1 coordinate 48,968,089, forward strand.
TCAGAGAAACCACTAATGTACTGGTTTTATTTGCTCCAAATAAGATGCAGGGGAAACAAAAGATATTAGCTTACCTGTGGTCAGTGAACATGTGATCCAGTCTGAAGAAACTTTTTCTCCACTTGGGAAGTGACAGCAGATCATTAGGTTTGGGTCACTGTAGCGCTCAAACCTCGATCACAGGATGAAGCTGGATATCTGGTCGCCCGATTATTAAAAGCAGCAGCTCCACCATCGATAACAACAGCGTAAGCATTTACGTTAACTGTCCCCCACAATGCTGCGTCCCACACCGGATGAACCCAGTCTGAGCTGCTGCTACAGCTAGCCTCATGTTGTGTTGTGTAGCTAACGCAGTCCCCTCCGAACAGGTTCATTGAATCACCATCCTCCACCATGTCTTCTTTTTCCTGATTTTCCTCCTTAGGTTTTACACAGAACCTGTCAGTAGATGACAGACTTCCTAAGTAACACGTCTTCTTCTCATCTTTCTCTCTTTCATTTATAGAAACCGCCTTTTTTCGCTCATTTTAGATTCTCTGATATACTACTACTGTCCGGTGACGTGGTCAGCGGAGCGCTACTTGCTAGGGCAGGGGCATGGCATGTTACCATGGTTTCCACAACTGCTTTGTAACTTTGTTAGGGTAAAAAAATGGTGTGGATCTTATTGGTTATCTCCGCCAGCACCGATCTCTACCATATTTGAAATATGAAGAACATTTTTTTTCTTCCTTAAACTTTGGGCCCCCAGTGGGCGTGGGCCCCTGGGCCTGTGCCCATAATGCCCATTGGATAATCCGGCCTTGAGTACGGTATGCTATGGAATGGAATGGAATGGTATGGTATGGTATGGTATGGTATGGTATGCTATGGAATGGTGTGGTGTGGTGTGGTGTGGTGTGGTGTGGTGTGGTGTGGTGTGGTGTGGTGTGGTGTGGTGTGGTGTGGTATGGAATGGAATGGAATGGTATGGTGTGGTGTGGTGTGGTATGGAATGGAATCGTATGGTGTGGTGTGGTGTGGTGTGGTATGCAATGCTATGGAATGGTATGGTATGGTACGGTATGGTATGCTATGGAATGGTGTGGTGTGGTGTGGTGTGGTCTGGTGTGGTATGGAATGGAATGGAATGGTGTGGTGTGGTGTGGTGTGGTGTGGTGTGGTGTGGTGTGGTATGCTATGGAATGGTATGGTATGGTATGCTATGGTATGGTGTGGTGTGGTATGCAGTGTTTCCCCTAGAAATATTTGTAGCTGTGGTGCTACATCGGCGGGGTGGGGGGTTGACACCGACCGGGGCTGCTGCACTGCGGATGTGTATGGCTATAGACCGGCGCTGTTACAGTTTTATTTAATTGGAAAAACTATTCTCTCTTCTTCATGGATCTGAACCAGCTCGCCCTCACTGTCACTTCTCCTGTCTCACTGTTGTTGGAAAGAGTGAGGAAGAGAAGTAGTCGTGGCTTATTAGTAAATACAGCTAACGCTAACCTCAGAAAACACAATATAAGAAGCAATGCATATATCTATATTTTGAGCGTCCGGTTCTGTCCTATCTCAAGACCCTCACGGCCCCCATCCTGGACCCTCTGCAGTTTACCTACAGAGCCAACAGGTCTGTAGATGATGCCATCAACATAGCACTTCACTTCATCCTGCAGCATCTGGACTTCCCGGGAACCTACGCAAGGATCACTGTCTGGATCCCAGATTTTTTTAAGGGATTCTTTATCATTGGGAGATAGGACTGTTTTCTGCATTTCCGCATGTAGCTCCACAATACTTAGCCTTTGGAGTTTTGATAACTGCAAGGGAAGAAATTAAGGTATAGACATACAAAAAACATCAAAATATAGCCATTGTGGAATCTGAAGTGTATTAATGGATTTTCTGTATCTTCAAAAGCTATGGAGCTAGATCCAAAAGAAAACTGCCACTACCGAAAAAGTGATTTTCACTGGAGTATTTCACAGCAGAGTGTGAAGCAGCTAGGATCAGAATCAGCATCTCCAAATTCGAGACCATGGTCTTGAGCGGGAAATTGGTAGAGTACCTTCTCTGGGTCGGGGACAAGGTCCTGCCCCAAGTGGAGGTGTTTAAGTATCTGGGGGTCTTGTTCACGATTGAGGAAAAAATTAGCCAAAAGGCTCAGCTCTCGATTTACCGTTCAATCTACGTTCCTACTCTAATCTATGGTCACGAGCTCTGGATAGAGAAGAGATAGAGAAGAGAAGCGGCTGAAATAAGTTTCCTCCGCAGGGTGTCAGGGCTCTCCTTTAGAGATAGGGTGAGAAGCTTGGTCTGGTGTGCCGTAAGGCACAGCTATCAATTTACCTTTCGATCTAAGTTTCTACCCTCTTCTATGGTCACGAGCTCTGGATAGTGACCAAAAGAACGAAATCACAGAGACAAGTAGCTGAAATGAGTTTTCTCCACATGGTGTCTGGGCTCTTAGAGATAGGGTGAGAAGCTCGTTCATCTGGGAGCGGCTCAGAGTAGAGCCGCTGGTCCACATCAAGAGGAGTCAGGTGAGATGGCTTCTGGCATCTGGTCAGGATGCCTCCTGGACGTGTTATGTGCACGTCCCACTGGTAGGTGACCTAGAGGAAACCCAGGACACGCTGGAGGGACTATGTTTCTCGGCTGGCCTGGGAACACCTTGGGACTTCCACTGAGGAGCTGGGCTAAGTGGCTGGAGAGAGGGAAGTCTAGGTCTCTCTGCTTAACCCTTTAAGCGCCAAAGTCGCAAAATTGCAACAAGCAACATTCCTGAATTTAACAAGCCACAGCTGCAAATATTATCCCTCATCTAGATACTACTTTACACCAAGAGATGGCAGACATCTATAACTTCAATCTAAGCCACATTTGTGGGTATGTTTTTGGAGATTTTTGGAGTATTTAAAAGTTGAAAACTGCCCGCAAGTCGATGTGTCGTAGTATCAGTAAGAGCGGAGAGAGAGTGAATTGTAGAGAGAAAACTTACCATGCCGAGAGGTCTGTTCACCACCGTCGAAGCACTTCAAGTAATTGCTGATTCAGATTCTGGAGAGAAAATTCACTATCTGATGAATATATCCAGTCATCCAGCGAGACAGAAAGTGTTAGAGTGCGTAGCAACAGCCAGTCCGTTCGCCATGATAATCCACAGGGCGCAAAAAATGGGCCCGACGCATAGCTTTAGCTTGTCCGGGGGTGGGAAAACGGGACGGGGAGCCGGGAGCAGTGGGGTTCAAAACACCACAGCTGCTTCTGATAGCCATAACGGTACACAAGCAGCACATATAGCGTCCCATGCTCTGCTTCACCGGAGAAGGGGAGGCGGTAGCAGAGAGGGTCAAAACGCTACTGCTTCTTCAGCGCGCAGCAACAGCGAGCCTGTTAGCCATGAGTCTCCACAAGCAGCACATATCAGGTCCAATGCTTTTCTCCACCGTGTCCGGGGTATGAGAACAGGACGTGGTGGCGGTAGTAGGGCTTTTCAAAAACCCGCGGAAATAGCAGCAGACGCGGGAGAAAATCCACTGCTAGTAGCAGAGGAGGCAGCAGGGCTGTAGGCCTACATGATTCTGCCATAATATATATATATATATATATATATATATATATATATATATATATATATATATATATATATATATATATATATATATCTCAATAAAAAAAATTAAATGTAAGAAATCCAATATGGCCACCACTTGATGACATCATAATATGCAAATTAGATGAGTGAATCTGTTACTATCACAAATTTCTGGTCATACTGAAGATTTTTCTAATTTACAATATGCCTTTATCTCAAACCATATTTAAGCTACACGCTTTTGAAATAGTGATATCAAAATTTAAGATTTTACTGAAAAAACCCCGGCACCTAAAGAGTTAAGCTTCTGCCCCCGTGACTCGACTCCAGATGAGCAGAAGAAAATGGGGATGGATGGATGGATGGATGCTTTTTGTGAATAACTACTGAACTAATAATTATATCAGTGTGAATCCATCTGCTAAAGGTATGTTTTCATGGTCAGGGAATCTAAAACAGTTAGAATTAGATCACAACATTGGGGGGAAATTATTAGAAACAGGAAAATCACATGATGACAAATGTTGAGCTATAGCTCTGTGATTGGCCGGCTAAAAAGTTCACTTTACCTAAACAGAGACGTGGCCTTGGATACAGGAAGCACAGGAATCTTCTGCCAGGTCCTGCATTTAGAACTAATCAGCTGTTCACAGCTATTGTAGACAGATGGGAAGATTATACAGGCAAACACTCATAATCAGCTACTGATTGGCTCCCAGCCTGTTGGGGCCATGGTTATACCACCGGGTGTGGACATAACTTCGGGACTTTTACAGCCTCTTTCCACAAACGTGTGTTAAAGTGAGTTTTGTAGTGTATGTGTGTGTGTGTGAGGGTTGCAGTGTTGGCTGTGTGTGTTATTTCTAGGGGGAAAATAAGCTCTTGTGGAGCCGGCAGCATATAAATACACCCAAACACTCGTGGGCACACACACACAGGGACCTGGGTGATACAGTGGTGTTAAGGGGAACTTTTGATGTTGTTCCACCTTTTACCCTTCAGAACTCTAACCTTCCAACTTCACCATCTCTCCTTTTCTTTTGAAGACAAACTTCTTTCTCATCTTCTTTTTTTACCATTACCATTCTTTCTCTCACATCCTGTCCTCAGTGTTATCTTCCTTCTGGTCCTGCCTCCCTCCCACATTTAGTCACAAGGCCATTTTGAGTATTATGACTGAATATTTGACCAACCCAGCCCATAATACAAAGAACCACACACCTACCCATTGTTTTAACCAAAGCCATTTAAGGCCAACAAGCTACTGCGTGTCATTCTTGCTTCCTTTTTAATTGTAATGTTTTCAGATTTTTTTTAATTCACTGTTAAACATAAGCAGTTTTCTTCTGCTGTGCTTTTAGCAATACATATACTTATACTTGACTCCATCGATACAATACTACAACCCATATTAACATATTAGCTTTACTGCAGTTCAAAAGCAGAGAACTTGTGTGGAACTTGTAGGCAGCTGATTTTAAATAAATGTAGAAACTATAAAAGAGTGAACATATTTCCAGTTCTCATGAAAGACTTCTTCAGCTGTACAGTTTACAGCAGAGCAAAGCATCAACAGGCTGGCAACTCGAAAAAAGCAAAGGAGTTTGCAGGGGTTGTTTACATTCTTCTCAGTACTGTTACATCCAGATGGGATTTGTTGTTGCGCTCCACCGTCTGAATGACCCATAGTCATCCAGCAGATGCCTCTTTGCTTATCTTCTCTGTTCTGTCCATTTCAGTGCAAAATATCGCCTCCATTCAGCCTCTTTGTCGCACTCAAAGGTTTGAAGCGGAGTACCGCAACGGGACGAGCTTTTTGATCTCAGACTATCAGCAGTCAAAACAATGATGGAGAACAATAGGGAGAAATTCTGAGAAAGCACAAGACTGTATAACAAGCCCACATTTGTGGCCTGACTCTGGGTTTAACATGTCATGACTTTTTTAAATGGTGGATATATTTATATAGTACCATACAAAGTGATTCTCATGTTTGTCACATTACAACCACAAACTTCTCTGACCACTTGGTGCAGGAACGCAGACATTTTCAACTGTACAGTACCTAAATCAATCAAAGAAAGGTTCCTATGAGAGCATCATCTCGGACCCGGACTCTGTACCCAATGCATCTCGCCAACCAGGACTGCACCAGACACAGACCGGAGGTGGCAGATCGCTGCAACTGAACCCCTGATGCTAAAAAAGCGCATGCTATTGGATTTCCTCTCGCTGAAGCGATCAGAAAAGCCCTCGTTCAGAGAGTCTTGTTGAATTCTGATCACTTCAATTGGAGAAATGTTCCCTGAATTCAAAACCTTGGCTGAAGTGGTAATTCCAGCCTGCATTACTCACAAGCATGTGTGCAGTTCAGTTCATGCCACAGCAGGTGAAATGTTCATAACTAATTCATGTAGTTTACTAATCTGCTGAATGTGTGATGGTACGATGTGGATTCTCTGTTCAGTTTGTTCAGACTGAATATTAGTTGAAATTATTATCATTTTAAAAATTGAAGGGGTAAAAATAGATTATGACCAGACTTTTTTTTTTACCCGTCAGTCAAAAGGACTGACGACAAAAGAAGTCCAGTGTGACCTTTGATCTTGTATGCATTTCTATTCATTCCCCATGTCTCTGTTACCTCCAAGTGAAATCTGGTGGAACCAATTGCCTTCAGAGGTCACTTAATTTGTAAACAAGGTCCAACTGTATGATGTCAGTATAAATCCAGCCATTGTCATGCTTGTCGGATTAAGGACCCAAAGGCAGCAAAAAATAAAACTTCAATGATTTATTTGTAACAAAAACAAGGAGTAAAAACTTATAGAACAAGGAGAACCAAAAATGCAGAGATGAACAGGAAACAGAAGGTGAAAACATCTAAGAGCAAGAAGAAGAAACAAGGAAGTGCCAGAATAAACTAATAAAGACAAGGAATAATCTAACATGAAAAAACTAGATAAGGAAAAGAACTAAGTTTAAACACAAACAGGAGGGACAAAACAAATAAGCAGCTTGGGGTACAAAGGGGAAGGAAATTAAGTGGAAGGAAAAAAGCAAAAATCCACGGAACCTGACAGCCATTCTATGAAGGTTTTCAAGCTTTTTGGAGAACATTAATGAACAAAAACAGCAGCATGAACACCAAGCAACACAGCAGACAGGTCAGAGATAATGGTGTAGAGAAGGTTAAAGAAGGGTTAGATTATAAAACAATATACATCAATCTTTTGAAAGTGAAGAGTATGGCACAACTGCAAACTTACCAAGACACGGCCCTCATTAGAAGCTGCAGGAGAGCAATAATCAAAGAAGCAGCCTGGAAGACCATGTGGTAGCTCTGGAGGAGCTGCAGAGATCCACCAGTCTGGCGAGAATCTGTTGATGTACAATTTTGTAGCGCATTCCACAAATCTGGCCTTCATGGAAGAGAGACTAGAAGGAAGTCGCTGTTGAAAGAAACCAAGAAAAAGTCTTGTTTCCAGTTTTCCGCAACTAGGTGGAGGAAGAAGATGCTCTGGCCAGATGTAATCAAAATGTTGCTTTTTCATCTACATGTTAATACTGTTCATCGTCCTGAGCACACGCAGGCAGCATCATGATGTGGGAGTACATTTCTTCTGCATGGACATAGAAGCCAATCAGGGTTGACGATTAGATAGCTAGATGACGCTTAGTACAAATGAGCGACGAAAGAAAACCTGTCAGAGACTGGGAAAGACTTGAGAGTGGGTCGGAGGCTTACATTCCAGCAGGACAAGCCTAAACGTACAGCCAGAGCTACAATGGAGTGGTTTCGATTCAAGCCGTCCATGTGTTAAAAATGGCCCAGTCAACGTCTGAACTTCAATCCAATGGAGAATCTGCAACAAGATAAAACAGATGTTTACATGCACTCTCCATCCAATCTTACTTAGCTTAAGCTGCTTTGCAAGGAAATTCAGGCAGCTGTACATGCAGTGAAAGATGGTTCTACTCAGGAGGCTGAATACATATGTAGGCCACATGGTTCAGATTTTGTTTTTGTTTTTCATGGGGCATTTTTAAAATAATCACAGTCTACTTTGGGTTGATCATATAAATTCACAGAGTATGAATAATTTGCGAGTCACAGTATGACATATGTCTTTCACTATGGTAACACGTGATAAATACTCATCCTTGTCTGTTTCAGGTTAACTTTGAGCCTGTTCTTCTTTTCTTTGGCTGTAACAACTTTCAGATTGCAGATTTTGTAGATTAGTCACATTTTGTTTTGACTGCAGGTTGTTTATCTTGGGGAAAAATGGTTAACTTCAACGCATTTCCAACAACTCATGTGGTGCCATGCTTTTTCATTATTGTGAAATATGCTCCCACCTTTCTAGTCAAAAACTGCCCTGACATTACCAACACCTTATTGCTACTTAGGGAGGATGTCAGGCTTCCAACCAATATGTTGAGCTCTCCTGGATGGAAGTTGTTTAATCCAAATGTTTCAAATGTTAATCTAAACTGAAAGTTCTGTAGGAAAACTACAAAGACAAAAAATGAAAAAAACTTAAGCTGTGATTATAGGTAAAAACCATAAACGGAATCAAAATTCAGTCAGGTAAAATCTAACTTTCCTTAATCTGTTGAAACTTTGTCTATTTTCCTACTGTAAAGTATTACTTAGCTATGGACCACCAATGAAGGCTGAGTTGTCTTACTTCTTTTTGCAAAATCCTATCATAGTTTTGGGGTGGGTTTTTGTTGTTGTTTTTTGCACAGTATTGTTTAGAGTTTGTCAAGATTTTACGTCACGGCCAGAGGTTGCGGCACAATTTTTTGTTGTTGGTCATTTTGACCGAAGGGGTCAAGAAAATGTGGTCATAATCTATTTTTACCCTTTAGTTTCTAAAATGATAATGACATATTACCTAGTATTTAATTTCCATTCATTATAGATAATATTTAGTCTGCACAAACTGAACACAGAATGCACGTTGTGTCATCACACATCAAACAGATGAATAGGCTACATGTATTAATTATGAACATTTCACCTGCTGTGGCCTGAACGCTCCGCATGGAGCTAAACTGCACGCCCGATTGTGCGTAATGGAGGCTGAATCCACGCTCTGTTGTCACACTGGAGACTGGAATTAAAAAAAACGTCACTTCAGACAAAGTTTTTGAATCAGGGAACATTTCTCCAATTGAAGTGACCGGAATTCACTAAAACCTCTGTAACTCTTCAGTGTACTATCAGCTCCCGGATAGCAAGATGCTTTGAGTACGGTGGTGTCCAGGTCTGACATGATGCTCAGATAATTTCATTTGAATCTGTTTTTGATTGAATCAGCTACATACTGTAAACTCTATATGCAAAAAATGTAACACGTCTGCTCGTCTGCGCCAAGTGGTCAGGGGTGGGAATTACAATCTGTCAAAATGACCGACGGCCTTCAGATTGTTCCATCACCATTTAAAAAACAACGGTCAAATACGGAAGATATTTGGTAAACACAACCCCTGGTCACGGCTAAAAGTCATGATATGCCATTTCTGATCACTCTGGGTATTTGGGTGACACTCTGGGAGGAACAACAAACAGCGAATCCCCTGATTCTGTTATTGAATCAGAAGATTAGGAGTAAACAGTGGTTCACATTGGGACTTGTTCTGTAATTCGAGATGCACAGGGAAATCGTTAACTGGTTAGAATCTGACCATTTTCAGCTTGAACGGCCCTGACAGGTGACTCAGAAATGCTATATTTTTCCTGATAAGTGAACATGCCATGCCTAGTCGCTGACAGGTCACACTGAGAACAACAGTCTTTGGTGAGGAAGTTGTAAGTGTGCGAAGAAGATTTAAAGTTGGCTATTTTCCGTATCAATGAAGTGTTTGAAAATAAAGTCAGAGCAAAGTTGTTCTGTTTGATTCTTTTGAGCTTTCAGAACTGTTGGTTATGGAACCTGGTAAAATTGGAAATGATGGCAGCCTTTTCACACGTTTGGTTCAGCTAAGGATCTACATTCTAAGCAATGCAATACAAATAAAAAATGACGGAAAAAATATTTTGAACTGTTGATCATATCTCAGAATAAGAAATTAGAATTGGTTAAAATTGGGATTGGCTAGTCAAAGTTTTTTTAAATAATCTGAGATTGAAAATTGACAAAAAAAAACTTGCATACCCTTGATAGAGGAATGAATGTATTAAAAAGATTACACTGTCTTGCAAATATTTAGCATTTTAATGTTTTAAAATTTCCCAAATATGATTTTTATTCTTGAAAACAAATATGTACTGATATAAGATATGCGCATTTTATCTTCAATACTGTTTGTAATTCAAAGAATTAACAGATTAATTTTGAACTGATTACCCTTGATGATTTCACCAATTTACAGAGACTTTGCACTCCCTAACAAATATGTGTCATGTCTAAACAAATACATGTAGAAAATTGTGTTGTTTTATTCTAAAACTCAGTTAGATCTGTTTCTTCTGAAGCCACCGGTAGAGCCACAATCAAGTTCACCACTTAGGGAACAATGTAAGAAAAGTGGATAGCATCAAAATGAGGGAACAGTTCCTCCTACAGGCCACAGTCTGTTGTGCATGGTGTGTGTTTTCGCTGTGGAGGAAGGCAGTGAGGGTTTAACATCATTTGTTTTCCTAGTACTTTAAATCTGTCTGTGAGATGATGAGCTCCATCTAAAAGCTTCATCTGTTAAATTTATTTCACTGCAGCAACATATGTTCAGGGACTCAAAATCTGCTGGTTTGCTTTAGTTCTACCTCAGCCGAGAAGAGGCTTTTCTTCTAGTTCGCCTCTCTGCGTTTGCCATCTGTGCTATATATATATCTGTTCCTGTGTACCATCGCTGTATGCTCAGAGCCAGAAAGGTAAATATGAGGATATTTCCTCATGAATACACATTTAAACGGATGGAGGTGTGCAGCAGCAGACAGATTCTGGCTGTATTTTCTGAAGAGGTTTGTCCAAGTACAACATGGTGAAGCAGGCTTTAATAGGGGCCTTCTGTGGCCTCTTCACTGTCATATGTCTTTCGTCATGTTTTCTAGTCTGCCCTTTTTTAAAGAAACATTTAAAAAAAGGGGGAATTGGTAGGGAAAACAAGCATTTAAGTTTTATAAAATCTAAATCTGAAACTTCTCGATTCAGAGTCCAACCTGATTGCATTCAGAAAATTTAAACAAGTTGTTTTGTTTTTCTTGCCAGCAAAACCCTCATCATGGAGGATGCTAAAAGCCTTTTTTGTTTTTATATTTACTTACCTCATATTAACCTTAATCTATTGTTTGATCGTTTTTCAGCTCCTTCTTCAACTACAACCATGCCTTGAGAAGTATTCATAACCTTTTAATGTTTTTCACATTACAGTAAAAAACTTCAATGGGGATTTTATGTGATAGGCCAACACGATGTATAATTATGAAGTGGAAAGGAAATAATGTGACAAGCATTTGAATTTATCTGATACACTTACCGGTAAATAAAATGCATTTCCTTCAGAAATGACCGAATTAGTAAGTAGAGTACATAGATTCAGCTGTTCTATGGACGCTACAGTGGTTTGTTAGCAAACATCAGTGAGCAAACAGCATCATGAAAGAAAGAAGACAGCAGACAGGTCAGGGAAAAAGTTGTGGAGAAGTTTAAAGCAGGGTTTGGTTACAAAACAATATTGAACATCTCAGAGCACTGTTCAACTTATCATCTGAAAACACAGCATGGCACAGCTGTAAACCAACCAAGTTATGGCTGTCTGCCTAAACTGACTGCCAGGCAAGGTGAGCATTAATCACAGAAACAGCCAGCAGGTCCATGGTAACACTGGAATAGTTGCAAAGATTTAAAGCTCTGATTTGGAGAGTCTATTGACAGGACAGATTTATAGTTCTCTCACTCCATAAATTTGGCCTTTAGGCAGTCCGGGGTAGGTAGTAGGTTACTGTGGAAAGGCAGCTCAAGAATCTCATAATTGCAAAGCAGGTAGGACCCAAATGCAGATAATCTTCTGAAACAGATTTGGTTTAATTAATAGGTGTGCATAGTGGTACTTACAGCGAAAACACGCTGAACATGACAGTGGGGAAAATAGACGAGAGGAACCAGCGTAAAAAGGAAGAAAGTCTAATCAGAAAATAATCCTAAATACATAAAGAAGTAGAAAATGAAAGCAGAGGAGTAACTAAAAATGATAAGATCGACATAAGATAATAAGAAATAACATAGAAGCAGAAGATAAACTCAAAGTTCAAACACCAGGAAGAGAGTATATAGCAAAAGGAAGAAAGAAAAGTACATAAGGGTATAAACACTAAGTAGGAAGAAACTCAAATCACAAAACAATCCTAAATGTTAAAAATTATAATAAGGCTCAAAAGAGTTATAACACAGAAGAATAAACTAAAACGATGAGGTATAAATAAATACATAGTCAACAGGCTATCACAGCTGAAACTCAAAAGTACAAACTTATGGATTCTAACAAAGTAGCCCACGTTTCATTAATGTGAGCACACATCAGCTTGTAGTTGACCTGTGAAAGGCCAAAAGAGGGATTCATCTTTATTGTCGTATTGCAGGAAAAAAAACACACAAAAAAACTTGTGAACCTTTTAATATTTAAATAGACTAATATCACAATAATCCAGCTCTTTGGATTAAAAAAAATCCAAATCAGCTTTATTCGCCACGTTGTCGCACAAAATCAAGAAATGTGACTTTGGTTCCATTCTTCTGCTCTTAATAAACCTGTTTTAAAGATGAGACATAACTGGCTTTGGCACTTATTGTCACATGACTCCCCCAATCTTTCTCAAAATATCAGTAGCATTTAGTGAGGAGGTAGAACTCAAGTTGGACACATAAAGAACTTTCCTCAATCAAAGATGGGTACAGTACCCTTGAAATCATGGCATGAGTTCCCAGAGTATAAAAACAGCTCCTCTTCTGGTTGTTTTTTGACATATTTAAATAGTGCTTTTATCAAACAATTTTTAATATCAAAGATAACCTATGAATATTTAATTGAAATTTTCATTTATTAAAGGAAAAAGCTATCCAAATCAGCCTGGCTCCGTGTGTAAATATAATTCCTCCCATTGTGAAATCACAGATGAATTCAATTCAATTCAGTTTATTTATGTAGCCCCGATTCACAACAGATGTCATCTCAAGGCACTTAACAAGAGTCATTTCAATACATTTATACAAACATTCCAATCAGTTAAAAAGTTTCCTATTTAAGGAATCCCAGCAGATTGCGTCAGTCATTGGTGTGAGGTTGGGCCCCGTTGATGCAGACTTTCCAACCACAAGAATCCCTCATACTGAGGAAGCATGTAGCGACGGTGGAGAGGAAAAACTCCCCTTTAACAGGAAGAAACCTCCAACAGAACCAGGCTCAGTAGGAGCGGGCATCTGCTACGGCCATCTGGGGGTTTGAGAAGACAGAGCAGAAACACAGAAGGAACAGAAGATCTGATATAAGAGTACTTTCTATGTTACAGAAAGTAAAAAGTTGATAACAGGACACAGTGGATGTTCAGTTACTGGGAGCACCATCCCAGTCGATGCCCCCCGTCCAACAGGGCATTGCAGCCAAGCAGGATACCAGACCAGGTATATCTTCTATGGAGAGAAAAACACTGAGAGAAAACAAAGTTAACAGTCGAAATAACAGAATGTACTGTAATACAACTGGAGAGTAGTAGGAGAAAAGGAAGTAGCAGAGTGAAGAAAAGTGGTCAGTCTGTCCTCCAGCAGTTTAAGCCTATAGCAGCATAACTACAGAGCTAGCTCAGGATGACCTTAGCCACTCTAACTATAAGCTTTATCAAAAAGGGAAGTTTTAAACCTCGCTTTAAAAGTAAACAGAGTGTCTGCCTCACGGACTAAAGCTGGGAGCTGGTTCCACAGGAGAGGAGCCTGATAACTAAAAGATCTGCCTCCCATTCGACTTTTAGAAATCCTAGGAACTACAAGTAAACCTGCAGTCTGAGAGCGAAGGGCTCTGTTGGGAACATATGGAACAATTAGATCTCTGATGTATGATGGAGCTTGATTATTAAGGGCTTTGTATGAAAGAAGAAGGATCTTAAATTCTATTCTGGATTTAACAGGGAGCCAATAAAGCAGTAGCGAACCGTGAGCATTACAGCTGGGCCTTCACCCCTAGCCATCACCGCCAAGGCAGAGCCTCCCCTAACCTCCATTACACGCTGCCCATGGGCTACGATGAATCAAAAGTGCTTACCAACTGCAATTCAACTTAAAGATGACAAGTGTGTCAACAATAGGCAATAACATTGATACCATTCTCCACAACAAGCAAGCTGCTCAACATGAACTTCACCAAAACTGGACATGCGAACTCGGACACCGATGCTCTTTTAATTACCATGGACAGCGCTTTAAAATCATGGCGCATAACAAATCACACACACTGGCTGAGTCAAATACATTCATGACAATCATCAAAGTAAAACCTCATTTCAAATGAAAAATATGCCAAGCACCTTTACACACCATTACGCATGGCGCAGTTATTATTTTAGTACTTACATTAGCCAAATAATTAAAAGAGGCAGAAAAAGCGGCATGGGGAAATAAAATAAATAAATAAAAAATCCAACCGCAAACTACTGATGTGAGGAGTTATAAGGGATCAGCTGACCTATAGAATTAAACAATTTGTGTTGGAATTTTTACACAGACAAAACTACTGAATGCCCCAGTGTACTATTAATCCTATTTGAATGATAATCAAGCTGGCTTATAACATGGGCCTACCTTATTACATGAAAATGAAGTCCATCCGTCGATCTTTTAACAAATCCGCCGCAAACAAATCCGCCGCTGACCCAAGTGGACGACTTGTCATTTGGAAAAAGCAAACTCCAGCAGTACAGCCTGTTTGTTTCCTTACAGCCGGTCATCCAAAGATAGCGCTGATAATTCTCAGTCTTGAAATGCCTTTTCTTTTAATTCCAGTTGGAGTTGGCCTTCCGTTTTTAATGAACTGAAGCTTTTCTGTGAAAGTCCGCCTTGAAAAAGGCGAAGCTGACAAGCTAGCCACAACATCACTCTCGTCTTCCGCCATTTCGCTCTCTAACTCCCTCTATCGGTCTCTCATCACTCTGCTGCATCTGAGATTGAAGACAAGACTTCATGAAGGCCCACAATCTTTTTTTTTTCCGCCCACTCAAAATCCTACCATGATTGGTCAATTCACCCCTCACTCTAAAACTAAGACACACGGCTTGGCCTTCTCCTGGAGTTATGAAGTCCTAACCAATCAATGAGCCAGATAACCGGGTCTTGACAGATTCTGACGATTCTGATTGGATAACATGTTTTCAGGACAATTAGCCCTTTCATTACTGACGTGAACTTGAGTAGGCTTAACTTTATAATGTAGATGAGAGAAAACTTATTATATTCATTATGTTAAATAAAATAAAATAAAATCGAAAATTTAAAACAACACTTATGTTATGAAGGCGTAGAAGGCCCTAAGGGTTCCCCACTGCAATAAAGGCAAGCTAAAACAGGAGAAATGTGATCTCTCTTTTTAATATTCATCAGAACTCTTGCTGCCGCATTTTGGATCAGCTGAAGGCTTTTAATCACTCTGGACAGGATGTTTCTGATTTTAGCAATATTCCGAAGGGGAAAGAAGGAAATCCTAGAAACCTGTTTAATATGGGATTTAAATGTCAAGTCTTGGTCAAAAATAACGCTGAGGTTCTTTACGTTATTACTGGGGGCCAATTTAATTCCATCCAGATGAAGTGATTGACTAATCAGTTTCCTTTTTAGAACTTCTGGTCCAAAGACAGCAACTTCTGTCTTGTCAGAATTCAAGAGCCAAAAGTTTAGAGTCATCCATGTTTTTATGTCTTCCAGACATGCCTGTAATCTACCTAACTGACTGGGTTCATCAGGATTTATGGATAAATATAGTTGTGTATCATCGGCATAGCTGTGGACATTTATCCCATGCTGTCTAATGATTCTACCAATTGGGAGCATATATATGGTGAACAGAATTGGTCCAAGCACAGAACCCTGTGGAACTCCACAAGTAACCCTTGAGAGTGAAGAAGATTTATCATTTAGATGAACAGACTGGAATCTATCAGACAAATATGATTTAAACCAGCCTAGTGCTGTTCCTTTGATCCCTTCAACATGTTCAAGCCTTTCTAAGACAATATTATGATCGACTGTGTCAAAAGCAGCACTGAGATCTAACAAAACCAGAACAGACACAAGTCCATTATCTGAGGCCATGAGAATATCATTAGTAACCTTCACCAGTGCTGTTTCAGTGCTATGATGAGCTCTAAAACCTGACTGAAACTCTTCAAACAGCCCGTTACTGTTTAGATGCTCACAGACTTGATTAGCAACTATTTTCTCAAGGATTTTGGATAAGAAAGAAAGGTTAGATATGGGTCTGTAATTCACTAAGTCATCTTGATCAAGGGAAGGTTTCTTGAGTAAAGATTTAATTACAGCTATTTTAAATTCTTGTGGTACGTATCCGTTTACTAAGGATAGATTCATCATATCCAAAATGGGGGCAGGAACCAAATGGAACACTTCTTTAAATAATTTGGTTGGGATTGGGTCCAACATACAAGTTGAAGGTTTAGATGAGGCTAATATTTTTGATAATTCCGAAAGCTCGACTGAATCAAAACAGCATAAGCACAAATGAGGTTCTACAGTTCTTTCCGATGCTGCCTCATTTACTGAGAAAGAAGTAATCCTGTTTGGAAGGATGCCAATGATATTATTTTTAATATAATTAATTTTATTTATGAAGAATCCCATAAAATCATCACTGCTAAGAGCTGGGGGAATAGTTGGCTCAATAGAGCTATGACTCTGTTTTTTCATTAGCCACACATTTTCATCCAATTTCATCAGCCAAGACAAGGCAGGGCTACTACCTCACCTTTAAAATCAGCATACATTTCAAATTTTCTTTGACATTGGAGTCTATGAGGGAACTGAGAAAGGTGACTGTGTGTAGTTCATCAAAAATGATATGTCAAAGTTATGAATCTGCTAAAAATAATAATTAGTAGTGCACGATTTTCTTTTCCTACTGAAGAAATACTCTCAGATTAAAAGTTATGTAAAATGATGCTGCTGCAATAAAGATTAATTAAGCTTAAGGTTCTTTACACATCTTTACGAGGGTTGTTGAGAAATGTCGGGGGTAGGAGTTGTTAAAAGTGATGAATATCACTTTTGAACAGCATTCATCACACATACACAAATTGTGTTTCAGGTATGTATTCTGTTTGGAATTATCAGTTGTTTTCATTCTCTGAAGAAGACACAGAGTCCTGGTGGGGGGGTGGATGAGACCAATGGAGCCTTCCACCTGGATCGTGGTGTGCTTGCAAGCTTCAGTGTGTTTGTGTTGCATTACACATCGCAGGCCTCACAACACCACTGGCTCCAGCGGGCTTAGGCCCCCGGGATTTAAGCACGCAACCACCAGGGGCCAGGGAGACAGACAGAGGAGAGGGAGAGTGAGGATAGGATGAGAGACCATGGTGTGTGTGTGTGTGTGTGGGTGTGCGTGCGTGTGTGTTTGTCCTTCCATGAGTTGACTCCCCTGCAGAGGTGTTTTGTTAACCTCATCTCTGGGAAACGAAGGGTACACACAGCAGTATGAAAAGATAAAGTGAGACACCCGCCCGAGGCCTATGCTGAACTTTTCCCACGCGTGCATACACGCACACACAAACAGATCCAGAAAATTACCTGAATACTTGCTTATCCGATGTTTATTAAATGGTTCCAAGGTGAATGTCAGGCCAGTGGGATGGCACTCAGCCGTCCGTGCCATTGGAGGTGCTCCCTGTCAAAGAAGCACCGCTCTGCCATCCTGTGGAGTTCTCTACATTGCTTAGGTTTTATCACTTTGTGATGGTCTTTCACTACCTAAATGGTATCTCTTTGCTCACACCTGGCTTTGATGAAAGCCATGAAACTGCAATAGAGCGAATCAGGGCCATGGTTAGGACTGCATCCAAACTGGATGGTGAGAGAGAGACGATGGGCTCCAGAGTTCCCCCAACAGTTTACAGACTCCAGTTGAATTTACAGAATATCTAACACCAAAGTGTTTGTTAATGACTTCTACTGATTGAAGCTTCTTGTACTTAAGTACTTGTGGCAACAATGTTTCATACGGTGGTTGCATAAAGAGCATTTGTAATGTTAAGATGGCCTGAAGCTGGTCCTTGTGATTATCTGTGCCCATCAGATTCATTCATCAGAGTCCCGACTTTCCTTTCAGCGTGCATCTGTGTATCTCTGCTGTCAGTAAGTTCTGACAGAAACCTGTAGTCAGACGCTACTGTTTAACTGCAGAGTTCTAGTTCCAAGAACCTATACTTTCAGCTTATGCATTTGCATTTCATAAAAGTTCGTCCTTCTGTATAATAGAATCACCCCCTTCATCAGGCAGCTGAGGTATGAAGTTGATTGACTTCAACAAACAAAGGTGTCCGACTAAATGTTTATCTTTACCTGATGACAGACTGCTTGGCCAAATAAATAGAGCTCTTTGGGTTAATAACCTATTTCCATTTTTACGTGTTATTCTCAATCTTCTCTTTCTTCACGTTCACCCCAATGCCTCCAACACTCTGTGAAATGTACCATCTTGGTGACTACAACCCTGATTTGCTGTGTGGTAATACAGCAGTAAAAGTCCATCCAGTGGGTATAATTTTGTGCTGCCATGCAGATGGTGAATGCATGGTAGTATCTGTCAAATATTTGGCATATGAGGATCTGATATACACTCACCACCAGCCACTTCAATAGATGCACTTGTTCAATTACTTGTTAGCACAAATAGGGATTATATGCCTGCAACTCAATGTATTTAGGTATCTGGACATGGTGAAGACAACTTGCAAAAGTTTGAACTGAAAATGCGAATTAGCCTCGTTCTTTCCCATCAAAAGGGGATTTAGGTGAATCTGAATTATATGATTCTCAGTCTCCGGCTGGTCTGAATATTTGAGATGATAGAAAGGCAACAGTAGCTCAGATAGACAGTTAAAGTCATGCATGTAGAATATAATCTCTGAATGCACAACATGTCAAACATTAGGTCAGATGGGTAGCAGGAGACCACACCTGGTGCCGTTTCTTTCAGCTAAGAACAGGAAGCTGGGGCCACAATTCATACAAGCTTACCAAAATTGGACATTGACAGATTGGAAAAATATCAAATCAAACTTTATTTATGAAGCGCTTTTCATACAAGAGTTGCAACTCAAAGTGCTTTACAGATTAAAATGACCCCACATAAATCATGTTCCCATTCCTCACCCACAGAATTAAAAGCATGATCACCGTTATACCCCCCTCCCCCCAACCGAACTCTCATGCACACAAACACTTTGGAACAACAATGAAAAGGACATAAAAAGGACATTGGGCCAAGTGCAGATGAGTCAATTAAGGAAACGCCATCAAGGGAGCCATCTGTGCCGGCAGCAGCAGATCAACCGCAGCAGCCGAGGCACACCCAATCGCACACCTTACCTGCACCCAATCGCTACCTGGAGAGCAACCAGGCAGCTACAGCCATTGGGTCCAAATCAGTAGAAGTCATTAACAATTGGGTCCAAAACACATGTGGTGGGCCTCACTGAGGAGAAAACTTTGTCAAGAATCTCAGCTTCCACAAGGACAAAACTGTGCAGTGTTTCCTCTGGTAAAGACACAAGTTCAGATTTGTCTAAAACCATGTTACTTTGAGAAGATAAAATATTACATCTGATGATGTCTACCTTCCCTCTGAAGTGGTCTGCAAACTCCTCACAAAGAGGAGTTTGAGGGGGCTTTATGAAATGCATTAGTAGCACGGTTAAACATTTTCTCCATTGTGGAGAATAGAATTTTGGGATTATTTTTATCATCTGAGATGATTTTGGGAAAGTATGCATGTCTTGAATTTCTTGCTGCATCATTGTATGCTTTGAGAAGTTTTGTGCATATTTGGTTTATTGTAGTTTTATTTTTTTCTCCCATTTTCTCTCTGCCACCATACACTTTCTCTTTAGTTTTTTGAGGCTTTAATTTCTCGATTCAAATTCTGAGTGTAAAATTTTAACTTTAAGTGGAGCAAGCAGGTCAAGAGCAGACTGAAGCCTTCTGTTAAAATCATTAACAATAAAATCACAGGGGCCAGGTTAAACTATAGAAGGAATCTTAGCAAAAACTTCCAGAAAACCTGCAATCACTTCAAGGGGTTAGATGGCAGATGACAGAGGACACACTGGTGGACAGGCCATATGTGATGACCAAGTCCAGGGTGTGACCTCTGTTGTGCCTGGTCTGATGACTTGCAGTTTTAGCTGCAACAACTCTCCGTTTTAGCAGCAGCATTCAGATGGTAGGGTACGAATCAGGCATAATCAACATGAAAGAAGTGATCAGTTCTGTCTCCTTTCAATGATTTAGGCTGCAGCTGGTGGTGTATGGGTGTGGGGGATCTTTTATTCCCACCTTGAAAATGTACCATGTCACAAAACTCAAATCAACTCAACTGGTTTCTTGAACATGACAAGGAGTTCACTGTAATCTAGTGGCCTCAACAAAAATCAGATCTCAATCCACCAGAGAACCTTTAAAATGTGGAACAGGAGATTGGATTCAGGAATGTCCAGACAACAACTCTTCAAGGTGGACCAAAATCTCTGAGATGTTTTTAAAACTTAGTTTAATAGATGTCAGGAAGAAATAAATCAGTTCTGAACTTAAAAGGAGGCCCAACCTAGTACAAGCTGCTGCTATTGTGCTGCTTCATGTACCAGTCTAACATCTGTAGAAATGTGTAATCTTCATGCATTGCCTCATACAAGGTACTGTATAAAATCTTGCTATAAACCCCACTAAACTCAGTTGCTGCTAATTCAGCCTTGTTTGTTTATGAGGCTTCCTTGGTGTCTATTTGCCATTGTTTACAGCTTTGACAGACCCTTGCATGCTCCAGGAGCTCCAACATTGCATAACTTCAAATGCAGAGATCTAAAGTTTCAGGTGCAACTTCACCCACTTCCAAGTTGAATGGCAAGGGACAAAGATCTGGTGAGGTGAAGACTCTAGAAGCACCTGAAATGCTGAAGAAACAACTTCAATAGCAGATTGGTCTGCTATTAAAGTTGGTTCCTCAGTATTTTAAGTGTGCCCCAAGTCTTCACCTCATCATAATGCAGTCACCTATGCCCTGTGGTGCTGTTCTAGACACGCCAGTTCCTTGCTAATTTAATCATTTACGTTCACATGCAGGTCTGCATCTGGGCCAAATTACGTCCAAAATAAACAAACAAAAAAATCACTCTGGGGGCTTAATTTAGCGTCAGTGATTGTATTACATATTTAAAAGATTATTAATAAACTTTAAAGATTACATTTCTCCTATTGGTCTTCAATGGAAAAGCATTCTAATATAGAACCAATTACAGGGTTACAACACCTTTTCTAAGTCAGAACTCCGTATTTTAACTCAAGTCTCCTGAGACTCAGTCAGTTCTTGAACCATTGTCCCTGAATGTTTTAGATATTTCTACAGTTGTCTGGCTCTAAATCAGAAACCGCAAAAAACACAGACAGATGGATGTAAGAGTGGATAAACGTACAAACCAGTACTGTACATTAAGGGATGAATGGATGGACAGATGGATTGCCTGGCCGATGGAAAGACAGATAGGTGAATGGATGGATGCAGTGAGCTTGTTTTAATATGGGCAGGCCACAGCTTGGCATTAGAGAGTGTGGGGCACACCACTACAAGACCATTTTGTCTCTCAGTGTCCCCCTGAATCAGTTTCACATTTCTTATTTTCATGAACAGACAGCAGAGAGTTGGTGCCTTGTTTATAGAGTAAGGGCACCCTGTTTGTAAGAGGTTTTTTTGGGGGGGGTGGGGGTTTCACTTGACATGGTTGTGGTGTCAATTAAACTGAGCCCATGTAGGTTGAAGTGCATGTTACCATATGATGTCTTTTCTGTCAGTACCAAGAGGACCGTGGCAATGGATGGATGGATGGATGGATGGAGAGACAGAACTAACTCATTGAACTGGAAATTAAGTCTGGAAAGAAATATTCTTCCATACTATATTGTATCTTTCTGTACTTATCCAGACCTTGGAAACAGTCTGAACTGGGATAGATTGCAGGGCTGCAACAGTTGCTTTTGAATTAATAGCTCATCTGTAGTCTTTAAGTACTGCCTACTTGATTTCGATAAACATCTCCTTGACTAACAGAAACACGCATCAGTGAAACTTTTATAACAATGCACTAAACTTTCTGATATAAAAACAATGCAGAATCAAGATAGATGCTAAGCAAGGAGCTGGGTGGTTTGAACGTTCTGAGACAGTGAGGTCAGCTTTGAGCGAAGAGGTAAGCCAATGTGGCGGAGATGTGGTGGAGTGGCAGAGAACAATGTTATCACAGCGATGAGTGTTTAATACTGACTCTGTCTGGATGAGAAGAGAAAAAGAAGTCCATCAAAGAGACAAAAAAGGAAAGGAGGGGGGATTATCTGAATTGCTGAGAGGTGTCAATGAGAGGGGGAGAGAAGAAGGGTGTTTTGACCTATAGAAGGAGGACAACTTCATTACAATCTAGTGTTCAGGAAAGACTCAGAAATAGCACAATAGTTGAACGTAAATAATTCAGTCCTAACCTCAGCAGCATTAAGACGTTTGGCTTTGACTTCAGAAATAATATTAATTGGGGTTTTATCATTCATTTTACAGTATCAAATACATTACAGGGTATGAAACACTAGTAGAAAAGAACTTTGAATTCCATTTAAGTTATGCAAACACTCAGACAGACAGAAAGGCCTCTTCAGTTTGGTTGTCTGCCATGCTTTGATTTAAATGGACAAACAGGGATTTACGGAGGTATGTGTGGTCTTGGAAACTCATAACCTCAAACTCATAAAACAAGTTGGAGAAACTTTAAGCAGAGCAATGTCTAGTTGTAAAGAATAATGGTCCAAAGGCAATTGTCCTGCTTTAAGCGACGTGCAATTTGATTTACAATTTTGTTCTTTCTATGCCTTGTGGAACTCATTTAAGATAACTGCAAGCAAACTGGATGTCAGCTATAGTTGATGTGAGATAGTCTGTAAATGTGCTAATGGTCATGCTGATGGTAAAAACAAGAAATTATGAAACATGTCCAGCCAAGGGATATTTGAAAACAGGTTGCAAAACAACTCACCAGGACAACCAGTTTAGACCGAGGCATATTCATGTGTTAGAATGGTCCAGTCAAAATCCAGATCTAAATCCAGTTGAGAATCTGTGGCAAGACTTGAATGTGGATGTTCACAGATGCAGACAAGTTTGCCATAGCCAAGAAAAACAAGTAAACTGTCAGTCCTTAAATGAGCGAAGTTGGTAGAGAATTAATCAAACATTCAGACATACAATGAAGCACTTTTATATCCCCCTCAAAAGAATGTGAAGCATAAGGTCTATGTAACATCAATATGCTACAGTGTAACATCATGTGATCTCTTTTACTCCAAACCAGCCCCTTGTAAAGTGGGCTCTTTAAAGGCACAGGTGTTTGTCTTAAGAAAATGACTGCATCAATTGAATCTTTGTTGAAAATTAGAATTGATTACATTCCTTGGTTTTAAAAAAACCCAACAACTTCTAGACAACACATGTTTAAATGCCATTGTTGGCCCTGGAGCGGCGCAGACGCTACATAATCAGGAGGTTATGAGAAGGCCTATTTCTGTAAGGTGCAGCTGGGAGTTCAGATATGAGTCTGAGATGAAGGTGGGAGGATCCGGTTATTCTAACCAGTGTCATTTTCTCACACATCTTCTTATATTGTGTTTGTGTGTGTATGTGTGTCCGTTAGCAGCATATCTGACCTGTCTGGCCTGGAGGTGGTGTGTTTGATAAGCCACTTTACTTCCTCTCAACCAAACATCCATCCAAAACATTCCCATATCAACACAAAAGCTAACCCTGTCTTCTGGACCAAGATCCCTGAGGTTGTTCCTGGAATCTGCGGCCACTGGCCCTGGGAGCTCCAAGTGCACACTAATCACCACAGGCACTACTGAGAACCTCTCTTTACACAACTTCTCTATTTCCTATTTGAGCTCTCAGAATTTCTCAAGCTGCGTGTGTTCCTTTTTCTTGATGTTTCACTGCATCTAACACTATTGCACTCTTTTTTGGTTTGTCCGCCACCCCAATGTCTGATTGGTTAGCCATCACCTGTATAAAAGTTTGATCACAAAGTCACTCAGGATCCTAGTCCTATTGTTTTCCATTACTCTCTGTGGTGTGTTCCACTTTAACTGGGGGACCTCCAGCCTGTAGTTGGCACAAATGTATACTTTGAGTTTTGTTCACTGGAAGTTTTAAGGTGATGATATCCAAAGTCAACTGAGATCCATAGGGTGAGATAAAGACATGTGCGTTTCCCCCCATACTGCAACCTGAGTGACCCATTGCTCTTTTTTCTACTATGGTGTTCTTTTGGATGACAAAAAACAGAACTTTGAAAATGCTAATGAGATTTTTTCTCATTGTGCTCTTTTGTCAGGTATCTGGCCAAGCTGTCATCAGTGGGGAGCATCAGGGACGAGGAGACATGCGAAAGATTACGAGGCCTCATCCAAAGACAGGTAGACGGCAATTCAATTCAGTTTATTTATATAGCGCCAATTCATAACAGAAGTCATCTCAAGGGACTTTGCAAGAAAAGTCATTTCAATTCGATTGTACATACATTCTAATAAGTTTAAAGTTTTCTATTTAAGGAATCCAAACAAATTGTATTGAGTCATTGACTTGCAGCATTAACTCCTCCTGGACCAACATGTAGCAACAGTAGACGGTCGCCTGCATTGTCATTGACTTTACCACAATCCTTCATACAGAAACACAGAAAGAACAAAAGAACTGATGTAAGGGTACTTTCAAAGGAAAAAGTTGTTAACAGGACATGGAGGACGTTCAGTTATTGGGAGCATCATCCCAGTTGACCCCCCCACACACACACACACACACACACACACTCCAACAAGGCAGTAGTCTAAGCCTATTGCAGCATAATTAAAGAGATAGCTCAGGATGACCCAGCACGTTAGAATAAAAGAGGCCGAGCACTCTGTCTGGACCCCCCCCCCCCCCCCCCATCAGCAAGCTTAGGCTGTCGGCTACTACCCCTTCCCCACTCCACCACTCATCCAACGACTGGCTAAAATCTTAGTTTTTCTATAAACTTTATCGAAACAGAAAGTTCTCAAAACAATGAAAGGACTGACTTAGTAATCACAAGAAAGGTTTCAGAGTTACAAATAGGCGTTAGTGGGACACATCTTGTCCAAGGAAAGTAAGACCTCTTGGGATCATTGGATCAGGTTTGCATATCATTTGGAAATCAAGGTTCCAAAATTAGGAGGAACAGTGGAATGCCACGGAATCCATTTTGCTTGAAGTCCAGGGGGAAGTTTCCAGTCAGTGATAATTTGGGGTGCCATGTCATCCATTTTCTATAGCCAGTTAATCATTGCAGGATTTGGGGTGGTTGGGGTTTGGGGCGACTAGGCACGAACCCCCAGCAGTTACCGGACGAGAAGCGGGTTATGCCCTGGAAATATGGCCAGTGCATTACAGAGTTTTTAGGCCACTTCATATCTATATGTCCAGACAAACCAACTCATTAACGACGAAGAG
This sequence comes from Valencia hispanica, assembly GCA_963556495.2. Lineage (NCBI taxonomy): Eukaryota > Metazoa > Chordata > Actinopteri > Cyprinodontiformes > Valenciidae > Valencia > Valencia hispanica. Next base: position 48,993,455 of record OY747708.1, read on the forward strand.
AGAAGTGTCAACAATCCTACGGTTGTATTGTCTACTAATTCATTGACTTGACTGCCATGACTTTTTTTTTACGTGGACTTTACCCATTATTGTTGATCAATAGAATTTAACCTGTTCTCATGATACCAGTAATCTGAAAAGCTGTTTTGTCTTAACATTAGCGATGTCCTGATCAGGATTTTTTTGGTCTTTGTTTCCAACCTCAATAATTAAAGAATTGACAACAGGAATTTTTATCTGATACTACATTTAAATAAATGTCATGTATACTTTTATAAACTGTAGCTTTAAAGATTAATAAAATAATTAATTTGGCCAAAAGACTTAAAACAATGAGACATTAATTCATTATGATCTGTATTTAATTAATCTAATTAATCTATTTTTTAATCTCACAACATAACTGCTGAGAAAAGCCCTTTTCTTAAGGTATTTTCGTTTCGTTACATTATTGTGGCAGAACAAACGATCAATATATATATAACAAAAAAGTGGCTTTATTAAGCTATTTATTGTTTTTAACAGGCTTGAAAAGATTCAGTCCCACCCATTTACATTCCACTGTTTTTGAGACTAGTCCCAAGTGATGCCTGCAACCTTCGGCTTTGATCATGCGCAATTCATTAACATTCTGGACTCAGTGGGGTAAATATCTGCTCTGACTCCAGCTGGACCTGAGCGGGCGGGGGCGGAGCTGCAGCGTGTGGACTGGCCTCCTGCTCTGAGCGCTTTGGGAGGAGAAAGGAGTCCACTGCACCACAGCTGCTCAGTGAGAAGAGTAACAAGGATACGTGCTTCACGTCAGAGTCTCCAAAAGTCTTCAGTAACTCTAAAGAAAGTCGCTAGATTTGTCACTAGTCACTTTTTTGAAAAATAATAACTAGAGGGGTCTAAAACTAGCTAAATATAGCGACAAAGTCGCTAAGTTGGGAGCACTGTTAACTCAACACTCCTCCTAACCTTGCCCTCCACTACAACGGAAGTGTCAGCTCATGATAAGCGGGTCTACAATGACAGGCAATCATTGTCCACTTCAGGGTGTGGTTAACCCCTAAGAACTCAAGCGAAGCCCAAAGCATAAAAACAGATTTCATTTAAAGGCAACTCACATGCAGAAACAGTAAAGTTAAAGATTAAAAATTAGATTAACAAGATTAAAAAACAAAGCGAGCTAAATACCAGGCTCAGGACTCACCTTTTTAGCCTAGCTTTTAATTGATTATTATTTATAAGTATCTGCTTGATTGCTCTGCATGTTTTATCTGATCAAACGTCATCAATGTTTTACACTAACTGATTCTAAATTTTATCAGTGTTAAAATATTAATCAGTGTTTTACTATATAAACTCATACTTATTTACTCTTTATTTTTAAATTTTTAAATGATGTGATGAATGATTATATTTTATCAGTGTTTTGATATCTAATCTTATCACATGTATTTACTGTTTATCTTTAGATTTTAATTTCTTATCTTAATCCCCGCTCCAGTGTTTCCTCTGTGGGAGCCCTGTGCCCCGGCCGCCTAGGTGGAGGTGGGGGTCTTGGCCTTGCCTCCACTTGGCGCCTGGTGTCGGTGCCTCGTTTGCTGCTGTTGATCTACCGCTGCCGGTGCAGATGGCTCCTCTGATGGCGTTTCCTTGCATGGTTCATCTGCACTCGGCCCAATGTCTTTTGTTACTGTTGCTTTTAACTGTGTGTGTGCATGGGAGTTGGGTTGTGAGCATGCTTTTAAATCTGTGGGGGAGGGATGGGAATGTAGTTTTATGTGGGGTTATTTTAATCTGTAAAGCACTTTGTGATGCAATTTTCTATGAAAAGTGCTTTATAAATAAAGTTTGATTTGATGATTTGATTTGATGAAATATGGCTTTAATTAATTCATAGCAATTAACTCGATAATTTGACACCCCTAAAAATAATACACCAAGTTTCATTAGGATGATATCCCTCCTCAGTGACGTTCTGGACACTACAGTATTCATTTTTCTCAATAGCAACAGATATTTTGTCCCACCAGGAGGGCAACCTTTTGTTTCTAAATATTTGATTTTAGACAGCTACCGTCTTCAATAAACTCCCACTTTGCTCCTGCTGACCACATTTTTTAAGCTTTTATATGCTGAAGTGCTAGGCTAACATGAGCAAGTTAATGTTTTGACGTGACTCATTGATAACTTAGCAACTTAGCTTCATAAAGGTACACTGCAAAAAAGGATTTTCAAGAAAGTAAAAAAACCTTGTTTCTGGAAATGTTTTCTTATTTTTTGATGTTCTTAACAAGCAAGTTTTGCACAAGAAAATTAAGCTTATTCTAAGATTTCTTTGCCAGTTTTAAGAATTCTAGCCAAGCAACTTTTGCTCACCCCATTGGCAGATTTTTTTGCTCAAAACAAGAAAATTCGAGCCTTTTTAAGAATATTTGGCTTGTTTCAAGCAGTGTTGTTTTTGCAGTGTATCACTTGCCCATTGGTTCAGCTTCCTTTGGTTCAGCTCATCCACAAGAACAACTGTTCTGGGATATCTGAGCATGGCGTCAGAGCGAAGGTCACATGACGCAGACTGACCGGATGCTGAAGCGGTCAATGCAATCTCACCTTTACTTTCAGCATCACTGTAAAGGAGGGAAAAAAACTATTGTTTAGAGAAAATCCCAATTAGTTAGAACAACTAAATTATGGTCACATTTTACAATGCAGCTTTGCCAGCTGTACAGAATGGTAAAAACTGAAACACAAATTGAAGCCACACAACTTCCTGGCGGAGAAGCAGACAAAAAATATCAAGACCGTACAGCAAAATAATCATGGAAGTTGAGTTCAGTTAAGAAGTCCAGTATGAGTTGCACTGATTAGGTACATCCCCACAAAATCACCTCTTCGATGTACTTGAAACTTCTCTTTACCTAGTTTAACTGAGGGTAAAGCAGCTGCGAAAGTTTTAGGTTGACAAAATAAAACCTTTTACAATGATCAATTCATACATGTGGTTCTTTACTCGTTTAATGCTGTTCACGGTTGCAGGCGGACTGCTGACTAAACCAATATGGACTCAACACAGGCATAGAGATGCTTGCACACAGAAAGACATAAAGGTGGTTTCGTATTGGCCTTTCTATGGAACTCCACACATTTCATCTCAGTGGCACTGGAGACATAATGCATAATAAAATGAAACTCTAGCATCATCTTACTGTGCATCTGATACTGTGAGGATTTTCCAGATAAGCCAGGCTGCCACAGATCTTTGTACATGTTGAAAAATTCTGCAGCATGAGTACCGCATGAGTGCTCCCACAAGACATGTATACCACACATGTGCGACACTGTTACAGGGTGAAGAAAATATCACAGCAACAACTCCACATTAAAATTGCTTAATAGCCTGAAATGTGATAGAAAAGTGTTACTTATATGGGCACACTAAGGGCACCTGTGCTACTTTCTGATTAATTCAGAACTTTGCGGGGCCTTGTTGCAGGAAAGTCCTGGGGTCTTTCTACATGCATGTTCTCCCTGTACATGCTTGGGGTCTCTCTGGGTACTTTCCTTCCACAAGCCAAAAACATGACGATAGGTTAATTGGTTGTTCTAAATCTGCCTTAGGTATGAGTGTGAGCGCGTGGTGATTTACCCTGTTTGTGTCTTTGCGTTGCTCTGTGATAGACTGGTGATGTCTTCAGGGTATGGTCATTTAGCTAATTCCAGCTCCTCCTCTCACCACAACCCTGCAAGGATAAGTGGGTATAGATGATGGATGTATGATCCCAATATTCAAGCACTATTCGGATCAGTAACACTGCAAAAGCAAAATAACTACATTCTTCAAAGACGTGACTTGATGTTCCATCTCCTTCATTTCTTCACGTTTAGACACAACAGCATACATGGCGACATAGAATACAACATGGCAGCAATTAATGCTGTTCCCTTTCTTTTCTCCAGACCTTCAAATGACGATGGTAAGGAAATGTTCAAATGTGTGTACTATTTGAAGAAAACATGTCCGCTGTGTTTGTCTTTCAGGTACAGATCTGTAAGCGCAGTGTGGAGGTGATGGATGCGGTTCGTCGTGGAGCACAGTTGGCCATAGACGAGTGCCAGTTCCAGTTTCGCAATCGTCGGTGGAACTGCTCCACTCTGGAAACCATGCCCGTGTTTGGCAAAGTAGTGACCCAAGGTAGGGTTATACGCTGCTTCAAGTCCTGAACCGACACCACTAACAGCAAAAAGGTGTAAAGCATCGCATCAGTCAGCATTTTTACCTCTAATCCTTTGCTATGTTCATTTATTTTAGCGTTTTGTCAAAAATATGAGCTACTTTGCATTTGGCTTCATGCTTCATTCTAACTCTGAGCATGTTCCTTGTTTAGGCTGTACCATTCAGAGCGAGAAGCTCTTTTCATTTATATAAAATGAGTCTGTGTGCCTGTGTTTTCCTATGTGTCTTAGGCACCCGTGAGGCAGCCTTTGTGTATGCCATCTCAGCAGCCAGTGTGGCATTTGCGGTCACAAGGGCCTGCAGCAGCGGAGAGCTGGAAAAATGTGGCTGTGACCACAATGTGCATGGAGTCAGTCCAGAGGGTGGGTTTCTGCAGCGCTTTCACACATGGAAAGGGAACAGAAAGGCCAACCCCATTTTCTCTTGAAAACAAGACTAAATAATGTGATATTTTACAGAATAACTCATTTTAACCGTATAAAACCAAATCCATTATAAAAGTAATAACTGCTATGAACTACCATTTTAGACTTCTTGTGCGTCTTTATGTGTTTTTTAAAGGTTTCCAGTGGTCAGGCTGCAGTGATAACATTGCATATGGAGTGGCCTTCTCTCAGTCTTTTGTGGATGTGAGAGAGAGGGGTAAAGGCCAGTCCTCCAGCCGTGCTCTCATGAACCTGCACAATAACGACGCTGGCAGAAAGGTAGCTCACTGTTGTTGTTTTTTCACCATGTATAGGTGACTTTAAATTGCTTTGTTGCTGAAATGTGCAAATAAACTTGCCTTGCCTTTTTTGAGTTAAAATTTTGATTTCCATCAAGACTCAAGATTGTGGAAATAATAGCATTTTAGATTATCAGAAAAAACGTCTGGTTTTACTTCTAGGTCAGCTCCAATGTTAGATATAGTTAATAACAAGTCCATATACCACAACAGGTCATTGTAAACTAGCTGTAATATTACAAATACTTGTTTTGGAAATAAAAAACATTCCTGAAAGTTGATAAACAAGCTTACACTTGTGAAAAATGGGGATGGTTGGTTGGGTGAAAGAATTATTTAAATCAGACCTTAATCATGGAGTGAAGTCTAATCCAGGTTTGATGACATTTTTAGTCTAGTCAAGTCTTTCTTATTTTGAGAAAAGTCCAAATGCCAAGCAAGTCCAAATTAATCAAATTAGTTAAGCAGTCATTTATATCTGATCAGAGCAACTTGACTGGTTGCCTTTAAATTTACATTGCCGTAGAAAAATATTCACAACCCTTGAATTTTTCATGGTAAAACCACAAGCCTTTGTATATTTATGTATAATATAATATGTGCAATGGAAGGTTTTCAAAATTGTTTACAAATTAAAAAATGTGAAAAGTGTGCCATGCATTTCAAATGAGGTGCATTTGCTTTTAGTGCGAGAGGGGGGGTACCTCCTAGACAGATCGCCAGTCCATCGCAGGGCAACATAAAGACCCACAGGACAAACAACTGTCCACACACCCACTCATGTCTAAGGGCAAGTTAGAGAGACCAATTAACCTAACAGTCATGTTTTTGGTCTTTGGGAGGAAGCTGGAATACCCGGAGGGAACCCCCTAATGCACAGGGAGAACATGCAAACTCCATGCAGAAAGACCGGGATTCAGACCTAAGACCTTCTTGTTGCAAGGCAACAGTGCTTGTGGGGATTGGGGGGCTGTTGCCTATCACTGGGACGAGAGGCAGGGTACTCCCTGAGCAGGTCATCAGTTCATTGCCGGAACTAAATCCAATTGTGAATCTGTGTCAAAAACACAATTATGTCTGAAAGAGTTTGACCCATTTTACAATGGAGAGCAGGCAAACAGGCAGATTTTAGTAGTAATACATTTTGAAAACCATCTATCATTTTTCTTATACTTCTCAATTATGTATTATGTGTGATCTTTCACATTTTGTGACTTGCTAAAATGTAAAACGGTTCAACAAGTGTGAACACTAGTCTAGGGCAGAGTACATGATAGAAAACTTTTCTTCTGCAAGACTTATGGTATGGTTTATGTTAATGAGAATTGGCGCTCTTAAGATATAACTTCTGAGGCTCAACTGCCCCCAGTTTAAAAGTCAGGTTTAATTTTAAAATATTTTAGTTACATTTAACAGTATTCAAGACTAAATGAAGACCTGACTTCATTTTGTCAGACCAGTTAGGGCTTGAATAAAGAAGATCTGAGGCATTCACTACTGACATTCTAGGAATACATTTTTTGGGGGGTCTGGGGGCTTTGTTTCAGTGGATTGGTCATCAGATGCAATCATATTTGAAGGTAAACTCTTTGTCCTACTATTTGAGTAATTCCTAAGCTAGTTTTGTGGGGTCCCACTTTAAGGTGATGCAGTTCCCATATAGGTGTGTGAGTAAGTATCAAAGCAACATCTGTCTGAACTCCGGGACACATACATTACATTTTAACAAGATGATCAGCCTTTCGATGATGATAATGTTACACCTGTTTGGTGTCAGTGTTCAAAGAACCTACTTTTTGTATAATGACTGTCTTTAGAGGTCTGTGAAATAACCGAATTTTCTCTTCAGGCCATCCTGTCCCACATGCGAGTGGAATGCAAATGCCATGGCGTGTCAGGTTCCTGTGAGGTGAAGACCTGCTGGAAAGCCATGCCAACATTCCGCAAGGTGGGCAACATCATCAAGGAGAAGTTCGACGGTGCCACAGAGGTGGAGCAGCGCAAGGTGGGATCTAATAAAGTCCTGGTGCCTCGCAATTCCCAGTTCAAACCTCACACGGACGAAGATCTGGTGTACCTGGAACCCAGTCCAGATTTCTGTGACCATGACCCACGTACGCCAGGTATGTTGGGCACGGTTGGACGCCAGTGTAACAGAACGTCCAAGGCCATTGACGGCTGCGAGCTGATGTGCTGCGGCCGCGGCTTCCAGACGCAGGAAGTGGAGGTGGTGGACAGGTGTAGTTGTAAATTCCACTGGTGCTGTTATGTAAAATGCAAACAGTGCCGCAAAATGGTGGAGGTTCACACTTGCCGGTGATGCAAGAGTGGCAGAGGGCACTGCTTTATGGACAGATACGCCTCCTCAGCGACGGGCCGGAGGGAACAGGGAGGTCTGTGAAACTCCCTCTTCTTCTGCTGTCAGACTAGCCCACCCTCCTAAAACAGAATTGGACAATGACAGTCAGGTCAACCGTCATCATACAAATATATTCAGCTGTAGTAATGGCTAATTCCAGCAAAGCAACAGAGTCTGTTTTATAAAAAGAAATTTGCTTTCAATTCCTGTGTCCCTGGCGCTCGGATTTGGTTAGTCACTGATGCCTTTTATTTTGTATATTGTTTAACTTATTTGTTGAGACTGAGGAGATTGAGAGATGGTGGACACAGAACGGGACAAGTTGGGACAATAAGTGACAAATTTATAGCTACAACTAGGCAGTTAAGGGTGGAGGTGGGGTTGGGATCAGAAGGAGGGTTGCCTGCCTGCTGTGCTTGATGCTGCTGCTGCTCCCGGGACTCATTTGGGGAGCTGGATGTCAAAAAGGGAGTCGGTGAGTCTGCCAGAGGACACACTCGGACAACTCAGAGGAACACAGACATGGATCTTCTGGGGTCTTCTCAGTGTGCAGGAGTCCTTTACTTTGGCAACTGAATTGCCCTGACGTAGACACGCCCACTGGGTTCTTTCTCCTACAAGGAGGATGATAAATATGATGATGATGGAGAAGAAAAAGCCACTTTTGTCTCCTTCTGGTATGTTTCGTAGCACTGGCAGGTGATGGGTATCCCACAAATCTAATATACATTCACAGTAGGGGTGTAACGAGACGTCATGCCTTGAGATCTTGCAATATTGAAACCCTTCAATATTTCTGGCCTGAGTAAAGTCGGCAGCATGCTATGCATGTGTCTTTATCTGGAAAAATGAGTGCCTGCTTTTAAGGCGGGGCTCTGGACAGGAAGGTGAGAGCTTTAAGAGAAGCTTTAAGTTTGTGACTCCTATTTTGAAGTAAGACAGGAAATGCTTCTTGAGTTGCCTTGTTTTGTTGACGCAGTCAAAATGAAGATTTGTAACTGAGCTGGCCTAAAGCTCTGTTACAAAATATCTCAAGCAAGCCAGTTTTAAATCTTTTTATCTGCATCTCTGTAAATATAAGAAAGAAACGGTGACATAGAAGCAGACAAGATGCAAAAGGACTTATCAGCACCGTGATTGGCTAACAATGTTAAAGTTGGCATACGCTTTTGAGATTCCTGTAAGCGATAAAGCCAAGCCGGGTTCATACTGTCCAGTGTTGTAAGAAGTGGGACAGATGGACCAAATGCTGATTTAGCACTCTTACTACCAAAGACGACTTAAAATAAAAATCAAGTAGTGTCTGGAATTTTCTGGGAAAATGATGCAGTGTGGAGGCTGCTCCGACCGACATCTGATTCTAAGCTGTCTCCTTTTGTTCTCCATCTTTTTCAGATTAATAATAGGGTCATTAAACCCATAACTTTGTCTAATGTGACTGTAACAAAAATGGGGATTTCAATTTTTTCCTAACAATTACCTAAAATCTTGTTTAGTCCTTGCATACCAAGTATTTTACATTGTCCATCTCCTGACCTGACAGTATCATTACACCCCTAATACACAGCAAGTGATGCTGCAAAATAACACCTCCATTCAGCCACGACTGTCCAGGCCAACTCAAACCTTCTCTCAAGTTACCAGAGTAGATTTGTAATGACTTATTACTGACAGAATATCCTTTAGTGCTCTTTCGGAGTGATGTTGATGTTAGTCGCCATCTGTCAGATGTTAAGTTTGCTTCATACAAACATTAGTAACATGCATGTACCAGCCAAATCTCCAAAGATAGTCACACATGTAAAGGGGTCATCCAGAGGGCTGCCGAGCATGTTCGTCATGCATGATGACTGAAGCACTTTCTCTCCAAGCGCACATAGAACCCTCGGCACACGGCAACAAGCATCCGACCGTGTATTCACTTTCCTCTGTACTTCTATTGCACTTACACTGACAAACACACACACACCTACACAAAGTTATCAATGCCACTGTCAGGAATTCCTGTACCATCACCGAAAGGCAAGCTTCCCTATAACGTGTTATTATTATTAAGACAAACTGTCAACCTGTAAAGACACTGAAGAAGATCATACTGCCTATGAATGTATGCTGGTAATGAAATATGATGTTTTAAAGTTCAGTGTTGTCTTCTTTTTTTCTTAATAAAACAAAGACTATATGGTATTTGTGTGCGTGTGTGGGTGTCTGTGACTGACAGCGCATATTAAATACCCAACAGAATAAAAAGTGGAAAAAGAGAATGAGAAACATGAGAGATTGTATTTCACCACAAGACACACATACACACACACTGCTGACAGAGATTCACATATTTCAATAAAATTGTCCATTTCCCGTGTCTCCAGCTGTGTTATTATGTGACCACAGTTTGCTTTGTGCTGCTTTTTGTGTGTGTGTGTGTGTTTGTTCTACATTACACCCTGAGGTCTTTCCCTGCGCCCTCTGTCACCTATAAACATTATTTATGTGACGTATTCAGTATCATCACAGATAGTATATCAAAAGGAGATGGATGTGTTTTCTGCGGCACTGGGAATCTGACTGTCCGGGTTTGGGAAGAACCAAACTGGCCTCTTGGGTTTCAGAGAACACTTGACTTTGGAAGCGGGGAGTGGGGGGGGCTAGATCCCGGATTACAGCAAAATGCGGACCACATGGCACAAACTTTGTTCCTCCTTTTGTCCTATTAATATCATAGTGCCCCCCCAGCTTTCCCCACCCTTTGCCTTCTTGTTCTTTCTCTTTCAATATATTTGACTTACAGTGGTTCCAGTTGGATTCCCCCTGTGCAGAGAGTGCAACTCCAACCTCTTGTGGTTTGGGATTTGAGATCTGTCCTTCATTAAACCACTGCCATGGCCTGGGTGAAGTGGGTGGCGGGGAGCCGCACTGATTGGGAATGTCTGCTGGCTTATGTGTCCGTATGCTCGCTCTGTGAGACATGCAGCCGTTCAGTCAGTCAGAGAATTCTCATGCTGCTTGTGGTTTGTTGCTGAGACAAGAGACTGGCAGTCAGGTTTTGGCCACTGTGTGTCTATGTGAGAGTTATTTGGCTCAACAAATTCAAATGCAATAAAAATTTTTTATATATGACGGGTTTATGTTTTTTAAACGGCTTGAAAACTGGCAGAGCTGTCCCTCCCCTACATGTTGCTGTGCACTGCAGGTAAGAGAGATAAAACATGCTGAGGTGCTTTTCCCTTCTTTAGAAGACAGACCAATTCAACTGAAATATTCTTTGTTACAAAACTAAAGGAGCACCATTAGAAAACTCTTAATATTGTAAAACTGCTTTTCTTTTTTTGTTTAAATATGAACCATAAACGAGAATCTCCTACTAGTCAATACCTTATTAGTATTCATACAGACAAAAAAAGAATTCAAGTATGCAGAATTGAAGGATACAGACCAGATCCCATTAACAATTTGATCTCGGCTAGGAGTACTTTGAGAATTGTAGGACCAATTTTGGATTTTTCATACTTTTTTTTCCATTTCCCTCCAATGCTGTCAAATATGAAATGATGCACTGTAATTAAGGCACGAGTCCTTCTGCAAGCAAGTTCGAATCTTGCTTGAAAAACATGGTAATATTAAATGGTTGACACCCGATGGGTGAGGGGGCATGTGCCGATACGATCAAATATCACTTAAAGTACAATCAACATTTTGGAGTGGCCCAGCGAAATATTAGGGTGATGGCAGGGAGGCCTTCCAAGGAATGCTAATAGATTTTTACAATAATTATTGAGAAGGTTATAAAATACTTTTTGATGTGTCATTTTTTAAATAAAATGTAAATTTAAAAAAAATCAACTTTTTCTGAATTGACAGTGATTGACAAATTGTATTCACAAACTGATTGATTGAGGTCTGTCTCTCAAAATCAGCAACAAATGGTTTTAGTTGAATTCAAATAACTTTAAATGTAAATCTGCCAGGGCTGTGAATAATTTTGGGCTTAACTGTAAATAGTCCATCCAACATGTTCTAGGTCTGCTCCTGGAACTCCTACCAGTGGGATCTGCTTGTTACATCCTGATCAAATGCCTCAATCATCTCAACTGTCGCCTTTCGATATGGAGGAGCAGCGGCTCTACTCTGAGCTCCCTCCTGGATGACGGAGCTCCTCATTACATCTCTAAGGCTGAGCTACCTATAAAGGCTACCTTAAAAGATCAAACATTTGTAATTTAGTTTCAGATACTGTTTTATTTCTACCATGAAACAGTTCCATGATCCAATATGTTTTCATTTTGCAATGCAACATTGTTGATTTGTTGCCCTTCTGATGCTGTGAGTAAAGTAATAAGATGTAACAGGACAAAAATGTGACCTTATACTCAAATACATAAACCTAGCTCAACGTTCATCTTGGTGCTTATTTCACTTCGCCTACCTGCATGTCACTTTGGTTTGAAGGCTTCCTGAGGCCGTCTCTCTGTCTGAGCTGGTGAGCGTTGAGAGTCTGAAGGGTTAACCATGTGGGCTGCCTCGTTATTAATGCCACTCACCCAGAGAACCCAGGAGAAGGCTGGCTTTAGCCCAGAGCCTGGCCCTCTCAGCGCTCTCCCAAACTCCCAGATCTCTTCAGCATACTTCTCATATTAAAAGAAAACAAGTTACACAAATGAGACAGATGGTTCTTGTTTATGATGACAGTTGCTAGCCCCCCCCCCCCCCTCATCTCTTGTGTCTCCACTGTCTTTATTTTTTCCCTGTTGTGTAAGATGCAGAGCGGGCATTCGATTCAGTGTTAGGCACATAAAAACACACATCAGAGCGTCACATGAACATGTAACACTTTGTTGGATCTTTGTCTGTTGACTCAGTTAAACACTGGGTAAGCTGAAACACTGCCGAGAGAACATAAATACTCATCATCCCACGCTGAAACTTTTGTTCTTGAAGTAAATGAGATTACAAGCTTATTCATAGACCTATGCCTTAAACTTTTTTACATTTTGTTACCCTACAAATACAATGTTTAATGTATTCTACTGGGATTCTGTGAAGAAAATAATAAATACATAATTATCTCTCTCTTTATTCTGACATTTCAAAATTACAAAAAAAAAATGTATTGATCAAAACCAAAACAAAAAGTAAAGAAAAAAAATGTTTTCTTTTTTTTTTTCTTTTCTGAAGTGTATTTCAATATCTGGTTACAACTGTACATCAGCTAAAAGTAGTTATAACTGTAAAAGGATAAAGATACATGGCTTTTAAAATTCTCAACAAACAAACATCTGAAAAGTGTGGCAGGCATTTCTGTTTAGCTGTATTTACTCTGATACTCTGCTACAGATAATCTCTAGAAGCCTCTTCATTAGTAAACCATGTCCACTTGTCCACTTGTTCTGTGAAGGCGTTAGAGGTTTGTTAGAGAAGATTAGTGACCAAACATTATCAGGAAGAACAAGGAACATGACAGACAGGTTAGGGAAAACGCTGTGAAGAAGTTTTAAGCAGAGAGGGACTTTGAAACAACATCTCAAGCTTTTGGACCTCTCATTGAACATTGTTCAATCCATTGTTTGAAAATGGATTGAAAGAAGTGGACCGTAGTAACTCTGGAGGAGCTGCAGAGATCTACAGCTCTGGTGAGAGTATCTGTTGACAGGGCAACTATTAGTTCAGTCAGACAATTCACATCTAAATGTAAATATACAGTGGGCAAAAATATAATTGAGAGTCAATGATTTTGCACTTAAAACATGAAAGAGGTCTTTAATTTTCATCATAGGTAGACTTCAACTGTGAGAGACAGAAAGTGAAAAAAAAATCCAGGAAATCACATTGTATGATTTTTAAAGTATTTATTTGTGTAATGGTGCAGAAAATAAGTATTTAGCTCCTACAACCAAGCAAGAATTTTGGCCCTCACAGACCTGTTACTCCTTTAAGAAGCTCTTCTATCCTCCACTTGTTACCCGTATTAATGACACCTCTTTGAACTCACACCTGTCCACACCTTCAAACAGTCAGACTCCAACCTCTACCATGACCAAGACCAGAGAGCTGTCTAAGGACACCAGGGACAAGATTGTACACCTGCACAAGACTGGGATGAGCCAATCTACAATAAGCAAGCACCTTGGTGAGAAGATCACTGACAATCTTCCTCGACCTGGGGTTCTATGCAAGATCTCACCTCGTGGTGTACACATGATCTTGAGAACGGTGAGGAAACAGCCCAGAACTACACGGGGGGAACTGGTCAATGACCTGAAGAAAGCTGGGACCACAGTAACAAAGGTTACTATTAGTAACACACCACGTCGTCATGAATTAAAATCCTGCAGCGATCGAGGTTAAGTCAGCACATGTCCAGGCCTGTCTAAAGTTTCCCAGAGACCATCTGGATGATCCAGAGGAGGATTGGGAGAATGTCATGTGGTCAGATGAGACCAAAATAGAACCCTTTGATGTAAACGCCACTCGCTGTGTTTGGAGGGGGAAGAATGCTGAATGTTGCATCCAAAGAGCACCATACACACTGAGAAGCATGGGGGTGGAAACATTATGCTTTGGGGCTGCTTTTCTGCAAAGGTGACAGGACGACTGATCCGTATTAAGGAAAGGATGAATGGGGCCTTGTATTGTGAGATTTTGGGCAAAAACCTCCTCCCATCAGTGAGAGCATTGAAGATAAAACATGGCCGGATCTTCCAGCATGACAATGATCCCAAACACATCGCCTGGGCAACAAACGAGTGGCTACGTAAAAAGCATTTCAAGGTTCTGGAGGTGTCTAGCCAGTCTCCAGATCTCAATCTAATAGAAAATCTGTGGAGGGAGTACAAAGTCTGTGTTGCCCAGGTTTTTAAGTGGGAGAACTTGGACAATCGGTGGCTGCCAAATACTTTTTTGCCCCACTGTACATCTTAATTAAGAATTATAGTTAGTTAAAGTGTGCTATCTAGCGCCTAACGTCTTCACCTTGTGTCCATCTTGCTCACCATGTCAATGATTGATGAGTATCTCCACCCTCATTAACATTTCTCCTAGCATGCCAGGGAATGGGGAAATCAACCACGGATGTCAAGCATTACAGAAATTACTTTAAAATCTCTGGAAGTAAGAAAGGAAATAATTAGTAATCTTCTGTATTAGAAAATGTACCTATCACAATAATAGCTCACTTTTTAAGTCGTTCAGGACAAAAATTACGCAAGAATTTGAAATAATATTCTGAGAAAATAAGCATTATTTTCTTTTCAAAGTAATTATAAAAAAATTAAAAGCAGCAGTCTCACAAAGACAATAAAAAACAAAGTGTATACTCCAGTCTTTAGTTATCAGTTTAAGAGATAAACTGACTTTGCAGCCTTTTCCTTGTTTTTGTGTCAGTGTGACCAACTGTGGCTCCTGTCATACACAGAAACAAATCTGCCAGCTATGAGCTATGAGCTGCTCACCCGATCTTCAGTCAGAGGCCGTGAGCCAAGCCTCTCTTGTCAAACATCAGCGCCTGACCTCAAAATTGTTCCTCTGGAAGAATGATCAAAAAGTCCCCTGAACACACTCCTAAACATTGTGGGAAACCTTTCTCGAAGAGTGGCACTTTACATGAATGACATGATATAAAGTCCTGTGGATTAAGAGTGAAGTCAGCCAAGTTCAAATGTGTGAGGGCAGATAAACAAACACTTAACAACAATATAGTTTAAGTACAGAAGACCAGTTATTATTGTGTTTCTCAATTAGGAATTCAGTTTTTTGATAAATCTTTGGCATCCTTGTCTAAGGCCAGAATGTCTTTACGCTCCTGCTCAATTCAATTTGTAATTCAGTTAATTTATATTGCGCCAATTCACAACAGATATCATCCCAAGGCACTTAACAAGAAAAGTCATTTCAATTTAATCATAGAAGAATTCCAATCAGTTTCAAAGTTTTCCATTTAAGGAATCCGAGGAGATTGCATCAAGTCATTGACTTGCAATTTTGCCCAGTTCATGCAGACTCCAACCACAGCAATCCCTCAGCAATCCCTCATGTTCATTAGGTTCTTAATTTATATAAAAGTTTAGTAGACTTGCTTCTCTACACGGTTTTATTTATTTTAGTGTATTTGACCTTCATCCATACACTTAAATTACAACTCATACTTAAATGTTAGTAGAATATTCTTACTTTTTTACTTTTAGCTACATTTGAAAATGCTTACTTTAATACTTTTACTGAAATCAAAGATTTCTCTGATACATTCCCCTTTACTGAAGTCATTTTTTAACCCCTTAACTGTACTTCTTCCACCGGTAACCAGTGACAAATCTGGACCAACATTTTAGGCTGAGGCCAGGTGCTCTGTTGGGGAGGCCCATTCATAACAAAGAAAAACACTGCAAACGTTGTCTTTAAGTATTTCAAATTTTAGTGTGTAATTACAGCAATATGATAACAGCAATTCAGTTACCATCTCTTTAGATACAACAGTTTTTAATAAGTTTCAAAGTATAACAAAATTGAACAACACCTTTTTACCACTTCTACAAAAAATATATATACTTAATGCCTGAGGCTCTGCCCTCAGCTGGGGGACCACAGGCGTTAAAGGATGAACTCCTACCTCCTGAGCCACGATCACCCCGACGCTCCCATTAACAGATGCATGGAGAAAAAAACTGATAGGAAGATGTGATTCTATGGTGTGTTGGACTACAGCCATGGTTACTGGACCACAAACACAGACCTCCAGCCAGTAGGAGTGATAATCACACAATGCACTCTTAGTTTTCATAGGAAGAGGAGGAGTTGTAAATGCCCCAATCCCAAAGAAACTAGGTGCTGCCCTGAACTCAGGCCTCTTTGACCGTGGGCAACCCCAAAGGTGAGACGCGCACTTTAAACCATCCTTCCTTCGCTGGCGAGGGGGGGGGAAGCGAGTTTCTGGAAGAAACTCATCAGATCCAAAAACACAACAGCCTGCTGATCGTTGAGCAGGTAAACTGTATCCAGTTGATGGAAAAAGTCCTGAGAATGACTTGTTCAAAACCCTGCAGAAAGAATCTTTGAATTACAGATTCTCCCACAGAGAGAGAGAAAGAGAGCCTCTCGTTGCTGCCGCCCTGCTGCACGAGCTGCTCACCCGTCGCAGCTGAGCTGAAGGCTGCTTGTGGAAAGGGACCGGTCCGTGGGAGAAAATAGCCGAGCAGAGCTGAACAGAACCGAGCTGAGCTGAGAGGACGACAACAGTCCGAGATAATGGTGGCTCGCTGGTCACACACCCACAAAGACTGACTGCTAGCGGTGCCCCACTAGAGCCAATCTCCCTGGACGACAGCTTCACCCTTCAATAGAGATCTAAGAATCGTCCACGTAAGGTTGTGTCTGGGCAGAGATAAATTAGCTTAAGACAAACAAATTAAGGTGTTTTTTGATTGTCTATTTTACTGTGTTTTTGCTGCATTTGTAAGAAATCATTCTTCAGTTGTTTGGGTATAAACAATATTTTTCACAGGTTATTGACTAATAAACTCAGCAAAAAAAGAAACGTCCCTTTTTCAGGACTGTGTATTTCAACAAAAATTTTGTAAAAATCCTAATAACTTTACAGATCTTCATTGTAAAGGGTTTAAATAATGTTGTCCATGCATGTTCAATTAACCATAATCAATTAATTAACATGCACCTGTGGAATGGTCGTTAAGACCTTAACAGCTTAAAGAAAGTAGGCATTTAAGGTCACAGTCCTAAAAACGCAGGACACTAAAGAGACTTGTCTACCGACTGTGAAAAACACCCAAAGAAAGATGCCCAGGGTCCCTGCTCATCTGCGTGAACATGCATAAGGCATGCTGCAGGGAGGCATGAGGACTGCTGATGTGGCTAGGCCTACCTTCATTCAAGGACACATTATTCTATTTCTGTTAGTTACATGTCTTTGAAACATTTTTAGTTTATGTCTTATGGTGTTGACTCTTTTAGTGTTCATACAAATATTTACACACATTAAGTTTACTGAAAGTAAAAACTGTTGAAAGTCAGAGGACGTTTCTTTTTTGCTGAGTTTAGAAAGAGTTGTTTTAAATCATGCAACATGAGTTACTCCATCTAAGTTTTTCCTTTGTTCTTTGGTGGTAAGCTAAACAGAGTGGCTATTGCTTCATACATTAGGTCTGCAGGCTTGTTCTGATTAGTGCGGGCTGCTTTTCGCAGACCGCTAGCGTTCATAAACAATAAAGGTTGCTACCTACGGTATTCAAAATTCAAATACGGCTTTAAAATGTTTAACACACCAAAAACTAATCGTACAAGTCGTGGTTTTTTTAAAGGTTTTTGTGGCCACAGTGGCCTTTATTGAAAGTGGACAGGATTATAGAAAGGGGAGATAAACAGGGGAGAGACATTCGGCAAATGTCCTCAGGCTGGAATCAAACCTGGGACAACCGCATCGAGGACTACGGCCTCTGAACATGGGGTGCCTGTCTTAACCCACTGCGCCACGCGATGCCCCCGTACAAGTCGTTTTTGAAACCACCTTCTTAGTTTGTTGAAATACTAAATTAGATCAATCACTGTGGTGACCGATATAAAATAGAATAGAAATAGAAAAAATTCTCCAAAGGTTATTGATTTCTAATCCAGCAAAGGGTTTAATGAAACATAACTTCCTCCAAAGAATGTTTTTGTCTTTAAGTCTGCTTTGTATTCTGAATTGATTGTTTGCACACAAACCATAAGGCATTGATTCCTCTTAAACTAATTACAATTAGTTTAAAACTAACTTAGCTTCATTCCCAAAACTCTTCGATACAAGCCTTGGCCTTTAAGCAAACATGTTATTACTGGACTGTGACATCACTATCAATTTATTGGTTATTGTTTCTACTTCTTTGCATAATTGTCAATTTTACTGTTTTATTTTGGTAGTTTTATTATTTATTCCTTCTTTACTTAGTAGTTTAGTTGTTTGTTACTAGCTCAGTGAGTTTGTTGATTAAAGCATTTTGACTGGAAAGTTGAATTCTTTTTGTTAATAAACCTTTGTATTTTGGAAAATCATTGTTTGTTATTATTCCACATACGGATGTAGTAATTTGCTGTTTCAAGAACGCCAAGAACTTATTGCTTCATCTATTGTTTAATTATATCAGTCTGATCAATTAGGTAATCATAAACATTAACTGAGACTGAACTATTTGGCTACTATTATTTTTCTGGATGGTGCCCCAGACTTTTATTAATAATTGCCCTAGGCAATGATTCATAATCATTCATAGCCCAAACATATGTTCTGTGTCACAAAGGGTGCTTGCTTCTACATCTTTTAAAGTACCAAAGGAGGTTGTAAATGTCTCCAGGGAAAAGGACCCAACTCCAAAGCGTAGAACTACCATGACACTGATGTTTTAGGGCTTGTTCATTCCCTCAGCTGTTACCTTGTTAAATATTAAAAGCTTTTTTTTTGTTATGGTGATAAAAACAACAGTCTTAAACACACAGTAAAATAAACTCAATATAAAAGCTCTGGTAACATTTTTGACGCTGCCAAATGCAAGGCGTCCCACAGCTATTCCATTACCAGTAAATGGTATGTAGCCTGCTTTTTCAGAACTGTATCTGTTCAGCTTTAGAGGATTTTTGATTGAGCCGAATTCCAAACACTCATTTGAAGCCTTTCAGACAACAGTTTATACAAGCATAGAGAGATAAGATAAGAATGGATCAGGGAGAGGGAAGGGTTTGGGGGGGGGGGGTTAGGTAAAGAGAAAGTGACAACTCTTCTCACCCACACACTGAATCCCAGATGGTAGATCAGGCTGTTGATGGGGGCTTTGGCTGCCATAGCTCCATTTCTGCATGCTGGTATGGAGGATCACGGTGTGCTTACCTCTCCACATGCACATGCTCTCCGTGCAAGCATGTGTCTGTCAGCGACTGAGCTGCCAGAAACTTTCCCTCAGCACCTGGACAAAGCTGAGGCTAGACCATGTGTGTGTGCGTTACATGTATCAGTGAGGCAACAGCAACCATCCGTCTCAAAATAATTATTCCAGTGACAGTGATGGCCACCTGGCCGTCAGGTGCGTTCTCCAATCACAGAGCCCGGTTACTGATCTGAATAGGTCAGGAAGCTTTTTTTTCTCAGCCATGGACCTTACTGAGGGGGAATGGAGGGTATGTTATGTACTAAACCAACACGAAGTTGCTCATGAATGTCAGATGGAAGGATAATGTTTTATAAAAATAATAGTACAAAACAATTGTGGGATGCATGTTTATTTAAGTTTACACTAGCTCTGCCTCTGTTTAGGATATGCCAAGTCAATTTTGTTTGTATGGCACATTTCAGCACTAAGGCGGTTCAAAGTGCTTTACATGATAAAAACATAACACAATAAACAAACAAGACAAAAATAAACATCATATTACAGAGGCAAAATAAAGAAGGAGTAATAAAAAACTGTAATCCAGACTGGAATGGAGCAGATGATTCGATGCAGCGACCCCTGAAGGGAAAAGCTGACAGAGAAGAAGAAGAAAGCTCTAAACAAGTGGGTTTTAGCCTTGATTTAAAGGAACTCAGTGCTTCAGCAGTTTTCTGGAAGTTTGTTCCAGATTAGAGAAACCTAAAAACTGCTTCTCCATGTTTGGTTCAGATTCTGGGGATCCAGAGTAGACTTGAACCAGAAGACCTGAGTGGTCTGGATAGTTGATACGATGTTAACAGATCTTTAATGTGTTTTGGTGCTAACCCATTCAGTGCTTTATAAACTAATTAAAGTATTTTAAAGTCTATTCTCTGAGCTACAGGGAGCCAGTGTAAGCACTTAAGAACTGGGGTGATGTGCTCTAATTTCCTAGTTTAAGTGTGAACGCTAGCATCCCTCCTTTGATCCTAGAAATGTTCTTCAGGTTATGGAAGGCCAGTTTTGTCATTGTCTTTATGTGTCTCTGAAGGTTCATGTCTGAGTTCATCACTACACCCAGATTTCAGGCCTGATCAGAAGTTTCTAGCGGTATTAACTGAAGCTGTGGGTCTCGATCGTTCCTCCTCAGATCCAAAAATAATGACTATGTCTCTACCAGGTCTGCTGATCTAGTTCCTGAAATTTTTGCTGATTCTTCTTTGCTTTATGGCTCCAGCTCACTCGGACTGGATGGAGAGCATTTGTGAAAAAACTGTTTTCAACGTCTTGCCACAGAATCATTTGGTTTCAGGTCCAGACTTTGACGGAACCTCTACCAGGTTGTCTACCAGGACTGCCCTGTATCACTTCTGATCCGCATCCCTGTTCCTGCTGATCTAGAGGATCACCCCATCATGACACTGCCCCTACCATGCTTTTTTCTAGGAGTGGCCGGTTATTGGTCTCATCTGACTGGAGCACCTTATTACACATGTTTGATGTTCACACATGGCTTATGATAAATGGGTCACTCTTCCATTGAGGACAGATTTGTGGAGCGAACTATATTAAGTGAAATTAGACAAAAGGCTAAAAGCAGGTTGTGTCTCCCAGTTTTAGCCAGAAGTGCAGATTTATTTCCATGGACACGCAGACAAATAACCACACAGCAGACCTAACCCCACGTTGCATACAGCTGAGCTGTCTGAACGGTGATGTACTGCCGAGCTCAGATAAAAAGTTAAAATCCTCAGCATGCTTTTCATCACAACTCAGTATCTGTGCAGATCATCATAAAATTGTCTCTTAAAAAAGGGCGTAGCACCCTAACCCACAGCTACCTGCCAGCATTGTTTGTGCGTGTGTCTTCAAACCGTAATCAAATGTCTGCAGAGGACAGAACCCACCAGAAAAAAAAACGAAACAAAAAACATTTAGACTCATTTGTCAAACTCGACGAAGACCAACAGAGGCCAGGTGGTGTCTCTGCGCCCGGGCGTGAAGGCCGAGAAGCATCTGTGTGTGCGTGCCCTAATGTTTCAGCCAAGAGGAATGCCCTTCGTTCACGCCGTGCCATAATTAATGGCTGTCAGCGGCTCTTTAGTGGAAGGAGGCGCTGACAGACAGCACTCCAGAAACGCAGGGAATGCGTGAGCGCCTCACAGGGGTGGAGGAGGGTGGAGGAGGGAGCCGAGGACGCCCTCCCTGCTGCCTGAAGCCAGTCACTAAAAGCTGGGACATAACCCTCACTCACTGCCATTCGAGGACATCGTTATAATGTAAGAGGCTGATCTTTACCTCCCAGCATTAACATTTCATCCACAAACTGCTGGTGACGGCTTCTGTTCAAACAATCCACGAACGGAACAACTGGAACGTCTGGCAAAGTGGTCATCTTCCTGCTGTTTCACTCCCACAGTCACCTAAATATCATCCTGGAGGACAAAGAAACATCAATAATGCCGCTATATCAAATACATTTCTCATATTTCCCCACTTCTAAAGAATGAAGAGGTCTGTAACTTTCATGGTAGGTACACCTTAACTGTGAGAGACCATGCATGATTGTTAAGTAGAGAAATGGAACTAAATGTTTCTACAGAAAGCGTTGTTTATAATTCCTGAGGTCAGACGTTTCCTGTAGTTCTTGACCAGGTTGACATTGCAGCTGGGTTTTGGTCCACTCCTCCAGATCTTTCAGGTTTCGGCGCTGTTGCTGGGCAACACAGAGTTTCAGCTCCCTCCAAAGGTTTTCTCTGGGGTTCAGGTCTTGAGACTGGCTAGGCCACTCCAGAACTTTGAAATGCCGCTCCTTAGTTGCCATGGCTGTGTGTTTCGGGTCATTGTCATCCTGGAAGACCCAGCAACGACCCGACTTCAGTGTTCTTATTGAGGGAAGGAGGTTGTTGCCCAAAACCTGGTGATACATCGCGTCTCCATCCATCCTCTTCTCCAGGGGCGTCTCCAGCCTTTAAGGAGTACCTGGGCGTAGTCCAGGCAAGATGAGATATTTCTGTTTTTAAAAAGTGTTACAATTGATTATAGACTATAGCATAGGCTACACAGTAAGGTGCATAAATTAGAATTTATTTTCAATGCATGCATATGAACAGTGTTATGCGTCAACCAGTAGGCAATGGCTTATAATTTCAAATCTTATGTTCATTTTAATGTTCAGTGTTTTGTGTTTTGGAAAATTACATCTGAAAACAGCAAAACCAAACGTTAATTTAGTTGAATCAATTTTTCTTCACTTGCTTCTGTTACTCTCCCTTTTCTCTTCTTTACTTGAATGTCCCTTTCTTTTTTCCATTTATCTTTACTTTTTCCATCTCTCTCTTTCCACCGGTGAACCCCCCCCCCAAATTTTTATTTATTTATTTAGAATTAGATTGCTCACAAACACCGTGCACATACTGTCATTCATACACTAGTCACCTATTGCTGTCTTTATCTCTAGCTGTTGTCTCTCCTCTTCTCCCTCTCATCACTTGGTCTTCTCTCATCATCGGTTCTGTCTTGGATAGTCTGTTTGGCTCTGTCAATAATACCAAATAATACAGTTAATACAGGGCTTATTTTTGATACTGGTGCCTTGCCATAACTGACTGGAACCTGACGAGTCAAATCAGCTGCAGTGCTGATAGAGCACACCCGGCCCGTTGTGAGTGATTGAGGGAGCAGTGAGCCTGCAGCTGGTGAGTGAAACAACAGACGGAAAACATTTGGAGCTGAAGCCCCGGCAAAATCGGCTGACGACGCCACTGCTCTCCTCAAAACGGTCCAGTCATCCTGTCCTGTTTGCAGAAAAGCTCCCCCAAATGCATGATGGTTCCACCCCCATGCTTCACAGTTCGGATGGTGTCCTTGGGATTCTTCTCATTCTACCTCCAAACACAGCGAGTGGAGTTTATAACAAAAAGTTCTATTTTGGTCTCATCTGACCTCATGACCTTCTCCCATGCCTCCTCTGGATCATCCAGAGGGTCATTGGTGATCTTCAGACGGACCTGGACATGTGTGGCTTTAGCAGGGGGATCTGGGGTGTGCTTCAGGATATTAATAAATGATGACCGTTTGCATGTGACGTAGCTCTTTATGGCAAGCGCAATGACGGACGGCGGAAGTACAGTACATAAACAGCTAGTTTGCGGCAAACGGCATGTTGGAGAACATTTTCTTGTTATTCGTATGGTTGTCATGATAAAAAAAAAGGTCACATCTTGCTGTGCGGTGGGTTGCACTAACAGGCAAGGGTATAAAGCTAATGTAGCATGAAAATAAAAGACAGCTATGGCTAGCAGCTATAAATGGGTCTTTACCAATGCAATCTTTCAGTTTCTGGGGATTTTTTTACATTTTGCTGTGAACTTGTTTAATTCTACACTTTTTGGTCTAAAAAAGTCTTAGTGCTGCCCCCTTAGGGTTGAACGGCGGCTACTGCATTTGAATTTTGTGATTGGTGGAGAGCGGTAAATCTTTACATCACAGCCATGGTCTCACAGACACGCCCCGTGGGTTTGGGTATAAAACTGTCAGACATACCGGCCCTGTGGCGAGTTTGGAGTTGGATTGCGTTATTCAGGTTACCATTATTATCCCATTAGGAATAGCGACAAAGTTGCTCAGTTGGCCACACTGTCGCAAGCCTAAATTTACTTCTGCCATCAGTCATGGCTACGACAGTGATCAGGTGACATACGTGCAAAGGGTGTGTTGCTATGGCAACCTTTATGACTGTTCCCAGCTCTCTTCAAGTCATTGACCAGGGGTCTCATTTATCAAACTTTGCGTAAAATCATCACTAAAACCGTACTTAAGCTCAGCAACTTTTTTTAACTTACGCCTAGTAAGTTTCCGATCTATCAAACTTACGCACAGCTGCACCACTTTCCGTTTTATGAATCCCACTCTCCCTAGAAATGTGGGCAGGTGTTTTTGGATCATATCCCGCCTCCTACACACCCACTTTCTCCCATAAACGCTCCATGCAAAGTGTCTAGTGAATATTCTGCATCCACTTAAGGTTTCCATAGGGCATTTCACGGGTAACTATGGCAACCGAGAGGCGAGAAAGTAATTCTGCAGAGACTGCTGCAGGCTCATAGAGGCAAGGAAAACTGTTTTATTTCAATCAATCACTCAATCAGCGCTTTACTCAGATGAATGCAGCCAAAGTGCTTCACATTAAAGACAAAAATACAGTTGCAAAAAGAAAAACAAGAAGAGAGTAAAAATATTTTTAAAAAATGTATAATAAAAGCAGCACAAGCAATGAAAAGATAAGAACAATAAAGTTTCAATTAGGTCTATATGATTACTCCTTGTAGCAACACTAAGACTGGAATTTATTAAACCAAATAAAACTAGATATTAAACAAACGGAAGAGCTGCAAGTGACGCAGCGTTGTTGATGCAGTTGTTGATGCAGCAGCCCCACGTTCCTGATATAAATAAGAAGAGCGGGAGACGGGGTGCACGGTTCCAGCGGGGCGGTAGATCGAACACCGGGTCCAGTTCAGCACATAGATCTAATAGAACTGCTTTAAGGAATCTAGACCAATAAGTGTAATTTCTATATAATCTGAATAGATAAATACATATGAACATACTGTGATATAATTCTTATTTGCAACATATTTTCATTCAGATTCTCATTTTTTATTCTCAGTTCAGAGATGGGATGGGGGCGGGGCTGCTGGTTGTGTGTCTGTGTGCGCAATGCGCTACAAGTTAGAAATTGTGGCCTTCATTTTCATTGTTGCCATCTCTCCTGCCACGCTGTCAGTGTCCTCTGTGTCCACAGTGTGTAAGCAAGATCCTTAGTGTGCTTAATGTTGCGCACATTTTTCCGTCGCGTTTTTTTCTATAAATCCCAAACTTTGCGTAGAAACTTGCTTACGTAGTTTTCAGACCCCGTTTTGTGCGTAAGCAAGCTTTATAAATGAGACCCCAGGTCCTCTGATAGTTCTGGGACGATCCCTCATCTCCCTCATGATCAATGATCCTCCACAAGGAGAGATGTTGCATGGAGCCCCAGTCTGAGGGAGATTAACAGTCATATTGACTTTCTTCCATTTTCTAACAATTGCTCCAACAGTTGTTGCCTTCTCACCAATCTGTCTGCCTGTAGCCCATCCCAGCCTTGTGCAGGTCTACTGTTTGGTCCCTGGTGACCTTAACAGGTCTTTAGTCCTGCCCATGATGGAGAGGTACGAGTCTGACTGATTGAAGGTGGACAGGTGTGTTTTATACTGCTAACAAGTTCAAACAGGTGCAACTAATACAGGTAATGAGTGGAGGATAGGAGGGCTTCTTAGAGACAGAATCTTTTCTGCCTAGCAGATGTTTAAATGTTAATTTCATGCAATGAAAAGATCAATAATTATCTAAAAATCATAAAGCTCAATTATCGGGATATCTGATCAGAGCACCTTTCTTCCTTTTTTTTTTGTAAAGATCATGGAGACAACATTTGTTGTGAATTAAGTTGAACTGAATAATTCAGGCTATAGTTACGGCATCCCACAGGATGGTGTGTTGGTACCAGCTTTATTTTCACTACATGCTGCTGTAAAAAGTACTTGCTTTCCTTACAGATTTTTTTTCTTTTTGTCACATGTTACATGTCTCAATCATCAATTAATAACATCTGGACAAAACAAGTAAAATACAAAATGTCATTTTCAGTTGATTTCATATATTATTGGAGAAAATCTTATCTAAACAAAAGTAGATCTGTCTGAAAAAGTAAGGGTCCCCTAACCTTGAGCTTGAGCAGAGGCGGGGAGTAGCTAGTTACATTTTCTTTGGGGGGGAAACATTTGTTACTTTTAAGAGTTTGATTTCACAGGACTTTATACTTTTACCTGAGTAATATTATTATGAAGTACCACTACTCTTACTTGAGCAAAATATCTGGATACTCCACCCACTGTGAGTAAATTCACTAATGAAGAACAAACATGTTCTAACAAAAATACACCAGACCCAGACACACATCTACAGTTTATTAGAGATCGCCTGTTTCTAAATGTAGTTTCTGCTTAAAATGTTATTTTGTAATAATATAATTTATTTGTAACGTTAGTTTTTTTTCATATTGGTCTTTGAAAGGACAGCACTTTCCCGTAAATATATATTTTTGTCTGACTGATTACTTCATTCTAAAAATATTAAATCAGATGTTTTAATACAGCATTAGTTTCAAATGCTTTATATTGAAAAAAAAAAAGATTAGGAAAAATCTTTCTGCTTTAATTTGTTATTTTATAATTATTTTATCCTCATTTTAGTCTTTAAAACACCAGACTTTGCACATAACTTCATTTTTCTTTTCTGTATGATGAGATTATTGTAAATTATTAAGTCAGTTGATTATTTTACTTCAGTATTGTTTTATTTAAGCCACTTTGGAGGGTTTTCAGGGCTACAGAGTGGCGTGGTTGGTTGCATTGCATCAAGTAGGTCCTGGGTTCAGATCTCAGCCTGAAGCCTTTCTGCATGGAATTTGCATGTTCTTTTTTCTGATTGTTGGATTATGAACACTAACCTTAGCTGAGGCAAGTGAGGCCTGCAGCACTTGACATGTTCCGGGTTATTTGGGACCTCCTGGACTAGTTGGTAATGCACTCTTGAAGTAATTCTGATAGGCCGGCCACTCCAGGGACATTCTACACTTGTTTCAGTCTACTTCATGTTGTTAGACAGGTTCTGTTAATTTTTTTTGATTCTACAGGCCGGGTAATGAGCAGAGTTGGTAAGGCTAGTAAAATTAATCAAGCAAATTCATATTTTAACAAAACTACTTTTTTAGATAGGGCCAGGTTGGTATGGATCGTTTTATTTTTGTACCTAATAAATAAAACATTTTAAAAACTGGATTCTAGTCATACTAACCACTCAGCACTTTATACTAGGGACACATTCACCCAGTTGCACTCACAAACAAGCACACATTTATACACATACACTGATATGCAGATCAATAAGCAGGTTCTACCTGCCCAAGGGCCGAATTTGACCAGAATCCTTCAATTTACACCTTAATCAAGTCTTTTTTTTATTTTATCATCTTTAGGGGATTCTGTTTCAGGATAATGCTGGCAAACTTTTATCCTATCCAAGCTTCATGCTCTTCGTTCTGCAATGAGAGATCCTGTTGCTTTTGTGTTGTCCTCTCAGCAATGATTATCTGCAAAGCGTGGGATTACATTCAGAATCCTGCTGATCATAAAACCATTAATGGCCAAACACCCTCCTGGTTTTAAAATCTCATGGAAAGTAATTTATGAATAAAGTTGGTTATATATCTATCAGTGGGGAAAGAGTAGCACTACTTCAACATACTTTTACTCAAATGGCATATAACAGTTGTCAGAAATCCTGCTTTGGTACATATTTGGAGATCTAAAGTCAGGGTTCGGTAGATTTTCAGTACACTTCATTCAAGAAAAATAATCATAATCTTTTTTTACTTTGATCAGCATTAAAGAAAGAACCCTTTTTCCTCAATTCCTTCCTTTCAATGCCTGAAGCTAATTTTATGTTCTATAACTTCAAAAAGTTGCAAAAATAGAACTGACTAGATTTAATTGGATTTTTTTTATTTTTTTTTTTATAAAACAGTACAAGTTGACAAAGCCAAAGTAGAAAACAATATAACCACTTGAACAGTCAGTGTTAATGTTTAAATAATACTTTACTCTTATTTGAGAAGAAAACCGGCTTAAATCACTTTGGAGTTGGTTTGATATTTTGACCACCTAGTTTCCCATCTGTACCTAAATGCAGCATAGGAAGCTGTTGGGAAAATCCCTTCTCATCAGCGGTGATTCCGATGATGAATTTATTTGTAATTGTTACTTGTATGAGTTTTTAAATACCTAAATTTGCAAATATTTCTCTCCATCTGATGACATCAGTTACTCAGTACTCAAGTAGCTTTTTTACAAAATACTTTGACTTGACTCGTTTCTTGGACGGCTTTTTACTAGTGTAATAAAAAGAAATGACTCCCTGATAGTAGAATAGATTTGTTTTGAAAGTTTTTGATTTCATTTTGTCTTTGACTGAGAAACACGGGAAATCATTCAAAACACATAAACGTTTTTTTTCCTGTGCGCTTATGTTTTTCACCTGCAGTATTACAAACATTTCGGGCTTCATGAATTCACATTCCAGAGGGCAAAAATAAAAATTAGTGGACACCGCCACCTCCTGGAAAACTGCAGCATGGCAGGCTCACCAAAGCTGTAAGAAACAAACATTGCTTGCCTACATAAAGCACTAGTAGATCTTAAATAAGGGTTAGAATTGTAGAACAATTATATTTCTGGAAAACAAATTCACTTTCTTGGATTCTCTATTAAAAAAAAAGAAAAACAAGGGAGACATAGTAAAGGCAATTAAGGTATAAGTTTAATATTTCTGAAAAGAATGCATATACAAAGAACAGACTTTAGACAAAGAATTTGGTTTTGCACCAAAAACAACAACGGGTTATAATAATTATACTGACTTGGGCTGGAGATCAACCCAACTCTAATCCACCAGTAAAAAACAAAACAAAAACAGGAACCAGTCAGTCTTTTAGGATCTTTACCAAAGTCTCTGTGGTCAAACTAAGCTGATCACTAGTTTTCTTGGTAAAACTGGCAGGTGAGAGTTCAGATGAGTTCCGACCCCTAAATGTAAAAGGAGGGAAAGTAACCTTTTTATATATTTATATATTTTTTATATATAATAATAAAAAAACAGCACAAAAAGAAATAACGAAGAAAACAAAAACAAAGATTTTGGTAAAAACACCTGGAGCCTACATCAACATTGTGTGCCAGCTTACATTATAATTACATCTGTTAAACCTATCATTTAGAACAGAGACCAAGGCTCAGCTACACACACCACCACACAGTTTGAACGAGTACAACACACACCTCAGGAGTCCGCTGTGGATACACCAACACTACAGGAAGGCACCAAACTCTGACCTGCCACAGAAATCTGGTGACGTTTGCGTTCCCTGATCAGCTGTGTAAAACCAAAGCAGGAAGTCTCTGCTGTATCGCTTCAAAGTGTGTGGTGGTGACAGTGTCAGAACAGTATCCTGCCTTACCCTCCCTTGGTCCCTGATATCGCATGAAGAACACACCACTTGTTCTGCTAACACTGTTTAAACGTTTCTCTGCTTCTAAAAGGCCAATTCCTGTGGTGGACCTGCAGAGCCATCAGTACTGGACGCCTTCAGCTCTTAAAGAGAAAGCCACATTCCAAATGGACTGACTGAAGAGTCACAGTTAAACGTCCTTAGTGGTTAGGAGCGCTACAGTCGATTTGGAATGGGGGTTAAATATCTCGTCTCGTTATTGAAGAGCAACACAGGGGTTGGGGGGGTTGGCAAATGAAAACAGAACAACACTACACGCATCTAGTGGTAGTGCGGAGAAAGAAGAGAAGTGGTTGGGCGATGAGGCGACAGGAACAGCAGCATGAGCAGCCACCCATCAGGCAGCTGGGATGGGCTGTGGCAGGCCTTCCACTGACTGAACCGATGGCTCAGCTAGGCCACATCGCTGACATGAGTCAAGTCTGACGCCAGACACAATGAGCTCTGTGTGTGTGTGTGTGTGTGTGTGTCTGAGACTGGCATCTGGATCAGCTTTAGAGGGTGTAGCCACCCTGCAGGAGGTCGCCGCTGGCCAAGAGAACTTCATCTTGTAAATCTTCAGATTATTGCAGAGAATTATTGGAAACCTGGTCAGCTGGTGGCGTCTAGTTCTCCATGAGAAGGACAGTGCTGCCAATCAGCCTTAGCAGAGCAAGGGAAACAGGTGTGGGAGGGGGAGGAGAGATGGGAGTTGGGGGATGTTGCACAAGTGAATGTGAGATGCGTGTGTGTGTGTGTGTATATGTGTGTGTGTGTTTGCATGTGCTCTGAGAACAGGTAGGAACCTCTCATAACAGCACACATTTGCGTTTCTTCTTAGGCTCTGGGGGCTCCAATGCAGCCAATATGGCCTCATCAAACACATTCTTTAGGCCTTTCTGTGAACACAAACACACAAACAGAATAAGGGACCAGCACAAACAGGCTAAAAGAAAGGGGAGCAGAAAAAACTGGAACGGTTTAAAACAGCAAAGCGCCATGGAACTTCCTTTATAGTGCCGTCATACAGCGTCTCACAAAAGTCTACATTCACCTCCTCACATAACCACAAAGATCATGTTAGGATTTTAAGTGATAGACCAACACAAAGCAGTATATAATGGTAAGGTGAAAGGAAAATGTTACACGGTTTGAACTTTTTACCATTAAAAACATTGTAAACTCTTGTTTTGACCCTATTCTGATAAAAACCCAATTGAATCCAGTATAGGACAGATGGAGGAGCACAGCAAACGGGTCATGAAGATTAAAGCAGGGTTCGGTGATGGACCAATATCCTAATAGTAAAGCTGCAAACCTCACAGGCAGGACAAGAAGAGCAGCCATGAGGCCTATGGTAACAGGAGGAGCTGCAGAGATCCACAGTCCAGGTGGGAGAATCTGCTGACAGGTCAAGTATTAGTTGTACTCTCCACAGATCTGACCTTAATGAGAGACCTGAATCCTGTTGGTAGAACACCGCGGGCGATACAGGGAACATCTGGAACCAGACTCTCTAGTCAGATTAGTGTTTCACTGTGTGTGTCTGAGAGTGTGTTTATATATGTATGTGTGGAAGGAAAACAAAACGATGCTACCATGTGGAAGCTGGTAATAGTTTAAGAGAAGATGGACGAAGCTAAATATGGAGCCATTCCAGCAAGAAACGCTGATAGAAGCTTGAAAAGACTGAAGGAGAGGTTCAGCTTCCAGCAGGACGACCCTAAACGCTACTGGATTAACTATTTCTGCAGAAGAAGAAAAAATGAATGGCATGATTTTTAGTCTCCATATGTGCTAGCTTGGTCGAGATGCAGCTGTGAATGCAGCAAACAGTGGTTCTACACTATTGATTCAGCATGGCTCAAAAGCCTGGATAAAAAAAAAACAGCTATCACTTTCACTCTATTATCTGATGGTCTATCACAGAAAAGTGTAATAAATACATTGAAGGCTGTGGTTATGATGGGATGAAATGTAGAAATATTTTAGGGGTATGGATACTTTTGTGAGGCACTATAAGTGAGGGAAGTGAGAGAAGTTAGGGGCAAAAAGGTCAAATGATCATGGATAGTTGCAAATAACTGTAATAACTGAGAGACAAAGCAGTTCAGTAAGGCCTGGGGGCCACACTGAGGGAGGGTACCAAAAACATAAAAGGCATGCAGACTGACGTCCTGCTGAAATCAAAGGCCAGTGAAACAAGCCAGTGGAGGAAACAGTGCAACGCAAACAAAAATGGGTGGAGCTTATTGTTCAGTTCAGGCCTCTTGCCTTTTCCCCCTCGGCTTCTAAAGTCATGCTGACCAACTGAAGAGAAGGAGAAAGTGCTTCATGTAACAACAGTAGCAGTGTGTGTTTGCCTTGAAGCCCGGTCATGTGAACCAACCACAGCGGCCCTCTGTGTCACTGAACCCAACCAAGGATCTGATCCCTCGCCCACAAATAAACAGAGAGAGCAAGTTCGTTTGTCCTTTATTCTTTTCTAATAGTATTATGAACATTTATATAGTCCTCATTATATTTGAACTTATAGTACAGCACTATATTTACCATGTTCAATGCCCAGAAAACTCATAGGCAAGTAAGAGAAAACCTCCTAAGTATCTCAGCAGCAATAAAACAAAACTAGAAACATTTAGCAGTAAATGGATGAAGTGATTATTCTGTTAGAAGACTAAACATCCCTGATGTTGACTTGAGTGGTTAAACGTCTGGTTCTACAACCACAGACCAACTTCTGCTGCTGGACCATTCCTGAAACCCTTAGGTTGGGACTAGAATCAAAGATGCATTGATCACAATCTCTGCTTATCTAAAAGCTTTGACCTGCTGACACAAATTCTAGCCAGCTGGTTTCTTTTTAAGAACCAATCCATTGTCATGTGTGTTGAAAAAAATAATCAATTCTGAATCGATTCTTATAATAATTTGATTCGTACGCTTAAAAAAATCAATGTAATGGTTAAACATTGTTTGGCCCTTTTACAGCTAAATTAGGAGGTAAAAGTGCAGGAGAACATTTTAAGGCTTAGGTCTGTTTATCTGGTGAACTGTACCACCACCCAGTGTTGTGTCATTTTATACAGTCATGTAATTCAGGTATCAGCTCAGAAAAATGTTTTTTATACAACTGACCCATTTAAATATTAAAC
This sequence comes from Valencia hispanica, assembly GCA_963556495.2. Classification (NCBI taxonomy): domain Eukaryota; kingdom Metazoa; phylum Chordata; class Actinopteri; order Cyprinodontiformes; family Valenciidae; genus Valencia; species Valencia hispanica. The sequence goes on from OY747708.1 coordinate 49,025,944, forward strand.
TGGAACAGAGTGGATCAGATTGTGATCATCCATTCTAACTCTTGAGAATCGGAATAGATTCTTGAAATTTGAATCGATATCCAGCTCTATTAAAATTTCTAAAAAGATATAATGACAGCACTTAAAATATCATTTTTTTCAGCCTTCCTTCCATGAGCGATGAAAACTGACTAATATTAGGAGCAGAAGTGAGACAGCGTCAGTGAGCGGGCATTCCCCAAACTCAAAACAATATTTATATTTTATGATTTAAACTAGCTTTAGCATTTCATATCAGCTCTTACCACAGCTAGCATTCCTAAATGAGAACTCTCCTTTGGAACAGCAAGGTAGACCCTTACCTTAACTAAGGCTTACTAATAGTTCCCAAATGCAGCAGTTTAATAACAGAGGTAAAACAGAACAACTTTGATCTACATCAGTCCACCTTCCTGTTAACTGCCTAAAGTCCAACTCTCTGTTTCTGGAAGTCTGAAGGAACCACAGACATGTCACTGACTGAATAGTTTCTTACGTTCATTGACTTCACTCTGAACATGTTACAGATAGTGAAGAAAGCTAGCTGTAGGTCTTCTTTCCTCAGTAACAACCTCCCCACTGAAGAGTTTTGCTGCTGCTACGATTTGGTTGCTAAAGCTTCACTTATCAGAAAAATATCAAATCTTGGAGTTTTAAACCATCCAATCATCAGTCAGAATCTGGTCCCCGGCTGATTTCTCAGTGCACCTCAATTAGACATTTGAAACTGTTGTTCCTGGTTCCATTTTGGGGCAACAAGTCCCTCTTCCTTCTGGCAGTAATTAGAACTAGATGAATCAGAAGCCCAATGTGAAAGACACAGAGAGGGCTACAGTTATTCTATCATGCCAACAAACGAACATCAGCAAAACGGGACCGTCTGAGAATGAACACACCTCTATCAGATTTAGTCATCATGGAAGAAAAAAAGAAAAAAGAAGATGGGATCAGGAATGACGAAAGGAGGAAAATAATGACAACCAGAAGAGGAAGAGATGAGAGCAGTGGCACAGAAAGCTTAAAATATACAGCATTTCCTCTTTCTTTGAGTCTCAGGTGGCTCTAGGGCAGCTAGGATAGCTTCATCAAAAACATTCTTCAGTCCTCGCTACAAAGACAGGAGAGGACATAGAACAGAGTGATTAGCAAACAGATAATAAGGGGAGGATCAGAGGAACATGGCAGTGGGATGTGTATGAATACAGAGAGGAGATGGGAGAGTTCCAGTGTGATTAGAGCGCAGCTGAGAATAGCAACAGGAAACAGGAAGTGACATTAGCAGCTATGGAAGCATTATGTCAAATAGGGGGAGGAAGGAAGGAAGGAAGGAATGAGGGAAGGAAGGAAGGAGCAGAGCAGAGAGGTGGAGGCTACGCCATGGCTTCATAAACACTATTGTTCTCTATCCATGTGACATCATGCTCATTCACTTCCTGCTCAGCAGTGGCCAAGCCTTCAGTATTCCAGCTTCCTCTACCTTCAGGGAGCAAAGAGGACTCGAAACCTAAGGGACACGCCTATATAGTCCATCCATGTTGCCATGGAAATGTCTTATAGACCACACTAATCAGTGTCTCTGCCTTGCCTGTAGATGTGAGGGAGGGTTCTTCACCTTTCACCTTTTGAACCTGACTGATGTGGCCGATAACAGAGAGAACAAGTCCAACCTTGCATGCAGAACAAACACATCCACTACAGCATGCAGAGCAGCAGCCACAGGGGATGTGGACATGTTCCTCTTTCCTCCACTTTCTTACTTCTTGCCTCTGACATTTCAGCTAAGCCAATCCATTGTCATGTTTGGTGTGTTTCTGTGTAAACTTTACCTGTGTGAGAGCTGAGCACTCCACATATTTAACTGCCTTCAGGTCTCTTGCCAGCTTCTCTGCCGTCTCTGGAGTGATGGGCTTTTGCTTGTTCTTGGCCAGTTTCTCTATAGTTGATGGATCATCCCGCAAGTCAATCTGAGTCCCAACTAGGAGGAAGGGCGTCTTTGGACAGTGATGGGTGATCTCAGGAACCCACTGTGGAAACAAGCTCAATGTTAACTAAACATAACCAAATGTTAGGTTTTATAACAAAGACATGGTTTACTTATTGACAGAAAGTCTTCATATTCTATCACTTAGAATAGACTTTGATTAAAAGTAGGAGCAACTCCAGGTTTTAGGATCTCTGGGCAAATTCGTTGGAGATATGAAAGCATATTTCTGTAGAGTAGCCTATGAATTTATTATAGAAGGTAAATGGAAATTCTTGGTTGTCAAAGATCATATGGAACATCCCAGAAAGGTTGACGAGTTCTCATGCAGAACATCCCATAGCAGATGGTTGTTTGTAATTAACCTAAACTACAAAGGAACTAAAACCAAACACCACCAGCTTTTACAATGTAAAAGTTAATTATCTGTTAAAAAGCAAAAGGTCTGTTCTGAAGATGTGCCTGTCTAAAACTACAGAAGTCCTGTATGTATAGGTAGCTACTAGTGGGATTTAATCAGCTGAGGAAAAAAAATTAGCATCCTGACAAGTAACCATGTGAAAAGATCAAGCGGTTATGAAACATAACTAGATTGAAGTTTCTAACTGCTCAGTAAATTTGATGTTATACATCAAGCCTTCCAGCATTGAACTGCTCCTCATCTCCAACACCTTAAAAAAAAAGACTTTTGCAATAATGCAAACAAACAGAAACTATAAGCTTAGCAGACATGTTATCAATCGACCACAGAAAAGCTCTACAATGATCTCCCTCTACTGGAAAACGCTTTTATAAGAAAACTTTGTAGGAGCTACAGCCAGAAAGGCTGTGGGGATTTTATGGAAGACATGTCAGGAGTGATTTATGTGGCTACTGATGTGATGTTGAGTGGACACATTACCGAGTATGAACCACAACAACAGGAAGACTGAGCTGACCGAGTGGATTAGTGGTAGTCTGCATTGTACGTTCACTTTTTTTGATTGTAGCACTGGTGCTGCAGCGCTGGATAGTTTTGTAGCACAGAGCAGGAAGTTGTGGCATAAAATGTAAATAACAGGGTTTCTGTAGAAATCAGCTAATCTGATTTTATGCTTTTTAATGCCTTTTTTTTTTTTTTTTTTACATTTTTAATGCCGTCAAAAACACCCATGACAACTCATGAACATATATGTATATTAAAGAAAACTTTATGTATTCTAATGCACCTTGAGGTAAATGTAACTGTCGTTGCTGTGTGTTTTCCCCGGTGTACATCTTTAGTGTCTAGTTACATTATTTTCATTTAGCTGCTTACTGTTGGAACTGGTTCTTGTTGAGGTAGAGAATGGTGTTAAAAATGAGCCTTTCCCTTTTATCTGGATATGTTATATGAAAATATTGGATAATGTAGAGCAGGTGTTGGGATTGATTTTGTTGGAAGTGCTGCTTCCATGGTAACAGGGCGCTTGGGTTGGTCTTTACTCTAAATAAAAAGCTCTTATTTCAAATTAAAACATAAAAAAATATATACACATATAACAATCAACTATTCTTTAAATATACTCCAAATAAAGCTGTGAATGCATTCCAAACATTATATGTGCATATTTATATGAAATAACAGAAGGATAAAAACAAAAACATATCAAAAACTAGTTGTTACCTTTTCTTTGACATTTTCAAAGGAGGATGGGGACACGACTGAAAAACAGACGAGGAAGACATCTGTCTGGGGATAACTCAAAGGACGTAATCTGTCGTAGTCTTCTTGACCTGCAGGAGCCAATAACACCAAGTTCACTCATACAGTTTGGTTTTTAAAGCTGATCAAATGCCAAATCACACTAGTGGATGAACATGGAAGGAGTCATTTCGAAATTCAAAAGGTTGATTTACTTATACCACACACTCAGACGTATGATTCCTGTTTGGTGGTTTAAAATGACATTTATTTCACATTAGAAAATGAAATACCAAAGACATACCTGCTGTGTCAAACAAGCCCAAGGTATAGGGCTCACCTCCAATCATTACAGTTACAGCATAGTTGTCAAACACCTGGAACACACAAACCAAATCCTTGTAAAGCTCAATAACACATTAACTGATACTTGATGTTTTTCTGCTGATAAATTAAAAAGATTACATAAGATTATATGTAATAATTATATTATATACATATAAGGAACTATAATCAGCTTTAAATTAGGATAAATTGACATCGGATACGTTCTAATTCACACAACCACTTCTGTTCAATAATCATAAGAACTACTGTTGCAGATTTGAAAGCTCTGTAACATTTTGAGAAAAATTATGTTTGATTTCAATATAAATGCTTTGCTATGAACATATAATACAAATTTCAACCAGAATATTATATTTCAGTGGAGCAAAAAAAAAAAAAAAAAAACTGAATGTGGAGGCCAGTTAGGGCTCTCCAAACCTACGCCCAATAAAATACATTCATGTTTGGTACTAAAAAGATCCACAAAATTCCTCCAACGGTAAAATCTACTACAGAAACTAACTGCAGTGTTGGCTTGTGTTTATCACATACATACCGTAGGTACATATTCAGAGGGAAACTTGTTTGTAGTGTAGGAGATGAGCAGGCAGGTTTTACCCACAGCACCGTCACCGACTACAACACACTTGATGGTCTGCATAGCTGCGATTTACAGTCTACCCTACTCATTCAAGACCTGGAGGGAAAAACAAATGAGGAATCTTTAGATTATTCAGGGTTGACTCAGAAATATACATATAACAATTCTATGTCTCTGATCATTTTGGATCTGCATTTAAATTATAAGATTAAACTTAAAGGGAGATTTTTGTGATCATGAGAAATTGTGTTTTTACATCAACACGCACAATCAAATTCAGTTGCAGGCAGGCTTTTAAGGAAGTGTTCTATTTAACATTTTAATGCACAGATTTGCAGGAAATTTAAGGTAAAAAGGCTTCAAACTAATTCTTTCAGTTTCTCCTGATACCAAACACCACTGAGACCAGCCTTTACTTTTTAACTAGTAGTGAATGAATTTATTTGTTCACTAATAGTATAGAAGATAATGGAATCCCTGTTAATGGAAGAGTAAAACTGGTACCTGAACTAAAACTGAAAACTAGAGAAACCCAAGCCCTGAAGAAAGATGTCAGGAGATGTTTATGAGGTGACTTGAGGCAGAGAAACTGTCACTATAATTGTAGTATGAACCAACCCTCAGCAAATTCTCTTCACATTTTGACTTATTTCAGAAAACACATACTGAAACCTAACTATGAGGCTAGCATCTGCTCCTGTATCTCTGTATCTCAGTGGACTGACAGTGAAACTAACTAGACCTTAAATGATCACTTGGTTTAAGGATCAATCAGTAGTGAGCCACAAATTCTGGTTCTGCTTCACAAATTACAGCATGCCAGCATTAAGCAGCTGCAGAGCTACACTGCAGGGTTATGTGGGGACAGGGTGACACTGAGGGAAGGCTGATAAAAAGGCTGATTGCGCTTGTTCATCAGAACAAACAGAAATCACATGTGGGATGCCCCAGGGCTCCATCTTAGGGCCTCTCCTATTTAATATCTACAGGTCCTTCTCAAACAATTAGCATATTGTGATAAAGTTCATTCTTTTCCATAATGTAATGATAAAAATTTAACTTCCATATATTTTAGATTCATTGCACACCAACTGAAATATTTCAGGTCTAATATTGTTTTAAAACTGATGATTTAGGCATACAGCTCATGAAAACCCCAAATTCCTATCTCAAAAAATTAGCATATCATGAAAAGGTTCTCTAAACGAGCTATTAACCTAATCATCTGAATCAACTAATTAACTCTGAACACATGCAAAAGATTCCTGAGGCTTTTAAAAACTGCCAGCCTGGTTCATTACTCAAAACCGCAATCATGGGTAAGACTGCCGACCTGACTGCTGCCCAGAAGGCCATCATTGACACCCTCAAGCAAGAGGGTAAGACACAGAAAGAAATTTCTGAACGAATAGGCTGTTCCCAGAGTGCTGTATCAAGGCACCTCAGTGGGAAGTCTGTGGGAAGGAAAAAGTGTGGCAGAAAACGCTGCACAACGAGAAGAGGTGACCGGACCCTGAGGAAGATTGTGGAGAAGGACCGATTCCAGACATTGGGGGACCTGCGGAAACAGTGGACTGAGTCTGGAGTAGAAACATCCAGAGCCAACGTGCACAGGCGTGTGCAGGAAATGGGCTACAGGTGCCGTATTCCCCAGCTCAAGCCACTTTTGAACCAGAAACAGCGGCAGAAGCGCCTGACCTGGGCTACAGAGAAGCAGCACTGGACTGTTGCTCAGTGGTCCAAAGTACTTTTTTCGGATGAAAGCAAATTTTGCATGTCATTCGGAAATCAAGGTGCCAGAGTCTGGAGGAAGACTGGGGAGAAGGAAATGCCAAAATGCCTCAAGTCCAGTGTCAAGTACCCACAGTCAGTGATGGTCTGGGGTGCCATGTCAGCTGCTGGTGTTGGTCCACTGTGTTTTATCAAGGGCAGGGTCAATGCAGCTAGCTATCAGGAGATTTTGGAGCACTTCATGCGTCCATCTGCTGAAAAGCTTTATGGAGATGAAGATTTCCTTTTTCAGCACGACCTGGCACCTGCTCACAGTGCCAAAACCACTGGTAAATGGTTTACTGACCATGGTATTACTGTGCTCAATTGGCCTGCCAACTCTCCTGACCTGAACCCCATAGAGAATCTATGGGATATTGTGAAGAGGAAGTTGAGAGACGCAAGACCCAACACTCTGGATGAGCTTAAGGCCGCTATCGAAGCATCCTGGGCCTCCATAACACCTCAGCAGTGCCACAGGCTGATTGCCTCATTTCTGCAAAAGGATTCCCGACCAAGTATTGAGTGGATAACTGAACATAATTATTTGAAGGTTGACATTTTTTGTATTAAAATCTTTTCTTTTATTGGTCGGATGAAATATGCTAATTTTTTGAGATAGGAATTTTGGGTTTTCATGAGCTGAATGCCAAAATCATCAGTTTTAAAACAATAAAAGACCTGAAATATTTCAGTTGGTGTGCAATGAATCTAAAATATATGAAAGTTTAATTTTTATCATTACATTATGGAAAAGAATGAATGTTATCACAATATGCTAATTTCTTTGAGAAAGACCTGTACATGCTACCACTAGGGCAGATCATAACAATCAATAAGATTAGCTACAATAACTATGCAGATGACACTCGGCTCTACATTACGATGTCACCAGGTGACTTTGAACCCATCCTAACCCTAAGTAGATGCATCAAGCAAATCAATGGATGGATGTGCCATAACTTTCTCCAGCTGAACAGAAACAAAACTGAACTAATTATTTTTGGACCTAAAGAGGAACGATCAAGAGTCAGCACACATCTTCAGTTAATATAGCTAGAAACTACTGATCAGGTCTAAAATCTAGGTGTAGTAATGGACTCAGACCTGAACCTCCAGGGTCACATAAGGCAATAACAAGGTCGGCTTTCTATCACCTGAAGAACATTTCTAGGATTAAAGGACTGATGTCGCAACAGGACCTAGAAAAACTCCTCCATGCGTTTATCTTTAGTGGGATTGATTACTGCAACAGTGTCTTCACAGGTCTGACTAAAAATTCAATTAGACAGCTGCAGCTGATCCAGAACGCTGCAAAGCTGCTGAAACACTGAGCTGCTTTAAATCAAAACAAAAAATGCATCTGTTTAGAATTGCCTTTGAGTAAACAATTAATGTCTTATGTATTGAGTTCATGCTTTATTGTGTATCATATGTTGTGTGTTTCATGCTAAATATCTGCTTTTGATTTCTAATTGTTAAAGTCTATTTTTTTCTTTATCCTCTAAGCATGTATGGCACCTTGAAACAAAATTGCCTTGCCTTGATAGACAAAACAGCAGGTTATCAATCAATGAATATAAACACAAAAAACACAAGAAGCTTTCCAATATAGTGGCAATTGTAGGCTAGGCCTGTTTAATTTTTGACTAACTAGACTGTAAAAGAATTTAGGCATCTAAAAGTTGCAGGACAGTTTTTTCAAATATACTCATGTGAAACACATTACGTTCTAGGGCTGGGCGACATGGCCTCAAATCGATATCCCGATATATCGAGCAGTTCACATTGATGACGATAAATGGACAATAACTACACCACTGCCAAAACAACTTTGGTTCTTCTCCTCTTCCTCCTCGACCAGTTCTACCCCCACCCTAATCAATATTCATGTCTCCTCATATGTGTAATGTCCATGTAATTGTAATGAATGTTGAAGCGGAGAGGAATAATTTTTTTTAATAGTTTTTGCAGAAATGCTGTTTTTTGTTTAAACCATTAATGGCTGCATGGTTGGGGTGGAACTGTTATAAGGTTTCTCCTTTTGAATGTATTTTTGAGTTGTGATGTGTTTTTCTATCATTAGGTTTGGCATAAAAAAAAAAAATCAGCCTTACAATACAGGCAGTATGCCAGTGTAACATCTCCAATAAACGGCTTTAACCAGCCTTTTAATTCAGGAGAACCCAGATTAGACTGAGACATGATGACTGTTTAACGTCTATCACAGAGAGGAAGACAATCAGTGGATGAGGTGAGTGATTTATTTAGTGCGCTGTCGTCTATTTTAGACAGAGACATTTTAACATTTACATTTAAACGCGGGTAGAAACAATTTATTAACATTCTGGACTCAGTGGGGTAATTATCTGCTCTGACTCCAGAGTGGGCGGAGCTACAGCGCTGCTGCTCAGTGAAAAGAGTAACCAGGATAAGTGCTTAACTTGAGAGTCTCCAAAGGTCTCCAATAACACCAAAAAAGTCGCTAGATTTGTCGCTAGTCTCTAAATGTGGCTAAGCTGGCAACACTGTTCTGGGGTGGATTCAAGACTGTATGTAATGATGCGACTCCACTCCATCCAGTCTGTAATGTAGTACAGTCAGCCTCTTAAAGAGACATCAGCACCGCCAAACCTCACACATATTTTCTTATTCTTAATAACACTGACTGTACCAACATGGGCAAAATGACATTGGTTACGGTCATAAATGTCAGTATCTGTACATTTTGGGTTTATGGCCCAGCCCTATTACATTCCTACAGCCCCAGTGCTCCACAGCAAATAAATACCATGGTGTAAGACTTCAGAACTGAATCCAATATCTACGTGTTCTTGGTATGGACCACTACCAGTGTCACAGCGTGCCAGGGTTTAAACAAAGTCGTTTTAACACGATAACAATGTTTCCATCACACCAATCCTACTATTTAGAGTCCTTTAATGCCAGATAAAGTGAGTGGAAGTTTCTAAGGCTAAATGGAGCGCAGATTAACAGTGATGCCCTACCCCACCTGTTGCTATGCAATACCGGTCTGCTGGTTAAAAAACACCTACCTTACACCAAACACTAATTCTTGATAGGGTACTGCTGCTTTAAAACAGCAAGTTGCAGACCAGCATGTCTATTAAGCAGTCAGAAAACCAAACTAATTAACCGGCTAATATTGGCATACTAGACAAATGTACATTTGTATTTACAATAAACCAACAACACAACAATTCATTAGGCGTTTTCAAAAGACACACCGTGGCGACATATCAGGGAAATTTTCCCGGCATGGTGTCTCTTATAAATGCACCGTAGCGAGGGGAGAATATTTTGTGCCGCCATGCTTGATAATAATTTTACCCCAACATTGCTGGAAACACTGGACTTATGAATGAAGATCACGCCTTTTTTTCACACCGTAACAGAGTGTGATGTCATGATGTGTGGAATCTGCGCTGAGCCAACCGTATTTCAAATGCAAGTAAACATGGGGAATCCATTTAGCATCAGTAAACTGTATCAGCTGAAATGGTAAACTGGAGTGATGCAGAAATCTTTAGAGCTGCAGAGCAGATCATCAGACTGAAAGAACAGCCACCTCTTGGAGCGGCTCGCACAAAGACTTGAGGAGCGGGGCTTCAACCGGGATAAAACACAAGTTACATCCAAGCTTATTTTCTCACGGTTTATACCAAACCCTGCAGGTCGACATCCCGGACACTCCCCTTTATCCCGCCATCATGTCATCTTTTGTGAAAAACACTTGATCGCGGCCACAGGCTGAATACCTATGAACGACCAAAAGGCTCAACTGTCTTTTGAAACAGCCTATTGGCTGTTAATTCTTCTACTTTTTGGTGGGTAAATACTGTGATACAGTGCTTTTCTTCTTGATTATCTGACTTTAAAGATCACATAGAAACCCATACATACTGTAATCACCATATGAATATATGAGCAACTTTTCAATATGCTGAAATAATCAAAAAGTCACGTGGTCTTGTCTCCCTGGTGCATGTCTATTTATCCTTGAGGAGGGAGTCCTGAGACTGTAAACAATAATAAACTTCATACCAGAGTAATAAGGCATTTGCATGAGTGAATATGTATTTTCTTCTGTGACTTCAAGCCGGGATATTAGCAGCTGATTGATAGATTCCCATTAGTTTTAGCTGAGGTCTTATTTTCCCTAAAGGCAGCACGATGGGGTAGTTGTTAGCACTGTTTTCATGCAACAAGCAGATCCTGAGTTCAAATCCCTGTTGGGGCTTTTATGAATGGAGTTAGCCTGTTGTCCTCGACCCCTGCTTTCCACCAGCAGTGTATGTACCGTGTAATGTAATAGACAGCAGCAGATCCCTTCCCACTGGGAACGTTTTAGACGCGGGTCACATGAGAAAGCGTTCCACCCAGCTCTTCATGGGAGATCACCAAATCACAGGAGAATCACAATTACATAACAAAATGGGTAGTATACAGGAACATTTTTATTCTATGTTAAATATCATAAACTCACCCTCCACTCATAAAAATGCAGATATTTCTGCCCGTCTTCTCCTTTTTCATGTTGTTAGGTTAGGGTTAGGGTAGGGGTTGTAAAAATGATCAGGGGTATCAGGTAAACCGGCTGATTCTCCACTTCCAAGGATTACAGATGACATATTACGCTTCGCAGACATTACGCGTCCGGTGGAAAACGTTGTGAGTGTGTATGGGTTCTTTCCAGATACTCCAGCTTCTAGCCAGAGTCCAAAGAGACACATGCTAGGGTAATAGGTCACTCTGAAATGCCCTTAGTTATGAGTGTGTATGTGCATGGTGTGTCTTTGTTACCTTGCATACTCTTGCTCCATGACTGAGCCATTAGAAGTTATAAACAATGGAGGAATGTTTTCACAGGATATAATTAAAAACCAGTAATAGGGAGATTGCTATGAGAAGAAAAATTGTGTTGGTTTCTATTGAATTTAATTGGTGAAATATTTTTTCCTTTCTCCAAACAAGATGCCTAATTTACCCTGTCTAAATATTTTTTACAGTACAGCAATAGCCAATGTTGTAAAGTAAAATTTTTAAAACAGAATATGTCTGTTCGTTTAAGACTATTTAGAGTAAAACTAAATGGAAAAAATTTTATAATTCAAACAGGAAACGGCCCTGCTTTCGTGCATGTACAAAATGCCTTAAAGGGGCTATATGCAGTGTTCTGAAATTTAAACTCGCGACTGACACATGTGGCCAAAAAACGGAACTGCTCTTTCCTTCTGCTCGCTCTCGTACGCCGGTCGCTCTCAATCTTCGATCTTTTTCGGGCACTTGTTAGGGGTTTAACTTTTTTAGTCTTATGTGGAGTTACTGTTGGTGTCAGAGTTGTCCTTGGTCTCTTCTGTGTATTCCCACAATCCATTGAACTGCTTGAGAGTGCTGACTAGTGTTGGTGGCAGAGTGATCTGAAACATTTAACATGAACGCTTGACGTCACATCCGCAGACAGCGCGGGAAAATTCGACCCGACAGAAAATAGAAAAATTATAGGTGCACCCACTGTGAGCTGACAAGGTGTCAATATGCTCATCAGGAGATTTTTGAGTCATAAATGGTCAAATAAAAAGGCTATTGTTACGTTTATTTGGGGGGAAAAGTTGCATATAGCCCCTTTAAGAGTTTTATCAAGATGTCGATTAGTGAGCCGAGTCAACCAATGTTCAGCCTGGTTGGACCTGACTGGTGACCGCTTGTTAAAAAAATAAAAACACAACAAAGCAATTTTGATCCTTTTCTGATCAATGAACAAGCACTAATAGGTCACCATAACAACACTCTTTGTTGTGTGTGCTTTTAAGGAGACTCAGCTAGTTTTAGTATCAGAGTGGTATTTCAAATGCAGCCAGAGACAGCAGAGACATAAGTAGCTATTTAAAAGAAAACTATATTTTTAAGGAGACTTTCTGATCATTTATTCAGACTGTTACATTGCTAAACAAAGCACAGAAAAGTTTCTATTTTATCCTCATGAACTTCCGGTCTCTGTCATGGAACATCCTGGATTCATAAATGTTGGCAGCCTTTAGCTAATCTCAGAGTTAAGGTAAAGATCTACCCTCCCCATGGAAAACAAAAACTGCTGCTCTGGTATGGCTAAGCAGGTTAATCACCCATATATCCTAAAGCCAGTTAAGAATGTAAACACTTAACTATTCCGTTTTTGTTTTTAGATATAAAGAAAGTCTGTGTTACAAGAGTGTGATGATGCCTCTGCTACTGATATTAAAAACGGCTCATACCCTCTGTATTATTGAAGTCAACCCCTTTCTTCCTCAACCTCTAAAAATGCTTTCAATGCTGAAACAAGAATAAGCAGGATTTTTCTAAGTACTTTATAAGGAGAAGGAGTGAAATAGGTAGGATTTGGCCCACATACTTGTACTAAGCTAACATCAGAAGTCTCTGCTCAACAAAAACGAGTTCTCAGTAATCTGGTCTCTAAGAACCTAAATCCACAGCTCCAAAGCATAAAAATTGGCTTTTGGCACCGACTAAACCACAAGCTCTAAAAAAAAAAGAAGCTACAATCATCTGGTTTAAACTACCTCATCGAACTGTTCTTTAAAAGTGTCCTCTATGAAGAGGAAAATCTGAGAGGCCACTAAATATGTCAAACTCCGTTGTTAAGCCGATGGCAGTGGGTGACAGAGCGGCTGCAGTTGTAAACGCTTTCAGACTTAATCCACGCATTTGTGTTAGTAGGCCAGCCAGCATTTTTAGGGCAGCCCTGGTAAACAGCGGGAAGGTCCGCTCTAACAGTTTTTTCACCCCCTATGGATAAGACTGAGAAAGGAAAACTATCATACCGTAAGAAATACTTCAAATTATGACATCATTACGAAAAGTACGCTTTCGAAGTTGGCAAAAGGAACACGTTCTCGATTTTCTTCGATCTCCTCAAAAACAGGCTGACAAAGTCAAATACGCTGATTTCAAACCCGACATTCAGAACTACGCTTGATTTCCCATCCTGGGGGAATGGCCCCAACATCAGCTTCAGTGGCTTCATTCCACCATCATCATTTTAGCATCTGGCCCTAAATTCGAAGGAACGACGAAAGCAGCGATAGCTGGCTGCTACCAGCCACGATAACATCCCGGCCTCTTTGGCCTATTTCCTGCCGGTTCTTTAAACCGCCATCTCGCTATTTTTTTCAGTGTGTAACTAGGCATTGTTGGTAACTTTTTGGCATCTACATGTTACGGTTCAACATTAAAATAGGATATCTTGTCTGAATTTAAGGGTACGGCTATGGGTTGTTTTATCTCCGTAACCGTCTAATGCCTTGCTAGTAAACAGATAAAATACGGCTGTACTTTAGGCCAAGATACGCATACGTTTATATTCTAAATGACAATACATTAAATATGTAACAGCTGCTGAACAGCGCAGAGTGAATAACTTTCCGGCCCAATAATGCGGTAGTCTGCCTACTTGATTTGCTAGCTGAATGCCGTCCTCCCGTTAGCTTGCGGGCTATCAGGCTCAGCTAACCCTAGCGGATGCTGCTTTTAAAATACAAAAAAATAACATATGAACCCGATTACAACTAAACCACATTCTACATAATGTTGATACACCAAAAAAACTAACGGAAAATGTTAAGGACATACCTTAAACACAGTATGTGTGTATTAATAATGTTCCGTACCGTATTCTCTATTTAGGTTTCAACACCGGGCGTTGGCAGCTCCACACTAGGGGCTTCCCAGTCAGTTGAGCAGGGGCACGTCGAGTACAGATTGAGGTGTGACGTGATTCCGTTGAATCATTTTACTAATAGATAGCAAGGGCAGGTTTTCCAGAAAATGGGGCTAAGATGTGCGGGAAGCAGCGACTGGATGAAGGATTAATGGAAACAAATATAGACACAGATCTCTCTCTCTCTCTATATATATATATATATATATATGTTAATATTAAGTTTGAAGGTATTAATGCACCATTCAGACGAATGTTTTAATTTTATTACTTCTCTTCATACTTGGTGAGATGTTTGATTCTACTACATTTTATTGCTGTCCTGCTGTATTTAGAGAATGGAATTTGACCTAAATGAGAAAGTCGCATTAATCCCGTCTGCCATTAGATGGCAGTGCAGCTCAATGACCCAATTATTTCTTTGGAATCGCCTTTTTTTAAGAATCACAAGTACAACTGTAGGAAAAACAAAACTTTATTTTCGAAATGGAACAATGTGGTAGAGAGAAAAAATTACAATATCCATGCCATATAAACAAAAACACAGAGACCACAATAAAAGGCAAAAAAAGGTTCTAGTAAAGTCTAGAATTGTAGGCATCTCCTTTAGTTGGACACGCTCTGCAGCAGCGTTATGTTGTCTCCTTTCAACATGATCCTCCCTGGGAGACAAGGCAACAAACATGTTTAAGTCGCGTGGAGGCAGATCACATGATGCAAAAGATGGAAACAGACAGAAAGTCAGTTTACGTTTTACACAAAGACTAATTTTCAACCTAATCTCATATAGTTCTTAAATCTTACATTACTCTAAGCATAGTCACTGGCAAAATGATTTATAAAAGAGCTAGCCCACAATCAAATGAAGATAATCGAATACTGATTAGTAAAAGGTTTAACTAGAAAACCAGATCCAACACACCTACTCTGTATTAATAGCCATTGAAAGACTTGAAATGTTATGTTATAACCACAAACTTTAATAATTGTCATGCAACAGGTCAACAAAAGGTGCCTAATTATGTAGTTACAGAAAAGCCGTTGTCAGACAGAAGTTCTGGAATATTTGTGCACAATTCCATCCGGTCTTTAACCGGAGTTGTGTTTTCAAACATGCCACTTTTTCCCGGAACATTGCCTTCCGGCTGCTTTCACACAGCAAGAAATGTACCGGAGTTGTATGTGGATATGATGTTAACTTAGTGCGGCGGGCATACGTCATTTCCCCAAACAAATGCATTATTGCAAAGATGGTCGATGAAACAGCAGATCTACTCGCAGGGCTCGTCTTTGTGATGTGTGCAATTTTGCGCACATGGAAACGCTTAAGAGACATTGATGAAAAAGCCGAAAGGAAAATAGTGACATTTATACGTCATCAACGTGTGCGCTCACAGCGTTCCCTGCCCACCTCCGCTTTTCCCCAACGCCCCACACCCCTCCAGCTTTCGCTGAACATTACCTGGTAGTCTGAATGCAAACACCATACCGCGAAAAGTCTGCTCTTGTTACTAGGTCTTCATCTGTAAAATTACCAGTAAAGGGTATCCGGACAAAGTCCGGAAGATTGCTTTCAGACACAAAAGCAAAACAGACGAAGTCCGCAAAATTACCGTTTTTCAGGGCCTGTTTGAAAGGGGCTAAAAATACATCAATCATAATATAAACATCTGAAAAGTGTTGCATGCGTTTGTAATTAGCTCACTTTACTCTGATACCCATCAATAAAATCTAGTACACTCAATTGCTTTCAGAACTCAAATAAAAAGGTTCCACCTGTGTTTAATCTCATAAAAATACAACCCTTCTTTAAGAGAGAACATCGGTGAGATGTTGCCATGACAACTAATAGTCATGAATCCCACAAACCTGTTTTTTATGAGGAGTTCCAAGGATAAAAAAAAAAAATGCCTTGTGGAAATAAAGCCGTGGTCAATAAACTGTGTGGGTGGAAAACTAACACTAGATATCACACTGGACACACTGTCTATATACTGAAGCATCATAGTGGCTGCATTAGGCTGTGAGGGGCTGGTCAGTCGATGGGAGGAAGGATGGAGATAAATACTGGTTGAGATAAAACCTGATTGAGGTTACAAAAGATTTTAGTCTAGGGTGGAGGTTTACCATTCAGGAAGGGTAAAAAAGTCCTAGAACCAGAGTGAAGTTGAAACGATTTAATTTAAAGCAGATTCATGTGTTAGAATAAATGAAAGTCCAGACCTAATTCTAATCTGGAATCTGTGGCAAGACTTGATATTTACTCTTTATAAACGCTCTCCATCCAATCTGATGGAGCTTGGGCTTTTCAAAACAGAACAAAGTAAAAATTCGACAGATAAACCCTGAAGAACTGGAATCTGTGTTTGCAGTGAAAGGTACTTCTACAAAGTATGGACATAGAGCAGCTGAATACATATACAGGCTACAGGTTTCAGATCATCATTCGGAAAACATTAGAAAAAACATTTTCCTTTACAACTATGCACTACTGTGTTGTTCTGACTCACAAAATCCTAGTAAAATATATTCACACTTCTGGTTGTAAGAATATTTTGCAAGACACTGAAGGTCCGCTCCAGCGTTGTGAGGAAGTACAGTAAGGAACAAAAGTATTTAAACACCCTGCGATTTTGAAAGTTCTCCCACTTAGAAATGATGGAGGGGTCTGAGGTTGCTTCTACACTAACACGGCTCAGGTTATACAGGGTATATCCCACCTAACCTTATACCTGTCCATACACACACAAAGCATGGTCGTTTATTTGTTTAAGCACTTTAACAGTCTTATGTAGACAGGGCCTGAGATTCACACTGTAGGTGCATTTCCACTGGGAGAGACTGCATTTAAAAAAGACTTCAGGAAATCCTATTGTCTGATTTTTAACAAATTTATTTGTATTTTATTGCTGCACATAGGTATTTGTACACCTGAGAAAATCAGTGTTAATATTTGGTACAGAAGCCTTTGTTTGCAATTACAGAGGTCAAACGTTTCCTGTAGTTCTTGACCAGGTTTCCACACACTGCATCAGGGACTCTGGCCCCCTGCTCCACACAGATCTTCTCTAGATCTGTCTGGTTACGGGCCTGCCGCTGAGCAACACGGAGTTTCAGCTCCCTCCAAAGATTTTTTATTGTATTTAGGTCTGGATACCGGCTAGGCCACGCCAGAACCTTGATATGCTTCTAACAGAGCCACTCCTTGGTTATCCTGGCTGTGTACTTCGGGTCATTGTCATGTTGGAAGACCCAGACACGACCCATCTTCAATGCTTTGACTGACTGTGCCACAGTACATGGCCCCATTCATGCTCTCCTTAATACAGTGCATTCATCATGTCCCATTCGCAGAAAAACACCCCCAAAGCATGATGTTTCCACCCCCATGCTTCACAGTAGGGATGGTGGTCTTGGGATGCAACGCATCCTTTTTCCTCCAAACACGGCGAATGAAATTTAGACCATAAAGTTCTATTTTGGTCTCATAGGACCACATGTTTCCTCTGGATCTTCCAGATGGTCATTGACAAACTTCAGACGGGCCTGAACATGTGATGACTTGAGCAGGGGAACCTTCCGTGCAATGCATGATTTTAAACCATGACGGCGTAGTGTTCTACCAACAGTAACCTTTGAACCTGCAGTCCCAGCTCTCTTCATGTCATTGACCAGCTCCTCCCGTGTAGTTCTGGGCTGATTCCTCACCTTTCTTATTAGTGATACCCCACCAGGTGAGATCTTGCATGGAGCCCCAGTCCGATGGAGACTGACAGTCATCTTTAGCCTCTTCCATTTTCTAACAATTGCTCCAACAGTTGATCTATTTTCACCAAGCTGCTTGGTAATTGCCCCGTAGCCCTTTCCAGCCTTGTGGAGGTCTACAATTGTGTCTCTGGTGTATTTTGACAGCTCTTTGGTCTTGCCCATGGTAGTAGTTGGAGTCTGACTGACTGTGGGGTGGACAGGTGTCTTTAACCAGCTCAGACAGGTGCTACTAATTTAGATTAAGTTGAGTAGAGGTGGAGTTTTAAAGGCACAGTAACAGGTCTTCTAGAGCCAGAATTCCTGTTGATTTTCAGGTGTTCAAATACTTATGTGCAGCAATAAAACACGAATTTTTAAAATGCACCTACAATGTGCATTTCAGACCACACCATTATTTCTAAGTGGAAGAAGTTTCAAAAATAAAGGGTGTTCAAATACTTACGTTCCTCACTGTAACACAGCTACCATCCCCTGGATTTGAAAGCTTTTCAGTATTTATAGGCTACTTCTAATACGACTGAATATTATACAAAAGCTGTTAGAGGGATATGGTCAACCTAAAAGTGTGCTGTATCCAAGTGAATGCTAGGCAGACCCCAGTGGGGGCTATGAACGTCATATTACCCAGCTGCTTTCTATTCTTGGTCTTCATGTGGATTTCTTCAGCATCATCTAGAACCAGGTTCATGTACTCATCAAAGCCCTGAAACGATCAAAGAGGAGAGGCAGACCAGTTTAGTATTGCATCATAAATCTATAATCTGACACTTGTTGGACTGATTAGCTGCATGATTTGCAGCATCCTTTATTATTCAATCACTGCCTGCCTCACAGGTAGCTGCATAGTCTATTCTAGGGCTGGACAACCATCCAATATAAATATATACCGTGGCATACCTTTATTCAATAACAGTGATATGAGTTTTAAACACATTCCCGGCAATTCGAAATACATTACAGTAATTATTTTATTTTTTAAAGGATTTTTTGGGCTCCAGTGGCCTTTATATGACAATTACTTGACAGGAAAGGGGTCAGAGAGAGGAGGGAATGAATATACATTACAGTATATAATTACAGCGTTTCACTGCGTTAACGAGCGCAGCCGACTCAAGCCGAACAGAAAGAGCCGCGACACATTGGCTACGTGATTCATATGGTTGTCAACCGCCCCATAAAAAACGGAATCGTCCCGTATTCAGAGAAAATATTACACGTTCTGTATTAAGGTGAGAAGGAACGTGATTTATCCTGTATTTCAGCTAGAATGAAAAAAGATGCAAAGCTGGAGTTATTCTGTCTTTACGCTGCGCAGCTGCCTCGTCTTCTCTCATTCTCTCCCCTCCCTCTCCTGTTGCTCCTTCAATCATGAAACTGATCAATGATCAGCAGATTGGCTTTTCTGTCACCAGTCCCATCTCTCTCTCTCGTTTGTTTATCGCGGACTTTGCCCTAGAAAGAGGAAACCAGCGGGTGTCGCGCTAAACAGCAGCAGCACGTTTAAGCTTGATAAACTGTTGTTAGAAATTGATTTAATATGACTTTCTGATGTTTGCTGAAGCCACAGTCGTAAAAGCTGCTGGTCATGATATCGGTTTGTGGTGAGATGGAAACATGAAGATGAAACCAGGAGATGTTCTTACTGAATCTTTAGAGCTGAACAGGTGATGGAGAAACAGGTTGACCTTTTAAGTGACATGAATGAGTTAAAGGGAATTTATGGACCGTTTCTGAGAGACAAATAACACCAAGATCATTTTATGTAGCTGACAGCTGGTAACTGTGGAGGGGCGGCTCTAGTAAAGTTTTGCTGGGGGCCAGGTAGTACAATATGCTTCACACAAAATAGGACATTTATATCCAAAGGCACTACTTATTATATTATTTTTAATGTGTGCAATTTATGCTTGGTATAGCTGTTAAATGCCATTTAATAAGTATATAATTAACCATCTGTTGTGGGCATTCTTGGCAGTTTTTCTGAGGCTTTTATATAGTATATATCGATATCGGAATTATATTGTTTCAACCAAAATTAAGAAATATATCGTGATATAAGTTTTGGCCATATCGCCCAGCCCTAGTCTATTCTAACCAATTATTACCAATGTTGTCCTTGAACAAGATTTCTGCTTTTCAGAAACACAAGGCATGAATTATCATACATAACTTCTAATTATTGGTTACAACTAAGAACAGAAACATGCCACAAGCTGAATATTACACAGAAATATAACTTACAATAATGCAGCCCTCTATCCGCATGTTGACCTGCTCATACAGCCACACCTGGATTCTGGAGCGCTGGGAACAAGATGGAAAAGTGAATTAGACTCTTCCAATCCAGACATCACTCCACCTCTGATTAGATGACAAAGGGGTAACTACTTACATTCTGGAGGTATCTGAAAATTAGGTTCTGAAACATCAAGTCAAGGTAGACAAAACAACAAAAACACACTCAGTCGTTTACAGGATTTTGTTAATTCCAACAACTCAGAAAATGTGTTTATAGTTTCTAATCAGCCTTATTGATGCAAGCTGGTGATATTTCTAAATACTCATGTTTTTTATTTATTTTGCCACTAGTTACTTGTGTATTTAGGTAGCCGTGCTATCATAGTTTTGTTGGGTACAGTAAGATAAAAACTGCCATCACAAGGCTCTTGTAAAATCTGCAATATTTTCCAGATTAACCCACCTGCCCTACACATAATGGCAGGTTACTCAGGAATACAGTTGAACTGAAAACATTAATATAATAATATTTTATGGATGAGATTTTTGCCAACCCTGGGGCCTAATCTATTTGCTTTAGAACTAGGATTTTAAAAAACCATCTTGTTTTTGGCCAAGAATATGAAAAAGCTTCAAACTTTCTTCTGCCAGTTAGTTCAGTTCATCGTTTTGTCGCCTCTTGCCTAGAAATGTCCCTCTGTTGGAAAAACTACTGAGTGCACTTTTCTTTGTCTTGTCCAGGTCTGCACCGAACTGCAGGAAAAAACATCTAATGATAGCTAACATGCAGTTGACCATAACTCTTATTTATTATGGACTCAGTTACATACTTTAAACATGTTTGTTTTTTTTAACAGAACAAATATCTCAATGATCTTCAAAAACAAAAATTGCATACGTTTAAATTGATTGTTTACTTGCTTTCATCTACTAAATTGCTATATAGTGGCCAGAATATATACATACACCTCATTAATTAAAAACAAAAAAGTATCATAAGTTCCATCCCACTATACACTTTTCTGTTGCCATCAAAAATCACCGGGGGAAAACTCTGGGCATTTGATAACTTGTCAGAATTGGTAAAACTCATTTAAACAAGTTGGTTTCTTTTGTAGGTTCCAGCGTTTCTATTTGAATAAAAGCTAACAAATTTGAATGTTGCTCTTCCATTTCACCCATTTTATGCAACCCGGCCTTACCTCTGCAACAGAGACAGCCCCACAGCATGATAGTACCACCACTGGGCTCAGCAGTTGGCACAATGTTCTGAGGTTTGAAAGCCTCACTTTGGCCAAATAGCTACATTTTTTGGTCTTCTCTGACCATGACAATGTTCTCTAGGAAGCATCTGGCCAGGAGGCTGTTTTTCAACATTCTAAAATATTTCCCTTCGATCTGAGAGCGACGGTTTGAGTCAAACGTGCGTGCAACGACTAGAAAGTTATCCCCAACACACAATAGAACTGGTTTTGAATAAAAAAAACAAACAAAAAAAACATAATACAGCAAATTTCTGAAGGACAAAAATCCCCCAAAAACAACACCTCAACCCTATTAGGAATATGTGTTTTTTTCAAGCCTGGTCCTCAAGGCACACCGCCCTGCATGTTTTAGATGTTCCCCTGCTTCACCACACCTGGATTTTAATTCATGGCTGATTGAGAGGCTTTTGATGTACTGGAATCCTCTGGAAAAAGGTTTGTTTGATCGGAGAAACATCTAAAACATGCAGGGCAGTGTGCTGTTGGGACGAGGGTTTGGAGACATTGAAGAAGACTACTTTGAAGAGCTAGGTCTGTGCCAGGAAACAAACCAGCTTACATAGTCTCTACCAACTTTGTGTTCAATTATCCAGACAGATTTATGCCGGATGTTTGTTGATGGAACTTAAGTTAAATTTAGCCAAAAATGATGTGTGTATATTCTGGAGACTGTATGGATAATTTTGACCATGTTTTAAAGCAGCCACGGGTTGTTTGTTGTATGTATGGCTTAAATTAACCATTTCGCCCCCAAATTAATATAAAGCCCATAAAAGGCTGATATATGGCCACCTGCTCCTACAAAAAAATAAATATTAAATGTCAAGTGATTTTATCTCAACCATCCAGAATCTTTTGGTTTGATTCACTGAAGTATTTAGTTTAACAAACAAGACTCATTTTGTTAGTGTGATGTTTTATGTTTAAGAATTTAAAAAAACAACACATTTGGACACGTTTGAGTTGCTGACTTCACTGTTTTAGGGAAATTACATTTGGTTTGTTCTGTTGTAAAACCTAAACACCAAGAAAGGCCCAACTTGGACCAGTTGTCACAAGAGATTACTGATGCTTCCATATACTGTCCCTAATTCATAATACCATTCATCTATTTGTGACAACAAAATGAAATATGGACATTAAGGCGTCCTCAGGTGGGGTCCAACTGGAAAATAGTACTATATCTGGTTAAACTGATCATTATATTCCATAACTAGCATGTTAAAACTCGGTGTAGGATCATTAAAAGCTGGCCTAAATGGTCTACAGAAAACGCTGAAACACGGTTTGATTGAAAGTTTGCACGTTGCAAAATGTATTGCCGTTTTAATTTAGCTGTTTATGAGCTGCTGAAATACAGCCTCGATTCCTGCTTATTTCTGATTTTAATGAGGTCCCGACATTCATGCGAACTTTAAAGCGGCAATATTTTTCTCACTAATCCGGTCTTTAAACTTGTCCTTCCAGACTAGCAAGAAACAGATGTAGAAACAGCGAGCCAGCCCCCAATCGTCACTTTGAGCATATATATATATATATATATATATATTTAAAAGCACCAAAACGAAACATTATCAGCTAGCAACGACTTAGCTAAAGATTAGCCTAGCTGCTAACTCATGTTAGCATCTGATTAAATGTTGCACCGTCGGTCTGTTGAAAAGGATACAATGGGCTGCACCATAACCTTCTGGATCTTCTGTCCTTGTCCTCTGTACGCCATTTCTCCAACAAAACACCGACGAAATGAAAGCGACAAAACAGAAACTTTTCCAATACTTCGGAGCGCCTTAACGTTCCACTCACGTTGCGAGTCTGCTACAATGGCGCGTTTGCTTCCGCGTTCCGCGCCTTGACTCGTAAAATGAAACAGCGCCTCCAGTGGAGGGAGGTCATAATTGTAGCCACTCTTCTTCTTCTTTCGGTTTTAAACGGCGGTTGCAAACTACTTAGCGCATTACCGCCACCCTCCTGATTGAATGTGAACAGTCCCTACTATGGCTTACACTCTTCAGTTATATGCAGCATGCAAGCTGCTAAAAAAACCCAAGATAAATTATATTCTATTTTTAAGACCTGTATCTAATAAATATTTTGCACATTTAAGATCTAATGTCTTTCTTAAAATATTCTCAACACTAAAGGATTCCTTAATATTCTCTATTTTCTCTTATATTTTGTACAACTCATAATTACATGTTCTACAGTTTCTTGTACATTGCAAACATTACACCTACCAGTTTCATGTTTTTTTTATTAAATATAATGTGCTATTTAATCCTGTATGTCCTATGCGAAGTCTAGTCCACATTGTCTCTTCCTTTCTACTTTTTCCTCCTTGTCTTCCTTTCCCAACTTTAGGATTCATTCTATATAAAAATCTTCCCTTATCCTCCTCATCCCATTTACTTTGCCACAGTCTTCTAATACTATTTTTAATTAAAAATCTAGCCTCTGTTTTAGCAATGTTACACTGAATTGATACCCTACTTGCTCCTAAAGCCTTCTTAGCAAGTTTATCTGCCATCTCATTTCCAGCCAAACCCACGTGAGCTGGTACCCAGACAATTTTAACATGGGTTCCCTGATTCTGAATACTTTGTAATAAAATCAATATTTCACATATCAAATCATATCTTTCACTATTATTTCCTGATTTAAGATGTTCTACTGCAGATAATGAGTCTGTACACACTATTACTCTTAATGGTTTAACTTGTTCCACCCATTGTAGTGCCATCACAATTGCTATTAATTCTGCCGAAAAAACTAATAATTGATCTGTTATTCTTGAAAAATAAAAATAAATATTCTAACTCTGGAATCACATAGACTACTGCAACCCTGCCTGTATCTGGTTATTTTGAATCATCTGTTAAAATTTGAATATATCCATAATAATTATCTACATATATCATAGCGAGCTGACCACAATCTCCTTTACATTTTTTAATGTTTTCATGTGAATTTGTATCTACTTCTGGTACTGGAAGCAACCATGGAGGGTGTGGAGGATGTATAAGAGATGGACCAAGCACCAATCTTCCCACACCAGCCATCTCAGCATTGTCCTGCACATTCATACCAAATGATTCTTTTTTACTTTTTGATTGATACCATGTTGGAATAAGAACACTTTTAGTTGGATGATCTTCTCTATTTCCTTTCAAATAGACATAATATGATAATGATATTTCTAATCTTCTTAACTCTAATGGCATTTTACCTGCTTCAACTTGGAGTGCACACACCGGGGAGGATCTCATTGCTCCTAAACAAAGTCTAAGAACAGCACCCTGAATAACATCCAGCTTTTTTAATTCACTTCTTGCAGCAGATGCATATGTCAGACACCCATAATCAATAAGAGACCTAATTAATCCAGTATATCATATTTTCATTGCAACTATATATCTGCTCCCCATTCCTTACTACATTAACATCTGATTATATTCATAACCTTTTTACATTTATTTACTAGTTTTTCAATATGATAATGCCAGTTAAGTTTATAATCAAAATTCATACCCATAAACCGTATAATTCAATTCAATTCAGTTTATTTATATAGCGCCAATTCACAACAGATGTCATCTCAAGGCACTTAACAAGAAGTCATTTCAATACAATTATACAAACATTCCAATCAGTTAAAAAGTTTCCTATTTAAGGAATCCCAGCAGATTGCGTCAGTCATTGGCGTGAGGTTGGGCAGATTTCCAACCACAGCAATCCTTCAGCAATCCCTCATACTGAGCAAGCATGTAGCGACAGTGGAGAGGAAAAACTCCCCTTTAACAGGAAGAAACCTCCAACAGAACCAGGCTCAGTAGGAGCGGCCATCTGCCACGACCGTCTGGGGGTTTGAGAAGACAGAGCAGAACACAGAAGGAACAGAAGATCCGATATAAGAGAACTTTCTATGTTACAGAAAGTAAAAAGTTGATAACAGGACACAGTGGATGTTCAGTTACTGAGAGGATCATCCCAGTCGATGACCCCCGTCCAACAGGGCATTGCAGCCAAGCAGGATACCAGACCAGGTGTATCTTCGATGGGGAGAAAAACACTGAGAGAAAACAAAGTTAACAGTCGAAATAACAGAATGTACTGTAATACAACTGGAGAGTCGTAGGAGAAAAGGAAGTAGCAGAGTGAAGAAAATTGGTAAGTCTGTCCTCCAGCAGTCTAAGCCTATAGCAGCATAACTACAGAGATAGCTCAGGATGACCTAAGCCACTCTAACTATAAGCTTTATCAAAAAGGAAAGTTTTAAGCCTGGCCTTAAAAGTAAACAGAGTGTCTGCCTCACGGACTGAAGCTGGGAGCTGGTTCCACAGGAGAGGAGCCTGATAACTAAAAGATCTGCCTCCCATTCTACTTTTAGAGATCCTAGGAACTACAAGTAAACCTGCAGTCTGAGAGCGAAGTGCTCTTTTAGGAACATATGGAACAATTAGATCTCTGATGTATGATGGAGCTTGATTATTAAGGGCTTTGTATGTAAGAAGAAGGATCTTAAATTCTATTCTGGATTTAACAGGGAGCCAATGAAGGGAAGCTAAAACAGGAGAAATGTGATCTCTCTTTTTAATATTCATCAGAACTCTTGCTGCCGCATTTTGGATCAACTGAAGGCTTTTAATGGCATTTTGTGGACTACCTGATAGTAAAGAATTACAGTAGTCCAGCCTTGAGGTAACAAATGCATGGACTAGTTTCTCAGCATCACTCCTGGACAGGATGTTTCTAATTTTAGCAATATTCCGGAGGTGAAAGAAAGAAATCCTAGAAACCTGTTTAATATGGGATTTAAATGTCAAGTCTTGGTCAAAAATAACGCCGAGGTTCTTAACGTTATTACTGGGGGACAATTTAATGCCATCCAGATGAAGTGATTGACTAATCAGTTTCTGTTTAAGAACTTCTGGTCCAAAGACAGCAACTTCTGTCTTGTCAGAATTTAAAAGCAAAAAGTTTAGGGTCATCCATGCTTTTATGTCTTCCAGACATGCCTGTAATCTACCTAACTGACTGGGTTCATCAGGATTTATGGATAAATATAGTTGTGTATCATCGGCATAGCTGTGGAAATTTATCCCATGCTGTCTAATGATTCTACCAATTGGAAGCATATATATGGTGAAAAGAATTGGTCCAAGGACAGAACCCTGTGGAACTCCACAAGTAACCCTTGAGAGTGAAGATGATTTATCATTTAGATGAACAAACTGGAATCTATCAGACAAATATGATTTAAACCAGCCTAGTGCTGTTCCTTTGATCCCTGCAACATGTTCAAGCCTTTCTAAGAGAATATTATGATCGACTGTGTCAAAAGCAGCACTGAGATCTAACAAAACCAGAACAGACACCAGTCCATTATCTGAGGCCATGAGAATATCATTAGTAACCTTCACCAGTGCTGTTTCAGTGCTATGATGAGCTCTAAAACCTGACTGAAACTCTTCAAACAGCTCGTTACTGTTTAGATGTTCACAGACTTGATTAGCAACTATTTTCTCAAGGACTTTGGATAAGAAAGGAAGGTTAGATATAGGTCTGTAATTCACTAAGTCATCTTGATCAAGGGAAGGTTTCTTGAGTAAAGGTTTAATTACAGCTATTTTAAATTCCTGTGGTACGTATCCGTTTACTAAGGATAGATTCATCATATCCAAAATGGGGCCAGGAACCAAATGGAACACTTCTTTAAATAATTTGGTTGAGATTGGGTCCAAAATACAAGTTGAAGATTTAGATGAGGCTAATATTTTTGATAATTCTGAAAGCTCGACTGAATCAAAACAGCCTAAGCAATACTGAGGTTCTACAGTTCTTTCCGATACTGACTCATTTACTGAGGAAGAAGTAATCATGTTTGGGAGGATGCCAATGATTTTATTTTTAATAAAATTTATTTTATTTATGAAGAATCTCATAAAATCATCACTGCTAAGAGCCGGGGGAATAGTTTGCTCAACAGAGCTATGACTCTGTGTAAGTTTGGCAACTGTACTAAAAAGAAACCTAGGATTGTTTTTATTCGCCTCTATTAATGATGAAAAATATGCTGTTCTAGCTTGTCGAAGGGTCTTTTTATACAGCAGTAGACTGTTATTCCAGGTTAAATAGGAATCCTCTAGATGTGTAAAGCGCCATTTTCTCTCCAACTTCCTAGTATTCTGCTTTAAAGTACGCAACTCTGCGTTAAACCAAGGAGTCAGCCTCCTATGGCTAGCCACTTTCTTTTTTAATGGGGCTACACTATCTAATGCCAAACGCAATGAGGACGTAACGCTGTGAACCAGACCATCAATTTCTGAAGGGTTAGAGATAGAATTGCTGCCATCCACTGTGTTACTCTGAGACACTGAGGAAAGTAAGAATGGTACAGATTCTTTAAAAATTGTTACAGCATTGTCTGATAAAGTTCTACTATAATGAAATTTTCTTTCAGATTTAAGATGGTCAGTTAAAGTAAATTCAAAAGTTATCAAGAAGTGGTCAGACAGGACCGGGTTATGTGGGTGGACTGTTATTTCCTCACACTCAATACCGTATGTCAGTACAAGGTCCAAAGTGTGTTTACCTGAGTGGGTCGATCCCTGTACTTTTTGAGTAAAGCCAATTGAGTCTAAAATAGCATTAAAGGCTGCATTTAGGCTATCACTTTCAGTATCCACATGAATATTGAAGTCCCCCACTATAATAACCCTATCAGTATTTAATACTATATCAGATAAGAAATGTGAGATCTGATCCAAGAATTGAGAGTAAGGGCCTGGTGGACGATACAAAACCACAAACAAAAATGGTCTTAATGTTTTGCAACTTGGATGAGGAAAATTAAGGGTTAGATGCTCAAAAGAACTGTAGCTATCAATTGGTCTGGGACTAATTAGTAAATCAGAACGGAAAATGGCTGCAACTCCTCCTCCTCGCCCAGTATTTCTAGGAATGTGAAAATTTAAATGACTGGAAGGAGTTGACTCATTTATACTGACATAATCCTCCTGCTGCAACCAGGTTTCTGTGAGACAAAGGAAATCAATGTGATTATCACAAATCAAGTCATTTACTAACAAAGTCTTTGAGGAGAGAGATCTTATGTTTAATAAACCACATTTAATAGATTTATTTTCAGTCAAAGTTGTATTTATTTTTATGAGATTTCCATAATTTGCTTTTGTTGGCTTAACTTTTAATCCATTTAATTTTGGCCGTGGGCAAGACACTGTTTCTATAGGGTAATGGGTGGGTAACAGTACAGAAGCAGCAGAGAGGTGGGTTAAACTACGACTCTGCTTCCTGGTCTGGACCCTGGGTTGTCAGTGTTTTGGAGGATTAATAAATTCGGCCATATTCCTAGAAAGAAGAGCTGCTCCATCCAAAGTGGGATGGATGCCGTCTCTCCGGATCAGACCAGGTTTTCCCCAAAAAGTTCTCCAGTTATCAATGTAGCCCACATCGTTTGCAGGACACCACCTAGACAACCATTGATGGAATGACAGCATGCGGCTAAACATGTCGTCACTGGTCCGATCAGGCAGGGGACCAGAAAAGATTACCGAGTCTGACATTGTTTTGGCAAACTTACACACCGAAGCAACACTAATTTTAGTGACCTCCGATTGGCGTAACCGGGTGTCATTACCGCCAGCGTGAATAACAATCTTACTGTATTTACGCTTATCTTTAGCCAGCAGTTTCAGGTTGGATTTGATGTCGCCCGTTCTGGCCCCTGGCAAACATTTGACTATGGTCAATGGTGTCTCTAATGCCACGTTTCTGACTATGGAGCTGCCAATTACCAGGGCCGGCTTCTCAGCGGGTGTGTCGCTGAGCGGGGAAAATCTGTTAGAAACGCGGACCGGTTGGTGGTGGCCCGGGGGCTGGGTCCTAGAACTATGCTTCCTACGTACAGTCACCCAGCCGCCTAGAGGTCCCGGCTGCGCGGGCTCTACCGGAGGACAGCTAGGGGGTTCTATCCTTGTTGGCTCCGGGCTGGCTAATGGGCTTCGGCTATCTGCTGGTTTTTCAACAGCGCGGAGCCGTGCTTCTAATTCTGATACCCTCGCCTCCAAAGCTACAAAAATATTACATTTATTACAGTTACCATTATCACTAAAGGAGGCAGGGAAGTAACTAAACATCTGACAGAGAGAGCAAGAGAGAAGAGAAGAGTTAGAGACAGGAGAAAGAAGAGTAGCCATAGCCGCAATGAAGCTAAGCTAACTGAGCTAGCGAGACCTTCCACCCAAAGAAAAACTGTGTGAAACACAAGGAGTTCCCAAAACGTAAAGTACACCACCACAAAATGTGTGTTTTAGTGTGATTGTGTGTTAAAATAACTTAGAAAAGCCTCAGCACAGAGAAAATAAGATCAATTCAAGAGCGTTTGAACACCAAAACAGCTCCACGGACCACAGCAGTGACAACAGGAAATGACGCAATACGGCTTACCCCGTGCTTCAATACATACAACTCACTCTTTCTAAATCTCTACCATACATCTGAAATTTAAATCTTTCTTCAATTTTTTTAAGGGAGAAAAATACAACTTTTGTTTTTTCCACAGAGAACCTATAACCCCATTTTTTGGCCCATGTTTCAACCGTATCAATTGCTTTTTGCAAACTTTTGACTGTAAATTTGATATTTTTCCCTTTTTTCCATAGAGCCCCATCATCTGCAAAATAGAGACTTAGATATATTATATTCAATCTGATCATATATATCATTTCTCACAATTGAAAATAACATAGGTGAGATAACACTTCCTTGAGGCACTCCATTTTCTACAAATAAACACTCTGATAAACAGCCATTAATTCTAACGTGAATCTGCCTATTGTTAAGAAAATTCTTTATCCAATTATACATTTTCCCATCTACACCCATTTGCCTAATCTTAATTAATATCCCATCCTTCCAGAGCATATCATAGGCCTTCTCCATGTCAAAAAAGACAGCTGCAACTACTTCCTTACCAGTTTGAGCCTTCCTTATATTTTCTAACTTAATAATTGGATCCATAGTTGACCTACCTTTTCTAAATCCACTCTGAAATGGAGATAACAATTTTTTGTTTTCTACATAAAAGTTTAATCTCTCTACTATCATTCTTTCCATTATTTTCCCAATATGAGATGACAATGCAATTGGCCTGTAATTTGATGCAACTGTAGGATCTTTCCCTGGTTTTCTAATTGGAATGATAACTGATAACTTCCATTTCTTTGGAATATTGCCCTGCTCCCATACTTTATTATACATTAACAAAATATTTAGTGAATGATCACTAAGTTGTTTTAACATTGCATAACTAACCCTATCTTTCCCTGGAGTTGTTACTTTTGTCTTATGTATAGCCTTTTTTAACTCATTGAGTGAAAAATATGCATTAATGCTACTATTACTCTCCTCCACATTTTCCAAGAGAGTTTGAAATAGCTTTTTAGTTGCCTCTCTTTCCAATTTTTCATCATCTTTTAGATTGAAACTGCTATGAACCTTAGCTAAAACACTAGCCATCAACATTGCTTTATCCTCATCCTTCACAGCAACAATCTGATCATTCTTCAAGACTGGATAGATCCAAGACTTTAGTACCCCATTCATTTTTTTTAACAACTCGCCACACATCGTTTATAGAAGTTTGCCTTCCTATGGTGTTACAATATTTTTCCCAATAATCCTTTTTAGCTTTCCTAATTATTTTCTTTACCTTGGCTTTGTCTCGTTTATATTCAATAAATACATTAAAACTCAAACTTTTCCTAAATTCTTTTAAAACTTTATTTCTACTCTTTATCGCTTGAGAACATCCTTCTGTCCACCAAGGGACCATCTTTCGTCTCTTACTTCCTTGCTTTGATTCCATAATAGATGATTTAGCAGCATCAATTATACATATACTTACCTTCTCATTAAATACATCTATATCTTCTATTACTTCTACCTGACTCATATTTCTATCACTTAAGATCTTAAAAATTGTCCAATCAGCTTTATTAAAATTCCATCTTTCTAAAAAGGTAATATCAATATTGCAATTCTTGTTTCCAAATGTAACGATAATAGGATAGTGATCGCTTCCTATTGTTGATTCATCATATACTTCCCATATTATGTGATCAGCTAAAGACTGAGATACTAAAGTCAAATCTAAAACTGATTGATTTGTCATTCCTATACGTGTTGGTGATCCATCATTTAAACATACCAATCCTATCTTATCCATAAATTATTCTAATACCAACCCATTATAATCTGTTTTATTACTTCCCCATAGTGAATTATGTGCATTAAAATCCCCTAACCAAATAATTTTCTTATCCTCTTGTCCTTCCACCAATTGTAAATCAACTCTAATCTTTTACATGGATTATAAAAATTTACAATAACTAAATTAACATTTTCCCACCAAATTTCAATGACTAAATATTCGAATTCATCACCTTTCCCTAACACTGTAAGAAATTCCCTCTTTAATAAAAATAGCACCCCCACCCCCATTACTATTAACCCTGTCAAGTCTTTCACACACATACCCATTTAAATAGTAATTTAAATGTGGTCTTAACCACGTTTCTACAATAAATATAACATCAGGTTTAATCACCAAATCACAAAAAAATCTTTTAAATTCTTGTCCGTTTGCTATTAAACTTCTGGCATTCCACTGTAAAAGGTCAATGATTTAGTTCTTAGTTTGCAAAGACGACACTAACAACTGTGAAGATGGTTGAGACAGGGAGTCTTCTTTTGCATCTCTATTTTTGAGCTCTTCATATAACTTCTCCCATGTAACATCTTTGATACCGAGGTATCTTGCAGCACTTTTAACAATAATAGCAATTTTTTCAAATCTGTGCTTTGCTTGGGATGTGCAGTTAATAACTTCCACAATAAAACACAAAAAAAATCTTTTTTCTTAACATTTAGAATCTTTTCATTCACATTTGTGTTTTTCCCATATCTTGGCGCTTGGTTCATCTGCCCACACCCGACTTGCACGTGTTTTGCCGCTTCTGCATATGACAGCTTTCTTTCTTTTCTAATAAGCTGGATTTCTGCTGCTTTCTTTCTGGCTACACAGTCTCTAAATCCGACGCTATGAGCTCCACCACAATTGACACATTTTTCTTGTATAATTTTTCCACGTGTCCCGTAATCATGTTCTCCTCCACATCTTCCACATGTTTGCTTTCCTTTGCAAATGGCAGCTATGTGGCCGTATTTCTGGCATTTAAAGCAGCACAACGGTGGGGGTTCATATCGTCTCACATTGAAATTCAAGTAACCTACTGTGATGTATTTAGGAAGAACCTCTCCTTGAAAGTCCACCAATACTGATAGGCTATAAACCTTTTCTCCATTCCTCCATGTTTTTAGTCTCTTAAGTCCAATTATCCGTCCTCCCCTAATGTCATCCTTTAATCTTCCAAGATCTTCATTTAAGGGCATTCCATAAAGAACTCCCCTACAAAACTCTCCTGTACCTGTCCCCTTTTTTGTCTCCAAAACCTCTTTTTTACAACCATTCTTTAGTTTTAAAGTCTTTTGCTGCCGAACCTCATCCTTGCAAACAATAATCAAATCCCCATCTGCTTGCACTCTGGCTTTAATTCCTTCACCAATTTTTTCCCGCAGACATTTTGAAAGAGCCATAGGGCCGACTGTCTTAATATCATGTCCTTCTTTGAATTTTACAATAATTTTAAATCCCCCAAGATCAGTTTTTCTCCTCACAGCCCGTTCCTTTCCATTCATGTCTTCTGATTCACTATCATGACTCAACACACTTTTCCCTTTCCTTTGTGCGCTTATCCAGTTATTCTCTTCTCCCCCATGCTCTCCTCACTCATACAATCCACCCCTCTCTCCGACCCTGCCACAGGACCGTTCACCTACCAGAATTCCTCCGTTTTCCGAGCAAAGGTACACTACCTTAGCATCAGCAAACCCGACAGCTGCTGTATTGCATCTGGCAGCCCTGTAGCCACTCTCTGATCATGTTTGGGAAGATAATCACTTGGACGAATAAAAAAAAAAAAAAAGACAATTTAAACATTTGAAATTAATCTTAGTGATCTGAGCTGGGTCTGTCTTAGACAAGCTTTTTGTATTTCACTTTTTTTATTTGACTTGCTTGCCCTTTATATTCAAAGTTATTTTGGTCCTTTTTCAGAAGATAGCAAGTGCTATAGAATAGAATAGAATAGAATAGAATAGAATAGAATAGAATAGAATACTCAGATCCCAAGGATTTTGCAATTGAGTATTCTTTAAATTCTTTTTTATAAAATGTTCCGTTTATTTGTGCATATAAAGCCCTTAATAATCAAGCTCGTCATCATTGGCTGCTCCTGGTGGGCGCTAGACATAGACATATATATGTTTGATCGGGATCCTCCCGTAACACTCCCAAATGTAAAAAAAAAGTTTTTCTATGTGATGATTTTAGAAATGCGTACAGTGATTTCGTTTAACCTAAATGCAAAAATAATCTATAATAAACAGTAATTTATGAGAATGGTTAAGAATGGACAAAAAAAAAGTAATATACAAGGAGATATTCAGGAAGAATGGCCAATTCTGATTAAATATCCATCATGTTTGTTTGAGGCTCAACAGGGAAGTTTCTCAAAAAAATTGTGCTCCTGTTGCCTCACTATGTAGCCAGCGAGGAGAACTAGGAGGAAGAGCTCCACTAAGTTAACAGCATGTTGAAAAGCAAATAAGGGCATGGATGTACCATTAACAACACTGGAGTTAGTGCATCAAGAGCCACCACACACAGACGGATCCTGGACATGGGCTTCAAATGCTTTATTCATCTTGTCAAGCTGCTCCTGAACAACAAACAATGTCAGAAGCGTCTTACATGGGCTAAAGAAAAATAAGAATCTGCAGATTTAGCATCTCATTTGGAAACCAAGGTCCCAGAGTCTGGAGGAAGAATGGAGAGGCACAAAATCCAAGATGTTTGAAGTCCAGTGTGACGTTTCCACAGTCTGTGTTGATTTGGGGAGCCATGTCATCTACTGGTGTTGGTCCACTGTTCTTTATTAAGTCCAGAGTCAACGCAGCCATCTACCAGGACATTTTGGAGCACTGCATGCTTCCTTCCACAGACCAGCTTTATGGAGACGCTGACTTCATTTTCCAGCAGGACCTGGTACCAGCCCACACTGCTAAAAGCACCAAAACCTGGTTCAATGAACATGGGATTACTGTGCTTGATTGGCCAGAAAACCCGCCTGACCTGAACCCCATTGAGAATCTATGGGGCATTGTCAAGAGAAAGATGAGAGACATGAGACGGAACAATGCAGAAGAGCTGAAGGCCGCTGTTGAAGCATCCTGGTCTTCCATAACACCTCAGCAGTGACACAGGCCGATAGCATCCATGCCACGCGGCATTGAGGCAGTCACTGATACAAAAGGAGCCCAAACCAAGTACTGAGTACATATACATGATTATAGTTTTCAGATATCCAACATTTCTCTATTTAAAATCCTTCTTTGATTGATTTAATGTAATATTCTAATTTTCTGAGAATTTGAATTTTGGTTTTCATAAGCTCTAAGCCATAATCATCAAAACGATAACAAATAAAGGCGTGAAATATCTTGCTTTGCATGTAATGAGTCTATCTCATATATTAGTTTCACCTTTTAAGTTCAATTACTGAAATAAATGAACTGTTGGATAACATTCTAATTTTTTGAGTTTCACCTGTAGAATGGGAGGCAGATCTTTTAGTTATCAGGCTCCTCTCCTGTGGAACCAGCTCCCAGCTTTAGTCCGTGAGGCAGACACTCTGTTTACTTTAAAGGCCAGGCTTAAAACTTTCCTTTTTGATAAAGCTTATAGTTAGAGTGGCTAAGGTCATCCTGAGCTATCTCTGTAGTTATGCTGCTATAGGCTTAGACTGCTGGAGGACAGACTGACCACTTTTCTTCACTCTGCTACTTTTCTCTTAACTACTACTTTACAATTTGCACTATTTAATGTTATTTCAAGTATTGACTTTATGTTCTCTCTCAGTGTTTTTCTCTATAGAAGCTACACCCAATCTGGTATCCTGCTCAGCTGTGATGCCTTGTTGGAGGGAAGCATCGGCTGGGATAATGGTCTTAGTAACTGAATGTTTGCCTTCTCCTGTTACTAACTTTTTACATCCCTTAACATAGAACATACTCTTAGACTCTGCTCTGTCTTCTCAAACCCCAAGTCAGTCATGGCAGATGGCTTCTCGTACTGAGCCGGGTTCTGGTTCTGTTGGAGGTTTCTTCCCGTTAAAGCAGAGTTTTTCCTCTCCACTGTCACCACATGCTTGCTCATTATGAGGGATTGCTGTGAAGTCAACGACACAACGCAGACGACTGTCTACTGTTGCTACACATTCTTCCAGGAGGAGTGAATGCTGCAAGTCGATGACTTGATGCAATCTGTTGGGTTTTCTTAGATAGAAAACGTTTAAACTGACTGGAATAATGAACTGAAGGATTAAAAGGAATGTATGTATGGTAGGATTGAACTGACTTGTAAAGTTCCTTGAGATGAGGTGTTGTGAATTGGCACTAGCCTATATAAATAAACTTGAATTAACCAACCAAAGATATATAAATCCATAAATATTTAAAGATGTTTACTTTCTTTCTTTCCATCCATCAAGTAGCTGTTTTTAATTACTTTGGTAGATGATAGGTCAGCATTAATTCACCTACAAACTGAGAAAAATATGGATGGATGGAAATATTAGTTATTGTGTAATAACCGTCAAAACACTTGTAAAATATTCAGAAAGACTAAAGAATCGTTTAAGATTTTATTTTTATAAAGTACCAGAGAATCCGCCTTCTTGAATGCAATTTAATATGGAGGTCTTTATCCTTCTTTTGTGAAAGTAATAACATTTTATTCCCACCAGGAGGCGGTATTGGAAAAGAAATCTGTTCACACCCAGCAACGCAATCACCAGCGAACTAGGACTGCTCATTATATGATCAGCTTGTTCAGTACTATCTTTGTTCACGCATTCTTAGAAAAAAAAAAACCAAAGCGTGAGTAGTGTTTCCCACTGCCTGGAGAGCCAAGCGCATAGTCCTGTGTATCAATTCCCTTTAAAAAAAAAAAAGAAAATAGAAACTCTCCATTGTCATATTGTCACATTGTCATAACTTACCATATTCCTAAAAAAAAAATTTGGAATATTTTATACCAGAGACTTTTATTGTTCAAATATCTTCATATATACAAGTGTTTATGCCTTTTTCTAACTCATCATATGCTTTACTGAGACCTGGCTTCCTTTACATTGCAGCTCAGATGTCAAATCACAAAGCTTTCTATCACCAACAATAACCTTTGCCTTAACAGGAAAAAAAAAACATTTAAAAAATATAATGTTAAAAATATTTCACCAGACCATAGAACTCTAACCTATTTACAGTGTACTTTCGTTTAAATCTGCAAATAACATATGCAATGTTATATTTTTAGGAATTTCCAAATGTATTTCTGCGTGTATCAAAATAGACAATGAATGATATATATATTTTTAACACAGCTGCCAGGTGTCCACACACAAAGGTGAATAATGAGTGACACACGAGTCAGGTTGACAAACATTATAAAAATGCAGCAGGTACCAGATGAGGTTCATTGTCATCTGGGACAACGTATGTCTTCATTGTTCTGCTGAGGTCCACAGTTGGTTTCAGCATTTAGTAGATGAAAGTTTCCTAAACCCCATCAAGGAGTTCGATTCAATTTCAATTCAGTTTATTTATATAGCGCCAATTCACAACAGATGTCATCTCAAGGCACTTAACAAGAAGTCATTTCAATACATTTATACAAACATTCCAATCAGTTAAAAAGTTTCCTATTTAAGGAATCCCAGCAGATTGCGTCAGTCAATGGCGTGAGGTTGGGCGGCGTTGATGCAGACTTTCCAACCACAGCAATCCATCAGCAATCCCTCATACTGAGCAAGCATGTAGCAACGGTGGAGAGGAAAACTCCCCTTTAACAGGAAGAAACCTCCAACAGAACCAGGCTCAGTGTAAGCGGCCATCTGCCACGACCGTCTGGGGGTTTGAGAAGACAGAGCAGAAACACAGAAGGAACAGAAGATCTGATATAAGAGAACTTTCTATGTTACAGAAAGTAAAAAGTTGATAACAGGACACAGTGGATGTTCAGTTACTGGGAGGATCATCCCAGTCGATGCCCCCCGTCCAACAGGGCATTACAGCCAAGCAGGATACCAGACCAGGTATATCTTCTACGGAGAGAAAAACCATGAGAGAACACAAAGTTAACAGTCGAAATAACAGAATGTACTGTAATAAAACTGGAGAGTCGTAGGAGAAAAGGAAGTAGCAGAGTGAAGAAAATTGGTTAGTCTGTCCTCCAGCAGTCTAACCCTATAGCAGCATAACTACAGAGCTAGCTCAGGATGACCTAAGCCACTCTAACTATAAGCTTTATCAAAAAGGAAAGTTTTAAGCCTGGCCTTTAAAGTAAACAGAGTGTCTGCCTCACTGACTAAAGCTGGGAGCTGGTTCCACAGGAGAGGAGCCTGATAACTACAAGATCTGCCTCCCATTCTACTTTTAGAAATCCTAGGAACCACCAGTAAACCTGCAGTCTGAGAGCGAAGTGCTCTGTTAGGAACATATGGAACAATTAGATCTCTGATGTATGATGGAGCTTGATTATAAAGAGCTTTGTATGTAAGAAGAAGGATCTTAAATTCTATTCTGGATTTAACAGAGAGCCAATGAAGGGAAGCTAAAACAGGAGAAATGTGATCTCTCTTTTTAATATTCATCAGAACTCTCGCTGCCGCATTTTGGATCAACTGAAGGCTTTTAATGGCATTTTGTGGACTACCTGATAGTAAAGAATTACAGTAGTCCAGCCTTGAGGTCACAAATGCATGGACTAGCATCACTCCTGGACAGGATGTTTCTAATTTTAGCAATATTCCGGAGGGGAAAGAAAGAAATCCTAGAAACCTGTTTAATATGGGATTTAAATGTCAAGTCTCGGTCAAAAATAACGCCGAGGTTCTTTACGTTATTACTGGGGGCCAATTTAATGCCATCCAGATGAAGTGATTGACTAATCAGTTTCTGTTTAAGAACTTCTGGTCCAAAGACAGCAACTTCTGTCTTGTCAGAATTTAAAAGCAAAAAGTTTAGGGTCATCCATGCTTTTATGTCTTCCAGACATGCCTGTTATCTACCTAACTGACTGGGTTCATCAGGATTTATGGATAAATATAGTTGTGTATCATCGGCATAGCTGTGGAAATTTATCCCATGCTGTCTAATGATTCTACCAATTGGAAGCATATATATGGTGAAAAGAATTGGTCCAAGGACAGAACCCTGTGGAACTCCACAAGTAACCCTTGAGAGTGAAGAAGATTTATCATTTAGATGAACAAACTGGAATCTATCAGACAAATATGATTTAAACCAGCCTAGTGCTGTTCCTTTGATCCCTGCAACATGTTCAAGCCTTTCTAAGAGAATATTATGATCGACTGTGTCAAAAGCAGCACTGAGATCTAACAAAACCAGAACAGACACCAGTCCATTATCTGAGGCCATGAGAATATCATTAGTAACCTTCACCAGTGCTGTTTCAGTGCTATGATGAGCTCTAAAACCTGACTGAAACTCTTCAAACAGCTCGTTACTGTTTAGATGTTCACAGACTTGATTAGCAACTATTTTCTCAAGGACTTTGGATAAGAAAGGAAGGTTAGATATAGGTCTGTAATTCACTAAGTCATCTTGATCAAGGGAAGGTTTCTTGAGTAAACGTTTAATTACAGCTACTTTAAATTCCTGTGGTACGTATCTGTTTGCTAAGGATAGATTCATCATATCCAAAATGGGGCCAGGAACCAAATGGAACACTTCTTTAAATAATTTGGTTGGAATTGGGTCCAACATACAAGTTGAAGGTTTAGATGAGGCTAATATTTTTGATAATTCCGAAAGCTCGACTGAATCAAAACAGCCTAAGCACAAATGAGGTTCTAGAGTACTTTCCGATGCTGCCTCATTTACTGAGGAAGAAGTAATCATGTTTGGGAGGATGCCAATGATTTTATTTTTAATAGAATTAATTTTATTTATGAAGAATCCCATAAAATCATCACTGCTAAGAGCTGGGGGAATAGTTGGCTCAACAGAGCTATGACTCTGTGTAAGTTTGGCAACTGTACTAAAAAGAAACCTAGGATTGTTTTTATTCGCCTCTATTAATGATGAAAAATAGGCTGTTCTAGCTTGTCGAAGGGTCTTTTTCTACAGCAATAGACTGTTATTCCAGGTTAAATAGGAATCCTCTAGGTGTGTAGAGCGCCATTTTCTCTCCAACTTCCTAGTATTCTGCTTTAAAGTAAGCAACTCTGCGTTGAACCAAGGAGTCAGCCTCCTATGGCTAGCCACTTTCTTTTTTAAGGGGGCTACAGTATCTAATGCCAAACACAATGAGGACGTAACGCTGTGAACCAGATCATCAAGTTCTTCTCATTAGGGCGGTGGAGGGTGCATGATCTCCAGCTGTATGTCGAGACTCTGCTCATCTAAGTTATGGAGGAAGCCTGTGACCAAACTGATATAACATCAGTACAGGGATGGATTAGTTTCTCCAGAAGATGCTTCCCATGTTGCTTTGAGCTGCGTTAAATCAAGACTAAAAACTCATCTGTTTAGAATTGCCTTTGAGTAAACGATTAATGTCTAATGTATCATAAGTGTTCATGCTTTATTGTGTATCATGTGCAGTGGGGGTCCTAGACCATTTGGTGCCCTAGGTAAGCTTGCCCACGAAAAAAGAAGTCATGTCCAAAGAATTGCACATTTATTTAGATAATGATAGTATAACAATAACAATATAACATGTGCAAAAGAATAAAGCTGTTCAATAATAAAAATACACAAACAAAGTTTAGTTTGAACAGTAGTGCAACATCTGAGAACAAACAGTGCACACTAAGGAATCCAAACAAAAAATAAACGTTTAACTTCATTTATTTATATGTCAAACTATTGTTATAGATAGAGGGACGGCAAAATCTGTTGAAAAAAATAGACATTATAATTTTTTTTTCTCACCGCATGTTTGGCGCCCCTCCCTAGATGGCGCCCTGGGCAAGCGCCTATGTCGCCTGTAGGAAGGACCGCCACTGATCATGTGTTGTGTGTGTTTCATGCTAAATTGCTGCTTTTGATATCCAATTGTTATATTCTATGTTTTTCTTTATTACCAAATCATGTAAAGCACCTTGAATTACCATTGCCTTGCCTTGGCTTTTGCTAACTAGAAAAGCTAGAAAAGCACTCGGAGAGCCCAGACCTCGTGTCACGGCAGCTCAGTCCCCTGCTCCTTGGTGGAGGCCATTGCTTTGAGTGTGATATTGACAAAGTCCTGTTGCCAGACCCAGCAAGGCGGAGAGACGCAAATCATGTGTATGACAAAAAAAAAAAAAATCTGACACGAAGAGAAATAAATAATTCAGTTGGACTGTACAACCGGTGTCATGTGGTGTTGGTGAATTTATTGTTACAATTTCTCTGGGTAAATGCTAAAAGCATTTTAAAATCGGAGGTGGTTAGTAATTAGTTACATTTAGGCTACTCAGTTTTATTTACTTGAGTAACCTTTTTTTTTTGGAAAGAAATGTACTTTTATGGGTAGTTTTGCTATGCCGTACTTTTTACTTTTACTTGAGTGATATTATTATGAAGTATCGCTGATCTTAGTTGAGTAATGTTTCTGGATACTCTACCCACACCAGACACAGACACAGACACACACCTACAGGTGTTTCTACACCAGCTTTGGTTTTCTAATGTCATCTTCTGTCTGATGAGCTTGAAGCATTTTGAGGTCAAGTGAATATACAGTAAACACTATAAATTGTCACTGGAAGTACCTCTTGCTTCGTTCTAAGAGATATTTATTCATTACTTATTGGTATATAAGTATTGGTATATTTAAAAAAATTACTTAGAAAAGTATTTCTTCAGCTTAAAATGTATTATGTAATTACTTTATTTATTTGGTTCACTTTTTCATTTTAGTCTTTAAAATACCAGAATTTGCCCATAACTTTATATTTTTGTCTGTCTGGTGAGATCATTAAAAATATTAGATCAAATGTTACTTAGTACTCAAGCAGCCTTTTTACCAAATACTTTTCTACTTACTCGAGTAAGTTTTTGGACGGGTAGTTTTTACTTTTACTTGAGTAAAAATATCTTGAAGTAGTACTACTCTTGAGTACAATTTTGGGTACTCTACCCACCTCTGTTTAAAAATAAGCACAGTGTAAGTGTTTATCTGAATCAAACAGAATCCGACCATATGATGGATGCGTTAGATGTTTTGACGAGGAAATAGGTTTTTTGTAAGAAGTGTGACTGAAGTGTTACATTTTACAGATATTCTGAGGTGTTGTGCTATTCCTGTGAAGTTTAAAAAAATGGACCCTGCTTTCAAAGTTGTGCATAAGCAATAAAAAAAACTGTAGTAGTAATAGTTTTCCAAGCTAATTCTGAACCTATTTGGTCATACTGTAACATAAAAGCAGACAGAGAATGAACCCCACAACGTAAGTTTTATTCAATTAGATTTAAACTGACTAAATAACAAATTAGTCCTGGTCCACCATGTAAGATCTGACGTTGACACAGTGCCAGACTGTGTCAAAATTAGCACTGGGATCAAGTAATACCAAGACAGAAATTCTAGATCTATCAATATTAGGATCATATAAAACCTTTACTGAACACAGTGTTAGTGGATGGGATCCTCATACCCAATTGTGAATTTTCCAAAACAATATGAATCTTTTCTGTTTTTCTTTGCTTCTGTCCACGTTTTTAAAGGCATGTAAAATTCATATATCTTATATTTGTTTAATTGAAATGTTTATTGAAAATGCAGTTAATTGGATCTGTCAAAACAGCAAAACTTGACAAAGCACACATTTTTGCCTGTTAACATATGCACACACTAAACTACTTACGTACTTACTTACTACCTTAAAGCTGTCATTTTCAAAGTTAAAAATTCTATAAAAAGGCCACAAAGACGATAAAAGCGATCCCTCATACTAACGTTTCGAGGAAAGATAGATTTAAACAATATAGGTGATTCCTTTGGACATTCCCTTGCAAAATTATTTAAAAGCCTTGAACATTTTCGCAATGGGTCACTGTAACGACGAGGAACTGTTACATTTATATTTACATTGATTTTAAGTAAAAAGGCATGAAATGAACAGTTAAGCAATTGGGTTTAGTAGTATTGTGTGTTTGCAGGTCCCATTTTTATCCTGATTTCTGTGGATGCAAACAGATCATTGTTCATTTTCAGTATTTATGTACATAATTAGTTAAACTACATGGTAAAAGCAAACAGTTTAAATAATTGAGTTAACAATGAAATTATTCTTTTGCAAACACTTACCTCAGCCATTTTCCATCTCCATGCAGGTGTGAACACCTTTAGTAGTTATGGAACTGCCCCACATTAGGAAATGGATTAAGGGGAGGTGTGTTTTGGCATTAGATTTTGGTTAAACTTGGAGTAATCATTGGGTTTGATTAAACAATTTTCAGTTTGTTTTGGTCTGTAAATGTATTGTTTGTTTGCTCTTTAAATGTACATATGTTCTTGCTTCCATTGTAGAGTGTAACAGTGTTTTACTCCTTGAATGATTTCCACCAGTTTAGGTCACCTGTACATAAACGGTCTGTCTCCCATTGTTCTGTGTTGGTATTGTTTATTATGGTTTGGATCACGGTTGGAAAATAAAATTAGAAGCTTCCACTGATGTCCTTCTGCGCTTGTTTTTGTGCTGTTGTTTGGGTCCCACCTCCATAACCGCTCGACATCCATAACAAGCATGTGACAGTCACATTACTTTAAATAACAGACCAACACAAAGAAATACATAGCAGTGAAATGGAAACAAAATGATACATTGTTTTTAAATAAAAATTATTCTAAATGATTGGATTTGATTGTATTAAAAAAAATAAAAATAAAAATACCGTAAAATGTTGCAAGCAGACATAGCCAGAGTAGAAAACAATATAACCGTTTGAAAACAGTCAGTGTTAATGTCTTGAAACGTTTAAATAATACTTTCCCCTCATTTGAGAATAAAACATGCTCAAATCACTTTGGAGTCGTTTTGATATTTAAACAGCCTAGTCTCCCAGCTGTAGTTGAATGCAGCATGGTTAGCTGTTGAGTAAATCCCTTCTCATCAAGGGGGAATCCGCTGAATTGCGTTTTATACAAAATAAGGAATTTGGGCTGATTGGATGCCACTGGTAGCCATGTTGGACGTCAGCTGGTTTTTCTCTAGTATCACTGATGTTTACATTCAGCTGGACATTGTTTCAGGTGAGTCAGATTGTTCAGTGCAGGGCGTGTTCTGGACCTTATTGCTGTTGAAAGATGCTTTCGCTGACATAGTTCTGGTTCTGTCTATCTTTCTTTTTCTACTGTATCTGCATGAGAAACCATTAATTTTCCCAAATGGCAGAGTTTAGTGATAGATAGATTCAGGTAGAAAACAGCTGTATTCATTCAGCAAACGTGCGTACCGAACCGACAGAGCCAAAACGAAAAATCTGAGTACAAATACATGTACTGTTCCACCCCTAGTAATTATTGAATGGAAATCATACAAATCCTCATTTGTAGTTTGCAACAAACCATGTAGGTGACACAGCAGACACGTAGAAGAAGGTGTTCCAGTCAGATGAAACCTGAAGTTAACTATTTGGCCTACATAGTGAAATGCAGTGCATTGGGGGAAACTAACACTGTACATCACCATGAACACACCATCATGCTGTAGAAAGGATTTTCTTCAGAAGAAACAGGGAAGGTGTTCAGAGTTGATAGGAGGATGGATGGAGCTAAATGGTGCTGGGGTGGAGGTTCAACTAGAGCAGGACAACCAAC
Source organism: Valencia hispanica (assembly GCA_963556495.2). Classification (NCBI taxonomy): domain Eukaryota; kingdom Metazoa; phylum Chordata; class Actinopteri; order Cyprinodontiformes; family Valenciidae; genus Valencia; species Valencia hispanica. The sequence goes on from OY747708.1 coordinate 49,070,342, forward strand.
CCTAACCAGACCTACAACAGAATGGTTTAGATAAAGACGTCATCAGACACTCTCCGACCACTCTGGCTAAGATTAAGAAAGAACTGGCAGAAACTTCAGTGATGCTGGTAGAGACACACTCTATAAGACTCTGTAGCTGTAATTGGAGCAAAAGACAGGCTTACATGTATTGAGGGGCTGAATGCAAAAGCACAGCACATTTATTATGTCTTTAGTTTTGGAAACATTGAAATACATGTATCTTTTTATTTGTTATCCTCTGCTATGTGTTAGTATATCACATAAAATCCTAAATTCATTGATGTTTTGGGCTGTGACGTGAAAAACGTTGAGGGGTGTCAGTTCTTTTGCAGTAAAAGAAAACAGCGACTTCATTCATGCTGTCTGGATCTCCAAGAAATTCAGCTGAATTGAAATCGTTCAAAAGCGGCAAAGTAAAACATCTGAAACAGTTTCTCTGAGAGTAAGTGTAGATTTGGCCTCTAGATGGTGCTCTGTCACATCCCAGACAACAAAAAACTGTTCTTTCAGAGGTGGGAAGAGTAGCCAAAAAATGTAATCAAGTAAAAGTAGCACTACTTCAACATACTCAAGTAAAGGTACAAAGCAGTAATCCAGTAAGTAGTAATTTGTCCCGAGATCATAGCATATGATTTAATATTTAGAAATTATGTGATTGGACAAAAATGTAAAGTTATGTACAAATTCTAAAGTCTAAAATAAATAGAAATACGTGACATAACTGTAAAATAACAAATTTGACTAGAATTTTTTTTTTTCCAAATCAACTTTTTTCAAATTAAATCTAATAAAACCAATACTTACTGTAGGTAAATGTATATACAGCATGTTAGACGAGGGTAAGGTACCTCCACTTGACCTCTAAATGGCACATCAGCCTCAGCAGATAGAAAATAACATTAAAATGATCAACCTTGTTTACAAACAAGAGGTCTCACTTCAACATAGACTGTAAGTGTGAGTCTCATGTATTTTTGGTTAAAACAAGCGTTCAGTTTCTTTCAGTAAAGTTACTCTCTGTGGGTAGAGGAGCCAGAAACGTTACTCAAATAAGAGTAGCGATACTTCGTAAAAATATTACTCAATTAAAAGTAAAAAGTGCGTACTAGTAAAACTCAAGTAAATGTAACTAGTTACTAGACACCTCTGCGGGAAATTTAGAACGATGAGAAATAAATGGAAAACAACTTCAATCTATTTTCCATCTTGCATTTCTAGTATTAATTTTACTTTTTCATTTGGTAAGTTGCTTAAAAAAATACATTTAGCTCCAAGAGGTCACCACAGACGAAGAATCCACTTGACCAAGAAGAAAGTCTTCTGTTGCCAAAACACATCATGACAATCAACCTGCGTGTAACCATAGTTGGACAAGACATTCCCTGTGATATTTATAGACAGTTTTATATAAAACAGGACTGGCAATTTCTCTGTTGTGAACAATATCTCTGTAATATGATGAGCTGAGTCAGGGAGCTCAGCCTTGAGTGTGCAGTTAACAATAGTATTAATAACACACAGCCCAGGCTTGCCCCACACAGAAGAGAAAGTGTGATGGAAATTAGCAGCCGAGGAAAGACAAGAGCCCGCAAGTGGGGGGAAAGAAAAGATGCAAGGAGCCTCGATTGCGCAGGCAGAGGTGTCGCCTTTCAGGGCAGGGAACGCCTCGGCCGCGTCTTAAAATGGCAGGGCTGCTGCTGCGACCGGAGCTTCTCTCATCAGGCATCGCTGTCAAGTGCCACATGCTTTGTGGCTGTGCTGTGAACGGAGGAATGGATGGCTGACTCTCAATGCCACATGCCAGCTGACATTCCCAAGGAAGGCTGAGGGAAGTGAGACTGTGCAGACACTGGCACTACTCAAACTACTGGGGTTTAATTCACGTGGTCTGTGGGCAGGGCCAACGACTCATAATCTGTCATCAAATACGTTTTAAAATCCGACAAGAATAACCTGAGTAAAGAGGATATAGAGTTATCAAATCATTTCAGGGCCCTGCGATGGACTGGCGAACTGTCCAGAGTGTACCCCGCCTCTCGCCCCTTGATTGCTGGAGATAGGCACCAGCCCCCCCGCAACCCTGCATTAGGATGGACGGGTACAGGTAATGGATGGATGGAAATCATTTCAGGTACACCTGGTCTGGTATCCTGCTTAGCTACAATGCAGTTTGGATTGGGGGGGATCAACTGGGATGATGGTCTCGGTGGCTGAACATTCCCCGTCCCCTGTTATCAACTTTTCACTTTCTGTAACATAGAAAGTACTCTTATATCAGATCTTCTGTTCCTTCTGTGTCTCTGCTCTGTCTTCTCAAACCCCCAGACGGTCGTGGCAGATGGCCGCTCCTACTGAGCCTGAATCTGTTGCAGGTTTCTTCCTGTTAAAGGGGAGTTTTTCCTCTCCACCGTCGCTACATGATTGCTCAGTATGAGGGATTGCTGAAGGATTGCTGTGGTTGGAAAGTCTGCATCAACGCCGCCCAACCTCACGCCAATGACTGACGCAATCTGCTGGGATTCCTTAAATAGGAAACTTTTTAACTGATTGGAATGTTTGTATAAATGTATTGAAATGACTTTTCTTGTAAAGTGCCTTGAGATGACATATGTTGTGAATCGGCACTATATAAATGAACTGTATTGAATTGAAATTCATTTATTAGGTGGAAAAAGTTATCCAAAACAATTTGGCCTTATGTAGAATTTTGGTCTTAATAGCCACACACAGGCCTGATTTTTGCCAAACCTGAAGAATCATGAAATCCCCAGGATAGAGGCTGTCTGACATTATGAACTCGATTAAAAATAAAAAAAAATCACATCCTGAACTAAACGAAATTTAAGAACAGATGAGAAACAAAACAACTGAAATCTAGAAGTTTGCAAATACTTTTTTGGTGGAGTCCCAAAGCCTTAAAAGTGGCTCTAGCAAACCACAGAGAAAGACATTGTCCAAAAGTGGAGAAAACATGGAACATGAAGGTCCAGCCTACCACAATGACTGAATGAGTACCTAGACGACTCATTCAGGAGGAAACAAAAGAAAGTATTGATGAGCAAACACGGTGGTGGCAGTGATGGTGTAGATGGTCTGGGGCTGCACTGCTGCTTCAGGACCTGGACAACTTGCCATTTTTTCTGAAACCATTATTTCTGCTGTTTATCAGTAAAAATACTGAAGGAGAACCTTAAGGTTACCTCGAGAGCACTTGGATTTTACACCCTGAAAATCTCTAAACTACACTTGAATTTGTCAAAAAATACAATATATATAACTGAATGTTTTGGAGTAGATCGGATTGAATTGCTGCGACATGACCTTAAACAGGCCGATGATGCTCCAATGTGGCTCCATAAAAAATTCTGCAGGGAATAGACAATGTGGATCCAGAGTCAGAACTACAGTCTGTGGTGGAGCTGTGATGCGAAAGGGGTTCACTGACAGAGTTCATCCACAATTTCAGGATGTTGAGACAGACCTTTGAACACCTCTGTCAGTGCCTCTCCGGCTCAGATTAGTACATCTGACCTGTGTCTGTTACGTACAATACAGATTTAATGAGACATGACCATTCAGACTGAAGTCGCTTTCAAAAACATCAGATGTGTATTGGATTCCGTGCCACAAATGAAAGTGACCTCGGTCGGATTTGAAAAAATTCGGATTTGTGCCGTTCAGACTTGTCATAAAGAAATGAGATACGGGTCGCACATGGGGAAAAAGTTGGATTTGATGCGCTTTTGCGTGTGAAAGTAGCCGAAGGAAAAAACGGGGCAAATTCAAAAGGTTTGTCACACTTTTCCCGATTGTAGAAACCGTGAATCATTTTCCTGTCACTTCACAATTATGCACTTTTTCAAACCCTGTCTGTGATAGAAAGTCCTAATAAAATACACTCTGGTTTGTGGTTGTGAAGAGACCAAACGTGAAACAGTTCGAGTTGTATGAATAGTTTTGCAAAGCACTGTAAAGCCTGAACTGAAACACACTATAAATAGGAAGGGTCTCACACGCACGTACCCAAACAGGATGGCCCTGCCACCTATGAATCCATCCTCTCTCATTTCCACGCCTGTCCTTCCTACCTTCTCTTTTCTCGTCTGGTGCAGCCAAAAGGAACTGCCCTGGTTAGAGCGACCTCCTCTCTACATCACATCCTGTTCCTGGCAATTGTTCGGAGGAGAAAGGAAAGCAGACGGGATGGGGAAGGGGCGGGGGGGTGTGTGGGGGGATGGTCTCCTGCTTTACCCCACCCCCTCCACCTGAGAAGTTTGACCCCTGCTGGCTTGGTAGAGCCTGCAGAAACCCTGTTTTCTTTCTCATTCACTGCAAACTTGGATCACTGAAGTGACTGATGTGACTGTCAAGGTAAGTATGTATAGAAAACTGAGATGAAAGCAGATTTATTACATATTCACCTGATTTAATTAAATACTTTCTAATGCAACACAAACTACTGTGAAATAGAATTTATATCTAATATTTATGTTTAAACCGTACATATAATTAATTCAATTCAATTCAATTCAGTTTATTTATATAGCGCCAATTCACAACAGATGTCATCTCAAGGCACTTAACAAGAAATCATTTCAGTGCATTTATACAAACATTCCAATCAGTTAAAAAGTTTCCTATTTAAGGAATCCCAGCAGATTGCGTCAGTCATTGGCGTGAGGTTGGGCGGCGTTGATGCAGACTTTCCAACCACAGCAATCCTTCAGCAATCCCTCATACTGAGCAATCATGTAGCGACGGTGGAGAGGAAAAACTCCCCTTTAACAGGAAGAAACCTGCAACAGATTCAGGCTCAGTAGGAGCGGCCATCTGCCACGACCGTCTGGGGGTTTGAGAAGACAGAGCAGAGACACAGAAGGAACAGAAGATCTGATATAAGAGAACTTTCTATGTTACAGAAAGTAAAAAGTTGATAACAGGACACAGTGGATGTTCAGTTACTGGGAGGATCATCCCAGTCGATGCCCCCCGTCCAACAGGGCATTGCAGCCAAGCAGGATACCAGACCAGGTATATCTTCTATGGAGAGAAAAACACTGAGAGAAAACAAAGTTAACAGTCGAAATAACAGAATGTACTGTAATACAACTGGAGAGTAGTAGGAGAAAAGGAAGTAGCAGAGTGAAGAAAATTGGTAAGTCTGTCCTCCAGCAGTCTAAGCCTATAGCAGCATAACTACAGAGATAGCTCAGGATGACCTAAGCCACTCTAACTATAAGCTTTATCAAAAAGGAAAGTTTTAAGCCTGGCCTTAAAAGTAAACAGAGTGTCTGCCTCACGGACTAAAGCTGGGAGCTGGTTCCACAGGAGAGGAGCCTGATAACTAAAAGATCTGCCTCCCATTCTACTTTTAGAAATCCTAGGAACTACAAGTAAACCTGCAGTCTGAGAGCGAAGGGCTCTGTTAGGAACATAAGGAACAATTAGATCTCTGATGTATGATGGAGCTTGATTATTAAGGGCTTTGTATGTAAGAAGAAGGATCTTAAATTCTATTCTGGATTTAACAGGGAGCCAATGAAGGGAAGCTAAAACAGGAGAAATGTGATCTCTCTTTTTAATATTCATCAGAACTCTTGCTGCCGCATTTTGGATCAACTGAAGGCTTTTAATGGCATTTTGTGGACTACCTGATAGTAAAGAATTACAGTAGTCCAGCCTTGAGGTAACAAATGCATGGACTAGTTTCTCAGCATCACTCCTGGACAGGATGTTTCCAATTTTAGCAATATTCCGGAGGCGAAAGAAAGAAATCCTAGAAACCTGTTTAATATGGAATTTATATGTCAAGTCTTGGTCAAAAATAACGCCGAGGTTCTTTACGTTATTACTGGGGGCCAATTTAATGCCATCCAGATGAAGTGATTGACTAATCAGTTTCTGTTTAAGAACTTCTGGTCCAAAGACAGCAACTTCTGTTTTGTCAGAATTTAAAAGCAAAAAGTTTAGGGTCATCCATGTTTTTATGTCTTCCAGACATGCCTGTAATCTACCTAACTGACTGGGTTCATCAGGATTTATGGATAAATATAGTTGTGTATCATCTGCATAGCTGTGGAAATTTATCCCATGCTGTCTAATGATTCTACCAATTGGGAGCATATATATGGTGAACAGAATTGGTCCAAGCACAGAACCCCGTGGAACTCCACAAGTAACCCTTAAGAGTGAAGAAGATTTATCATTTAGATGAACAAACTGGAATCTATCAGACAAATATGATTTAAACCAGCCTAGTGCTGTTCCTTTGATCCCTGCAACATGTTCAAGCCTTTCTTAGAGAATATTATGAACGACTGTGTCAAAAGCAGCACTGAGATCTAACAAAACCAGAACAGACACAGGTCCATTATCTGAGGCCATGAGAATATCATTAGTAACCTTCACCAGGGCTGTTTCAGTGCTATGATGAGCTCTAAAACCTGACTGAAACTCTTCAAACAGCTCGTTACTGTTTAGATGCTCACAGACTTGATTAGCAACAATTTTCTCAAGGACTTTGGATAAGAAAGGAAGGTTAGATATAGGTCTGTAATTCACTAAGTCATCTTGATCAAGGGAAGGTTTCTTGAGTAATTAATGTCTCCTGTACTTATTAAGCTCCAGTTCAGATTAAAGTTAATCGAGTCTAGTGTTCTTCGTGTTGATGAATGGTCTCAGGGTCACCTTGCATCCTGCTTCAAACCATCAAACCTGATGCATATGATTCATAGATGAATGAATGAATGAATGAATGAATGAATGAGAGGTGAAACATCTTCAAGAAACAAGAGTCCAGTTGCCTTCCACTTAAACATCTGAGTTTGAGATCTTAAGTCACAGTTTGCTAATGCTGCCACATCTTGAATGGCGTTCAGACCCTGCTAGTCAGTACCTGGATCAGAAAAGCTGATATCAGAGACAATTTCTTCCATAACTAAAACATAACATTTCAGTGAGTTACAATTAATAAATAATTATTACCATTCAATTTAATTCTGTTTCTAAACTTAAATTAAAAGGCACATATAGCACAAAAAGCTGTGAAATTTTCTGTCCCTTTATTTTTTGAAACAAACATATGTGTTTAGCTCCATCCTTTTCACATAAACCCCAAATTATTCATAACCCTGGCAGATTGAAATTAATCTTTTAATTATATTGTATTCTGACTGTAAGTAATATTGACATTTTGGAGTGATCCGGCTGAGATGAATTTGACAGAAAATATGTGTATTGAGCTAAGCATTAGGATTATAGCAAAGAGGCCTTCCATTCCTAAAGACATCAAATTACTGGTGAAAACAAATGGGTGATCAGCAATGGTTGCTTTGATTGCTGTAGTCAGTGCCGGAGCTCTGCCCATCCAGGTCACACTGTGAGCATAGGGGACCAAATGGCAGGGGGGGAGGGGGGACCAAAACATTAGGTTGGTGAAAAATAATCAGATTAATAGTAATTATAAGACTGACATACTTGAAAAATGTGTAAACCATGTAATTAGATAATCTCTCCTCTCTTCAGGCCCCCCCGTGGTGCCCCCTTACCCGCACCTCCAGTAGTCTGTTCGATTATGCCTCAGTCTAAGGTTTGGCAGACACCCGTGATTATACTTGGCCTCAAAAAAGCATCAAGAGTCGGGACGGAAAAGAGTAAAAAAACAAAGGATTTTGGGATGATCCTGGTGTGTCGCTTGCTTTCTCTCTTTCTTTCTCTCTTCCTGGCGCTGTTTGAGAGCAGCTGTGAGCGCCGCTCAGTAGCAGCTGAGAGGGAGGGAAGTAAAAAGAACTTACAGTTATTTTAATTAATGTTGCAGGCAAAAAGGAAAACATAGCAAAACATCATTTCACAGGCAGTTATTTAATACGGAAGCAATGCTAAGATTTTGAGAAATAAAAAACACAAAAAAATCATAAATACAAAAGCAACAAAGACATGAGAAATTTGCCTTGCTTCAAAAATGATCTAGTTTGAATGGCAGTGTTAAAGTCTGTTCATCTGAAGTAGAAGACACTTTGAGGGTTTTGGGTTGTAATGAGCTCTTCCTAATGATTCTGCAACAGGAAAACAAAACTTGTCATGACTGGGTCAGTTTCCCCCTGTAAAGTCAAACCTTTCTTTTGTTTTTTGGAATTTTCATCAAGCAAATAATTTGAAAAAAAAAAAAGCACAAAAATAAGTCTTATTCTAGCAGTGCTTCATACAGTAAGAAACTCCCCATTGTTACATTTCTTTCTCTTTCCTCGTTTTAATCCCACTTAGAATCTGTTGTTTTAATTGTAAACCACCAGCTTGAGAGAAACTCGCCGACAAATATGAAATTATTCGTCATTATTGCTCAAAAAGCATTTGAGCACAGGGCACCCAAATGGCTAGTTCTGGGCCTGGCTCTAATGCCAATATATATGCTTCTATTGATCATTAAAAGGGTATAACTAACTTTTGAAACAGAGAATTTTAGGTAGGAATATCATCAGAATTAGAAGAAATGAAGGCTTCAGTCTGTATGTAAAACATTTATATAAGGTGTGGAACTTTCTGAAATAAGAGAGAATAAATAAATACATCACTTTTTAACGATATTGTAATGTTTGAGCTGTCACCCATCCAACCATTGTGTACTTGTTTATTGTTGCAGAGTTGTGGTGCCTGTGAGGGACTCATACCTAATGGAAAATTAGAAAGACCAATTAACCTAACAGTCATGTTTTTGGACTGTGGGAGGAAGCCGGAGTACCCACACATGCAGCGGGAGAACATGTAAAGTCCACGCAGAAAGACCCCAGGCTGGGATCCAGAACCTTTCTGCTGCAAGGCAACAGCGCCACCAACAGCACCACCTTGCTGTAAGTCATAGGAGGAGTGTTCGCAGTAGGAACATTATTGAGGAAGCAAAAAACCAAAATAAAACAGCCGAAACCAAATGTCTTCTTCCCGTTTATGTACAAATACGTTTTTGCATCATTGTTCAGCTACCTACTATAGGAAGTTAGAAAAGTAGTGATTTAAAACTAGCACGAGCCACTGCATCACACATGAGACAAATAAAGATCAATGTTCCTTGATTGTTGTCCATTAGCAGCCGCTCTGTTAAAGTGTAGGTAATGACACACGTCCTGTCAGTTAATCCAGTGACGGCCAAGCATGCCTGTACTTACTGCCTGGCACACATGACACATCCTACGGTAACATCCCCAACCCCTGCCACACACACACACACACGCACACACACACGCACACACACACGCACACACACACGCACACACACGCACACACACACACACACACACACACACACACACACACACACACGCACACACACGCACACACACACACACACACACACGCACACACCCAAAGCAGCAGGAGTATCTGAAGTATCAAACTTCACTGAGCCTCTGATGTCGAATGTGAAAACACTGCAGAGCAATCTTATTCCAATCAAATGTACAGTTTCACCCTGCAAGCACAGAAGGCCTATTTCTAATATCTTTCTGTGTAATCAGCCAGCGACGTTGAGTCAGAACCCATAGTCTGGTGGTGGGTTGTTTCAACCTGTATGGGAACTTTTTACCCATTCATGCTCAGTATGATGCACGGGTCGGTATTTGTGGTTTTTTGTTTCTTTTTTCCAGTAGATGGTATCGCCCACAGACATCTCTCCTACCGCTACTAAAAAACATCATTACTGACATATTTATTCTCTTCATTCATTGTGGACAATCAGTGGGCTTCTGTGCAGGGGAGGGGGGGGGGGGGGGGTGTTGGGGGTGACTGGTATTGTGTAAGGTGTACAGTTGCAAACACTCCAAACACAGCCATATTTTTTTTACCTTCTGTGTCCAAAATTGATCAAAATATGAGCTTTCTAGACGTCAGTGATAACGTGATTAGTTGTTTTTGAACATACTTCAACCATTTTCTACTGTAACTGGAGAAGAAAATAGGTTATGGTTTGTAGTGTTGCACCTCATAGCATAACCCCACTTGTGTGAATACAAAAAAAGAAAAAAAAACAAAAACATCTGTTGTAACCAAGTTGCTTGTTTTTTCAACTTCACAACTTTGGTGTGTAAAAGTCATTATTAATTTTCTCTTTTTCATTCAGCGACAGAACTTGGTAAAAGTGCGGCTGTTTTTGTAATGTACAGGACCAAAAGAGAAAACTTGAAAGCCAATATTATATAGGGCCACGTTTCCTATTTAACACATCTTAACACTGCTATTCCTACCATTTATTTGATGCATCACTGCTTTACTGATAGTCTTCCATCATGTGTTTTTCTAGCCAGAAATGTTTTGACAGTATTAGCAGTTTAATGGAAATCTGAGCCTGTTGCCTATCAGATGTTTTTGAAACATTACTGCATAGTCAATCAAAATCTGATCTGTTGTTAATTCCATTATTTTCTACAAGGCAAGGGGAATTTATTTGTATAGCACACTTTCAACGAGGCAATTCAAGGTCCTTTGTGTGATATGGGGAAAAATAAAAGCAGAAATAACAATAGAAAACACAACACCAAAGTCATGAAGAACATTAAAAAATACTACTGTTATGACATTCCAGCTATTATTAATCAATTAATCAAAGGCATCCCTAAAGAGATGGGTTTTTAGCTTTGATTTAAAGAAACTCAGTGTTTCAGCAGCTTTGCAGTGATCTGGGTACAAAAATACTTCATCCTGGTTAGAGTGATGGAGGAGCTGCAGACGGCCCCAGATGTCAAGGGGCGAGAAGCAGGTCACACCCCGGAAAGGTCACCATGCTCTGTATAAGGAATTGCTCTGATGTCAACGATACAACGCAGGCGACTGTCTACTGTTGCTACATGTTCGTTTAGGAGGAGTGAATGCTGCGAGACAATGACTCGATGGAATCTGCAGGGCTTCCTTAGATGGAAAACTTTTAAACTGACTGGAATAATGAACTGAAGGATTAAAAGGAATGTATGTATGACTGGATTGAACTGACCTTTAAAGTTCCTTGAGATGATTTGTTGTGAATTGGCGCCATATAAATAAACTGAATCGAATTGGATGTTTTTGGACTGTTGGTGGAGTACCCAGAGTGCACACGGGAACATGGGGAAAACATGCAAACACCACGCAGAAATAACTCAGTTGGGGATTTGAACTTGCAACCTTTTTTGGTGTAAGGCATCCGCTGCAGCACCTTGTAGCCTAGCTTCCTGTCCATGGAAATGATTTTTCATGATGATGGGCTTATAGTACAGCAGTTTGATCAACTGTAGGCTGAGACGCAGCTGTCTGTTCCTGTTTTAAGATTACAATCTTTGTTCAGCATTTTCCAACTTCTAAAGGACATTAAGGGCTCCTACCGTGAGTCTTCAAGTTACACAACTGCATTGTTGCCCAACTGTATTTTCAGTTCTCGGTTTTGAAAGACACTGCCCAATATTCCAAGTTTTTTCTCTTTTTTCTTTGAAAATCACTTGACCGTTGTTTGGAAGTTTATTGCATGAAACTTATGAAATACCAAAAGTCCAACTGTTATAGATCTTCAAAAAGTAAGGTGGATTTAAAAAGCCCGGATTTTTGTTTAGAAACAAAGAACTGTTTCATGATACATTGACCATGCAATAAAATATATATGTGAGAAATATTCCATCCTCTAAAAGAGCGCATTAACGAACATAGTAGTTAATAATAATTATGAGGATCGATTTAAGTCCCGTTGCAAGACATTTTAATGAAAAACATTGTAGCTCATCTTCATTGTTTATGGGCATTGAAGCTATTAAAAAAGTCAAAGAGCTGGCAATATAAATTTAGTCAGAAAAAAGAAAGAAGCATTTGGGGTATTTTGTTTTAAAAAGTTTGTTTCCTACATGCATGAACGAGGATTTATCTGTGGATGAGTTTCTGTGGGTAATAAGATTTTTTGTGCATTTATTTTTTAATAAATGCACATTAGAATGTAATTAGATAGAATTACATTAGAATGTAATTTTCAATGCATCATAGTGTAATTTTCAAAGTGTTTTAGATCATCAGTGATTTTGAGTTGTGATTTTATCTTGTCTGCATTTTTCTGTACACCTCTGGGAAGGAAGTACTTTCAGAATTGGTTCACTTGAATTTCTTTCTATATGATACTAGTTATCTAAACATGAACTGCTTGGTGTTTGTATTGAACCTGATGAAGGCCACAAGGCGAAAGGAAAGGCGTTGGTCTACCATTAAAGTTGTTTCCTATTACTTCAAGTAATACTTGAAATACTACTTGTGAAATACCGACACCAATCTATGATCAATCAGAACACGTGTAGTGGCTCACACCGAGCCATTCTGCATACAGTATGTCTCTGGGGTCAGGGTCTGTTTTGCAAAATAGCTTCAGTTGAGTTCAATTAGATGGCAAGTTTTGCCACAAATTCTCAGGTGGACTTAGGTGTGCAGTTTGACTGAGCCATTCTAACAATTGGATTTGTTTTGAACTAAACAAATGTTTCATTGCAGCTGCTGCTGTATGTTTAGGGTCGTTGTCCTTCTGGAAGGTGAACGTCCGCCCCAGTCTAAAGTCTCATGCAGCCTGAAACAGGTTTTTTTCCAGGACCGCCCTGTAGTCAGCTCCATCCATCTTCCCATCAACTCTGACCAGCTTCCCTGTCTCTGCTGAAGAAAATTATCCCCATAGCATGACATTGCCACCACCATGTTTCAAAGTGGTATTATATTCAGATTATAAGGGTATCACATTATAAGGGGTGGGACATTACTTTCTGTTTTGAGCTTATAGGATATTAGTACTTTAGAGTGTTTATATAAAATAGTAAAATAAGAGCAACACCAGCCTTCTTTTTTTGTGGCAGGTAACGACTTCTGCCAGCAGGATATCTGACTGGTCACACAGACACAGACACAGCAGGCCAGAGAGGGGGGGGGGGGCATGTTTCCAACTTTTTCACACTTGCTCTATTAAACAATTCATTCATCAGCCACTGTCTCGGACCTGCTCATACGGCTCTTATCTTGTTGGAACAGCACCGTCAAGATGCACAATGCATTTATTTTCCCTCCAATTAACACGGTGAATAATACACGGCTGCGATAAGGGCTTTTTGTTTTAGATGGTGTTTAAGAAACCGGGGAAATGCGGAGGCATTTTTCATTGTGAGCTTGTTTGGCCCCAACACAGGGGATCTGATGAACATGACGGCCAAAGCTGCTCCAGAGGTAGCAGGGGTCAGCGAACAGAGGCAGTGAGAGGTTAGGAAAAGGGGAAAATGGAGCGCTTCGCTAATGTGTCAAACACTGACCAAGAGATAAGCTTCAGATTTCAATCAGCCATTGGAGTCTTTCATGAATAACATTTTAATGCGTCATTTGAGGCCTCTCTAAGACCTAGTTAGAAATTTTACAAGACAGCCAAAATCATTCAGCCTTTTACAAATATAAGATACATTTAATTTAAAAATAAACTGCATATTTTTATTCCACATAATCAAAACAGTTGAGCACTAACTGAACAATTAGCAATGCAAGGTTAGTAAGAAGGAAACATGGCTAGTGTGTTAACCAGTTCTGAAATCCTCAAAGTGGATAAATAAACAATAAAGCATACTACTTCCTGCTCTAGTGGTTGTTACCACAAATAGCAAATCAGCCAATCACACGATGGAAACACAATGCATTTAAGCATCTAGAAGTGGTGAAGTTCACTTGCTGAAGTTATTGAACTGAGCATCACAATGAGGAAGAGAGGGGATTTCATATACTTTGAATGAGGCATTGCTGTTGATGACATATGGACTTGTCTGAATCTTTCAAATACAGCTGATTTACTGGGATTTTATTCACAATCATCTCTATTCAAACAAAGAAGTCCTGTTCTTTAGGTATGACTCGAACCAGCCAAGTACTGTACTAGAGTCCGACCCAGCTCTCCAGTCGTTCTAGTAATATATCATGATCAACAGTGTCAAATGCCGCACTGAGGTCCAACAGAACCAGCGCTGTGGTTCTACCACAGTCTGTATTTATGCGGATGTCAGTGAAAACTTTGACGAGGGCAGTCTCGGTGCTGTGGTGAGCACGGAAACCAGACTGAAAAACATCAAAGCAGTTGGTCCTTGTTAGGAAGCTATCTAACTGCTGAAACATATTTTTCAATAATCTCACTGATGAATGGAAGATTAGAGATTGGCCTGTCCCCGAGAAAACGCTTTACTACAGTTATCTCATTGTGGCTAGATAGTTTTGCAGAGATGAGACTTTCAAAGAAAACACATTACATTACAGAGATGTCAGATATAGTTAAACCTTTGCAGATAATTAAGTCCAGAGTGTGTCCTGTTTTGTGTGTTGCTTGTTTGACATGATGGGTCAGGCCGAAGTTGTGAAGAGTGTCACCTAATGTTTTTGCTAGTCTATCCTGGGGATTGTTAGTATCAGGCCCGGTGCCATGGGCCCGCCCATTCACGTATCGGGCCCGCCCATGTCAGATTACAATGCCTCATGCAAATGTATTGGCCCAAGACAACCAACTGAAGGTGTGATGTTACAAATCAGGAGTTTTGGATGCGGTAAAAGAAGACACTTGTAATTCTGTAGAAGTAAATAAAATATGATTACCTCTCAGTCGGAGATATAAAGCATGCCGGTGACAGTAAAGCTGCTGTAGCTCCTGTAAAATAGAAAAAATCTGAAGAAAACTTGGGAAGATTTCTAGCTCCATTTTTATCAAATTGTGTTTAGCGTCATCATGGTTACTAGGCGACAGGACATTCACTGAGGAATTAATCTGAAGGCAAGAGCGTCCAAATTCACAGCCGCTAACATCTGGTCTACCCGGTCGAGGAAGGACCCGTCCCACGTAGACCGCTGAGGACAGATCCTTAGAAGGATGCAAAATGGTCATGATCCTAAAATGACATTCTGGTCCACACTTCTTACCAGTTGGTGGCAGTAACGCACCAATTCGTTGTTTGCCAGCCGTGAATAATTATCAAGAAGAAGAAGAAGCGTGCTATTAAGAGCATGATAACTGGTAGTCATGATGTAAACATTCGGAGAAATACACGCAAGAAAGGAATTTACAAAGGTTTTTAGCAGCAGAGTTGGATTGAGGAAGACTTGTGGACTAAGTACTTTATTGGAGGACATTAACTGGACGTAAAAGGATTGTTTTTGTTCGAGATGATGTTTCTGTGGATGTGCAGACGCAGCTAAGATTGATGAGTTGGACACTACATTATTTTTCTTTCTGAGTGTATCAGGACAGTTTCAGCAGCGAGTAGCATCACTGATCAAAGCAGCAGAAAAATAAGAGAATCGACATCGAAGAAGCTGTTTGCTGTTGTTATTAACTGGTTTGCAAGCAAATCTTCTTATTTTTACAAAGCCGGTTGTTTGGTGACATTTGCTCATTTATTTCTGAATGACTTAAAGCTGCAGTCCGGATTTATTTATGTGTCAAAGTTTTATAAATCTTTAAAATGATAGTGGGGTTCAATACTATGATTTAAGGCTAGTGCTCCACAACACTTGCTATTTTTCTTAAGACTATTGGACTGAGATAACACCGGGCTGCAAGGATCTTCCTCCCTGTGCGTAGTCATCGGTAAAGTTGTCTCATTTCCATATCCAGTGTTTAGATCAAAATGAATCTGAAGATGGTGTAACTTCATCTCGAGTGTTTCAGTTCTCTGGTGCAGTTTCTCAAAGTCTTGAGCTGAGTAAAACGCCATTTTGGTAATCATGTGGCCGAGAGCTACTTGCTGTCATTTTCCCTGGAATGCGTGTTTCTTTTCCTTTTCACGCAGGCTCTACACTCTTGCTCAGCTAGGGTGCGCCACTACCTCTCCCGCTGTTTTCATGCGGTCAGAAGGATCCCAGTCTCCCCATGATGCCTCCCGCTGCTCTGGCGGGGTCAGAAGGACCCCTGGTTGACACTTGGTGCCTCTCGCTGCTCTGGCGGGATCTGTGTGACCCCCTCCCACCTCCTTCTCCTCCAGTCTCCGGTAAAGAAGGGAAGAGGGGAAGAAGAAGAGAAGGGGATGCAGTGTGCAGCCTCTCTGGATTCATCTACAACATCTCTACTGACAAGCCAGACTCTTTTCTCCGCTCTCAGGCTTATTACTTCATCTTCATCAGTAAGCTACTTATTATTGTATCTTTATTCAATATCATCTACTGGATCTCACCTCTCCACTTACCTCTCTCCAGTGAATCCTGTCCAGGATATACTACCAATACATGTACCAAATAAATCAAAGAACACGATCCTCACTAGAGGTTGGAATCAAGAACCAGTTCTGACTTTGAACCAGTTTAAACAAACCAATTCCATCGGAAATGTATGCTTCCAAAGTTATCAGTTCTTAACAATTCCTCTTGATTCCAATTTTCCTGAAATTCTGCATCACACACAATCTAATGCCTGCCTCTGTTTCTCCATATAAGATGACAATTCTGCCATATGTTTTCATTGCAATGCTGTAATATGGTCCAAATACCAGCAATATGCAAACATATTTGTCTACCCAGCATGAAACTGAGTTGCAAGAATGTCATAACACCTGCATAATTCAATTCAATTCAGTTTATTTATATAGCTCGGATTCACAACAGATGTCATCTCCAGGCACTTTACAAGAAAGGTCATTTCAATACAATCATACAAACATTCCAATCCGTTTAAAAGTTTTCTTTCTAAGGGATCCCAGCAGATTGCATTGAGTTATAGACTGGTAGTTGCATTCTGTTCACGCAGACTCCAACCACAGGAATTCCTCATACTGAGCAAGCATGTAGCGCCAGTGGAGAAGAAAAACTCCCCTTTTACGCGAAGAAACCTTCAGCAGAACCTGAATCAGTACAAGCGGCCATCTGCCATGACTGTCTGGGGGTTTGAGAAGACAGAGGAGAGACACGGAAAGAACAGAAGAACTGATGTAAGATTACTTTCTATATTAAAGAAAGTAAAACGTTGATAACAGGACACAGGGATGCTCAGTTACTAGGATGCCCCCATCTAACAGGGCATTGCAGGCAGGATACCAGACCAGGCGAACCTTCTATGGTAAGAAAAACACTGAGAAAAAAAAAGAAACAGCAGCAAATAATGCAACTGGAGAGTAGTAGAAGAGAAAAGTAGCAGAGTGAAGAAGAGTGGCCAGTCTGTCCTCCAGCAGTCTGAGCCTATAGCAGCATAACTACAGAGATAGCTCAGGATGACCTAAGCCACTCTAACTATAAGCTTTATCAAAAAGGAAAGTTTTAAGCCTGGCCTTAAAAGTAAACAGAGTGTCTGCCTCACGGACTAAAGCTGGGAGCTGGTTCCACAGGAGAGGAGCCTGATAACTAAAAGATCTGCCTCCCATTCTACTTTTAGAAATCCTAGGAACTACAAGTAAACCTGCAGTCTGAGAGCGAAGGGCTCTGTTAGGAACATATGGAACAATTAGATCTCTGATGGATGATGGAGTTTGATTATTAAGGGCTTTAAATGTAAGAAGGAGAATCTTAAATTATATTCTGGATTCAACAGGGAGCCAATAAAGGGAAGCTAAACAGGAGAAATGTGATCAGTCTAGAAATGTGGTCTCTCATTCAAGTGCTAATGTAGCTAATCAAACAAGCTCCTCTGTCATTTCCGTTTATAATAATGTTCATATTATATATCCTGCATTAACACACTGTCGCCTTACAAGTGCAAGCTGTAGGCACAGATTTATTTCTATTAAAAGCCGAAGAACTAAAATATTTTATGGTCTCATGCATTTAGTGCACTTTATCTCTCCTGTCCTTGTTTTGGTACCCTGCAATCAATATGTCCAAATATGTAAGAAAAAAACAGTTTTGTTGTAGGGTGTTCTAACACCTAATTCACTCTGGGTGTGGTACGGATGCAGTCCGGTTACCATACGGCTGCCGCACGGACTGCAATTCACATCGACTGTGGTTCATGTGTGGAACGTCTCTGGAAATCACACACAGTGAAAGCAATGAATGTCTAGCGATAGTTTACAAAACGCTGACAACATGAATAACGCGAACTATCACACACTGAACTGATGTCCCTGTCATTGATAAAAGAAAAAGCTGGGGGGAAAATGCAACATGGGTTTTATTTTGAAATGTACCAGATGCACCTCACTGGCTCATGTATCACTTCCTTTCTGGCTAATGTAATTTCATTCATTTCTTCTTAACTTCATGGGAATCCACATGTGGTGTCGGGGTGGTTGGGGGAAGAGCCTTGATGCGGAAAGTTAACGGAGCTACGCAACGGCAACACTTCAAATTGGCACCAGCTTGCACTGAACCTGCAGAGAAAGATGCAGAAACAGAGAAGGTAGGGGGGTGGACACACAACCTGGCAGGCGTGCAACACAGCCATGACAGCAAGTCTTGCAAAGATGTAAATGTCACTACCAATTTTATTATTTTATTTATGACTTTAAGTGGCATCCCTCATAATAATAAAACATAATTATATATATAATTTGTTCAAATTTCTTTTGAAAAAGCCATTTATGTGCATAGGCCCTAGTCCAAAGTGGGTATGCCTAGGCCCACCCAGGCCCACCCATAGCCACGCCCCTGCATACATCCCAATTCCATGATTCTTTCAAAGATTGTTGATCAAAATTCTGCCGTGCAAATGATTCTGTGCGGTTTTGGTATTCCTCACGGTCAAAAGCTCAATGAGCACAGCTGATTAACTGACAGTAAAGAAGTTCAGCAGAGATAATTAGAATTGCCTGAAGCAAGTTTTTCAATGAATGTGACATTTGCGGTCTGACTTGTTCATACATGACTATAGCTTAATAAGATTTAACATTTTATGTAAGAGTGAGGCAAAGGAACAAAGAGTCTCGTGTTTTTCTCTGCTACTGTTCTCAAACCTCAAATGTTGCAGAAGACAAACTGCTGAAATAGGTGTGCCTCCTTGCAACTTTGGCATGTTCACTGCCACCGAGGAACCCATGCACTTGCAAACTGTTCATCCAGAAAAAGTGGAGGAAAAAACTTGCAATCTTACAAACTCTGAAAAGCTAAAGGCTGGTTCAGCAGAGCGCGGATTCAGCCTCCAGAACAACATCAACTTGTGAGACTGTGCGTTCAGGCCACAGCAGATATTTTAAGTGTGATCGTTTCATATTATTTTTTAAATGTAGTTACTGGGGCCACAGCTAAATTCATCTGGTTGATGTGATGCGGATTCTCTGTTCAGCTTGTTTGGATTGAATATTAATTCAAATGAATAAAACAAATACTATTGAATATGTCCTTATCATTTTAAAAACTGCCGGGTTAAAACAGATTATGATGGGATTCCTTTTTAACACCGTCGGTCAAAATGACAACAAAAAGACACTGAGCCTTAATCAGTTTACAGTATTTTTGCTATTATTTATATCTGTATCGTTTCGTTTTGTATATGGATGCTCAGAATGCAGGGTTTAAATCAGTTAGATGCATACACAATTGACTGGGTTTATGATGGAGGGCTGAGAGTTCAGTCTTCAAAATTTAGAGTATAGGGTTGCATATATTGTTGCGTCAGCTTTAAATTCCTGCAATTTCCGCCCTACTTTTTTTAAAAACGCATACCCAAAATTAACTTAAAGCTGTTCTTGAACCATTTTGAGTAGAGACATGGCTGGGATCTCTTTGGAAAGCAAACACTCTAAAATTTATCCCAGAACTGTGTTAATATCTCTGAGTGCTATTGTTACCAAGCAATATTAATTTTAATACCCCAAAAAATTATTTTATTTGTGTCCGAATATTTATTTTATATAAATACATGCTGTAAAAATGGCTTTAAAAATAGGTTGGGACCTAAAACACACTGTGGGTCTAAAGTCTGGAGTATTACCTTCATCCACACCAACTTTGACAGCAATAAACCAAAAGATTAATATTCTGCACACATTTTTATAACTACAGGTCAAAGGTGGTCAAAAGTGTGCCATATGCGCCATCTCCTGAGTAAATGCTGTAGTCCTCACTGAATTAAAAATATCATCAGAATCATAACTTCATCTTACCATATAAAGCTCAACAGCTTCCTTCAATGCTGTATTTTGATCATAAAGGGTGTTTGGACACGGTGCTGAAACAATATGTTACTGGTACGCACTGTGCGTAATCTCTTCATGAATAAGACATTTTACGCACGTCAAATACTATGGGCGCGACTAAGTCCGCCCGGTCAAGTTATATATCTGCGTTTACAGCATTACATTGGCTATTTGATGCGTCAATCTTCAGAGTTCTGGACCGCAATTGGCTCGAGTTACTTACCATAACGTGAATTCCATCCATGCGCCATTGGTTGGAGATGTACCCTACGTAAGGAAAACACCGGATTCATTTTATTTATTTTTTTTCCCTTCTGGGCATGCTCAGTGACCTTTGTAGGCGGAAGTGGAAGCGAATGAATCGGAAACAAAGCCGTAAAGACTACAAAAATGGCCAGACATTTTGGGAGCGCATTTTCATTGTTTATTTTACATTTTTTATCGGTTTTAGAGTTGTCCTGGTCTAATAACTTTATCGGAGGACATTATTCGGACCCTTATTGATGTAAAAAGACAATTTTTGTTCGAAATGGATCGGTTTTGTCACGTTTATTGGACTACAAAGTGGTGAGTTCCATATTTTTATACCTCCATCAGGAGAACGTTTGTGTTGGCAAAATCGCTCACTGTGTCTTCAGTTATGATTGTATCCTTAAACGCCAGGCATAATTGGAATCACAAGACTCTTAGCTTTCCAATGATATAAAACATGTATAGGTTCATAAAAGTTAGAAGTCAGAAAATTGGTGGATTTAAACTAGGAAATGGGCTGGGCGCGCCCGCGGGCCCTCGGAATTTAAACGGGTTAAATGACACTACTTAGTTTTAAAAGGAAGTTTAGATGGCATTGAAAATGAATTTTATTCTGTATTTAGTTATCTGTCTAAGACTCAAAGATGTATTTTTGTATTACATAGTTCTATGAACCTGAAATTGTTTTTCTTTTCTTTTTGTGTTCACTCAAAGAGCTACAACTTGTAGAATGTTCCCCTTGATCGTCAAGTTCTTCCAGAACACTTCTTACAATAGAAATGTTGGAATTTCAGAAATTAGCATTTTTGAGAGATTTTTTTAGAAAAGATTTAAGTGATTTAACAAAAAAACAAAAAAATCACAAATAAAAACAGCAACTTTTCACAAAAGATCAACATCAGGCATTTCAGGCAGCAACAATCACAAAAAGTGCCGCAAAATCCTGCAGGGACTGACTTGTGCAGGAAAACAGTAATGAAAGAGGTGGAAGTTGTTCAAGTGAAGAGTTTTAGTTTAAAAGTTAAAAGAAAGGTGAACAAGTAAGTACACTGATATCAACCAGATACATGACCTCGACGTCGGCAGGGCCTTCCCAGAAAAGCGCCATGCCCCCTGTTGTCCTGGTGGTGAATTGCTTTGCAAGACTCCCCAGGCAAGAGAGACGTATAAAAGAAAAACGTCTCTGTCAATACATGTTGGGCCAAACTCTTTGAAGTATAAACTAGGCTTAACCCATGCTAACTTTGGAGGAGCTGCAAAGATCCCCAGCTTTGGTGGGAGATCAAATATTAGTCATACACTCCACAAATCTGGCAGGAGGAAGAAAGCCGATGTTAAAATATAGAATTAAGAATTCATGTTTATAGTTTGTTTAAAGCCAGTTAGGGGACACAGCAAGCATGTGGCCGAAGGTGCTTTGATAAGATGATGTACTTTTTGGCCCACATGGAAGATTGTATGTGCTACAACACTGCACTGCACAGTTGATTTCATTTGTTTTCTGAGGAGGTAGATTGTTCATCAGTGAACATTTTGAGCAGCGCAAATGTAAATGCACCCAATTACAGTTAAGGTAGACTTTCTATTGTTTGTCAACCCCCCTATAAGATAATACGGGCTGAGTCATCTTGAATTAATAAGTAAAAAGTAATTAATAAATAAATAAGTAAATACATAAATAAATAAATAAATAAATAAATAAATAAATAAATAAATAAATAAATAAATAAATAAATAAATAAATAAAATGTCAAGATAAATACATTATATAAGAAGAAAAGTACACACAACCTTTCAGACTTTTAGTTCTCAAATTCTATATATGAACTTCATTTACACAACACCGCTACTTAATATAGTAACCACATATCCCATAAAAAATATACTTACACATTTATACAGGTTTATCTATGCTCATGACAGACTTTTTTAGACAACTCTGTTTCTGTGTATGCTCATTCCCCCACATGTAGTCAACACACACACAGTCACAGACACTATTGTATCCATAATCCCACTTTGAATGAGTTTTATTAACTATGTTAAACAGATATGGGTGGATACAGATCATCCCTCCAGCTGTTTTTTTAAAAGTTGGGCATTTCCAGGGGAGTTAACTCCCCCACCCCCGAACCACATGACAGAACTGTCTTATCAAAGGAATTACATCTGAGTGAAATAGTCTGCTCGACTCTGCTAGAGGCTCTGGTGATTCGACTCGAAAAGAAATACACACAACTTGTGTTTTAATGTAAAGTAGGGGGAGCAAACGGTTCAGTACCTTACACACTATGCAGCCCCTGTTAAAGGCAATAAGATTATCTAAATTTACAAAGCTATACTTATCAAGAATATTAATATTAGTTATACCAATGCAGTCTTACATATTGTAACTTTATGAGTTTGACTGGACAGTATATACAAAGCATTCACCCCCTGGAATGTTTTAACCCTTTTTTTTTTGCTTTTCAAATCAATCATGATCAACAAAATTTGACTTACTGACAAAAGAGTGAAAAAGAAAACCGTAAATGTTAAAGTAAAAACTGATTTCTACAAAGTAATGACAATAATTTACAAATATTTAACATCAAATAAGTGACTGCATGAATAAATAGGAAACAAACTTAAAACTGATTGGAACATTTGTATGATTGCATTGAAACGACTTTTCTTGTAAAGTGCCTTGAGATGACATCTGTTGCGAATCGGCGCTATAAAAACAAACTGAATTGAATTGAATATGCACACCCTTCAAGTCAGATTTTAGTAGTTGCAGCTTTGGCTGCAGGTACAGCATGGCGTCTGTGTGGATTGGTCTCAACCAGGGCAGCACATCCAGACGCTCCAATTTTCCTCCATTCCTAAACTGTTCAACTGTCTAACTCTAGTTCAAGTTTCTTGACTCAAATATTTTAGGTGGAAGATGAAGATCTTTTTTAAATAAAGGTTAATGTTTTTGAGAGAAGTCATTTCTGTTTATTCTGTATATGTGTACAGCGCTCGCTGTTTGCTCAGTTCTCAAATTCACACCTTCATCTATTGTTCTATAACACCGCACCTCACCAGGCAGGTATTCATAAAACAATACCTGACAGAGACTAAGAGATGCTTGGCTATTAATTCCTGATCATCTTGAATAAAATGACTAACCTTGTTACAGTAATAATTGATTTTGGCATATAGTAATTAATAGCCAAACCAACTTATTGTTGCACAACATATTTAACGGTAGAAGGGAAAAACAAAAATAAAGAAAAAGTAGCTTATGGGGAAAAAGGGGAGAGAGTTTCTCATCCTGTTTCTAACAGAAGGGCCTGCCCCGATAGAAGTATGAACAGTGCCGAGTCTTGTCTCTTGGCTTAGCAGATAGGAAAACCTCTCCACATCCACCTGTTGATTCAGACCAAAAGTCATTCAGACTGGAAGGCTACTGGTTCAACCAGATCTTTGGATCCTTAGGCGGTTCCTCATTTTGGATCCTTTAAAAAGAGTTGGATACGATAGGAAAAGAATCTTGAATAAAGAAGGTAAGTTAAAGTGATGCACCTACACTGTGGAATTTACTCAGAATTAGTCAAACCAAGAGAACCAAATGGTACAAGCAAAAACTATTATGCAACAGAAAAGGCATGGCCTGGTTCCGATCGTTTGGATGGAACTTCCAGATGGATTCTTTTCTGTTCTTTTCTCATCTCTTTTTTCTTCCGGGTCAGCACACAGACCCCTCATCAGAGTTGGCAGCTTCCAGAAGAAAAAATGCCATCAGGGCCGATCAGCCGATCAGAGATGGAATTTGGGAAGGTGGCCACATGATATGACAACCAAACAGCGGCATATATTGCATTATTATTTTTTTGCACCTCATCCCTTAAACTGTAGACTACTACTGGCATTCCTTACTCTTTTAAGGCAATACGATTTAAAAAGAAAAGCCTGCATTAAGTGTTTGACACATTTAACCCCATTTAACTTTCAGACTAATTAATTAATCATTTTTTAAAGAAAGTTTTTCTGAACATGCAAATATGCAAAAATTATTTCTTAATTTCAGATATACTTTTAAACAAGAGATAGTCTTTCATAACAGCAAAGCAAGGTATAAAAAAACTCTCAGAACTTGAGGATTTTGGACATGGTTAACTTCACTAGTGCTGAGATAATGGCAAACGTACTGAGAAAAGCCTTGGTGGACATAATTGTGTCTAAGAGGTCAGATCTGTGGTGTTTGAATGCATTACAGTTTGAAGATGAAACTTTACTCAGATTGAGATGTAGTAATGAAACTCAAAGACTAATGTGCAACAGACAACTACATGTTTTTAATAGAGATGGCCAGTTTCTTATCATCGATTCTCAATACTAGACTGGGTCAAAAATTTGGCCCAGACATTTCCTGTCCAGGTGGTCCTCTACAATTTGTCAGACATAATCTCTGCAGTTGAACCTCATAGATATGTGGACCTAAATTGGTATTAAGATGGTAAATAATTGAATACAAATGTAAGAAGAGTTGTATAATTCTTTATGCACACTCTCAATGAAATATGAAAATAATCCCAATTGTTTAAAAAGGGTATTGTTTTCTACTACTGTTGTAAAATCTGTTATGGTTACACCAGGGGATTCACGTGCATTTACAAGCGATACCATCTAACGTTACAGATTTTCACGTCTTGGGCAGCCTTTGTTTAGTGTCAAATGTCTTCATCCCAGGTACATTTTCTATATTTCAGCATGTCATATGTACAGCAGCGTAGAGCTGTCAGGCATATAATAAAGAAATTGGACCGTATCACGTTATAACGTGATGGTTTATTGTAAAAACGTGAAACTATCACGTTATAACGTGATAGTTTCAAGTTGTTTTCATGTTTTTATATTAAACTATCATGTTATAACTTGATACGGTCTAATTTCTTTATTATATGGCTGACAGCACTGTTCTGACGATCTGTGCTACATCCTCAGAATGTCCTACCGTAGCGCGCATCTGTCGGTGCTACCCCTCGAAAAATATATTTCCATGCCGAAAACAACAACTGTTAGCTTTGATGTTAAACATAATCATCGGAAAATATTTTTCAAGTGACTGGATTGAAGTGGCAGATTAGCAGTAATGCCTAACATGGCAAAAATGTATGAATAACGAAAACCTTTCTTTCAATTCACAGAACATGCTACCCGTTTAATATAAAGCTAAAACTAACACATAAAGATGCACTAAAAACCTTGATCAGAAGATCCTACCTGTTAAATAGGCCTATAGATGAAAAGCACACTCTGGAAAAGCAGCTAATGAATATAAACCAAGCCAGTAAGACGTAGAGCAGATAGCAGTATTATTAGTCCAGAATATTAAAATGTAGTAGCCTATGATTATAAGCACAAATTGCCCGCAAAATACACCGCATTTATTCTACGACTCTGATTAATGGGACGTGTTTGCATGCAGTGTAACGATATCACAGAAGTGAAACTAACATACAAGGGCTGTCATGTAAACTTGAAACTAGTAGCTTAAGGAAAGCCTTAAAATATTTTGAATAAAACTTAGCCAGTAATAAAATAATTTGAATAAAACTCACAGTAAACTTCAAAGAAATAAAACAGACGAAATGGATCTTCCAGGTAGGAATTCTTGATGACAGATTTGCTGAGTAAGCGACTTGTGACGTAACATCAAAATGTGCATGCGCAGTGCTACAGGGTAGCACAGATAGTTGGAACACCGGTGTACAGATGAATACAATTTCGGCTCCGCCATGATGACAATTTTTCAAGCTACCTGCTGTTAGGTATCTTCCATTTATATGTACCTGCCGAGTATGCTCCACCCAGAGAGCCTTGCATGATGCTTCACCTATCGGCTTTTGTGAAGCTTGCCGTAAAGCAAGTCGCATTTGTAGTCTCATTTGATCTACAAAACCGCTACCCGACGACCCAAACTTACATAGTGCTGTTATGGCCGATAGAGGGCCGCAAAGCGAATACAGAAGTGCCGTTTCACCCTGTTATGAGTTGATCAACAACTGACACGAGTTCGGAAACATTATTTTAGGTTTAAAAAAAACTCTTCAGTGTTGCTTTAAAACAGATGATTTTTCATGTATACACATGAAACTCCCTGTCAAAGATATGAAAAATGTACCGTTTGTTTTAGTTTTAACAAATACTATTCAGTGATACTGATGCTAAACACCTCACAGGCATTTCACTGTAATAATGTTTGTTTTGTATTACTGTTAATAACAAAGTACCGTTAGTACATAATGTACTTCATTTGGGCCAAAGTTTACATCTCTGTTACATGATTGTGTATTATTATTTAGCATCAGGTCCATTTCAAACCTTTTTCTCTCACCTTGCTAAACTACATGTATGCTTTCATTTTAGCACAATGTTGTGGCAGACAATTTACATTGACTTAACTAAAGTTAACTAAAAAGGTTAAAAAAATTCTTGCTCAGTAACAATGCTGACTACAACATTACATCTCTCTGCCTCTCTTCTTCCTCGACTTCAGGTTGCCATTTATTGTCTGTTGCTGCAGAAGTGAAAGCTACAGCAAATTTGTGCAATTTTTGCCCATTAGGCAGCATTTGCCTGTAGATTATAGGCGATGTTAAGCACCATCCTTTCTCTTTTGGATTTGAACTCTGAGTCTTCCCTCTTCAGGTGTATTCATTCCTTCTCTAAGCAGTCTAAGCAGCAACCCCCAAGCGCACACATACTCAAAAGTAACCATAAAACGGATATCGGGCACAGGTACAGATGAGCCAGGTAAGGTAAGGAAACACAATAAAAGGAGCCATCTGCACCAGCAGCAGCAGATCAACAGCAGCAGCCGAGGCACACAGGGTGCCCAGTGGAGGCAAGGCCGAGAGCCCCACCTCCACCCAAGCTCCACCTGGAGAGCACCCAGGCAGCCACAGCCGACCACCGCTCCCGGGGCAGAGGGCTCCCACAGAGGAAACACTGGAAGGAAGATTAAAATTACAGGTTAAAATATAAAACTGAACAGTGGATGAATATGATGTATGATGATATATGAAAATAAGCAAGTAAGACATGCAGAGCATTTAAACAGACTATAATAAATAATAATAAACTAAAAGCTAAGCTAAAAAGGTGAGTCTTGAGCCTGGTCTTAAAAACATGAAACTTCTCTGCGGCCCTGAGGTCCTCTGGCAACCTGTTCCAGCAGTGAGGGCCATAGTACTGGAAAGACGCCTCACCATGAGTGTGTGTCATTACTTTGACTTAAGGGATAACAAGGACAGGTGCTGCTGAATTTTGTAGTTGCAAACCTGATATACTATTTTTGGGAAGACAAGAAAGCATTACAGTAATCAATTCCTGTGGTGATAAAAGCATGCATCACTGTCTCTGTGTTGGCACGAGAGAGAACAGGGCGGACTCTGGTAATGTTCTTTAGATGATAAAAAACTATTTTAGTTATATTTTTAATGTGAGGGATAAAAGTCAGCTCGGAATCAAAAATCCCGCCCAGTTTCTTCACTTGTAAAGAAGGATTAAAAGACAGTGATTGTAGCTTTGGTAAAAGTTTCTCTCTCTGAGCCTCAGGACCGATGACTAAAAGTTCAGTTTTGTCCTGGTTGAGCTGGAGAAAGTTTTCTGCCATCCTGGATTTGATGTCTAAAATGCAGTTAAAAAGTGAATCCATTGGCCGTGTGTCATCGGGAGACATGGAGATTTACAACTGTGCATCATCAGCATAACTGTGAAAGTTAACTACATGTCTTTCGATGACACTGTCAAGAGGGAGCATATAAAGGTTAAAAGGCACTGGGCCTAAAATTTAACCCTGGGGCACACCACATGTAATCTTCTGTACTTTAGAGGAGCAGGTATCTAAACTTACCATAAAAGTCCTGTCTGAGAGATAGGATGTGAACCATTTGTGAACAGCACCAGAAAGGCAATTATTCCAACTGTGTTTATTTTGAACCATGCATGAACCATGAACCAACCATGCATTCCTTGTAGCAAGGAGTCCGCAGTCAAGTGACAACTTTAGGGTCTCACCTGTTAGGTGAGCACCTCTCATGCTGCACTCACATTGCTACAAAAATGGAGAGATGTGCAGAAGCAGCCCGCAGCAGCCAAAAACAGCCTGCTTGACTGCACTTCTGATGAGCTTATAAACTAGGAGTAAGATATTTGATTTTGCCCGCCTAATGTCAGAAAAAGATTGAATTAGATCTTTCTGGGCCCAAAAGTGCACTGGCCAACTGGTCAAAGGCCCAATTTTAAGTCCATCCCTGCCATTTCTAAAGTTCTGACTGGTAATGATGATTTTTAGCAGATTACAATTTTCTTTTAAACCTCCAAAAAATGTATTAAAGGTATGAATTAAAATTTTTATAGCTTTAACTATGAAGCATTTCCAATAAAATAAAAGAATGAAGATGTTTCTCAAATGACCCAAAGGTACTGTGCTGGTTCTCTTTGCATCACTGATATTCTATAAATTCAGTAAATGTGTGTAAACAGAACCCAACAACAAAAAAACTGCAGAATATCTCGATTCCTTCACATGGTAGAATTTATCATCTGTAAATGCTTGATAGGGTTAGTTAGGACTTCTTCCTTTCATCCCAGATTTTTGTTACTGTGCTCAAAGACAGGGAAAAATAATACAGGGGACCTCCACCTATTTGCAGTTCAGTATTCACAGATTTTTCCAAGGCATGGAACTCCAAAACATTCAAAGAAGTTCAAAGTTTTCACTGTAAGTCCTTCCATCCATTGGTACACCCTGGACAGGTCTCCAGTCCATTTCACTCTGCATATTAAAGCATACTAAAGTATATTTTGTATTTTAAATAGGCAGTTATAAGCATTCTTAGGGGGGTGCTCAAGTGTTAGTGGATTAAAGCTTTTTGCAAGTGGCTGTGGTCCCTAACCCCCGTAAATACCGGGAGTCCACTGTACTCTCATTCAGAGGGTAGCTCCAGCCACAAAGAAGTTAAAGAAAATGGCAGGTGAGATCACAGGCAAAAGAAGAAAAAACAATGTTGATCCTTGTTTTTGACAATCACAGTAAAGAAATAACTACTGTTTTCTCTGTTCAAATAATTTACCTGTCATGGACAACAAGGGTAGATACACAAGATTAATATTAGGGTCAGAAACCTGTTTTCTTTTTCCTCTGGCAATAAAGGCAATAGAAAGTTCAGCCTTCTATAACATGAAGGCTTCAACATCATCCATGCGTTTATCTTTAGTGGGATTGATTACTGCAACAGCGTCCTCACAGGTTTGCCTAAAAAGTAAATCAAACAGCTGCAGCTGATCCAGAACGCTGCTGCTCGTGTTCCTCACTAGAACCAGGAAAGTAGAGCACATCACCCCAGTTCTAAAGTCCTTACACTGGCTCCCTGTAGCTCAGAGAGTAGACTTCAAAATACTTTTTACTAGTTTATAAATCTTTTAATGGCTTAGCACCAAAGTATGTTGAAGATCTACTGTTAGTATACCAACCCCCCAGTCCTTTAATTCCAGTCTCCTCAACATCCCTAGAATCAGAACCAAACATGGAGAAGCAACTTTCAGTTTCTATGCTCCTCTAATCTGGAACAAACTTCCCGACAACTGCAAAGCTGCTGAAACACTGAGTTCTTTTAAATCACAACTAAAAACTTATCTGTTTAGAGCTGCCTTTGAGTAATGATTTAATGAATCGTATGTCTTGTGTGTGCTTCTTGCTTTATTGCTGTTTTTACTTGATATGCTTTGTCTGTGCTTTGCTATTTTTATTTTACCCCCTAATCATGTAAAGCACCTTGAATTACTTTGTTGTTGAAAGTGTGTTATACAAATAAAATTGCCTTGCCTTGCCTCTGAGAAGACAGTATATAAACTGGCACCATATTGTCCCCAAGGAGACTGGCAAGATTTATTTGTATCACGCACTTTCAGCAACAAGGTGATAAAAGGTGCTT
Organism: Valencia hispanica; assembly: GCA_963556495.2. Lineage (NCBI taxonomy): Eukaryota > Metazoa > Chordata > Actinopteri > Cyprinodontiformes > Valenciidae > Valencia > Valencia hispanica. The sequence goes on from OY747708.1 coordinate 49,100,640, forward strand.
TGGGTGAACAGGAAAAATCCCAGCAATAAAACAACAATAAAAACAGAAAATACAACATAGTTTGGATTCAAAGTCAAAGTCACCTGGTGACATTGTGATGTAGAGCTGAGAATCATCTGCATAGTTATAGTGACTAATCTTATTGGTTGTTTTAATCTGGGCTAGCGGGAGGATGTAGATATTAAAAAGGAGGGGTCCCAGGATGGGGCCCTGGGGCACCCCACATATGCTTTCTGTCTGTTCTAATGAAAACTTACCTATTGACTCAAAGAAGTCCCTGTTCTTTTGGTAAGACTTAAACCAGACAATCACGTTACCAGAGAGTCTGACCAAGCTTTCTAGTTGTTGTAATAGTATGTTATGGTCAACAGTGTCAAATGCTGCATTGAGGTCCAACAGTACCAGCATGCGAATGTCATTGAACACTTTGACAAGGGAACTCTGAAAAACATCGAAACGGTTGGTCATGAAAACTGTGGTGTAAGGGGGTCAACGGACCTTAAAATAGATAAGAATATAGGTATATGTTTGTCAGAGAGGTTCAAGTGACTCACATTCATGGTTGTGTTGAAGTAGGTCCAGGCCTCAAGATTTTCACTGATCAGAATAAACAATTTGATTTTTAACTTCCGAACAGCCAATCACTGATCAGTGCATGTAGACCTACTGATTTTTTGGTCCAGTTTTAATTTTTGTGTGTTAGGTCAGTCAGCCCTCTGATACATTGCAGTGCCTTTCCTTAGGTCAGCCGGAGTATTTCTTCCATTAATCTATGATCCATATTGGTTTTGTTACTTTCAAGATGTCTATGCCACTTGACGACAGGTATTGCTTCGTTTGTGTACTGCTGCTACAGTCCCAACAAAAGGTTGTAACTCAAATGGAAATTCATTCCAGGCAACGTTTACAACAGCTTTTTTCTGTGGAGAAAACGAGGACCTTTTTTCATATTCCCAGAATCAAGAGCTTCTTTGGATCAAACCAGTCTCCCTCGTCTGTGATGCTTACAAGAGCTTTATTTCATCTCAGAGAGCTATTCTATCTCGCTTCCTGTTTTTATCTCCTCATGAAACTGACACCTGCTCTTTCTCTCTCTCTCTGTCCCTCCCTCTATCTTTAACACACACACAAACACACACAAAGGGCCACATTGGCAGCATATCCCAATGAAGTGCCTAATTGTAGCGAACAAAGGGTCTGCATGGAAGTGAAAGGAGAAGCAGAACAAAAAAACAAATAAGTAATGAAATTATAACAATACAGGGAGAAGGGGTGATAGAGAGACAGGGAGAAAGAGAGAGAATCGGGTTGCCACAATAGTGAGGAACAATCGTGCCGCGTCAATGGAAAAAGAGAGGTGGTGGTGGGGAGGGTGGGGGGTGAGGGCTATCTGGACAATAGAGCCGGTGACAGGAGCACAATGGCTGCAGTGTTTTCAATTAGACATTATCTCATAGACAGAGTGGCAGGTCTCATTGTTCAAGGGGGCTATTTCAGGGCTGCCTTTGTGTGGGGTAGTGCCATATCCCCACCCCCCACCCCAAACACACACACACACACCTCCCTCGATCTCAAACTCCTGACTCCCCCTTTCCTACATCAACCATGCACCCTCGCTTTAGCAGAGGCCCTGTTATCTCCTTGTTGTGTGTGTCCACGGACAGAGAGCAGGTCTTTTATTTGGCCCGTTATTTGCTTCCCATCATCGGAGGGCAAAGTTTGGCCGGCTTTGTATAGAGATGGAGAGAATGTTGAAACAAAAAGATTGCCAGAAGCTGATGGGCAGTGCTCGACGAGAAAATATCGGAACCCACCCTGGTTCGCCGGTGATGTTTTGGCTCACGGACGGGTTGTGTACACCAGCACGGATCCGGAGCCACCTCCAAAACCCCCCCACCCCCACCCCTGGAGGGACATTTCTGTAGAATGTTGTGCACATCACTATCGGCTTAATCGGGTTATTGTGGTCTTCATATCTTTATAGAGTAGTGTTTGCGAAGAGCAGCTCTCGCCTTCGGCATGCTTCCGCAGCGTTGTTTGGCTGCTTTCAGCGGATGAGGGGTTGGAAAAAAAGGGTGTTGCGGTGTGCTCACTTCTCAGAAATAATGTGTACTTTGCTTATCGGATGGTAGAAATCTGCAACATATTGACATATTAAGATGGGGAAAAAACGGTTGTTTCGACAAGTCCCATTCAGCATCTCTCGTGCGGTCTGCCACAATTTGGCATATATGTGCTTGTATGTTTGTCTTTTTTTCTTCTTTTTTTGCAGGTTTGTAAATGCACACATAAGCAGATGTGTGCTATCACTGTGATATTAGTGTCAGCTAAGCAGAATAATCTTATGAGGTTTTTCCACTGTTGGTGTTTATCTCAGCGTTGTCAGTCAGGGCCCCCACCCTTCTCTGCTGTTGAAGTTGCATTCTGTATTTGGGCTGGATGACAGCCCAAATACACTTTTGCAGAAAAACAAATACTTTTAAGTAGAATCTAATGTCCTTTCACTGGTTCCCTGTAGCTCAGAGAATAGACTTCAAAAAACTTGTACTAGTTTATAAATCATTGAATGGCTTAGCACTAAAGTATGTTGAAGACTTGCTGCCACTGTATCAACTCCCCAGACCACTCAGGTCCTCCAACTCTAGCCTACTAATCATCCTTCAAAATTAGAACCAAACATGGAGAAGCAGCTTTCAGTTTCTATACTCTCCTTATCAGGAACAAACTCCCAGACCACTGCAAAGCTGCTGACACACTTAGTTCCTTTAAATCAAGGGTAACAAACACATCTGTTTTGAGCTGCATTTGAATAAGTGATTAATAATAGCTGGAATGTCATATGTTTTAATGTGTCATATAAGTTATGTGTCTCTAATGTTGTGTTTTATGCTTTTATTTCTACTTTTATTTTACATAATCCCCTAATGATGTAAAGCACCTTGAATTGGTTTGTTTTTGAAAGTGTGCTATACAAATAAAGTTGCCTTGCTTCGCCTAAAATAGTTTCATCTCAATATCCCCGCCCCCCAAAATAACCGAATTGCATCCAACAACCCCATCCAACATCTCACCGAGTCCCCCAAGTCAGACTCACTAAATAGATGACTTTTCTGTAGTTTTAAAATGTTTCTTTCTGAGAAGGACTAAGAACTATGCTGGATTCATAACACCTTTTATATGTTTAAATCATTAGTTCACAAAAATTACATCTAGTAATACAATTAGGATATCTGATTCCACCAAAACTTACAGAAAATCTAAACTCTGGGTTTGTCAATATGTAGTTAGGGAGAGTTATGAAGATGTTATTTTTCAATGGAACCTTTTAAATAATAAAACATCAAATCAACTCTGTTCAAACAAGAAGATGTAGTATTTTTGAGGTAAAAAGAAAAGGTGTCAACATTTTTCTAATAAAAAAAATATATATTTTAGCAAAATGTCTGCAAGTAAAAACCTGGCCCTAACCCAAATCTCATAAATGACTCCTGACATTGCTTTTTGGTTCTATTTCCCTCTGGTTTAATACAAAAACTCCTCTATGTTTAGCACAGAATTTGATTAGAATAATTTAAAAGGACAAGTTGTTATTGGACAAAAGGGTAAGAAATAACCCACCACTGTAGTTGTAGGTTGACAAAATCATCAAGTGTTCTTAAGGCAGACTATTATTTTTAAAGAATCATCAGTTCTGCAATACATGCCTAAAACTGAGCTGCACCAAGAATTTATACATGTCTTTTTTTATTGCATTTGTTCTTTGCTAGTATTTTGAAAAGCTGCAGAAAATAATGTGAGTCATATTTGAAAGCACAGCATAGGTTTCTGGATTATCCGGCAATGGAAGTCAGGAAAATCAGTTCTGGAATGGCCAAATTTTCAAATTCAAAACATGTATCTTACCACGACCTGCAAAAAGCATCGATTACAAAAGCCAGGAATGCTCGGCAAGCAGAAAGACTGAAAATGGGTCCACACCAACCAGGTAGCCCCAACAGGACTGCATATGAAACATGACACATGGCACATTTTTAATTAATTCTTAAAGAATGGAAGTTTTTGGGATTGAAGAAATGTACTTGAAAAAGCAACACCTGATTTAGTTATGCACGAGTCACAAAATCTAGTCCTCCGTTCGTTTTGTGCATGTAGAATGTTTAATGTTTACCAGTGAATTGTTATATCCTCTGTTTGACTGATGTGCTAGTATGACATCACAGGTGACAGCAGTAGAGTATGGAAACCACTTTGATATATTATATTCTATGTTATATTATACAAAGAGTATGAGTCTCTGAAACGGCATAATGGCTTGTGAACAATCAAGGCTGAAGTCCTTGCAGCTGGAATGCTTCTTCTGTTGGAACTGTATTCCCGAGGAGACCTGTCCATCTGATTGAAAACACCTGTTCCGGGTTTTATCATTACTAGAAACACCAGATTGTGTCTTTACTGCACTTTTCAAAACCTTTGTGTTTTTGTCAAATCCTGCAATCAGAAATGTATAATTTCATAAATGGTATAATTTATAACACACATCTAAAGTAATGTTGGTTGCCGATTGTATCAATACGCCTCATCACCTGGGACTCCTCAGTCCACTCTAAGTGCACTAAAAGTCAAATAAACTTCAGGATTTATACAACTGGTTTCAAGATAGTGCATTTGTAGAGTTTTTGCAGGTCTCAAAATTGTTTGATAATTATCCTGGCCGACTGCTGATCTAGAGTTGGATGTTGGGTGGACTAACACAGCCAGCGTCCTCCCTCGGTGCAATTTTAGCATAGTAATGCTTGAAGAACAACAGAAACAGTCTGAGTTGTTTTAAACTACTGAAATCACCACGCTGAGGATTTCTTTATTTTTCCACAATCTTTCACAGCTAAGGTAAGCAAACTAACACTAATAATAGCTTCACAGAATGTCAATTCAAAAACTCAGATTTTCCCCTCAAGTTATCATTCGGGAGGATGTTTATTTAAATCATCAGTAGAAAAAGAGGCAATCATGTTAGCAGCGATTTATTGCACAGTTTCAGTGTTTCATGTTCACATTCTGAACAACATGATATATTATAATGTGGTTCACCGTTCTGTCAAAGTAGTTCATACAGAGAATGGATGGAGGGAAAAGCTGCTTCAGTATCTGCACATCCAGAGGCTCTCAGTGTCAGTGTACTCCATCATTCTGGCATTCATTGAATTAGGTAACTGCTGGATATTACCCCGGACATGGCTAGTTTGAGTGGTTTACTGTGTGTGTGCGCATCTGAGGGAGCGTAGTGTGTGTTGGCAGGTGGGCAGAGCAGTCAGCAGTTCTCAGATGGAGAAGATATCTATCTAATAGCACAGTGGAGGTAGCAGCCGAGTGACCTGATTCCAATCTTTACCATCAAAGTATAACAACCTCAGAAGTGAGGGGCAAACTAGGACACAGGAAGACCATGTGGGCAATTGACTTCAGTTGAGGTTGGGGTTGTTATGACAGGCTTAATGTAGATTATGTTGGCCTACCAAGCCCACAGCAACCGTCACTGTGGACAGAGGGGCTTGTCTTGGTGAACGTATTTCTGAAAAGTTATTTGATTGAAAAGCATTCTGGTGCTTTTATAAACTTTATAACATTCTAAATAGGTCATTAATCACGCTTCCTGTCCTATTTCACTTATTAAGTCAACATAATGGAAATTCTGTTTCCTTTGCTGCTGTAAGGGTAGAAGAAAGGAGGGGGGGATGTATTGGATTAATAGGGGTGGGGTTCTGCTTCTAAATAGTTGTACTGGTGGATGTTGAGAAATTTGCTTGATTCTGTTCATTGTTAAAATGTAAGTAGAAGTTTGAACTTTTCAACTTCTATCAGGGACATTTTTGTATGGGGAGTGTGTATATTTTTCCTCTGCAGGCTTTTATTTTCTCCAGTTTGCAAACAAAATTTAAAAACATTGCTTGTTAGGCTATTTGGTGACTCTAAATGACCTTTAGGTGTGAACATGACTGCATAGTAGACTGTCCTTTGTCTCTGTGATGACCTGTCTCTCAACCATTTATCACTGGAGGTAATTTCCAACTTCCCTTCAACCTGAGAAAGAATAAGCATGGATGAATAGAGACAGGGGACAAGGCAACCTGTTTTTATTCACCCTCCTTTAGTCTGATGCCTTTAAATAAAATCAGTTGCGATCAGTTGCGTTGAGAAGTCAACTAAGTCAATAGAATCTGTGTATTATTTAATCTAAAGGAAGACTAATAGTGTGCTTTCTTTTTGTATTGTTTTATGTGCTATGTTTTTAAGTGTAATTCAATTTAAACATACTTTACTCATCCAAAAGAGAAATTAAATGTTGTTGTAACCCAACAAGGGTTGTTGTGGATGCCGATGCAGTGGCAAGAAGGATATCAGTTAGCAATCAGTCTTCCAATGAATCTGGAGAAGCCTCTGGCTGAAGACTGTTGCTGACTACCATGATATGAGAGCATCTTTATATTCAGGCAGCAGAGACTATATTTTTTAGTAACATGTCCTGGATAACACAATCAGTTGTTGGCAAGCACTGCTAATCCACCTTGTTTGCTTTTCCTTTTTAAATCTTTTTAAACCAGGACGTTGCCATGACTGGAATAGGGGTACGATCCTTTCCCATTATGATCAGTGGAAGAGATGGTCTGAACTCCTTCCTTCTCTCACTGCTCTTTGGTCCTGCTCTGCATCTGTGACACCTCCTTTTCAACTCCTCTGGGATTTGGGGACTCACTTTAAATATTATTTGAGCTTTTGAGATGCTAATCAGATGCTCCCAGTTGTTAAAAAAGCAAAAAAAGCAAACACCTTGCTGATATGGTTATGCAACAAAAAACTGTCCTAAAGTTAAAAAAGAGCAAAAATCCTTCCAGCTATAAAGCATCAAGAGCCAGAAGGAATAAATGTTCAAAAAAGAAATGTCACAATGAAAAGAAAGTCCAGAAAAAGATCAAATCTGAGCAAATCCAACATGCTGCCACCACGAATGGCACAATTCTAAAGGCATAGGTGGAAATTTTACAGGTGTGAAACAATGCTGCATTTTTTCGACAGGTAGCTCAAACCGAAAAGAGGTATCACCAGATCTACAGCATTCTGTTTGGTAGCCCAGCTGACGCATGGCAACAATTAGCCAGCCTGCTCCATGAAGGATCTATGTATCTATATCTATGGTATACATAATCATAGTCCATTACCTTAGGTCATTTCCCAATCATTGAAGGATGAAGGTGCAGCTACCATTATTATTAATTCCATTTATAAAGTAAAAGGTAAAATATGGATTAAACACAGATTAAAATATATTTCCAAGTGTTTTGATCCAAATTTGCTCTGTAGGAGACAGTTTTTCAGAAGTTGTCAACAAAAACCTTTGTAAACCATCATGGTTATATTAGATAGATAATAGACTAAATTTAAATTCGATCTATCTCTTGTCCTGCATGCTTTGAATTAAAATTGTATGATTTAATGCATACATTTTTTTCATTTAGAATATTAAACTTTTTTTGAAGCTGTGATATTTAATATCACATGTTAAAGTAACACCCCATTTATTATTTATTCAGTCCAGCATGCACTGAAATAATAAATTAGTAACAACATGGGTGCATGTTGTTACCAGTTTGATATGGTAGGCTTGGAGTATTATGCTGTAACTGTTTGGTGAGAACACTTTTGAGTATCTACATAAAATTATTGGCTGGGATAAGCCTGACTATCGCTCAGCTTTTATCTCCAAACAATGGATCACTAATGGTACAGCTGTTGTTTCAGAAACATGAGCTGTGCTGCTGCCCATACAGACTGAATGCAACATGATTTGAAAAAAGCTTCGAAGTATTTTGTTGATGCTGGCAGGCTGAAGGTAGTCATTCAGTAAAATACAGTTTCTCTCCATTGTTCACCTTCTGTGGCAGAAACAACGAGACGTGCTTTTTAGGAAAAGGTGCCACAACTGTTTCATCTAGCAAAACAGTAATTTCTACTTGAATTATTATTGTGTTCTCAAACGTTGACAAAACCTCACAACAACAACTGAAAGAACATGCTTCAACAACAACAACAAAAAACCTCTACAGCAATACAAGCAAAAGGGAAAAAAGTAATTAGTCCCCCCCTATCTGCAAAACTGATCTTACATTAAAGTGGAGCTTTGTCACATTGCACAACTTGTGTAATTTGACAGGAAAGACGGTGGAGAGAGAGAAGGGGTAGACATGCAGTAGATGGCCTGAGATGAGAATCAAAACCCGGACATGTTCATACTTTCCAATTTAGTTTTACTTGTTCACTTTTTGTAGAAAAGGGTCAAATCACAAGATACAACGTGCAGCCTGTAATATATTGTGAGAATGTCATGAAGTTAGAAGCTGCCTATGCAACATCTCTTTCTTTCCCCCTACGTTGTTTAATGGCAGAAGAAGTTCCTGGTGTGCTGGAGAGGTGTGCAGCTGAGTCTAGTCTTCCACCACTTCCAAAGAACTACGGCTCTACAGCAACCCATCACCAGATCTTTTAAGCTTTACAGTTAATGCTGGCCCCCTTGAGCTATTAGAAGTAACTTTTAAAGTAAATCTTACTAACTAGAGTCTAACCTTATCCATCTACAGATCCGTCCAACCCCTAGACTTCACAACGCTCAGAACTCTGGACCACAGGAAACTCCCAAAAATCACAAATCCAAATTCAAGAAAGCCCAATTTATTAATAACGACAATTGTAGGGTGTGTTCCAACTACAGGGGGATCACACTTCTGAGCCTCCCTGGTAAGGTCTATTCAGGGGTTCTGGAGAGGAGGGTCCGACGGATAGTCAAACCTCGGATCCAGGAGGAACAATGCGGTTTTCGTCCTGGCCGTGGAACACTGGACCAGCTCTACACCCTCAGCAGGGTCCTGGAGGGTGCGTGGGAGTTCGCCCAACCGGTCTACATGTGTTTTGTGGACTTGGAGAAGGCGTTCGACCGTGTCCCTCGGGGGGCCCTGTGGGGGGTGCTCCGGGAGTATGGGGTAATGGGCCCCTTGATACGGGCTGTTAGGTCCCTGTACGACCGGTGCCAGAGTTTGGTTCGCATTGCCGGCAGTAAGTCGGGCTTGTTTCCCGTGAGAGTTGGACTCCGCCAAGGTTGCCCTTTGCCGATCCTGTTACTAACTTTTATGGACAGGATCTCTAGGCGCAGCCAAGGCGTTGAGGGGATCCGTTTTGGTGGCCTCAGGATCGGGTCTCTGCTTTTTGCAGATGACATGGTCCTGTTGGCGTCATCGGAATGTGATCTACAGCTTTCGCTGGAGCGGTTCGCAGCCAAGTGTGAAGCGGCTGGGATGAGAATCAGCACCTCCAAATCCGAGGCCATGGTCTTGAGCCGGAAAAGGGTGGGGTGCCTTCTCCGGGTCGGGGATGGGGTCCTTCCCCAAGTGGAGGAGTTTAAGTATCTGGAGGTCTTGTTCACGAATGAGGGAAAAATGGAGCGGGAGATCGATAGACGGATTGGTGTGGCATCTGCAGTTATGCGGGCGCTTTACCGGTCTGTCGTGGTGACTTGCAGCCTTCACTCCTCCTGGACAAACATGTAGCGACAGTATATAGTTGTCTGTGTTGTGTCATTGACTTCAGTAATCACTCATACTGAGCAAGCATGTAGCGACATGTGGAGAGGAAAAAAAACAGGAAGAAACCTCCAGCAGAACCTGGCTCGGTACGAGCGGCCATCTGCTGTCCTGGGAGGATGACAGGACAGAGAAGACACAAAAAGAACAAAGGCGTTGATGTAAGGGTACTTTCTATGTTAAACAAAGTAAAAAGTTGATAACAGGACAAGGACAACATTCAGTTACTGAAGGTATCATTCCAGTTGACCCTCCCCCCCCAACAACGTATCCCAGCTGTGCAGAATTCCAGACCAGGTGTAGCTTCTATGGAGAGAAAAACACGGAGACAAAAAAAAGTTAACAGTTGAATTAACAGCAAATACTGCAATGGACTGAAGACCTGTCCAGGGTGTACCCCGCCTCTCGCCACGTGACTGCTGGAGATAGGCCTGCATAGGAATGATGGGTACAGAAAATGGATGGATGGATGGATGGATGGATGGATGGATGGATAACAGCAAATAATGTAACCGAAGAGTAGTAGAAGAGAAAAGTAGCAGAGTGAAGAAAAGTGGTCAATCTGTCCTCCAACTGTTAGGATCCGTGTCTCTGCCGGTGTTTCTGCTGTGTGTGTGCTCTCCTAACTTCTCTGCAGGGGCGTGGCTGATTGGTAACAGGTGCTGCTCATTCAGGCTCATCATCTCCAGCTTCAAAAGAAGAACGGAGACTGCAAGCTGACGCCAGATGGTTCTCGCTTCCAGCGTGGTAACACGGCCAACCAATATCTTCAGAAAGATTGCTCTGTGTTTCTTCGGTGTGCTAATCCTTCCTGGTTTCCTCCCAGGTCCCGATCCAGACTCTCTGATCCTCCAAAGTTGGTTTCCTTTTCTGATCTCCGTTCCTACGGTGAAGCCTTCCGGAAACAACTTACAGATCGCTCTGGATTTCCTCCCGGTCAGCTTCTGCTCCGTCTCCTCGCTGGTCTGCCTATTATCCACCCGTCTGCCCGCTCCACCTGCAATCACACACCGCTTAGCGCAACATCAGCCTCCTATCACTTCCTGGTTTTGGATCCTACATTTCTCCCTCCAAGATCGGATATCATCTTCACCCCGTGAGTTACTGTCCACTCTCTCTGCCTCACAATATCACACATTCTCACATCTCCTTCTCTGCTGCAGTTCTTCCATCGGCCACCGTGGACTCGTTCTTCCCCGGCAGTCAACCAAGGACTTCTTATTCTGTCACAATAAACATCTCTTATCATATCCAAACTGTACAGTCTGGTTCTTCTGAATCTGGTACTGCCTTTGAGTCATTAAACCCAGCAAACATGACACCAACAGTCTGAGCCTATAGCAGCACAACTACAAAGATAGCTCAGGATGACATAAGTCACTATAACTATAAGCTTTATCAAAAAGGAAAGTTTTAAGCCTGGCCTTAAAAGTAGACAGGGTGTCTGCTTCACAGACTAAAATTGGAACTGATTCCACAGGAGAGGAACTTAATAACTAAAATATCTGCCATTCTACTTTTAGAAATCCTAGGAACCACCAGTAAACCTGCAGTCACAGAGCAAAGTGCTCTGTTAGAAACATATGGAATAATCAGATCTCTGATGTATGATGTAGCTTGATTATTAAGGACATTATACAGTGGGGTAAAAAAAGTATATCACAGCCACCGATTGTACATGTTTTCCCACTTAAGAAATGGAAATTGGCCTGTACTTGTATAGCACTTTATTTAGTCCCTGAGGACCCCAAAGTTCTTAACTCTACATACAGTCATTCACCCATTCATGCACATATTCACACACTGGTGATGGCAAGCTACATTGTAGCCACAGCTGCCCTGGGGCACACTGACAGAAGCTAGGCTGCCGAACACTGGCGTCACTGGGCTCTCTGACCACTAGCAGTAGGCAAGGTGGGTGAAGTGTCTTGCCCAAGGACACAACGTCTGAGACGGACAGAGGAGGGGCTCGAACAGGCAACCCTCCAAATGAAGACGAACTCCTAAATCCTGAGCCACAGTTGCCCCTGAGAGAGGATGAGATGAGAGAGGTCTGTAATTTTCATCATTGGTACACTTCAACTAGGAGAGACAGAAGGTAGAAAAAAAGAACAACCTACAACCAAGCAAGAATGATGGCCCCCACAGACCTGTTACTTCCTTTTTTAGAAGCTCTTCTATCCTCCACTTGTTACCTGTATTAATGGCACCTGTTTGAACTGTAAAAAGACACCTGTCTACACCTTCAAACATTCTGACTCATTCTGGCGTGGAAGGTGTCGCACACTCCTCCCGGCGTGGGTCCGTGGAGGTACCGACCTCCTCTTCTGCCTCGTCACCGACAACGGTACCGCCGCAGGGTGACGGCCTTCGAGGAGGAGGAAGCAGCTGACGTGGCAACGCCAGGTGCTCCCAGCCCATTGAGACCAGCTCCTCCAGCCAGTCGTCAAGGCAGAGCCGCTTCCGGGGTGGAAGTCAGAGCTGTCCGCTCGGCTCCAGTCCTCCCTGCAGCAATCTGCGCATCGGCTCCGCCCAGTCCCTTGGTTCTTGTCAGCCCGCCGGCTCCAGCTCTGACCCGACCGCTGGCTTCAGCATGCTCAATCCCGAAGTCAGCGTCAGCCTGCTCTGCCATGAAGTTAGCCTCTGCCAAAGAGCCAGTCAGTCAGTCCGCTACTGCCAGAGAGCCAGTAAGTCAGTCCGTTCCTGCCAGAGAGCCCGTTCCAGTCTCAGACTCCACCATTCCCGTGGTCTTCCTGGCCATGGCATTGGCTGCTCTCCAGCATCTGGCGTCTCCCCATGGGTTGCTCACCTCTACCGGGCAAGCCTCCTCGTCGCCGCCGACCTCTACTGGCCAAGCCTCCTCGTCTCCGCCAATGTCTACCAGCCAAGCCTCCTCGTCGCCGCCAATCTCTAGAGCTCCTCATCGGCTGCCAGGTCCTCACGGGGGGACCACCAGGCCATCCGACGGACCGCCGTCCAGCCAGAGGACGCCACCGGGGCCGTCTGCCAGACCTCCAGGTCCTCAGGGGCCGCCCACCTGGCCGTCCGCCAGACTTCCAGGGGCGTACCCAGAGAGACTCTGGCCCTCCTTCCGTGGGCCCCCTCCACCCATCCTGGCAAGGGTGCTTCCTTTTTTTTACCTTTTCTTTCTTGCTCTTCTCTCCACGGCATCTGGAATCCGCCTTTAAAGGGGGGGTCCTGTCACGCTGCCCTAATCACCCTATCCTCATCATTGTCCTCACCTTTGTCTCGTCAATCATTCACACCTGATCCTCCTCACCTCCTGCCTTTAAAACCAGTCACTTCCCGTCACTCAGCGCCGGATCATTGTTGATGTCTAGTGTGCCTACCTGGCTGTCTTCCTTCCCGACCATCCGATGTCCTGTCTCTCGTTCCTGCCGTCACCATCGTCATCACTTCCTCCACCAACATCACCTTTAATAAGTATCCTGCACCTTTCCTCTGCATCTGCGTTTGGGTCTATGCTCCACAAAACATTCGTGACACAACCTTTGACACTCTGGGAAGCCACCAGCATGTATGTCAAGCTGAGTAGGGATTTCACCACAATCTCTCGCCAAGAGCCTCTCAAGAGCTTGGACGCTCTGCAAAACTTATTTTAGTTCTTGCTCCGCTACCCGATGCTTCTTCGGCTGGCCGTAGACACCAAGGAGTGTCCTGAGTGTTATTTCAAGGCAGAGATCACTCTTGACATTTGGGAAGACTTTGTACGGGGTTGTCCTGTTGTCATTTCCCGCTTAGACACGGGCGCTTCATGGCTCTCGATGGGAGGGAAATGCAAAAAGAGAAGCGCGCTCGGGAAAGAATTTGTGTATAACATCACCAGAGCTAAACCGGAGCAATTGTTTGATGATCTGATACGGTTTGGACTCAGGAGCGTGACACACATGGCTAAGAGCCACGAAATCAAAACAAAGTCCCCCTCAGTGTCAAGTGTAAGAGAGCCTTGTGTATGCAATGGAAAATGTTTCGTGATCGCGCGACGACTCGTGTCCAAATACAAAGTGTGAAAAGAGACTTGATTTGTTATTGCACTCATTTGAGGAACAAGCTCATGACATGGCATTAAAAAAAATCCAACATCTTGTTTTCTCTGGTAGAGCAGCTGACAAACAGTTGAAATGATGGAAGTGTAGACAAGAGTGAGCCATGATTCAAATCACCAGATATTTCCACAAATGCATTGGGGTGTTGGGTCTGTAACTTAGCAATAATGGAACTGCTGACACCTCGGGTAAGCCGTATTGTGTCCTTTCCTGTTGTTGCTGTTGCACTCCGTGGAGATGTTTGGTGTTCTGACTCTTTAATTGATCTAGTTTTCTCTTTGCTGAGGCCTTTCTAAGTTATTTTAAGACACAAGCATGTTGAAACACATTTTATGTTGGTGTACTTTATGTTTTGGAAACTCTTTGTGTTTCACATGGTGTTTCTTGGCGTGGTAAGGTCTCGCTATCTTAGTTAGCTTAAATTAATTGCAGCTATGACTACTCCTTTTAACTCTCCTTCTATCTCTCAATCTCTGCCTAAATCTTTTCCTCTCTCTTGCTCTCTGTGTCAGAAGTTTAGTTACTAACACTGGGGAACACTGTTGGTAAATAATATGGATGAACGAGTTCAACATCTCTTCTGCAGAAACTACACTTCATAGTAACATGTCCTGGATGAGCCCTTGGAATGGACTGTCTAGGGCGTACCCCACCTCTCGCCCAACGAATACAGATTATTTTCCTGCTTCTCTTGAGATTTCGGTCCGCTCGTACAGTCATGAATCCTGGCAGAGAGACGTTGGAGTTGGGGATAGGATCCAGCAGGCATATCTCAGTGAAACATATAATACTGCATTCATGATACTCTGGCTGAATCCTTGTAAGGGCTTGGAGTTCATCCATCTTGTTGGCCAGTGATCTCATATTGCCCATTATGAATAATGGAAGAGATGGTTTGATCTTCCTCCTTCTCTGTCTCCTTTTTGCTAATTTTCAACTCATCAGGGATTTGTTGCTTCAGTTGAGTTTTTTTTTTCAGCTTTTACAATGTTAATCAGTTGTTACCAGCTTTAAACCACCTTGTTGCCATGGTTATGCATCATAACTGACCAAAAAGTAAAGTAATCAACAGCAAAAATCCTTCCAACTTCACAGCACCAAAAACTTGAAAAAATACCGGCCCAAAAAATGCAATTTCCCTTGAGAAAAAAGAGGAACCAACATCCGAAAAAGCAAAAGTCTATATGTAGGTAACAGAGCCCCTTCAACATGCAGCAACTCAGAATTGCGCTGCTCTGCTTGGCTGAATAAAAACTTGTTACAGCATTGTCTGATAAAGCTCTACTATGATTTTTTCTTTCAGAAGTATACCAAAAATCATCAGACAGAACAGGATTATGCGGAAGGACTATTATTTCTTCACACTCAATGCTGTATGTCAGTACAAGGTCCAAAGTGTGATGACCAGAGTGGGTGGGGCCCTGTACTTTTTGAGTAAAAGCCAATTGAGTCTAAGATAGCGTTATTTATTTATTTAATTGAGAACCCCCATTAGCTCCTATCTTAGTGCAGGAGCTGTTCTTCCTGAGGTCTCCTTCATTTTCATAACAAATATTTTATTTATTTGTGTAAAACAATATACCCACACACAATTAAAGTAATCCATGGAAGTTTAATATGAAATCACATATAAATATTTGTAGCAAAGTAACAGATAAAAAGAAAAAGCCACAAAGAAAATTGTAAACATTAATGTGGGGAGAGAGGCGTTGCCATTAGTAGTAATAACATTTCTCATTAATGTTATCAAGAAATACTTTAGTCTACATTTCACTGTTAGCCAAGCCAGCCTATCATGCATTATCATCACATTGGTTCTGTAAGGGCAACCCAAGACAATTCGTCCAGCTTTCTTTTAAACCACTTGTAACTTGCAGAAATTATTTTCACTAGTGTTAACAACAGATGTATAATCTAAACAAGAAAGTACTAATGATTGAACTGAGGAATATATTTACTGCAATATTTAATTGTGCCCATACTTCTCCACCTTTTCTGCAAAACAATTAATTTGGTCCATCACAATTTCGAATCCACTATTACCACCAGCAATTTTGCTTGTTCAATAGCGGTATTACCAATAGTTAGATATAATATAGATATCATTTGCAATGTGTGTTTTGAACCAACTATCATGCATTTAGATTTTTTATTAATAAACCTGACAGAAAAAATGTTGCTGTTACTCCTCCTCACCCAGTACATCGAGAAATGTGAAAACAATTGGAATAAGTTGACTCATTTGTACTCACATTATCTTTTTTCTGCAGCCAGGTTTCTGTGAGAGAAAACAAATCCAATTGATTATCACAAAAAAGTAATTAATTATCAGTCTTTGAGGAGAGATATCTTATATTTAATAAACCACATTTAATTGTTTTTATTCTCTGTTAAGGCAAAGTCGTATTTATTTGAATCTGATTTTTACGATTTGCTCTTTTTAGATTAATCTTTAATCCATTTGATTTTGGCTGTGGGCAAGCTACTGTCTCAATGGGGTAATGGGTGGGTAACAGTACAGAAGCTGCAGAGAGGTGAGTTAAACTACGACTCTGCTTCCTGGTCTGGACCCTGGGTTGTCAGTGTTTTGGAGGACTAATAAATCCAACCAGATTCCTACAAAGAAGAGCTGCTAGATACAAAGTAGGATGGATGCCGTCTCTCCGGATCAGAGGAGGTTTTCCCTAAAATGTTCGGAAATAATCAATGTAGCCCACATCGTTTTCAGGACACCACCTAGACAACCAGTGGTTGAATGACAGCATGCGGGTAAACAAGTTTTCACTAGTCAGATCGGGAAAGGAACCAGAAATAATTATAGAGTCCAACATATTTACTTTAACTGACCATCTTAAATCTGAAAGAAAATTTCATTATAGTAGAGCTTTATCAGACAATGCTGTAACAACTTTTAAAGAATCTGTTCCATTCTTACTTTCCTTAGTGTCTCACGGTAACACAGTGGATGGCAGCAATTCTATCTCTAACCCTTCAGAAATTGATGGTCTGGTTCACAACGTTACGTCCTCATTGCGTTTGGCATTAGATAGTGTAGCCCCCTTAAAAAAAAAAAGTGGCTAGCCATAGGAGGCTGACTCTTTGGTTTAACGCAGAGTTGAGTACTTTAAAGCAGAATACTAGGAAGTTGGAGACAAATTGACACTCTACACAACTAGAGGATTCCTATTTAACCTGGAATAACAGTCTACTGCTGTATAAAAAGACCCTTCGACAAGCTAGAACAGCATATTTTTCATCATTAATAGAGGCGAATAAAAACAATCCTAGGTTTCTTTTTAGTACAGTTGCCAAACTTACACAGAGTCATTGCTCTGTTGAGCCAACTATTCCCCAAGCTCTTAGCAGTGATGATTTTATGGGATTCTTCATAAATAAAATTAATTCTATTAAAAATAAAATAATTGGCATCCTCCCAAACATGATTACTTCTTCCTCAGTAAATGAGGCATTATCGGAAAGAACTGTAGAACCTCAGTTGTGCTTAGGCTGTTTTGATTCAGTCGAGCTTTCGGAATTATCAAAAATATTAGCCTCATCTAAACCTTCAACTTGTATGTTGGACCCAATTCCAACCAAATTGTTTAAAGAAGTGTTCCATTTGGTTCCTGGCCCCATTTTGGATATGATGAATCTATCCTTAGTAAACGGATACGTACCACAGGAATTTAAAATAGCTGTAATTAAACCTTTACTCAAGAAACCTTCCCTTGATCAAGATGACTTAGTGAATTACAGACCTATATCTAACCTTCCTTTCTTATCCAAAGTCCTTGAGAAAATTTTTGCTAATCAAGTCTGTGAGCATCTAAACAGTAATGAGCTGTTTGAAGAGTTTCAGTCATCTTTTAGAGCTCATCATAGCACTGAAACAGTACTGGTGAAGGTTACTAATGATATTCTCATGGCCTCAGATAATGGACTTGTGTCTGTTCTGGTTTTGTTAGATCTCAGTGCTGCTTTTGACACAGTCGATCATAATATTCTCTTAGAAAGACTTGAACATGTTGCAGGGATCAAAGGAACAGCAATAGGCTGGTTTAAATCATATTTGTCTGATAGATTCCAGTCTGTTCATCTAAATGATAAATCTTCTTCACTCTCAAGGGTTACTTGTGGAGTTCCACAGGGTTCTGTGCTTGGACCAATTCTGTTCACCATATATATGCTCCCAATTGGTAGAATCATTAGACAGCATGGGATAAATTTCCACAGCTATGCAGATGATACACAACTATATTTATCCATAAATCCTGATGAACCCAGTCAGTTAGGTAGGTTACAGGCATGTCTGGAAGACATAAAAACATGGATGACCCTAAACATTTTGCTTTTAAATTCTGACAAGACAGAAGTTGCTGTCTTTGGACCAGAAGTTCTTAAACAGAAACTGATTAGTCAGTCACTTCATCTGGACGGCATTAAATTGGCCCCCAGTGATAACGTAAAGAACCTCGGTGTTATTTTTGACCGAGACTTGACATTTAAATCCCATATTAAACAGGTTTCTAGGATTTCTTTATTTCACCTCCGGAATATTGCTAAAATTGGAAACATCCTGTCCAGGAGTGATGCTGAGAAACTAGTCATACATACATACATCAGAGATCTAATTGTTCCATATGTTCCTAACAGAGCACTTTGCTCTCAGACTGCAGGTTTACTTGTAGTTCCTAGGATTTCTAAAAGTAGAATGGGAGGCAGATCTTTTAGTTATCAGGCTTCTCTCCTGTGGAACCAGCTCCCAGCTTTAGTCCGTGAGGCAGACACTCTGTTTACTTTTAAGGCCAGGCTTAAAACTTTCCTTTTTGATAAAGCTTATAGTTAGAGTGGCTTAGGTCATCCTGAGCTATCTCTGTAGTTATGCTGCTATAGGCTTAGACTGCTGGAGGACAGACTGACCAATTTGCTTCACTCTGCTACTTCCTTTTCTACTACGACTCTCCAGTTGTATTTCAGTACATTCTGTTATTTCGACTGTTAACTTTGTTTTCTCTCAGTGTTTTTATCTCCATAGAAGATATACCTGGTCTGGTATCCTGCTTGGCTGCAATGCCCTGTTGGACGGGGGGCATCGACTGGGAAGATCCTCCCAGTAACTGAACATCCACTGTGTCCTGTTATCAACTTTTTACTTTCTGTAACATAGAAAGTTCTCTTATATCAGATCTTCTGTTCCTTCTGTGTTTCTGCTCTGTCTTCTCAAACCCCCAGACGGTCGTGGCAGATGGCCGCTCCTACTGAGCCTGGTTCTGTTGGAGTTTTCTTCCTGTTAAAGGGGAGTTTTTCCTATCCACCGGTCACTACATGCTTGCTCAGTATGAGGGATTGCTGAAGGATTGCTGTGGTTGGAAAGTCTGCATCAACGGGGCCCAACCTCACGCCAATGACTGACGCAATCTGCTGGGATTCCTTAAATAGGAAACTTAACTGATTGGAATGTTTGTATAAATGTATTGAAATGACTTCTTGTTAAGTGCCTTGAGATGACATCTGTTGTGAATTGGCGCTATATAAATAAACTGAATTGAAAACTGAATTGAACATTGTTAGGATAGGTCGCCATCATCTGCAGCTCGGCCCCACCAGATGCCGCTGTGAAGCTCTACGCACAGCAGGTTTAAATTAATCAGTAGAGCAGGGTCATTCTTTACAGAGCAATATTATATAAAGACCAATTCTGTTACCAAGAAGATTCTGTTATAAACATTTGTGTAGAACTGTAGAAGTCTTTGCCAGAATGCTGACAAGCTCAGTTAGTAAAATCCTCTTGAAGCAGCGATTGGGGCTGGCCCCTTAACATTTGTTTAAATGATGAACCTCTGAAATCACAGTGCGCATGCCCAACGTGCGCTCAGTGGACAGCCGAGGAGCACAAATGCCTTCCTCGATAGAGAAAGTCAGCAATGCGTCATCTGGGGCGCAGTCTACTGGAAATTTAAGAAGAAGAAGTATTAAACCACAGCAGGAAGTGACGAGACCCTTTTTGCCAAAGTTGGTTGTGCAGCATAACTCATTAAAATATTGGAATAGCACACGTCACGTTTATGTTATGTTGGATAGAAGTGTGCAACCATCCATTATCCTTGGTAGCTACCAAGATAAAAAAAAATGAAAGAAGTAGATTCTTAATTTAGCAAATTGCCTCTTGAGCAAAGATTAAAGATTAAATATTTGGGACGTCACCAGTCAGTGGATTTTTAACATTGTTCAAGGATTTAAAGAGATTATTATAAATTTAAAGGGGATTATTTAAAAGATTAAACAGTTATACTGGTGTGTAACCCTTTATTTGTAATTTCATGTAGGCTATAAAAAAGGTTTCATTCTTCAGTTACATTTACATAAAATGGTGTGTAGATGTGTGCTATTTTATGTGGTTCATTGAATCAATAATACATTAATCACATAAAATAGAAATCAACATTATTGATCAAAGTTAGATTGTATGCATCAAAGAAGAATTAGTTGTTGCTTTTAGGTGTTGAGTTGCTGTGCCCCACCTAATTTATCATGCCAGAGTCGCCACTGGTCATCAGTCCATCACAGGGCAAAACAGAGACAAACAGGACAAACAGCCATGCACAGCTACACGCACACACATATCTTATGGCAATTTTGGGTGACGGATTAAGATGACATAAATGTTTCTGAACTTCTGAACTCCAAGCAGTAAGGCAACTGTGGTAACAGCTGCACCATTGTGAAACCAATATGTAGACTAGATAGATTATTATCTGTCCAATAGTAATTATAACATATTGAAAATAGTTTTCTTTTCTGAGAACAGACAGAAAATCTTCTGTGAAAAATTGTTTCTGATTATGTATTGCAGTTGTCTTTACAAAATGGAGCTCTACATTTAATTATTTTCTCCTGTTCTCTCTTTTTTGCATGTCTTGTTTTGGAATCTGATGGAAACAACACACTTTTAAAGTGAACAGTAATGCTGTTTTCTTTAAAAATTGTAGTTCTCTTTCAGAGGTTCCAGAACAGTCTCTGGAGTATAACCCTAATTTCCACTGCATGCGTTCCGCTCCGCCATGCACTCCGCAGCCGTTTACTCCCTGATTTCCACTGAATGCGCTCTACATCTGCTCCGCTCCGGTCCAAAGCCCAGAGGAGCTCAAAGAAGCATGAGTGGGAATTGCGAGATCTTGCGATAAAAGCCAGTGATAAATGTGGAAAAGGTAAAATCATAAAGTATTTTATGATTTTCCACTTCAAGTATTAGTTTCTTTCTCTTCGTCCATGTTGTCCTGTTGCTTTTTCTCTCGTATCTGAATAACGTATTTGTTGACCAACGCACCTACTATGTCTTGTGTGGCAGGAAATGACAAAATAGCTTTCAGAATTAAATATGTTTTTGATTATATTATGTGTGTACGTTATGTATAAACATGCACAATAATTTTAGATAACATATATGTATAAATATATGCGTGATTATATTAATAAAGCTATGCATACAAAATAATCTGGTCTGTCTTTATTGATTTTTTTTTTTTTAAACAAATGTTGTGCTTGTTCGGTATCCTGTTGGCACTGTGTGATTTGTGTTGAATGACAGCGAACTTGCTCCAGCGTCCTGCAAAAATTTAACCGATCCTATTTTACGGGATGGTGAGCAGTGTAAATGCTCTCATTGACTACAAAGGGAGCGTTTTTGCTGTGGCATGATTGGCGGAGAGGAGCGCATGCAGTGGAAATTAGGGATAAAAGAGGCAGGTCAGTGGTGTTCAGATAAGACTGTTAGTGAGTTAGAGTTATCAATGGATGGTATATTATTTTTAGCAGCTGCACAGTGGGACAGTTGGTAGCACTGTTGTTTGAATCCCGTCCTGGGGTCTTTCTCCCTTTGTATGTGTGGGTTCTCCAGCTTCTTCCCACAGTATGAAAACATGACTGTTAGGTTAATTGGTCTCTCTAAGTTGCATTTAGGTGTAAGTGTGTGTCTCTGTGTTGCCCAGTGATAGGCTAGTGACATGTCCAGGATGTGCCCCGCCTCTTGCCAAATGACTGCTGAAGCCCCCCCCGACTATGCAAGGATACGTGGATACAGACAATGAATGGTTTCTTATTTGCTGATAAAATAATGGTGGCTCTGGGGAAGTTACTTTAGATCAAACAGTGTTAAAGGGTTGATGGGCAAGGGGAAATAACTTAAAGATTCCTAAAACACCACCTGAGGACTCTGTTGGAGAATGAGGGAGGTTTACATCGGTAGGAGGAGAACCAGGAAGTTGCCAGAGGATTGAGACATTTCAGGGACCAACGGAGTACCTGTATGGGGGACTGTACGATTGGAATAGCTCGATCGAGTCGCTCAGCAGGAGCAGTGGTTAAGTTGCACTGGTTAGTTGTAATTCAGAAGGAAATGAGCAGACGTCGCCAAACAACCGGCTTTGTAAAAATAAGGTTTGCTGGCGAAGCAGTTTATAACAAAAGCAAACAGAAACGCACCAACAAGCCCTGCTTCTTCCATGTCTATCTCTTATCATTTCTGCTGCTCTGGGTGCCTTTTTGCTCTGATCAGTGACACTAGTTGCTGCTGAAACTGTTGTGATATGTGGATGTCTGTTTCCTTAAAGGGCCGATTGTGTATGGAGCCACAGCAGCTGAGAGGAATAGGCCAAGATTACCCCGTAAGAAAAAGATCTAGTTATATTAGCAAATCAGTTAAATCAGTCAGTAAACAGCTTCAGGTAATACAGCTAGAAACTTCTGATCAGGCTCAAAATCTGGGTGTAGTGATGGACTCAGACCTGAACCTTCAGGGTCACATAAAGGCAATAACAAGGTCAGCCTTCTATTACCTAAGGAAGATTTCTAAGATTAAAGGACTGATGTCACAAAAGGACCTTGAAAAACTCATCCATGCGTTTATCTTTAGTTGGATTGATTACTGCAACAGCATCTTCAAAGGTCTGCCTAAAAAGTCAATCAGACATCTGCAGCTTATCCAGAACGCTGCTGCCTGTAGCTCAGAGAATAGACTTCAAAATCTTCCTACACGTTTATAATTCATTGAATGGGCTAGCCCCAAAGTATGTTGAAGATCTACTGTCACTATACCAACCCCCCAGACCACTCAGGTCCGACAGGATGTGCGGTGTGACGCATGGACCCAAACACAGACGCCGGTAGAAGGTGCAATTAGGTTTATTGGAGAGTGCTGCTGGTGGAGGAGGTGATGATGGTGGTTTCGGCAGGAACGGAGAGACAGGACATCAGACGAGCAGGACGGCTAACAGCAGGACAACACACCATGGAGATATCTACAATGATCCGGCGCTGAGTAAAGGGAAGTGATGGGTTTTAAAAGCAGGAGGTGAGGAGGATCAGCTGTGGATGATTGGAGAGACACAGGTGAGAACAATGATGAGGAGAGGGTGATAAGGGCAGCATGACAAGGTCCTCTAATTCCAGTCTACTCAGCATCACTAAAATTACAACCAAACATTGAAAAGCAGCTTTCAGTTTCTGTGCTCCTCTAATCTGGAACAAACTTCCAGGCAACTGCAAAGCTGCTGAAATACTGAGGTGTTTTAAATAAAGGTTAAAAACCCATCTATTTAGAGCTGCCTTTGAGTAATGTTTTCATGTATCATATACTTTGTGTGTGTTTCAAGTTTTATTGCTGTTTTTACTTTAGCCTCAAATCATGTAAAGCACCTTGAATTACATTGTTGTTGGAGGTGTGCCATATAAAATAAAAGTGCCTTGCCTTAAATTACCCTGACGTTCCAATAGTGGAAACACACCTTATAAGTAAAAAGCCTTTACTTGGAGTAAAACAACAAGGTAAACTGGATTAACACAACCATCCTCCAACAATGTGGTAAAGTCTGGGAGTGGCGCTAGATTTCCTTTTACCAATTTCTGGTGGTTAGCAGACGAGAGGCAGGAGACACCCTAGATAGGTCACCATTCTATCATAGAACCTACATAGAAATATGAGACAAACACCAATTACATAACACCATCACCTAAGGGCAACTTAAGGCTGTTTCAAAAGACAATGAAACCTTCGGTGCCAGCATAAATGCCGACATTAGTGAGCCTTTTGGTCATCCTAAGTGGGCAGCCTGTGGCAACAATGTGCCACGATCAATTGTTTTTCACAAAATATTATGTGATGGAGGGATAAAGGGGGGTGTGGGGGTGGTGTCCGGGCTGTCGACGTGCAGTGCTGCATAAAAACCGTGAGACAAAAGAGTCCATGGTAAACAGATAAAACAGCTTGGATGTAACTTGTTTTTTATCCCGATTGTAGCCCCACTCCTCAAGTCTATTTGCAAGTTGCTCCAAAAGGTAGTTGTCCTTCATAGTCCTAGTCTGCCGATCTGGTCTTCAGCTCTAAAGGCCAGAACTTCCCAGACTTCTGCATTACTCCAGTTTGCCATTTCAGCTGTTTACACATGCTAAATGAAATCCCCATGTTTACTTGCATTTTAAATACTGTTGCCGACCAAGGCTCAGTGCAGATTCCACACTTCATCATGACATCAACCTCTGTTGTGGCAAGGTGTGATCTTCATTCATAAGTCCAGCGTTGCAGCAATATTGCATTGATATTACTATCAAACATGCTGGCACGAATGCTGCATTATTAGCGCATCGCCACGCCTCATTCAAAAGTCACACCGTGCCGGCAATATTACCCTAATATGCTGCCATGGTGTGAAATTTTTAGATTTATTTAACCAAACATAAATGTCCTTGCACTGTGGGAGGAAACTAAAGGCAATCATGTTAGGAAGATCCAAGCTCAAAAGATCAAGTCGGGCTATTTCTAAAGAATTTTAGTTGGTGTCAGTCAACCACCCAACAAGGACTCACAGCATCTAACTTTATAGAAAGAACACTGATGTTTACATGTGTAGTTGTGCGAACAAGTATGTCAGAGAACAACTGAGAAGAAAGACTGAGTGGAAAAATCGGGACATTACTTGAAAGAAGAGAAAAGAAAAGAAAAGAAAAGAAAAGAAAAGAAAAGAAAAGAAAAGAAAAGAAAAGAAAAGAAAAGAAAAGAGTGGTCTAAAGAGAAGGGATAAAAGAGAAAAGAGGACCAGGAGAAAAAAAAACTGAGAAAATGAAGAAAAGGGGTTTTGTAATCTTGGTATAGTGGTGTTGTGCCGTCTCTATGGTGACAGGACAAAGGCCTGCGGTTGGCCATTGATGGCTAATTGTATTCTTCACAGCTCTTTTGTTAATTGTTGTCTGCCCAGCTCTCACTTCCTGCTGGGCCACAGCACAAAGCCACGAATGGGAGGGATTAGAAATGGCACATCAGCTTCCCTCATACAAAATCAACCTTGCTCTTCCTTCTGTCTCTCTCTCTGTCCCTTCCATTCTCTGTCCTTCTCTCTTTCTTTCTGCATCTCTCCTTCCCCACACAGCCACACCTCCTTTTATCTTCTCCCCATTGTATGTACTCCCTCAATCCACTCAATTCTTTCTTTCTTGGTATGAAGTCTTTACGTTTTGAGTCATTTTTTGAGATGTAGACAGTGGAAAAGAATTAGGCCTACACCTTTAAGATTTTGTCATTTGCAGTGTTCAGACAAGCTCATTTTTGGGCACTTGAACTTAACTTAGCTTACCTATTTTTACCCGAGCAATTTTGACTAAACCCCACTTGCTGCTAACATTAAAAATCGTTGTATGTGGGTGTAAATGGCTGCTACAAAATGTAAAACTTTGAAAACAATTTTTAGCTGGCTCGGGTAGAAGTTTTTCTTCTTAACCTATCATCATGAACATCAATGTTATTTGACATGGATTTGAATGATGTATGTAAAGGGTTTTGTTGCTATTGTGGGATGATTATTCTTTATGCAAACTTCAATGAAACCATAAAGATAAGACTTAGGTGCATAATCATGAATTTATTTTGACTTGTCTTTTGTATACACAGGTTCAACACAGGCAAGGCAAGTTTATTTGTATAGCACACTTTCAACAACAAGGCAATTCAATGTCCTTTGGGTAATTATGAGATAAAAGAAAAGCAGCAATAAAACAACAGTAAAGGCAAAAAACACAACATTGGAGACATAAAACACACAACACATTAAAACAAATTACATTCCAGCTATTATTAATCAGTTATTCAAAAGCAGCTCTCAACAGATGGTTGTTTACCCTTGATTTAAAGGAGCTCAGTGTATCAGCATCTTTAAAATGGTCTGGAAGTTGTTCCAGATAAGGGGAGCATAGAAACTGAAAGCTGCTTCTCCATGCTCGGTTTTAATTCTAGGGATGATTAGTAGACTAGTTTATTCTCTGAGCTAAAGGGAGCCAGTGTAAGGACTTTAGAACTGGGCTGATGTGCTCTTCTTTCCTGGTTCTAGTGAGGACACGAGCAGCAGTGTGAGATAGAAACTTACAACCTAAATGCCATCACAAACAAACCCTGAATAGAATGTGAGGAAAAGTTATGATCACAATGTTTAAATTAAAGCACTAGGAATAACCAATAAGATGGAATTAATGTAAATATATTGAGGGGACAAGTGCTGAATAAATATAATTTTATCCCACTTTGTAACACATCCATCCATTGATTTGCTTAATGCATTTGCTTAGGGTTTGGATGGGTTCAAAGTCACCTGGAGACATTGCAATGTAAAGCCAAGTATCATCTGGAGCATGTAGATATTAAATGAGAGGGGGCCCAGGATGGAGCCCTGGGGCACCCCACATGTGGTTTCTGTCTGTTCTGATGAAGAATTGCCCATTGACAAGAAGAGGTTCTTGTTCTTTCGGTAAGACTCAAACCAGCCAAGTACTGTTCCAGAGAGTCCGTCCTAGCTCTCCAGTCATTTCAATAATATATTGTGATCAACAGTCTCATATGCTGCACTGAGGACCAAAAGTACCAGAATTGTGGTTCTACCACAGTCTGTATTAATCATTAAAGGTCCTCGTTAAAGGTCATTGAACACTTTAACGAGGGCTCAGTGCTGTGGTGAGCACGGAAACCAGACTGAAAAATATCAAAACTGTTGGTCATTTTTAGGAAGCTATTTAACTGTTGAAACAGCTTTTTCAATAATCTTTCTGATGAATGGCAGATTTGACATTGGCGAACGTATTACATTTCAGGCTCAAATATTTCCATCCAATCACATAAATCTTCTGACAATTGGTGATAAAAGTTCCAGGATAATTTTTAACATCACCAGGCTTAGTGACCATGATTTAATTCTCGTTGCAAGCATATGATGGATTAGCCTAATAGTATTTGTTGGACTGACCAAAACTCAGAACAATGGCAAAGTCCAGGGAGCTCAGGAAAGATGTAAGAGAAATGTAGATTGAAACGTAAATTAAGAAATGTAAGTTGGCTAAGTATTTTTCAGATTTAAATGTGCCATCAATTTGCCAAGGTCTGGAAGAAAATCTAAACTGTCCCCCTCAGATGGAAGGAAAATGGTTGGGATTTCTTGGAACAACTCGGGCTGCACAGTGGCACAGTTGGTAGCACTGTTACCTTGCAGCAAGAAGGTCCTTGGTTCAAATCCCAGCCTGGGGTCTTTCTGCATGGAGTTTGCATGTTCTTCCTGTGCATGCGTGGGTTCTCTCCTAGTACTCAGGCTTTCTCCCACAGTCTAAAAACATGACTGTTAGGTAAATTTGGTCTCTCTAATATGGAATCATATGGAGTAAAAGCAGGATATCCACTATGAGCAAAGAAATAGACAATAACAACGATGCAGCAGAGTACATTTAGAAAGCATTGTACTGTTTGATTGTGTTACACTCGTTGTTGCTGCTGTGTTTTGTATACCGGCGTTGCTATTTCCAATACCGCAATCTCATCACTTCCTGTGAAAAGCTTGGTTGAGGCAGTGCTGGAGTTACACACAGAGACATTCGATTTACTAATCGCATTTTCTGGATGCCTTAGCTCGATTATAAGAATTCTAGTTTGGTTCAACTTCA
Source organism: Valencia hispanica (assembly GCA_963556495.2). Classification (NCBI taxonomy): domain Eukaryota; kingdom Metazoa; phylum Chordata; class Actinopteri; order Cyprinodontiformes; family Valenciidae; genus Valencia; species Valencia hispanica. The sequence goes on from OY747708.1 coordinate 49,128,301, forward strand.
CTCAGATTGAGGTATATACATGCATTTCAAAAGTCCGACCTCAATTGGACTAAGGTGATAATTCGGCTTACTCTGACTGCTTGTAAACTCACTGACTGAGAGAGAGCGGACCAAGAAAGAAGCAACTGTTTCAAAATCAACACCCCGAAGCTTGACTTGAATTTCCAGCTGTCCACATTGACAAGCAAAAGATGGCAACTCGAGGAAGGTTTTATAGTCAAATATTGAGCTGATAAGCCACAGTTACAAGAAGTATGTTTAACATATTAGCGTTCTTGACTTCTGCATGTGGGACATAACAATGTTATACATTTTTTTGGAACACCCTTTCTATGTATATAGACATTTTATATAATATTGGAAAGCTAGGATTCTCAAGATTCCAATAATGTAAGCCAATCAAGGATACCATCATAACTGTAGACACACTAAATGTTTTGTCAAACTACTCAGAAATGCAAAGCCATGTCCAACTCACTATTCCAAGCTTCATATCATTGACAGAACAGAGCCATCTTGAACAAAAATTGTATTTTTACATCCACAAGGGTCCAATTAATGTATTCCAATAAACTAGTTAGTCCACAACAAGTCTTACTTCCACAATCCAACATAATCTTGTTGGGACTCCATTTTCGTCAAATGAACTGAACAGACTGTTGGACGGCTGAAAGCCATTTTCCCTAGATGGACTGAGCAGACTACATTTCCCAGCAATCCTAGCAGCGACCCCCAACACACTCCTATTGGTCCGTGGCCACCAATGGTGACATCAACAATGACATCACAGCCAAAGGGCAATAAGAGTGGTAGTGGCGGCCATTTCAAATTTGTTCTCAGCAGAGGTTCTTACCCCCAATTTCCACTGCATGCGCTCCGCTCTGGCACGCACTCCACAGCAAAAACGCTCCCATTGTAGTCAACTGAGAGCATTCCCACTGCCACCGCCGAGCGGCGCAGGGCGCCGGCCACCGGCCACCGGCCACCGTTTCGCCATCTGGCAAAAATAGGATCGATTCTATTTTTGCCGGACGCTGGTCAAGTCCACAGTCAATCTACACAAATAACTAGCACCAACCGGATAGAGAACAACCACATTTCCGGGTATTTTTCAAAATAAATCAATAAAGACGTACTAGACATTTTTTGTATGCATAGCTATATTAATATAAGCCCGCGTATATTTAGACATATGTTGTCCAAAATATCTTGACAGAGAATAACTGTTCTTTTCTATTCGTTTTCCACGAAATGAAGAATTTTGTTCTGACTTCCGCATTTATTACTGGCTTTTATCGCAAGATCTCACAATTCCCGCGCATGCTTCTTTGACTACCCCTGGGCTGCGGACCGGACCGGAGTGGATCTAGAGCGCATGCAGTGGAAATTGCGAACGGCTGCGGAGTGCGTGGCGGAACCGGACCGGAGCGGAGCGGAGCGCATGCAGTGGAAATCGGGGGTTAGCAAAAACTCCTGCCTTACAGAAGACATCTCACCGGTGAAGATTCTCTTTTGTTCTGATCCGCTGAACCGGGGAGAACTCTCATTTCAACGCTTTGAAGTGCTCATCCTGTTGGTGCCTCCAGTTTGGGTTAAATCCGGACTGTTCCAAGACAGTTCGTTACGACGTCGACCTGCAAGCCTTCCAGTCTGCAGTTGGGACAGAGTCCTAAAATTCCTGCACAGGTTTTCTAACTCTTCTTTTTCTTGCTCAACTACGGACACATTTTGCTCTCCTCCTCGTGGACCGGACTTCCCTCAACGCAAAGTAGGACTGAACCAGTTCATTTATGCAAATCTTGTGTATGGGCAGATAATTAGAGAAAATAATTCAATTCAATTCAGTTTATTTATATGGCGCCAATTCACAACAGATGTCATCTCAAGGCACTTAACAAGAAGTCATTTCAATACATTTATACAAACATTCCAATCAGTTAAAAAGTTTCCTATTTAAGGAATCCCAGCAGATTGCGTCAGTCATTGGCGTGAGGTTGGGCCACGTTGATGCAGACTTTCCAACCACAGCAATCCTTCAGCAATCCCTCATACTGAGCAAGCATGTAGCGATGGTGGAGAGGAAAAACTCCCCTTTAACAGGAAGAAACCTCCAACAAAACCAGGCTCAGTAGGAGCGGCCATCTGCCACGACCGTCTGGGGATTTGAAAAGACAGAGCAGAGACACAGAAGGAACAGAAGATCCGATATAAGAGAACTTTCTATGTTACAGAAAGTAAAAAGTTGATAACAGGACACAGTGGATGTTCAGTTACTGGGAGGATCATCCCAGTCGATGCCCCCCGTCCAACAGGGCATTGCAGCCAAGCAGGATACCAGACCAGGTATATCTTCTATGGAGAGAAAAACACTGAGAGAACACAAAGTACAGAATGTACTGTAAAATAACTGGAGAGTAGTAGTAGAAAAGGAAGTAGCAGAGTGAAGAATATTGGTCAGTCCCAATGTCTCATTAGTCTAAGCCTATAGCAGCATAACTACAGAGATAGCTCAGGATGACCTTAGCCACTCTAACTATAAGCTTTATCAAAAAGGAAAGTTTTAAGCCTGGCCTTAAAAGTAAACAGAGTGTCTGCCTCACGGACTAAAGCTGGGAGCTGGTTCCACAGGAGAGAAGCCTGATAACTAAAAGATCTGCCTCCCATTCTACTTTTAGAAATCCTAGGAATTACAAGTAAACCTGCAGTCTGAGAGCCAAGGGCTCTGTTAGGAACATAAGGAACAATTAGATCTCTGATGTATGATGGAGCTTGATTATTAAGGGCTTTGTATGTAAGAAGAAGGATCTTAAATTCTATTCTGGATTTAACAGGGAGCCAATGAAGGGAAGCTAAAACAGGAGAAATGTGATCTCTCTTTTTAATATTCATCAGAACTCTTGCTGCCGCATTTTGGATCAACTGAAGGCTTTTAATGGCATTTTGTGGACTACCTGATGGTAAAGAATTACAGTAGTCCAGCCTTGAGGTAACAAATGCATGGACTAGTTTCCCAGCATCACTCCTGGACAGGATGCTTCCAATTTTAGCAATATTCCGGAGGTGAAAGAAAGAAATCCTAGAAACCTGTTTAATATAGGATTTAAATGTCAAGTCTCGGTCAAAAATAACACCGAGGTTCTTTACGTTATTACTGGGGGCCAATTTAATGCCATCCAGATGAAGTGATTGACTAATCAGTTTCTGTTTAAGAACTTCTGGTCCAAAGACAGCAACTTCTGTCTTGTCTGAATTTTTAAAGCAAAAAGTTTAGGGTCATCCATGTTTTTATGTCTTCCAGACATGCCTGTAATCTACCTAACTGACTGGGTTCATCAGGATTTATGGATAAATATAGTTGTGTATCATCTGCATAGCTGTGGAAATGTATCCCATGCCGTCAATGATTCTACCAATTGGGAGCATATATATGGTGAACAGAATTGGTCCAAGCACAGAACCCTGTGGAACTCCACAAGTAACCCTTGAGAGTGAAGAAGATTTATCATTTAGATGAACAAACTGGAATCTATCAGACAAATATGATTTAAACCAGCCTAGTGCTGTTCCTTTGATCCCTGCAACATATTCAAGCCTTTCTAAGAGAATATTATGATCGACTGTGTCAAAAGCAGCACTGAGATCTAACAAAACCAGAACAGACACAAGTCCATTATCTGAGGCCATGAGAATATCATTAGTAACCTTCACCAGTGCTGTTTCAGTGCTATGATGAGCTCTAAAACCTGACTGAAACTCTTCAAACAGCTCGTTATTGTTTAAATGCTCACAGACTTGATTAGCAACAATTTTCTCAAGGACTTTGGATAAGAAAGGAAGGTTAGATATGGGTCTGTAATTCACTAAGTCATCTTGATCAAGGGAAGGTTTCTTGAGTAAAGGTTTAATTACAGCTATTTTAAATTCCTGTGGTACGTATCCGTTTACTAAGGATAGATTCATCATATCCAAAATGGGGCCAGGAACCAAATGGAACACTTCTTTAAATAATTTGGTTGGAATTGGGTCCAACATACAAGTTGAAGGTTTAGATGAGGCTAATATTTTTGATAATTCCGAAAGCTCGACTGAATCAAAACAGCCTAAGCACAACTGAGGTTCTACAGTTCTTTCCAATACTGCCTCATTTACTGAGGAAGAAGTAATCATGTTTGGGAGGATGCCAATGATTTTATTTTTAATAGAATTAATTTTATTTATGAAGAATCCCATAAAATCATCACTGCTAAGAGCTGGGGGAATAGTTGGCTCAACAGAGCAATGATTCTGTGTAAGTTTGGCAACTGTACTAAAAAGAAACCTAGGATTGTTTTTATTCGCCTCTATTAATGATGAAAAATATGCTGTTCTAGCTTGTCGAAGGGTCTTTTTATACAGCAATAGACTGTTATTCCAGGTTAAATAGGAATCCTCTAGGTGTGTGGAGCGCCATTTCCTCTCCAACTTCCTAGTATTCTGCTTTAAAGTACGCAACTCTGCGTTGAACCAAGGAGTCAGCCTCCTATGGCTAGCCACTTTCTTTTTTAAGGGGGCTACACTATCTAATGCCAAACGCAATGAGGACGTAACGCTGTGAACCAGATCATCAATTTCTGAAGGGTTAGAGATAGAATTGCTGCCATCCACTGTGTTACCCTGAGACACTAAGGAAAGGAAGAATGGAACAGATTCTTTAATAATTGTTACAGCATTGTCTGATAAAGTTCTACTATAATGAAATTTTCTTTCAGATTTAAGATGGTCAGTTAAAGTAAATTCAAAAGTTATCAATAAGTGGTCAGACAGGACCAGGTTATGTGGGTGGACTGTGATTTCCTCACACTCAATACCGTATGTCAGTACAAGGTCCAAAGTGTGTTTGCCCGAGTGGGTCGATCCCTGTACTTTTTGAGTAAAGCCAATTGAGTCTAAAATAGCATTAAAGGCTGCATTTAGGCTATCACTTTCAGTATCCACATGAATATTGAAGTCCCCCACTATAATGACCCTATCAGCATTTAATACTAAATCAGATAAAAAATGTGAGATCTGATCCAAGAATTGAGAGTAAGGGCCTGGTTGACGATACAAAACCACAACAAAAATGGTCTTAATGTTTTGCAACTTGGATGAGGAAAATTAAGGGTTACATGTTCAAAAGAACTGTAGCTATCAATTGGTCTGGGACTAATTAGTAAATCAGAACGAAAAATGGTTGCAACTCCCCCTCCTCGCCCATTATTTCTAGGAATGTGAAAATTTAAATGACTGGAAGGAGTTGACTCATTTATACTGACATAATCCTCCTGCTGCAACCAGGTTTCTGTGAGACAAAGGAAATCAATGTGATTATCACAAATCAAGTCATTTACTAACAAAGTCTTTGAGGAGAGAGATCTTATGTTTAATAAACCACATTTAATAGATTTATTTTTCTGTTCAGTCAAAGTTTTATTTGTTTTTGTGAGATTTCCATAATTTGCTTTTGTTGGCTTAACTTTTAATCCATTTAATTTTGGCCGTGGGCAAGACACTGTTTCTATAGGTTAATGGGTGGGTAACAGTACAGAAGCAGCAGAGAGGTGGGTTAAACTACGACTCTGCTTCCTGGTCTGGACCCTGGGTTGTCCGTGTTTTGGAGGACTAATAAATTCGGCCATATTCCAAGAAAGAAGAGCTGCTCCATCCAAAGTGGGATGGATGCCGTCTCTCTGGATCAGATCAGGTTTTCCCCAAAATGTTCTCCAGTTATCAATGTAGCCCACATCGTTTGCAGGACACCACCCAGACAACCATTGATGGAATGGCAGCATTCGGCTAAACATGTTGTCACTGGGCCGATCAGGCAGGGGACCAGAAAAGATTACCGAGTATGACATTGTTTTTGCAAACTTACACACCGAAACAACACTAATTTTAGTGACCTCCGATTGGCGTAACCGGGTGTCATTACCGCCAGCGTGAATAACAATCTTACTGTATTTACGCTTATCTTTAGCCAGCAGTTTCAGGTAGGATTTGATGTCGCCTGTTCTAGCCCCTGGCAAACATTTGACTATGGTCAATGGTGTCTCTAATGCCACGTTTCTGACTATGGAGCTGCCAATTACCAGGGTCGGCTTCTCAGCGGGTGTGTCGCTGAGCGGGGAAAATCTGTTAGAAACGCGGACCGGTTGGTGGTGGCCCGGGGGCTGGGTCCTAGAACTATGCTTCCTACGTACCGTCACCCAGCCGGCCTGAGGTCCCGGCTGCGCGGGCTCTACCGGAGGACAGCTAGGGGGTTCCATCCTTGTTGGTCCCACGTTGGCTAATGGGCTTCGGCTATCAGCTGGTTTTTCAACAGCGCGGAGCTGTGCTTCTAATTCTGATACCTTCGCCTCCAAAGCTACAAAAATATTACATTTATTACAGTTACCATTATCACTAAAGGAGGCAGGGAAGTAACTAAACATCTGACAGAGAGAGCAAGAGAGAAGAGAAGAGTTAGAGACAGGAGAGAGAAGAGTAGCCATAGCCGCAATGAAGCTAAGCTAACTGAGCTAGTGAGACCTTACCACCCCAAGAAAAGCTGTGTGAAACACAAGGAGTTCCCAAAACGTAAAGTACACCACCACAAAAGGTGTGTTTTAGTGTGATTGTGTGTTAAAATAACTTAGAAAGGCCTCAGCACAGAGAAAATATGATCAATTCAAGAGAGTCTGAACACCAAACAGTTTACAGGGAGCGCAACAGTGACAACAGGAAATGACGCAATACGGCTTACCCCCGTCGAATCAGCTCAAGATCAAGATGTCATGTGTCCATGTGACAATCTTTGGCACTGCAGCCTTACCCAAAAAATAGAGTTCTTAACGAGTTAGATCTCGTTGGTTTAAAGTGTTTTAAGCGCTGAATCTGTTGGCTCATTTAGCGTCGCCGCACGCATAAGTTTGAGCTGTATTTGCTGTGTTTAAACTGGTTTTTATCCTGAGCGGATCCCTCTTTCTTTTTCTTTCTTTCTTTCTTTCTTTCTTTCTTTCTTTCTTTCTTTCTTTCTTTCTTTCTTTCTTTCTTTCTTTCTTTCTTTCTTTCTTTCTTTCTTTCTTTCTTTCTTTCTTTCTCTTCCTCGTTTTTCTCTCACTTGCTCTCTGATCACCTGGTGGGCAGAGTCGGGCTCTGTCCGACCTGCGTTAGCTGGTCTAAGCTGAAAGGTTTACTCCATTGTTTCTTGTCTGTTAGTTAAAGCTGAGGCCTTCCACATGGCCAATTCACCCCATGTGCTCCAGAGCTAAGTTTTATGGCCCTTTGTCTTTTTAAACTCCATGTGCTGCACATCATCTTGGCCCAGACCTAAGTTTATGACCCTTTGTCCTACTGGCTATCTGTGACTTCAGCCCCCCTGGAGTGAGGGCCACCTCCCTCCCTGAACAAAGCCTGAGATGTCTGTTGTCCCTGATTTAATCTAATTTTCACATATTATTTTTTTCTAAGATCTGTAGTAATTAGTTGCATGCTTCAGAATAGATGGGAATTATTGATAAAATGTTTTGGCTGTAAGGATGATCTATTTTCTTAATAAATTCCCCTTAGCTTGAAGAGAAGTGGTCTGTGTTTAAATGGTATGTGTACAATTATCGTTCACAACGTGAGAATTTATACCTTCAAGAAGAGACTGGATGTCTGGTCTTCTAAAAACAGAAGTGGTGCCCCTAATATTAATAAATTAAACTTGAACCTCATCAATAATTAATATTAAATTATTAATCATAATTATTAATGGTTATGTAAACTAGACAAAAACTCACTCACTCTGTGTCACAACAATCTGCAGCTGAAAACCTTCAATTCAATTCAGTTTATTTATATAGCGCCAATTCATAACAGATGTCATCTCAAGGCACTTAACAAGAAGTCATTTCAATACATTTATGCAAACATTCCAATCAGTTAAAAAGTTTCCTATTTAAGGAATCCCAGCAGATTGCATCAGTCATTGGCGTGAGGTTGGGCCCCGTTGATGCAGACTTTCCAACTACAGCGATCCTTCAGCAATCCCTCATACTGAGCAAGCATGTAGCGACGGTGGAGAGGAAAAACTCCCCTTTAACAGGAAGAAACCTCCAACAGAACCAGGCTCAGTAGGAGCGGCCATCTGCCACGACCGTCTGGGGGTTTGAGAAGACAGAGCAGAGACACAGAAGGAACAGAAGATCCGATATAAGAGAACTTTCTATGTTACAGAAAGTAAAAAGTTAATAACAGGACACTGTGGATGTTCAGTTACTGGGAGCATCATCCCAGTCGATGCCCCCCGTCCAACAGGGCATTGCAGCCAAGCAGGATACCAGACCAGGTATATCTTCTATGGAGAGAAAAACACTGAGAGAAAACAAAGTTAACAGTCGAAATAACAGAATGTACTGTAATACAACTGGAGAGTAGTAGTAGAAAAGGAAGTAGCAGAGTGAAGAATATTGGTCAGTCCCAATGTCTCATTAGTCTAAGCCTATAGCAGCATAACTACAGAGATAGCTCAGGATGACCTTAGCCACTCTAACTATAAGCTTTATCAAAAAGGAAAGTTTTAAGCCTGGCCTTAAAAGTAAACAGAGTGTCTGCCTCACGGACTAAAGCTGGGAGCTGGTTCCACAGGAGAGGAGCCTGATAACTAAAAGATCTGCCTCCCATTCTACTTTTAGAGATCCTAGGAACTACAAGTAAACCTGCAGTCTGAGAGCGAAGGGCTCTGTTAGGAACATATGGAACAATTAGATCTCTGATGTATGATGGAGCTTGATTATTATGGACCTTGTATGTAAGAAGAAGGATCTTAAATTCTATTCTGGATTTAACAGGGAGCCAATGAAGGGAAGCTAAAACAGGAGAAATGTGATCTCTCTTTTTAATAGAATCTTCTTTAATAAAATCAGGAAGTGATTTTATTGAAATAGAGCGTCAACTTTAATTGCTTTAATAAATTCAGACAATAGCATGTTAGCATATAGAACTTAGAATATTAATGACAAGATGAAATTTAAACCCAGCTTAATTAAATTGAACCAAAATGAGATGGCTAAATGTTAAAAGTGATATGTTTTGGTGAGTGAGAAAAATAAGATCCACCAAAATCAAACCTGTTTGAAATTCTGGTCGGCACTGGTGAGGGAGTCGTACCATATTGAGCCAAATTTACCTGAACCGCTCACACTTACAAGTCACTCACTGGAATGCTACTTAAGTATATAAGTAACCTGGATTACTATAACTAAGTAAGACAAGCAATATAATATATAAATATTGTAATTAAATGTTGATTGCTTGGAATTTGACATGCCGGTAAAAAAAAGACAGGCAGAAATTTGAAAACTGGAATTTATGAATTTCACTTAAAAATAAATATTTTTTTCTCCAAGCATTTCTGATTGCATAATTAATTTAGGGTTCACTCATCTCTCTCACATTAGGCTAAACATAATCAATAGGTTTCTAAACACGAAACAACTGCAGTAAAAGTATGCAGTTAACTGCAATGAAGTTAAAGTTGAAGTTTTTCCTCATAGAATGGCCAGGTTTGCCAAGAAAACATGCTTGTTTTTGTTGAGCGTTCTCTTCCTGGCGGCGAGTGTCTCCTCTCTTCAGGGTTTTACCTATTCTTCTTCCTTGTTGTTCCAAATTCAAAGCCATGACATTTCTCGAACACAGTGTAAGCAGTCAGGGGGCATCCGAACATCGGGTCGTATGGTGTGAAAACACAATTTGTGACCTGTGAATTATTGAACCCTGCAATGTAGTCGAACAGTTTGTGCTGGAACTGAAAATGGCTGAATATATTGCGCTGTGTAAGCCCAGCTTTAGTTTGTTGAAGTGTACATAAATATGAAGAGTCACAGTCCAGGCATCACGAGCTTCTTTGTGCAAGACTGGACCCCACGTATAAACTCAGATCTGATGCATGACGTTTGTGTTTTCTCATAGCAAAATTGGATTTCTAAATTATCTGTAGCCAAGCAGATTTCCTTCAACAACGGTTATTTCCTTCTTGGCTCAGGTTTATAACAAAAAGCCCAATCTGGTAGAAATGGTAAAGAACAGGGGCATGTACAGATGGGTCAGTCCTCGGCGCGGTCATCCCAGGTTCGAATTCTGTCCTCGTGGACCTTTGCCGCATGTCTTCCCACACTTCTCTCCCCACTTCTAAAACTATTCACTGACAAATAAAGGCCACTATGGCCACAAAAGCTTACAAAAACACAAAGGATACATTTTAATGAATTTATTTACCACATACAGTGCCCTGCAAGCATATCTATACTTAACGTTTTTCACATTTTGTCTCTTTACAATCACAAACTTCATTACATTTTATTGGTGTCATTAGGCCAGACCAGTGATTGTGGAGTAGCAGGAAAGAAACATCTTTTTAAAACGTTCTTACAAGAACGAAAATCTGAGTGGTGTGGTACCGATTTGCATATGGCCTGCTCTGCTTGGATATCGATAACAAAAAACAAAAACTAAAAACTAAGTGCCATCAACTGCCTTCAGAAGTTCCTAAATTAGTGAATATAACACATAGAGGAAAAAACTATTTTGTTCTTCGAAGCCTCAATGTCAACAGCAACAGTGTCTTCAGTTGGAGGCTTCTTCAGTTTTGCTGTAACACACAACAGGAGACTACAGGAGATCCTTCTTGCCCACAGCCACAAGAACTCCTTGAAGAAATTTGAATAGTATGATTTGAAACAACAGCTAATTTCCATCTGTGATCAATAAAGTAATTTTGAATTGTATTGAATTTGTTAAGAAAAAAAAGAATAATTTAATTGCGTTTTTGTTTTAAAGTGATTAACTTTTTACTAATGAAAATTTGAAAGGTATAGTAGATATTTGTATCTGGGTACACCTGGAAACATCAAGCTTTGTGCTTGTGGCAAAATGTGAAAAGGTTTAAGGGCTATGAGAACCTGCACAGCATTGTAGTTGGAGGAAGGTCGCATGAAGTTGGAAAGCGGAAACACTCAACCTTCTATTTTCTGGACCCACTTGGACCTGTATGCTGTTTCTGGGGGGCTGGACCCTATTCCAAGCACTCAATGGGAGAGACAGTTTGGCACACCATGGAGAGGTCCAGAGTTAACACAGACAAACAGTATTATGATCGTTAGGCGTTTCTACTTTTGTTTCATTGCTCTTTGGGTTGTTAGTTATTTCCCTATGTCATTTTCCTTTGTGTTAGTTCTGTGTTACTTTATTTCTCTCATTAGGTTTACTGTTCTCTGATTTGAGTTTCGTCCTAGTCTTTATGTTTCCTTCTGTTCTGTTTTTCTCCTCTCCTTCCTGCTAGAACCATTAGTACTTTACTTTGAGTTTCACTTGTACTTCTTTATTCTTAGTTATTTACTTAGATTTCCTCATTCTTAATTACCCCTCTGTATTAGTCCTACCATTTTATTATTATTGATTATTTTTTGTCTTGTCTTCTCTCCTGCTTTGGGCTTATAGCTTTGTTTTTTTTCTCTGTTTCCTTCTTGCCATTCTGCTACCCTGGCCAGCTGCATTCCATCTCCTCTCTCTCTCTCTCTCTCTCTCTCTCTCTCTCTCTCTCTCTCTCTCTCTCTCTCTCTCTCTCTCTCTCTCTCTCTCTCTCTCACCTGCTTTCCACTGAGAAGTCCTCAGGTTTCTCTCCATCACTTCCACTCCTCCCCAGTATATTTAAGCGCTCCGGTTTACCTTGCTCTCCACTGGCTCCTGTGAAATCTCTCTAGGCTCCCTGTGTTAAGTCTTGGTTTCTCCTCAGTCCGGCATCCCTTGTAAGTTGTTTCCGTTTTCTTATTAAATATTATTTTCTTATTGCACAGGTCTCTACGTATGGCTCCTCCTTAAACCTACCAAACATAACAATTAGGCTTACCTAAGGGCATTTTAGGGTCTCCAGTTAATCTAAAATGGATGTTTTGAGACTGTGGGAGGAGGCCAGAGTTCCCCAGAGAAAACATGTGAACTCCACAGAAAAAGGCCGTGCCAGGGGGTTGAACCCAGGACATGTTGTGAAGCAGCAGCGGTAACCAATGCAATTTTCTTTCCCGAGTACCCATTCATTATACGTCAGTGAAGGTAACTAACTGAGCCCACACAGGGCTGTTTATTGTTAAAGCTAATTAGTAGCTTGCTTGTGCTTTTGAATTGATAAGTCAGGTTTGGTTTGTTTGTGTAGGCTAAATGAAAGAGGTTCAGGTGATGCTGGAGGAGATGGAGAAAGGTTTGTTGTTTTTGCTCTACAAGCTCAGGATGGTTCCGAAGCATATCTTTAAAAATTACTAGAGCAATATAGAGAAATTCAGAACTAATAAAGAGCAACACTTGCAATAATACAAGAACAAAACTAAGACACTTCAGATGATGTAATTGAAAAACAATTTAGCTATTTGTTTTCCCATCCCATTGTTTTCCCATTGCTGACAACAACTAAAACTTCGATGTGCTGATTGAGATTAAAGATGGTGCCTGTTGTAGTTTTGCAGGGAAAGCCAGACTAGGTAATTGAAGGGTACAACTTTTACTCACTGTTTTTACTCACTCACTTCACCCTGTCCGGGGTCACAGAGGTGCTGGAGCTAAACCACTAGTCAGTGGTTGTGATGCAGGGTCACGCACACCAAAGGTCAGTAAGATTCCACATCATCAGGTGTCACCAGTTCCCCTTTACAGTGTTGTAAAAAAAGTATTTCTGTCCTTATAGACTCCTGTTCTTTTATTTTTAGAATATAGTTTACAATTAATGACTTCGTTATTAAGGGAGAAGAAGATGCCCAAACCCACCAGGTTATGTTTGAAAAACTAATTGTGCCAATCGTTAAATCATGAAATAACTGCAACTAAACCAATTTCACCAGCCACACCCAGGCATGATTACTACCAGATCTGTAGATTAAACAAATTAAAATAGAACCTGACAACTGAAAAACGTCAGAAAGCAACATATGTCTGGACAGGGTTACAAATGTTACAAATAATGGTGAACCCTTCCAGGGGTGGACAGTCTATCGAGTTTACTCCGAGCCATGAAGATGCAAAGATTCTGGGGACTGAGGGGACCAAAGGAGAACAGTCCAGAACTTAAATCTGAATGAATTGCTGTTGCATTATTTGCAACAGGTCCTTCTTGAAAATCTATCTGCACAAATGTATATTTTATAATCTCACAGTTTTTAATGCAAAAGCAATAAAAAAAAAAAAAAACGAAATCACTAATTATGACACAAATATTGTTTGCTTAGTAAACAAGGTTACTAGATGGGAAAACCTGGAAGAGAAATACCCTGAAAGATGTTCAGCTGGAATTAGGATAAAAGTTGGTTCCACAAAGTGGACTGAACTCCAGACAGTTATTTTTGTAAATAGTTATAAAACTGTAGTTTTCCTTCCACTTTCCACTTACTCCCTGCCTTGTGTTAATATTTGTCATATTCTTGAATTTGGTTGGAACTTTGAGTTTTGTGTCATTTTGTGTTAGTGTCAGATTTTTAGGGAAGACTTTGTGTTCGATTATAGTCTGTTAAAAACTATGGAAGAGGATTAGGGCCACTGAAAAATCGTCTTTCGTACAAAACTCTGCATTCTGTGTTGAGTTTTATTTTTTTAATTCTAGCATTTAAGTACTAAGAGCTAATTTCTTGGAAGATGTTCAGCACATTTACCGTGGTGCACAAGCATACTGAGGACGTTAAGAAAGCAATTGTGGCCTTCAAAATACAAGTCGTATCATTGTATTTCATGCACCTATAGCAAAGTAATGGGATTTACACTTTTACTACAACCACACATAAGTCAGTCAAAGATTGTCAGCGGGCCAGATGTGGCCATAAAAGGTTCAGGTCTGATTTAGCAGGAACCTGAAAGTATTAGGAACTATAAGGCCTGTTTTCCACTGTGCTCCAGGACATTTCTGGGAGGGAAAAGCTGACGAGGTAAATCAGCTGGCCTGGACCTCTCAGCTGTTGTGTCTCCATACAAACTTGGCCGTTCAAGGAATTTGCTAAGACATCAGCATACTGCGATGGTTTCGGCAGTGGAACCGATCAGCGCCAAAAGCCACAGCAGCACAGAATAACACATTGACAATGGAAGAGGCAGGTATCGTTGCTGCGTTTCTGTTTGCTATGTTATTTTACTCTGCTTTGCCAGCAACTTCTCCAATTTCCAAATTCCGGTTGTTTGGCGAAGTTTGCTGATGGCTTTTCCTACTGAGTTGCAACCAATAAGCAAGAGTTAACCACAGCGACTCTACAGGGCCACTTCTGAGTACGTACCCCAAGGCTGGTACTGGGTTAGTTCCTGAAATGGTCCTGAAAGCGGCCCTATTGGACCGGCCCGATGAGATGGAGACATGTGTATAACCTGAAGGTCCTTTATAGGAAGTTCCGATAGAGGAGATGCGTCTATGGAGAACTTTATCCATCTTGACAAAAACATCAGTTCCATCTGAAGAAAGGTAACCCCAGAGTGTTATTCTGCAACCACCATGTTTCAATGTATGGTTTTCCTACATGGATGTGCAGTGTTGTCTTTGTTTTTGAACTTTACATGACATGAAATTCATGCCTTGGTTCCTTGATGTGGTTCCCATTTGTTTTTAAAAACTGTCCTTAGCCGTGATGTACCTGAAATGTTGCAAATAGCAAACTCCTCACTCAGGTTATTTATCACATGCCCTGAAAACCACAGTGATCAAACCACTTTATAGAAGCCTAACCTGGATGCCTCAATAAAAGTATTTACAGGTCCTTATCTAGCCTAACTTTCTGGCAAAGTTGTTGAAAAGGCTCATTTTTGATCTAAAAACCAATTTCTTTATTGTTTTCCAGTTATGGCATTGACCACACCACAGCACTGAGACAGCATTGGTAAAGGTTTTACATTACATACGTTGCAGCAGCGATGGATTAACAACTTCTATCCTGGTTTTACTGGATCAGCATTGCTGTTCAGGTATGAACGATGTTGACACCTTCAGGTCTTCTAAGAGTTCTATAATCTGTGAAGCATTTAGTTTTGATGTTATCTCTAAAGAACTGAGATGTGCAAAAACTGTTGGCTCCTTTAAATTGGAGTTTAAACCTTAAAACAGCTTACCCATAAACGCCAAATATTGCATTATCATTTATTTTAAGGTCTTTATTTGGTCATTTTTACATCAGTTTTTTTTGTATGTGATGCCTTGTTTTTATGTGTTACCTATGTTCCTTAGTTTCTTAGTAATGCACTTTGATTTACCCTGTCTTGTAATGGAGCCATAAAAGTAAAAATGCCCTTCCTTATCTTGGACACATACTGTATTTTTGGACAGTTTGACCCAAAACTTTGGTTTTATCGGACCAGTACAAGCTGGCATCTGCCACGACCGTCTGGGCAGACAGAGCAGAGACACAGAAAGAACAGAGGATCTGAGTACTTTCTATATTAAAGAAAGTAAAAAGTTGATAACAGGACACATGGGATCTTCGGCCACCTAAGACCATCATCCCAGTAGATGCCCCCGTCCAAACAGCATTGTAGCCAAGCAGGATACCAGACCAGGTGTACCTTCTATGGAGAAAAAAACACTAAGAAGAAAACAGAGTTAACAGTCAAAATAACAGCATATAATGCAACGTGAGAGTAGTAGTAGAAAAGAAAGTAGCAGAGTGAAGAAAAGTGGTCAGTCTGTTCTCCAGCAGTCTGAGCCTTTTCAATTCAATTCAGTTTATTTATATAGCGCCAATTCACATCAGATGTCATCTCAAGGCACTTAAGAAGGATCTTAAATTCTATTCATTTTGGATCAACTGAAGGCTTTTAATGGCATTTTGTGGACTTCCTGATAGTAAAGAATTACAGTAGGCAGATTGCGTCAGTCATTAGCGTGAGGTTGGGCGGCGTTGATACAGACTTTCCAACCACAGCAATCCTTCAGCAATCCCTCATACTGAGCAAGAATGTAGCGACGGTGGAGAGGAAAAACTCCCCTTTAACAGGAAGAAACCTCCAACAGAACCAGGCTCAGTAGGAGCGGCCATCTGCCACAACCGTCTGGGGGTTTGAGAAGACAGAGCAGAAACACAGAAGGAACAGAAGATCTGATATAAGAGAACTTTCTATGTTACAGAAAGTGAAAAGTTGATAACAGGACACAGTGGATGTTCAGTTACTGGGAGGATCATCCCAGTCGATCCCCCCGTCCAACAGGGCATTGCAGCCAAGCAGGATACCAGACCAGGTATATCTTCTATGGAGACAAAAACACTGAGAGAAAACAAAGTTAACAGTCGAAAGAACAGAATGTACTGTAATACAACTGGAGAGTAGTAGGAGAAAAGGAAGTAGCAGAGTGAAGAAAATTGGTAAGTCTGTCCTCCAGCAGTCTAAGCCTATAGCAGCATAACTACAGAGATAGCTCAGGATGACCTAAGCCACTCTAACTATAAGCTTTATCAAAAAGGAAAGTTTTAAGCCTGGCCTTAAAAGTAAACAGAGTGTCTGCCTCACGGACTAAAGCTGGGAGCTGGTTCCACAGGAGAGGAGCCTGATAACTAAAAGATCTGCCTCCCATTCTACTTTTAGAAATCCTAGGAACTACAAGTAAACCTGCAGTCTGAGAGCGAAGGGCTCTGTTATGAACATATGGAACAATTAGATCTCTGATGTATGATGGAGGTGATTATTAAGGGCTTTAAATGTAGGGAATGAAGGGAAGCTAAAACAGGAGAAATGTGATCTCTCTTTTTAATATTCATCAGAACTCTTGCTGCCGCATTTTGGATCAACTGAAGGCTTTTAATGGCATTTTGTGGACTTCCTGATAGTAAAGAATTACAGTAGTCCAGCCTTGAGGTAACAAATGCATGGACTAGTTTCTCAGCATCATGGGAGAATGTTTGCGGGTCTCCCATATGTTCTCCAAGCATCAATGACTGCCTTTGCTGTGCTGTGTATATAATCAAAGCTGTGTAATTTTTATGTACTCTTCTCCTGACTGATACCTTTGAACAATGACATTCTTTCTCTCCTTTGTAACCTATTTGCTTTTTCACCTTAACACTACTCTGAGACTGAATCAGAAATTGCTTCAACAAAGCATATGAGGTGTCGTATAGGACATGTTTCCCTCAAACTCACACCAATAAAAGCATGCATACACCACCAGCAGCATTCTCTCACTCAAAATGAATAAAATCAAACATATACAACTGAAATTTCCGACACACATACAAAAAAGGATCCACACACAAGTTCTTAGGGTTCATACATGTACAGTGGCTTGCAAAGGTATTCGGCCCCCTTGAACTTTTCCACATTTTGTCACATTACAGCCACAAACATGAATCAAATTTATTGGAATTCCACATGAAAGACCAATACAAAGTGGTGTACACGTGAGAAGTGGAACGAAAATCATACATGATTCCAAACATTTTTTACAAATAAATAAGTGAAAAGTGGGGTGTGCATCATTATTCAGCCCCCCGAGTCAATACTTTGTAGAACCACCTTTTGCTGCAATTCCAGCTGCCAGTCTTTTAGGGTATGTCTCTACCAGCTTTGCACATCTACAGACTGAAATTCTTGCCCATTCTTCTTTGCAAAACAGCTCCAGCTCAGTCAGATTAGATGGACAGCGTTTGTGAACAGTAGCTTTCAGATCTTGCCACATATTCTCCATTGGATTTAAATCTGGACTTTGACTGGGCCATTCTAACACATGGATATGTTTTGTTTTAAACCATTCCATTGTTACCCTGGCTTTATGTTTAGGGTTATTGTCCTGCTGGAAGGTGAACCTCCGCCCCAGTCTCAAGTCTTTTACAGACTCCAAGAGGTTTTCTTCCAAGATTGCCCTGTATTTGGCTCCATCCATCTTCCCATCAACTCTGACCAGCTTCCCTGTCCCTGCTGAAGAGAAGCACCCCCAGAGCATGATGCTGCCACCACCATATTTGACAGTGGGGATGGTGTGTTCAGAGTGATGTGTAGTGTTAGTTTTCCGCCACACATAGCATTTTGCCCAAAAAGTTCCATTTTGGTCTCATCTGACCAGAGCACCTTCTTCCACATGTTTGCTGTGTCCCCCACATGGCTTGTGGCAAACTGCAAATGGGACTTCTTATGGTTTTCCTTTAACAATGGCTTTCTTCTTGCCACTCTTCCATAAAGGCCAACTTTGTGCAGTGCACCACTAATAGTTGTCCTATGGACAGATTCCCCCACCTGAGCTGTAGATCTCTGCAGCTCGTCCAGAGTCACCATTGGCCTCTTGGCTGCATTTCTGATCAGCGCTCTCCTTGTTCGGCCTGTGAGTTTAGGTGGACGGCCTTGTCTTGGTAGGTTTACAGTTGTGCCATACTCCTTCCATTTCTGAATGATCGCTTGAACAGCGCTCCGTGGGATGTTCAAGGCTTGGGAAATCTTTTTGTAGCCTAAGCCTGCTTTAAATTTCTCAATAACTTTATCCCTGACCTGTCTGGTGTGTTCTTTGGACTTCATGGTGTTGTTGTTCCCAACATTCTCTTAAACAACCTCTGAGGCCGTCACAGGGCAGCTGTATTTGTACTGACATTAGATTACACACAGGTGCACTCTATTTAGTCATTAGCAGTCATCAGACAATGTCTATGGGCAACTGACTGATCTCAGACCAAAGGGGGCTGAATAATTACACACACCCCACTTTTCAGTTATTTATTTGTAAAAATGTTTGGAATCATGTATGATTTTCGTTCTACTTCTCACATGTACACCACTTTGTTTTGGTCTTTCACGTGGAATTCCAATAAAACTGATTCATGTTTGTGGCTGTAATGTGACAAAATGTGGAAAAGTTGAAGGGGGACGAATACTTTTGCAAGCCACTGTATATGTGTGTTGTAATACTAGTTCAAATGAGAGACTAATACTTGTTTATGTGTGAGATTATACTAGTGTGAATGAGAAGGCCAATACTTGTTTATGTATTTATTTATTATATTTACAGATGCCAGGCATCCCTATACATATATTGTTTTATGAAGTTTTTAAGAAGTTTAAATTATGAGGGGAAAACATGATTTTGCTAAAAATTATTCTCATTAACTGCATTGAACAGCAATGAAACCTTTCTTATAATTGCTGACCAGCTTTTTGCAAGTTCTCTTAGGTTTTGTGTTTGTGTTTGGAAGGCCGGTCTTCCCATCACCTTAATCTTTTGCTTCTTCTCGAGATTTAAATCAGAATTTTACCCGGGCCACTCAAACATGTTTATAGTAGCTCCAGTCAGAAGAAAAATGCTGGTTGCTTATTTAAATTTAAGCTGGATCTAATGAGTAATCTGCTTTCAAAACACTCTTTTTCTGTTTTCCGAAGATAATAAAGAGAACAAACATTTCATAAACTTCTGTTTTAAAAAAAAATTGCTGTTCATTGTGGAGTAATCTCATTCAGCTTTGATCAGTCCTTTCCATTTCTAGAGCCAAAGAAACCCATTAAAAGCAGTAAAAGAATTCTTTAATTTGCCACCAAATATCAACCTGTGAAACAAATACCAACTTCCACGTTATTATCGACTCAGTTTCAGGCTAAATGGATTATGAGTAAGGAAATAAAATGGAAAGCTGGTTCAACTGCAAACTGACAGACATGTTTTTTTCTTTCTTGTGGATGTGCCGCTCCTAAGGCCATGCTGCCCTGCACAGAGAGCCATGCAATGACTGCAGCAGGTGTTTAAGGTTTATGTCTTGTGTAGGGTTATCCGATGCTGACACTGGATTGCTGATCTATATGGGAATATTAGTTCACTTCTCTACTTTTTTTATACTGTCTATCTGACGTTTAATGCAGAGATGATGTTGCTGGATGATCTTCAGCCACGTTTGAAACTGAGATCGAATGCCCTTAAAAAGAATACCAGTGGTCCTGGTGTTTAGAAAATCGACAGCGCCGGTCGATCTGTGTGTAATTATGACAAGAAAGGCAGATTATAGACCGCCTCAGTCTTCGGTGACACCCTCTTTGTTCCATGTGTGTTTGTTTTCGGGTCCACTCTCTCCGCCACCTGGAAATCAGTCCCTCTCCCTTTAAGTGGGAGGTGAGCTGTTTGGCGAAAACCTAAGAGCGGCGGATGGAAAGCCGCTCCAAAAAAACAAAACAAAACCATTTACGCACCGGCGGCGGTAGCCACAAGCTCCTCTCTGCGCGTCTACACCGAAACCCCAGCAGAAAACTGCCCCGAGGAGCGGCTGTCCGCCCCTCCGGATGCCCGGCCGGGAGTCTCCAGAGCGCCGCGTTCTTCATGCGGTGAGCGGTTAAAGAGGAGCGGGAGTGGGAGCGGGACGGAAGTTTCTCCTCGGCTCTCTGGCGGAGAGCGCAGCGGGGACTGGTGAGTGATCAGACGGCTGCAGGCTCTCTCACCTGGCTGGAGCTTTTAGAAACTATAGTGCACTGCGAGCTGGGGATGTTTCATCTGCATCAGTGGCTTTAAATCCGCTCCTAGCTCACTTCCTAAAACTTCAACCTGAACTAACTTCTCCATATATCTCCACTCTCGCTCTGCCGTGTTATCTGGAAGTGGGATAGTTGTGTGTACGTCATGGTGGTGATGATGATGATGATGATGATGATGATGTTGTCAGTTCTGTTAGTCGATGCAAATAGGCGCATAAGTGCTTTCTTTTCTGAATGGCTGAAGTTCTCTCCTAAATAATTAGAACTTGTGTAGTGTTTTGCTGTCACTGTGTTTGTTGTCTCAGCATCTAAATGTGAGCTGAGTAGAAAGTGGGAATGACTGGTCAATCTATGCTTACCGCATATATATATATATGAATGCTTTGTGTATGCACAGTATGCATGGGAGCATGGGAGAGCAATAGGTCAGAGGAGTCAGGAGTCTCTTTTAAAAAGTGAGCTGTAGGTATGCTGAAGGAAAAGGTCTGAACTAGGCGAGGTGTGAAATAGCAGACTGCTCTGAGGTCACTTCTGAAGCGATGTCTTGTTCTCAGTGAGCAGGAGAAGGTATGTGAATGCTTGTGGGCATCCTGCCACCCTGGGGGTCTTACTGAATGCTGAAGTTGATTATTTATGGTGGTGGGGGGGTGAGGCTTGGCTGTCTGCACACAAAGCAGTCCATCAGCTGGGAGTCCCTGACCTTTCTTCCTGTCGCTCTTCTTTTCTTTCCTCTGTCATACTTCATGGTCATTACTTCTTTGCCTCTGTTTTCCTTTTCTCGTGACAGCGACAGCGTAGCGACAGCTCACTTTCATCTCAGTCCTGGTTCCTCTCTACCAGCTCCAGAGATCCTATATGTGGCCTGGAAAAGTGCTAAACTTTATTTTAGTCATTTCAAGTATGAAAAAAAAACAATACTTCCAGACATCATTCCCTATCCCATTGAGTCAAAGTTTATTTTATTTACTGTTTGCCATCCATCTATCCATTTTTTGTTCATCCATCCATCCATCCATTCGTCCATCATCAATTTTTTGTTCATCCATCCATCCATCCATCATCCATTTTTTGTTCACCAATCCATCTATCCATTTTTTCTTCATCCATCCATCCATCCATCCATCCATCCAATCAGCCGCTAATTGTATTTATACTCAGAGGAATCAAGTTAAAAGAACAGAATTTGAGGAAATAATGGATTTTTGACATGATAAATATGCAGGAACCCCCCCCCCCCCCACACACACACACACACACGCGGACACTGTTGCAGACATAAAGCGTCCCCCTGTCAACACTGGCACAGACTGAGAGTTATACACTTACACATACACACAGCAGATAATCTCAAGGAGTGGTTTGCCCCCCCTCAACCCCCCCCCCCTCTCATGGAGCTTTGCCTTCCCAGGTGAACGAGTTCATGGAGGAAGGAAAGGTGACTCCTCAGTCTCATTTGGCTCATAAGTCACAGCTCAGTGAGACACTTTCTTCTGTTCAGGTGTTTTTACTTCAAACTGATGCGCCTCATTGTAGTCGCTGCAGTTTTAAGAGTTTCGTTGAACTTCAAAAGCAGATGAAGTAAAGCAGTAAATGTAAAAAAATAAATAAATAAATATATATATATATATATATATATATATATATCACTCTTGCTCTGCAGTAAGAAGTTCCTGGGTCTTTATGCATGAAGTTTGCATGTTCTCCCCATGCATAGGTGGGTTCTCCCCGGGTACCCCAGCTTCCTCCCACAACCCAAACACATGACTTTTGGATTGATTGGTCCAAGTTGCCCTGTGTAACGAGAATAGTTGGTTGTCCTGTGTGTCTCTGTGTTCAGCTGTGATGAACAACAACCTGTCCAGGGTGTACCCTGCCTCTTGCCCAGTGACTGCTAAAGAACTGGACGTCAACACGTGTCTTTATGTTTTATATTGACTAGGAGTATGGCTATATGTCCAATTCCTGAGACCCTACAATTCATGATATTGCATTTACAAGATGAGATTTAAGCAATATATTTCCGAAAACAAAGAATTCCCCCCTTTTTTTTTTAAGAGAACCTATGAATGGGAGAACATGCAGACCATGCAAGAAGACCGCGATGTCAGGTTTCAAACCCGAGACTTTCCTGCTACAAGGCAGCAGTGATACCAACTGCACAACCGTGGAAGCCCCCATAAGACCCTGCTAAGAAATGTACACATGTACTACTTGGACGTCACAGGAATGAGCCGATACAACACTTATACTTGATATCGTGCTATGAAGATGCTCTGTCTACATTGATGAAGATTTACTGTCGAATGCTTGAAGTGGCTGTAACAGGAGGGCTATCTCAGTTAAGCTAATATTTATTTGTTCACTTGGGGAAACTCATAGACCTTGTTTAGAGCATTGAGCCTTCAAACTCAAATGGTCAGGTGATTATTAAATATGTCCACTTTGGCCACTAGATGGCAGTTACTGTTAAACACTGAGCCTTTAAAGTTTTGTACATTTTATGTTTTGCTACTTTGACTAAAAGATCTTGGAGGTCCGGTTAGTAAAATAACCATCCAACTAAAAGATGCCAAAAAGAGTCAATCTTGGAGAGCATACCTCGGTCCTTTTAAAAACCGATACAAATAATAATATAATGTAGCTGTGCTCTAATATCAATATGTAACCCATAACTGTAAATGCACAGGTTTCAAATGTAGAAGATGCAGTACCACACTTATGCTTGTTCACTATTTATAGCACAGTTTTTTATACTTGATGTAGACCTTTGAATTTAATGCATTAGGCTAGTGTGTATGTGGAAGTGAGAATGTGTGTGTTCGTGTGTGTATGTGTGAACTGTCTCCTATACATTGAAAGTCTCCATAAGGGTAGCAGAGCAAACAAAGGTTTTTTTTCCCCCCCTTCTTCTTCTGACCTCCTGTATCCTCTGCACATTGTTCTCTGAATCCTATTGAACCAAAAGTCCACAGAGACTCAACACAATAGAGAATAATAGTGTGTCTATGGATGTGTGTTTTTGTGGTGGTGTGTGTGCGTGAGTGTGTGAGTGTATTCTTCGGTCCATCCTTTAGTGCTGTGTGAGGCCAAGCCAATCACGCAGAACAATGCAGGGTTCAGGGAGGCCTTGTGATCTTTTTAAAAGAAGACCCTCTCGCTGCATTGTCTCTGTCGGAAGCATCGCTAGAACTGCTGATGTCAAAACACTCGACTGGCCGACTTGACCGAACACAGGCTGGCTGTTGACTGTTTTACCAAAATGTCTGCCTCATGGCTGGTGAACTTCAAACTAGAGCTGGATTAATTGATCAAATCTTAATCGTCATCAGTCTGAGGGTGTGCAATATTGCAATTGCTAAGGACTGCTTGTATGTAATATTTGGTAGGATATTATATTATTGGTGGGATATTATATAATATTATATTAAAAGCACTATGCATACAGTATCAATAATATAGTTTGGCAGTTGAATGAACTCAATTTACCCGTAGTGTACTCACCATATTTATTTCTTTTGCAAGATGTTAAAACACAATGTTTAATGCTAAAAAAAAGGAAAATGGCATAAGAATGGGGGTACAGTGGACCGCTGCTTATTCTCGGTAGTGTTTGCGGATTTTTCTGTGGAAATCATTATCAGAAAGTTTGCCTATTCCCTGGATTTTTTTCGTTGCGCATATCTAAACTATTCCAAAGAAAATGCATCTTGGGAGGCTGAAACGCATACCTACAAAGCTACTTGACACACTATTGGCTGGAGTTTGCAAAGCCCGCCAATGCAGGAGTGTCTTTCATTTCCCCTGGCTCTGATTGGCTGTAACCCCAAGAGCGAAAATAATTAAGACTGTAGATATCCGGTTCTGTGGTAGTGCCAATATGGTTTCCATTGTGTGTATTAATAAATATTGAGGTATATTTGGTGCTTGAACTATTAAAATAAGCAATTACAGATGTTTTTAGAGGGGGTCTCAAGTATTCATGGATTTTAGCTATCTGTGGTCGGTTATGGTCCCTAACCCTCTAAATACCTGGGTTGCACTGTAACCATTATAGATATTGGAACTTTCAGCAGTAATACCACAATGAAATACTTTCATGATATTGTGGAGCCTCACTTTACAACTGTCAGTATTAGTTTGTGTTTCAGGTGTATCTTGCAATGTAATGTGGCAATATATGTTTCTGGTCCAAATGAAGCCTGCCATCTAGTTGCTTTTAAACTTATAATTCTGTATAGTTTTGTTGTTAAACTAAATTCATCATTGTGGTCAGGAATCAACCCTAGTATGGCTAGGTTGAAAGCTACAGCCTTTGTATAGGCGCCTAGTACACATCTACACTCGGAGTATGTTTTGACATGTAATGGTAAAAGTGGAAAATGGCCTGTACTTGTGTATAGAGCTTTCTCTAGTCTAGAGGACTCCAAAGCGATTTACACTATGTTAAATTATTCCAAAGGCAGGAAAAGTGTCTTGCCCAAGGACACAACAACTGAGACGGACAGAGTGGGGGTTCAAATCAGCAAGCCATCCCTTACAGGACGAACTCCTACTTCTTAAACTCCCATAGTCCTACAATAAGCATGAAAAATCTACCATTACAAATTTCAGCTATAACAACATTTTTGATGACATATGGCCACTATCCGGCATGCCGCTTAGTACTGTTCTTGGTACCTTTCATATTTTCAGGGGCTGCTGCACCATTACTGAAGTCCAATTATTTGTGATGTCTTAACAAGCTATAGCTTTGAGATAAAACTTTAACTCTTGCTTTGTTGGTTAATGTCTGCGGATGCTCTTCATATGAGGCACCATCCCACAGCCTTGGTGATTGTTTGCACTTTGTGTATTTCTAATCTTTGTGTTATGTTATTGTATCTATCTGTCTTGTCCACTACGACGTGTGCTGCTGCCTTTCTCAGGCAGGTCACCCTTGTGAAAGAGGTTGTGATCTCAATGGGTCATTCATCCGGTGAAATAAAGGTTTAATAATAAAAGAAACTGACCTGATGATATGCTTAAGGCTTGACTTTGCCTGTATTATAGCTTTAACTTCTGGCTTTAAAATCTCTGTTGTTGTTTGGACTTGATTTTGCCAAACTTAGACTGTCCCAGCGTCATCTTTCTGATGGTTTATGCAGGAAGAGCTAGAAGATCTTTCTTCTGAAACTGACTAAGCTGAAAAGAACTTTAGTACATACTTTCAACCATAGTTTAGGAAATGACGGTGCCTCGCTCAAGAGATTCCTATCAGTTTGATAAAACACACTTATAAATCGATGTTAGGGCTTTTTGTTAGATTCTTACCAGGCTTCACAAGTAAAAAAAGTCGTTTTTTCTTCAGTTAACCTCCGTTAAGTGGATGAAGTGAGATTATTCTGGTTAATACTTCACTACGTCCCTGATAAGAGCATGATATTGCAGTCAGTTTTTAATGCTTCACATTGTCTTTTTTGCATTATCTAACAGCCCGTTTTTCTCATTTTGAGCCTTCATGACCCACAATCCTGCAGCCTCTTTTGGTTCTCTGCATCACTAGCACAAAGGTAAATTAAATGCAATTATCCGGAGTGCATAGAGAGGAGCAAAGGTTTGTTGCCTCATCTTTACATCTCTCCTCTTTGTAACATAACTATTTAATGATACTTTCAACCGGTTGCCTCGCGAAAGGCAGAAAAAAAACGAGAAATGTGCGAACTTAGGAGGAAACACACACACACACATACACAGAAAGGTCACGCAGTGGGTTGTGCTCATTGGATGATAAGGTGCAAGTCTTCTGCTTGTAATGGTCCACTTTCAGAGACGCGCTGAGACAAAAAAGCAACAGTGCACGCACTCACAACTCTATGAGCATTCACACCTTCAAGGTAAGAGCTTTCAAGCTTCATACTAAACAATCTTGTTTTTTTTTGTAGTGCAACATGTTTGTCTTCCTTTTCCTTCTTGGCTTTTCATACATTTTTTTTCTGCTGCAGGTGTACAGTTAGAGCATCTTACAAACTGTGTGTAAAGTTAATAATGCACTTTTTATTTTAGTTTTCTCCTGAGTAGAAGGATAAGATTAAACACGCAGTTTAAAATAAACATGCTCATTGTGTAGCACACACGCCATTCATTTACATTCTTCCAGCTGTGCTCTGAATGCACAGTCACTCATCCGTGTAAAGCACATAATAAGTGCGCAAATAATGCAGGAGTAAAGCCTTCACTCCTGGCCACTGCGGGCGATTTATCAACAGCTGTAAATCAGTTGTAAAGAATAAAGAGCGGAAGCGTTCTTGAATGCAGAGCTGCATTTCTCATGCGGCTTTTCAGCACTTACTAATCCCTTAAAAAATGAATAAAAGGTTTTAAACTTTTCTGAACTTTTCCAATTTGCACGCCTGTATTGTCTGTGCGTGTGCCCATCCAGCAGCGCGCCCTGTCAGACTACAAGCTCCTACAGGACCGAGGTGTGTTCCACTAAATGCACAGGCGGCTGAGGGAGAAGCTTTTGTTGGGAAGTACGCGGTGAGTTTCAAGCACCATGACGGCAAGTTTCTTTTGTCTTATTGTTCCCATAACGCACATCGCATAACAGCCCCGCATTGTTTGCCTGACAGGACATGATTGAGCTGGTTAATATACGTGTGTATGTCTGTTTTTCTTTTGTTTTATTAGTTTAAAAAAAAAAAAATATTCTTTTTGCTGCAACCTAGCGGAAATAGGTCTCAAGGCAAAAAAGAAATATATATATATAAAATGTGTAATTAATGAGCAACTTTAGGTTTCTTTCTAAGTGGATAAAGCGGTCAGATGATGCGGCCGTTGGTGAGGCCTTAACAAAAAGCTCTTTTGACATGTTTCAACAGCTTTTACTACTTTCGGTGTTAACCAACAGATTTGCATCACCATCACCGTCCTGCGCCTGAACAGATGTTTTTTTGTCTGCCACATCGGAAGATAAAGGTATAATCGGCTTGTTGCCATCCTTTTTTCCAGCCAATTTGTTTATTTCTGCGCACATCAAGAGAATTCACAAACACTCTATTGATACCCGAGCTCGGGATGCACAAAATAAAAACAGACCAGTTTCCTGGGTCATTTACATGACTTTCCGTTTAGCTCACACAGCGCTGTTTTGTTGTCGTCGGCCTGTAATTTAATTATTTTTTTTTTTTTTACATATTAGTCTATACCTGTTTGTTGTGTGGGTTTGCATAATGTTATTTGCAAGTGTCCAAAGACCGTTTGTTTAATGTCCACTGGCCTACTGCCTGTATTTGCATTTTCTTTCAAAATCTGTGAAATCTAAAGCAACACTAGGCTATTATGTGCCGATACACTGTATTAGTGAGTTATCTAGTATCTGGGCACTGTATGAAACAGAATAGCTTTCCAATACACATTTAATGAATGTTTATTCAGCACTTATGATGAGCATTTATAAAAAATGAAAAGAATGGGATTTTGTTTTGTGTAAAAGTCTTCATCCTTCTTTTCAGCTCTCCTACCCAGCGTCTGAAAATGCTGACTTAATAAATGATGCACCCACTTCGTTGTAAGGTTGTGCAGTCAATCCTCCACAACTGTAGTGGGAAAGCTAAGCATGGGCCTGGTACCAGTATTAAGGTTTACCAAGCTTTTTAAAAAGTAAGTTTCGGAACATTTAACATTTTCTGTCATTCAGTTCCGATGGGGTATCCAGAGAGAGTGCTGAAGTGAGAAGCTGAGTTCTCTCAGACAGAAGAGCAGAGAACTGTAGCCTATGTTGTGTACCTTTTCTTTTATTATTATTATTATTATTATTGCTGTTTCCCCCACTTAAAACAAAGACAGATTTCTGTATTTGTAAATATTTCCAGTAGCCAAAAAAAAAAGAATAAAAAGAAAAGTATGGCTAGTCATGGTGTGGAAGCTAAACAAAACAGCAGCCATCACTATTTTTAAACTGCTGTTGTGAGATTTCTGTTAAGCAGCGGAATCCACGCTGTTATTCCGATGAATTAACTAGCCAACATTAGCTTGGTGTGCTTTTTCTCCCTCTATAAAAAGCAGAACAGCAGACGGGTAGGACATTCTGTTGAAAACTAATGCTAAATTTATCAGCTTCATTAATCTACCACAAGCAAAATATTAAACAAAAAACTTGTATTTAATAAAAAATCCTAAACTTATTGTTACTGTACTATATTATGTTAGCAGCAGTTGGGTGCTTGTGTTTTTAGATGACAGTAAATAGATTGTTACAAGCAATTTTGTTTTAAATAGCTAAATAAAAGTCATGACACTATTGTATTTTTATCAAAGGTTATTATTATTCCGACACAGGAGTCCATGCCTATTTACCAAACCGCGCTGCGTTAAACTTTTTAAAACTTATGAAGTTCTTACGGTTTGCTACCCGCTCCACTTTCCAAACAGTAAACGTTCCTCTTTTGAATCGGCCTTTTTCTGCCACTCTCTCTGTCGTTCCTTACGTAGTCAGATGAGCGTTTTTCCCCGTGTGTGGTGTTTTTTTATCATCAACTGAGGAGGAACACAATTGAAGGAGAAACCACCCAGATAAATGTCTTTATGTGGCATTTCGAGACTATTAGTTTTATCATTTAGAAAAGCAAACACACCCCCAAACTGGAAACAGTTTGGAATTTTTACTTCATGGTGTAAAACAACAAAATACGGTATTATAAAGCTAACTAAGTGTTCCAAACTGTTCATTCAAGATAATTATGTCCTTATTATGGTTTGGAAAAACATTTTTAGGTCTTTTTTTGTGTGTGTGAAAACATCAATAATAGCAAAAAATATTTTAAAAATAGAATATTGTAAAAAAGTAAAAATACTTTTGCCACTCATTTCAAAAAGTGAAAGTTTTTATTGATCTTAAGTAATATTCTAATTTTCTGATGCTGAATTTAGGGGTTTTGATTCTCTGTCAGCCATAATCATCAACGTTACAAGAATTCACTTTTATTTGTGATGAATCTATATTATACTTTAGTTTCACTCTCTGTAATAAGTGCCAAAAACTATTGAACTTATTCACAATATCCCAGTTGTTTAAACTATACTTGCAGTTAGTTTTTGAAACATTTAAAACGTCTTGGTTATGTACTCTATAACTACTGTCTATAATAGAGTGGTTTGGTATTAAATACAATGTCTATCTTTATTCACTTAAAAACTACTTGGCTAGCTTTAAGGCTCAGACAAAATAAGTCTGAAGTACAACAAAACCAATTTGTTAACTTCATTGATTATGTCAGTGTGGTTTAGTTTAGATATCCAAAACTACTTGATAAAATGTGAATGAAAACAGTCTAGTTAGGCTTTGGCACTAACACTGTTTAGGTTTATGGAATAAAAGTTTGCTGTATTTAATCATTACCCACCAAGCTTTTTAGACTGACATTAAGATTTTTGAGTTGTTTTTAAATAATATCGGCCCCAAAATGGAACCTTGGGGTACCCCGAATGTGACTTTTGTTAGCTTCAATAAAACGTTACCAATTAACATGAAGACGTTATTACGGTTGGTAGGGTTATGAAAATATAGGTAAAACATGAAAGGTATTTTTTTTACAAAACAAAAAGCTACTTCGACATTTTTCGAACATATAAAAATGAGCGAATTGACATCTGTTAGATGGAGCCTTTATATATTAGCTGGTGCCTGTTCTGATTCTTCATATATATAAACTGTAACCACCTGCTTTAAATGTGAAAGTTAGGAACATTCTTATGATTCATTGTTATGGTTTTATAAAAGTATTACCTATACGATTTTCTATAATGTTCATTGTCTAGATTTCCTGCTCTTGTTCGGTTTCATTCCTCTTATCGTCCTGTTTTTGGGACTCCTTTGCTCTCCTGGTAGCAGATGTATCTGCTCTGTAGTCAAGTTTGCAGGCTTGTGTGCGAGGCCAGCTTTATTGTCATTAGCGTGTTCAGCTAGCCACTTTGAACATGATGTCCAGCATGTTGGAGCTGGTTAGGATCTATGATGCAAACTTGTTGGTAGCCACCCTTCTTGATGAAACACACACACACACACACACACACACACACACACACACAGCCCAGACCTCCTGTGGCTTGTCAATGTTGAGACGAACAGGCCCTCATCAGAATCACCTGTTGTGCCGCTGCTCAAAGCGGTTCCCATAGTAACGTCTTAGAGCCTTGGCCCCATGGTCTGTAAAGACCCTCGGCAAATATAGACTGGCCCTTCTACCCCTACCACCAACACGACCCTAACAAACTCCTGAAAACACACACACACACACACACACACACACACACACCCACACACACACACACACACACACACACACACACACACACACACACACACCCACACAGCTGTAATGCTGGTGTGGGTGCTCTTAAGAAGCAGCAGTAAATAGAGTGCGGATATAAAGTGTGCCGGGCTAACGGAGGGAGCACATTGTGAGAGTCGGGCCTCCTTTGTCTGAGGTAGCCTGAAGGAGCAGGGGGTGGAGAAGGAGTGGGTGAGTGTGTGGGGGGGGGATGCTTTGTGAAGGAAGAGGAGAAAAAAGTGGCCTTCATCCACATCCTTTCTTCCCTTTCTCTTGTTCTATCTCTTTATTGGGACTGTGTGTTGTCCCCCCCCCCTCCACCCCCTCCACCCCTCCTCCTCTCTGATAAATGCCACAGTAGCCTTTCGCTAGCCTGCCACAATAGACGACCTGTTTCAGAGAACGCAAAGAGGGAGAGAGGCAGAGAAAGAGGGATGAGAGGGAGGAAGGCATGAAAAGAAAAAGATGACTGCTTTTTAACCTGTGCTTCTGAAAAGCAGCAGAATAAAGGGGCTGTGACTAAAGCCAGAGTCCGCTTTGCTCTTCTTTTTTTCTCTCTCCTTCCTCTGTGTCTCTTTGTAAAGGAAGCAGTTGTGTCATCTGCCTATTTATACATCTTATTTAGAGAGCTTTCAAGAAGGACAGTAAACGGGACTCAAACCTACTGTGACCAGGGTTTAAACACTGGAGGCTTGTCGCATTTGTTTGACATATAAAGCTGATCGTTGTCCGCATATCGGAAACATGTTTCCTCCCACAGACGGCAGATCTGAATGATGAAGCAGCCTGCTTTGTTTCAAACTATGAGCATACTTAGAATTCTGAATTAACCTTCAAAATCCTATTTTTGTTTTGTCATTTTTCATCATGCCTTCCCTTTGCCAACACTTAGTAATCTTGTAGTTTAGTCTACTTCAGTCTTCTAGTTGAGGATAGCGCACTGGCAACTATTACTCTTTGACTAAGCAACTCTTATCATGATGGTTATTTATAGCTAATGCGGCATCTTTTGCAGCAGTAAGTATTACACTTATAATAACTACCTGCCTAATTAATGCCTCTAGATAATTGATTTGTAAAGTGAAAGAAACTATAAACCTTTGCTTAATTTTTGAACCTTGAAGCTATTTTTCAATACGTGTCAATTTCGTCAATGAGTGTGCTTTAAGAGAAAGTGGAGATTGTGTTGAGCATTGAACCTGTCAATTTCTCTACATGTAAAAAGCTACAGATCGATCGAATGAGTTAAACACTCTTCTCAACATTTTTAAGAAGTTGTTTTAAAGTGTTTTTCCTTCTGTGAATTCCATGCACCATTTAAAAGTTCTGAGCCAAGGGATTAAAGCTGTCCGATAACTTTTATCAAGGCCTCTGTCCTTTTGTTGTTAGGGCTTTCTCAGAGAAACCACTATAAAAGATTGTGTGTTGACAATTTTTATACTTTATTAATAAATACTTGACTTCTCACAATTTGCCCAAGTAATCTCAGCCAATCTCAGAGCACACATCAGAAAAATTTAGAAAACGGTTCAGAAAAATGTCAAATTTAAAAACGAGTGATGCCAACAAAAATTAAGGAAAAGACTTAAAAGAAATAGCAATTTGTTGAAGAGTCAAGGAAGGAATCATTTCATGTAAATAACTCAAAGGATTGTTAACCATGCACACCAGGATTTCTTCAAAGCCCTTTAGAAAGAAAAGGGGTTTGAGTTGTGCTTTTTGGACTATTCCACTCTGTACACGACCGCTTTCTGTTTGATAGGTAAATGAAACTAGCTTAGGATGGGGTTATGTGTGTATGTCGCTTATCAGTTCTGTAAAAACTCAGCCGTAGCATATAAAGCAGACAGACGGGGAGCTCAACCCTCCGCTGTCACTCAGCCGGACAGGAAAATAGGGAAAAAGAAAGTTGTGCGCTGAGAGAAAGTCAAGGTGAGTAGTCATGGTTTGTGACTCAGATCGTGCCAACACCCACAATCCTGTCAAGAACCAAGTTTAAATTGTTTCTTTTTTTTTCAAAAAGATAAGTACTCTTTTGTAATGGAACGAAAAAGCAACTATTTTCCTGTTTGATAAATGCTGAAGTTATCTGAAGAAAAAACACAGCAAAGCCTGACTCACTCTGTATTTGTATAAAGGAGAAACTGTTGGAATAGATAAAGCCAGTCTGGAGTGAGTCAGCTTCTATTTTCTAGATGTTTAACATAGAGAAGTTATATTGTTGGATACTGACAGACCTTCAGTCTGGGTCAGTGTGCCTGTTCATCTGTTCTGCTATCCAAATTCTATGGAAATGTTGTATTAACAATAACTGCCTGAATGAAAACACCCACTGCAACTGAATACCAAATACGTTAATACATTTTTGTTGTCTTTGTTGGTTAACAGAATGAGCATGTAGTCATATGCAGTGTCAGACCAGAAGTATAGTACTTCACACCACACCAGATTTCATTATGTTACACCGATAAACTGCAATGTATTAAATGGGATTTTTTTTTATTGCTAGACAGATACACAGTAGGCTACAGTGAATGCCCTGCTGAAATACTTAAAATCAGTATTAACATCAGAGGTGGTAAAACTACTCAAATATTCTACTGTTATGAAATATGAGTAAAAGTACAATTACCAGTCTAAAAATGTACTCAAAGTAAAAAGTAGCTTATTTAAAATGTACTCAGAGTAAAAGTTACTTAGTTACTTTTTTGTCTGTGGTAAGACAGTCTCTCCTGAGTAGTGCAAGAAAGACAATAAGACATAAATCTTAAAGTAGTTTGTTTTTTTATTAAAAAATCTTTTAAAAACAACTTTTAAAATGTACAGTGGCGTATTGACTACACATTTATAAATCAAAATGGGTAACACAAACAGTCATAAGTGCTGTGACTTTCCCCAAATGACCCAAAGAAGACCAAACTGACAGGTACCACCACAATGTTTAAGACAAAACTATGCCATTTTCTTTATGAGACTGTGTTATACCTGTTGGATATCAGAACATGGTAAATAAACTTAACACTAGTCAAATAAAAATAGCAGCTGCTTTTTTTTCATTTTTTAAAAATGGCCCTGCCCTTATATACTTCTAGATTACAGTTCCTTTATTTACAGTTCCTTTACTCCATCCTGAGAGTCTTACTATCTGAACCTCCTGTTAATTTTGAGCAGCAGTTGACTTTTAAAGTGAGTAGAGTTCATCCTTGCTCGCTTTGCAGTAAAGTATTTTCTGTACTGGAAAATTAACTTCTAACATCTTAATAGGTCTAAAGGATGAATATTTAAATTCTTTAATTCTACATGCTCTAAATCACTCTAAAAATCCCAACAAATTGCCTACCATTAGTACATACATGCATGTTGAAAAACAATAAAACCGGATAACTTAGTTTATTTCAAAAACCTCCCCAGATGTGCCTCACGCCTTGGACAGTATGCGAAAAGTGAACAGGTCCGTGAAAAAGAGAACGTTTACTCGCATCATTCCCTGATGTCTTTGATTAACTTTATCAGAGCCTTTTATTAAACTATGACTTGACAGTGACAGTAGTTTAGTTTAACTTACCTCTACATGTTTGCATAGGATTGATGTGGAATTTAAAAAAGCTGCTACCCAGGTCTCTTTGGGCAAACACACAATAATGCTGTTTCCTTTCTTGAACTGAAGCTGAAGTGGTCACTTGAATACGTCCAGGGGTTAACATCGTTTTCTTTGAGTTTAACTTCATTCGATGGGGTCTCTTTGTTCACTGGATCCATACCAATGTCAGGTGCTTGTATCTTTATCCTTATTACTGCCAGTTCTCCTATCCATCATGCAATGCAGTATTTTAAATGGTGAAATATTTTTTTAGCATATCTTAGAAATTTTGTTTTTACTCTGTATCGGATATAGTTGAAAATGTAGCAAAGTGCAACACCTAAAAAAACAACAACCCATAAGTAAAAGTAAAATTACAGACTTTAAAAAGTATAACTACACCAAAAAATCTACTCAATTACATTAACGCAAGCAAATGTAATTCGTTATTTTCCACCTCTGGCTACAATGCTACTTGATACGCTGTTGGCTGGTGTTTGCAAAGCAGCCAATCCAGGAGCGACATTTATTTTCTTTGCCAATGATTGGCTGTACCCTCAACAATGGAAATATGGAAGACTGTAGATATTAGCCTCTGGTCGTGGTGAGACGGTTTCTGCTGTGCATACTAATGCATATTAAAGTATATTTGTTGTGTGAAGCACTAAAATAGGCAGTTAAAAGTATTTTTAGATGGGTCATCAGTATTCGTGGACTTTAACTTTTTCGCCGGGGGCAATGGTCCCTAACCCCCATGAATATCGGGGATCCATTGTAGTGCATAATTATGAAGTAGAAGGAAAATGATGCATAGTTTCCTTGATATTTATTTTCTATTTTTAAACAATAAAAATCAGAAAAGCGTGACATGCATTTTTTTCCCCCTACAGCTTCCCCCTTTACTTCAATACAACCAAATTCCAGGATTCCCTTAATTGGTAAATAAAATCCATCTGTATGCCAGTCAATGTCAGTTCAGTAATCTCAGTCTACAGTTGTTCTGCGAAGCTATCAGAAGTTACTTAGACAACATAAGAAAACCAACATTATGAAGACAAAGGAACATGGCAGACAATTTCCCAAACTTTGGATATGTTCCCAGGCGCTGTTCTGTCTATCATCTGAAAAGGGAACGAGTATGGCGCAATAAAATTATAATAATATGGCTGTCCACCTTAACTGACTGTCTGGGCAAGGAGACCATTAGTCAGAGACAAAGCCAAGAGGCTTTGTGGTAACTCTGGATGAACTACCGGAACTATCTGGAGGATCTTAAATGTTTGTCTTACTAAAAGGAATTGTTTGAATGAAATCTTTTCTATTTTATCGGTCTAGAAAGTGGTTTTAGTTTATTCTCAGCAAACTAAATGGGTGCAGGGTTAGGGGTAGGGCTGGGGTTGGATAAAAACAAATTGCTTGACGATTGTGATCCTTCTACGGTATTAAAACCAAAGCTCTAAACAGGGATTGCTGGAAAATGAACATATTACATTTTCCATTAGAGAAGGTATACATTTGCCATCAAAATCTCATTCTAAAGAATTACATAAAGTTGCCATCTACACTCACTGGTCACTTTATTTGGCACACCTGTCCAACTGCTCGTTAACGCGAATTTCTAATCAGCCAAATCACATGGTGGCAACTCAATGCATTTAGGCATGTAGACATGGTCAAGATGATCTACTGCAGTTCAAACCGAGCATCAGAATGGGGAGGAAAGGTCATTTAAGTGACTTTGAACGTGGCATGGTTGTTAGTGCCAGACGGGCTGGTCTGAGTATTTCAGAAACTGCTGATCTACTGGGATTTTCACGCACAACCATCTCTAGGGTTTACAAAGAATGGTCCGAAAAAGGGAAAATATCCAGGTAGCGGCAGTTCTGTAGGCGAAAATGCCGTGTTGATGCCAGATGTCAGAGGAGAATGGCCAGACTGGTTCGAGCTGATTAAAAAGGCAACAGTAACTCAAATAACCACTCGTTACAACCAAGGTATGCAGAAGAGCATCTTTGAATGCACAACACGTCGGACTTTGAGGCAGTTGGGCTACCGCAGCAGAAGACCACACTGGGTGCCACTCCTGTCATCTAAGAACAGGAAACTGAGGCTACAATTCGCACAGGCTCACCAAAATTGGACAATAGAAGATTGGAAAAATGTTGCCTGATCTGATGAGTCTCGATTTCTGCTGCGACATTCAGATGCCAGGGTCAGAATTTGGCATCAACAACATGAAAGCATGGATCCATCCTGCCTTGTATCAATGGTTCAGGCTGCTGGTGGTGGTGTAATGGTGTGGGGGACATTTTCTTGGCACACTTTGGGCCCCTTGGTACCAATTGAGTATCGTTGCAACGCGGACAAAGCTGCAACAACTGCGTGATGCTATCATGTCACTATGGACCAAAATCTCTGAGAAATGTTTCCAGTACCTTGTTGAATCTATGCCACAAAGGATTAAGGCAGTTCTGAAGGCAAAAAGCGGTCCAACCTGGTATTACTAAGGTGTACCTAATGAAGTGGCCAGTGAGTGTATATCAAGTCCATCTTCTAGAATTACGCCTATCTATGTGGCAGCATGTTGAAGTAGCTAAAACTTCAAGCTGTGATTTAAAGCTGTATTTTTTTGATTTGATTAGTTGTTGCATGTTTGGGCAATGATTCCCTCTGGTTTTGGATTCTGTGCAACTGGAAAGGATTTGGCTCTTACTTTCTTTACTTTCAGACAGTTGTTATGATGCGTAACTGTGGCAACAAGGTATTATTTTTAGAGGTAGGAGCAGGTGATTAGCATCTCAGAAGCTTAAATAATACCTGATGATAATAACAATAATTCCCCAAACTATGACCACAAATCCTAGATGAGTTGAATAGGAGGCTTTATGGATGCAGAGCAGGACCAAAGAGCAGAGAGAGAGGAGGAAGTTCAAACCATCTTTTCCATCAATCGTAATGGGGATCATCACAACTCTAATATCTCTCTGCTATCCCGGACGACCCCCCACTTGTTACGTCCCACCCCCAGATGGTGTCTAGGAGGGGGGGGGGGTTAGTAACAACAAAGTTAACCTTGGGTTAAATGACAAGACGATTAGAGTGTTTAGCAAAAAAAAGTACGTTTATTTATGACAGTAAATTACTGTGGCTGGGTCTCCCTGTAAAGCAAAGAAAGTACATCAAAAACAAAACTCCAGCTCAGAAAGTCTGGAGTCCTCACACCTACAGAAATAGGGAGGAAAAAAGAAAAATCACCATCAACAGGG
The DNA here is from genome assembly GCA_963556495.2 of Valencia hispanica. NCBI lineage: Eukaryota > Metazoa > Chordata > Actinopteri > Cyprinodontiformes > Valenciidae > Valencia > Valencia hispanica. Next base: position 49,165,881 of record OY747708.1, read on the forward strand.
CAGGCAAACATAAAACTGACTCAAACCAAACTCCTTTTTCTTAAAAGAAAGAGCAGCCAAAAAGAAGCCACCTGTAACAAAGGAGAACAAGCAAATAGCCACAAAAGAACACCCTCCTTCACCAAGGAGTAACCAACAACAACAAACAAACACCCTCCTTTATCAAGGAGTAACAGGCCTCCAAATGTCACACTCCCACACAAAGGAGTGTGACAAGCACCTTCCTGTTAAAATAAAAGAAGAAATACCCTTCACTATAGCTCAGTGTTTCTCAAACTATGGGGCGAGCCCCACTAGTGCGGCGCAGAGGTATTGCAGGTGGGGCGTGACATCAATGGGATTTAAATAGTTTCTCCCCCCCTAGATTCTGTCGTTGTAAATGTTTCACTGCACTGTAAATTAAATCAACCAGCTCCCCCCTCTCACGCAATTAAACACACTCAAATAAATTAGCAATTATGATCATCATTGTAAACAGAACCGGGACCTGGAACATCGGGCTGGGAGTTTGACGTTGGAATATATCGCAGCAGAACAAAACAAGCTGAAGTAGCCGCATTATCAGAGATTCTTTTGAAAGCTTTGTAATTTTAATAAAACTACAACTTTTATTTTCTCCAACTGTGAGCTGAAGTTCTACATGTAGCTACTACTGACAGCATATATTATATAAAAAATAAAACACATGCAGTGCTGCATGTAACACTGGCTTTCTAACCATACACACATAAAGAGATTTAAAGAGGAGTGGCGAAGGCAAATGAGATTGATTAGCTGTGCTTGCCAACAACTGATTGTGTCATCCAGGATGCGTTACTGTGGATGTCTCTGCTGCCCAGAAATTGAGTTGTCAGTATGCCATGACAGTCATGAAAGTGTAATACAGAAACAGTTTTCAGTCAGAGACTTCTTCAGAGTCATTGCAAGACGGACTGCTACCAGAGGTCCTTCTTGACCACAGCATCACCATCCACAACGACTCTTTAAATATAGTTGGATGAGTAATAACAACATTTAATTTCCTATTAGGATAAATAAAGGATGTTCGTATTGAATTTGCTAGAGGACCAAGTATGTATCATTCTGGATCTGTGGTGGGGGCCACAAAAAATTCATCAAAGGGCAGTGAATGGCCACTAGGCCGCATTTTGAAAACCCTGACTTAGAGCCATTGTTGACTGTTCTTAATGTTCCAGTTCCTTGCAAACCACATTGTATACAGTAGAGTAGTAGTAGTATTAATACCTATCGTTGGTCTGCCACTTGATACGTCACTGTTTTTGTCAGCGAGTGAACTTGATTGTTCTTTTGCACATGACTGTATAGTTCTGCTCATTCCTTCAGCAGCTATGAAGGATTTTGCCCTTGACACTTCTTTTAAAAGTTTTGCAGCATTCTATAACTGGCGGCATTAGTTGGGCACTATTTTCCTGTTGTTTAGGTAGGAGCATCTTGGTGAGTACACTGGCACATGATGAAGAGTCCTTTTTGAACATCCGAACTCCAAACCAAATGAAGTTGTGTAAATGTCTTTTGTCCCAGAGATTTCGTGAAGTAACCTCTTTGCTGAAACTGATTCCCTGCCTGCTGCATCTGTGTTTAGGAGGTGGACAGGATTTGGGAGACGGAGACGTGCCGAGATGAGGTGTGGGTGCGTGTGGGTGCGCGTGTGTGTGGGTGGGTGTGCGTGTGGGTGTGGGTGTGTGTGTGTGCGTGTGTGTGTGTGTGCGTGCTGTGGGCGGGCCTCTTGAACTCCAAGGGGAGAAGGGGAGTAAAATGCAGTCTTTGTGATGTCTCTATCAGTCAATCGCAGCGCTGGAGTTCCCAACACTGCTGTTTGTGTGATGAACTGAGCAGTATCTATAGAACAACAGGATCTTATCAGGGCTTGTAGCTCTCTCTGTGTGTGCACAAACATTCAGTGCGATTAAAGAAAAATCACCCAAAAAAATGGGAGAAAACCACATGTGCACTGTTGATGAGCTTATTCTTTGGACTGTGCTCTACGGTTCAGTACCCTTGACATGAAAAGGCCAAGAGAACAGAGGAAGAGAGGGGGAAGAAAGAAGAAGAGAGCGAGGCTATTGTGTCTCCGGTCCTGAGAGCTCATTCTCTAATGAGACTCTGTCAGCATCGCAAGGAAGCTTTGTTGAAGAGCTGAGCGCGTGTGTTGCTGTGAGTGGTTGTGTGTTCTACAGATTTGGTATACAGAAAGAAAAAGAATGATCCCTCACACAAAAGATGCATTCACATTTCTATTTCATCTTCAGAAGGACTTAAAAAGTTTTCAAGGGCTTTGGAATTTTTAAAAAATCCGTTTTTAATTTTTTCTTCAATTAGTTGGGTAAGGGCACATAATGTTGTCTAAACTGATTAAGGGAGTAATTCAAATTCAAATAAGAAACCTGTTCTAAAGTTCAGTTTAGTACAGAATAATTGGGAAGAGACTTAAACTGCATTCCACATCTAGAACTAGAAAAGGACTCGGAGAACACAGAATTCTGTCAAGGCAGCATAGTCCACCCCACCCCAGACGGTGATCCCCCCCCTAAAATCTAATCATTTGTTCCTGGTCCCACTGCGGACATTTCCTGAAAACTTTATCAATATCCGTCAATAACTTTTTGAGTTGTGCTGCTAACTAACAGACCAACAAACCCTGGTGAAAACATGACCTCCATGGCGGTGGTGACAAACCCTGATTAAAAACAACACCAAACTTCGGTGCAAAAAAGATTCTATACCCAAAACTGGAACACCAGTTAGAAGCCAGTTTACTGACTGGCCCTGGTAAAATTCTCGACATTCTGCATGTTTGTTTGTAATATAGCTACGACTGAATGTAAAAAAGTTACAACTCCAGTCAGAGAGACAAGCAAGACGGTTCTATTCAGGTAAAACATGTGTAGTGTTGATGTGGGCATGGATGAAGTCGGACCACTCGGGTCATCATTTCCAGACGTGGGTTCTGGCTGGGTCACTTCACCCCTTCGCCAAGTTGTACCCCAGTTTCATTCCCATATGTTGCCCTTCCTACCCTTCACTGCAAATCTGTTGATTTATCTTGGTTGTTGGATATTTGTGATGAATTATGGAGAACAAATAATTGAAATACTCAAATCTTGCATATTATTTAATATATTTCCTGAAGACACACCCTGATTAAGCCAGAATACTTTTTTGTGACCTGTTGGTGATTGATCCCTTGTGCAAGATGGAAATAAACATCGGTTGCTAATATTGACCTAGTTTTACTTACAGTGGAAATATGTTAAAAAACTGACAAACCTCGGCTAATAGCGATGTTAATGCCGATAAATTGTGCATTCCTACTTGAAACACAGCTTTAACAACTGAATATTTAACAAATTACAAATATTACTCTTAGCTTTCTGTTGGGAAACAAATTATTCATACTCACTTTGATGACTGTATATTTAAAATATTGGTCTCTAATTTCCTCCTGCTGCATTAAAATGTTGATTTGTGACTCCAGTAAATAATATCTGGCACCAGGAGGTTGCTCATATTTGTCTTGGTTTTGTTTTGTTAAAGATTGACTTGCCAAAAGAGTAATTGGAACCAAAATATTCATCTATATATTTAACTCAAAAGAAAAAGAAATCAGATAAATGAATATAGTTGGGTATTAAATGGGTATGAAAGGGAAAATGGAAGGCGGTAAATTAACTCTGGTTGGTTTTAAGGGGGGGGGTACAACTTGGTGAAGGAGGTGATAGAGCCAGAGTAAGGAAATCTTCCTTTTTGCTTTTTTTCTGGTTAAAAAAGGCAACAATTAAAATGTGTCATTTCTTGGTAAAATTATATTTTAATGCTGAAACACAGCAAGGGGTATTAAAATATTTTCTTACTCTTGCAAAAATGAAGAATTTCCAAAAAAGGACACAACTATTTCCAAATGTATCTTCCAGTCATTTCTTTACTTCTCCATGTAGCTTTATTCTTTTCCCCTGTACTCTCGACTTTCTATGTTTTGTTTATTTTCCCCAACACTGAATCAACAATACCTTTCAGATATTATTCTGGCTTCACTTTCCTGGTTAGTGGTCATGTGTCCAGGGAATCATTTTAACGGAGGATAAAGCCGACTTTGTTAGAAAGCGTCCTCCTCCGATGAATGCCTTTATCACATGAAAATCACACCTGTTGGTTGGCTGATCAGTATCGCTCTCTGTCCGTGTTGCAGGACGGGGTTACCTGCAACAGCATGCTAATTATGCAAATACAGAGCCTGTGCGGTGGGATTTGAAGAGGTTCTTTGTAATTTCCCTCTTGAGAGGAGAGACGGGAGGGAGTGGTGGGGCGACTGGCAGAGGGGTGTCTGGGTCAGAGGTAACTGAAAGAGTAGAAAAGACAGGCGTTACAAGAGAGGGAGAGCCACTCACCATGACTTGTGTCAGCAGCACTGTTCCAGGCAGGGAGCGATTCTGGATTCCCGCACATCCACCCGGCCCTACCAGGTCAGTAGAGTGCATGATGAAGGTGGAGGAATGATGGCTGAGTGTGTAAATGTAAGTGCTGGTGTTGAACTTGAAATCGTCAACTTTTTTTTTTTTTTAAGTTACCATTGTTTTTAAACGTTACAAAACTGTGTTAAATCCACTGGCATACTGTACCTCCCAGATTTTGATCCAAAACAGACATGCAGGATCAGATTAGTCGTTGATCGGTTGTTTAAAGCCTTTATGAATTAGATGTGGTTTGTTTAAATGATGTTACACTTTGCTGTAAGCTCTTTCCATGATAAGGCCGAGCCAGGCCCTGTGGGCAGACGGGCTCTAGCTGGTGCAAGCGCGCTGGATTGTTTTATCATCCCTAAGCAAATACTGCTAACTGTGAAACATTTCCCCAAACATTTGTTTATACATTGCTTCACACTTGTCTTGACACGACTGCGCAGCAGCAGGTAGGAAACTTACCGTGGGCACCCTGTCACGAAAAGCTGCTGACAATTGAACAATGTGTGAGAAATGGCGTGCTAATCAGGGATATAGTGTGATGGTGATGTGGAAATCTGGCACAGAGAAAGTTTTTTTTCTTTTCTTTTTTTTCATAGTGTTTCATTTGTGCTTTTATTGGATACATTTTTATGAGGCATTCTTGCATACATTTTTTTTTTAGACATTGCAGCTGTCAGTCACAGTGTTGACAATGCAATTGTCTTTATTTATATATTGCCAAGTAAACCTTCAGATGTTTAACACTTCTTTCATCTGTTGAGAACGCCTCCAGGCACTCACACACCCTGGCTTTTGTACTCTCAGCAATTTTGCCCCAGGCACTCGTTGAAAGGCAACAAGAATGATATAAGCCTAAGAAGCTCCTCTTGTCAGGAGGGGAAAAGAAGCAAAAAAAACAAAACAATGAGATTGAGAAGGAGGAAACAAAAGGAAAGGAATAGAAAAGAAAAGAAAGAGAGAACAACAAAAGGGGTTTGCATTGCCAACCCCCTGGGGACTAAATGTTAGGGTTTGCGTGTTACAACTTGTTGGGTAACTGAAGTTTTTGTGTGAAGTGATTCTTGCTTCGTGGGAAGTGTAACGTTTCAGTGTTGTCAGCGCTCAAAGGAGAGGAGTCGATTTTTATCTGAGAGCAGATGTTTCCCCTGTCCGCTGTCATTCATGCGATAGGACGGCTCATCCCGTAGCCCGGAATTGTAAAAGACTCGTGGTACAGCGCACCAAAACTCAACTTGGAGACTGAGCTATGGACTTGTTGTGAAAGGTCAGTTCGCCTTTAAGGTTTCTCCTTGAAGTACAGTTACTACCTAAAAGTGAAATGTCATCTGTAGAGAACAAAGTAAAGAAACGAAGAGAAACTTCAAACAGAACATTGTTTTGCCAACATGTTAAACTTACATTTAAAGGCAAGAAAATAAGTCCGTTCTTGACATGCAAGTCACTAACTTAGTCTTATGTTGTCTAAATATTCAGCTGTAAGCTTCTGTTAAACCTGCTTGTTTAAAAATCTTCTTGAAATCTTTCAATTTTCAGGATTTCTTGAACTATTGATTTGACCACTCAAAAGCAGCAGACAAAGCTTTTTATTAGCCATATGGCAAACAAATATGACGAAATTTACCTTCCCTAATTTGGAGAACAGCACAAACCTATATAGCCTTTGATGTGATGACAAAGGTTGAACTTTTTTCACTGATTTCAAAAAGCGAAAGTTCCATTGGACAATAGTGATACTTACATATTCAAATCAGTTTATTTAAATAGCGCCAATTCATAACACATGTCATCTCAATGTACTTTACAAGAAAAGTCATTTCAATTCATCTGTACACAAATTCCAATTAATCCTTCAGTTCATTATTCCAATCAGTTTACATGATTTCTATCTAAGGAAACTCAGCAGATTGTATCAAATCACTTTCTTGCAGCATTCAATTCTCCTGGACGAACACACATATCCATCTATCCATCTATCCATCTATCCATCTATCATCTCTCTATAGAGATAGAGATAGATAGATTTTTTTTTCAGTGAGGAACATAAGTATTTGAACACCCTGCGATTTTACAAGTCCTTGCGATTAGAAATTATGGATGGGTCTGAAATTCACATTGTAGGTGCATTTCCACTCTGACAACCTTTTTTTAATTTTTTTTATTCAGAAATTCAGATTGTCTAATTTTTAAAATAATTTATTTGTATTTTATTGCTGCACATAACTATTTGTACGCCTGAGAAAATCAGTGTTAATATTTGGTACAGAAGCCTTTGTTTGCAATTACAGAGGTCTCCTGTAGTTCTTGACCAGGTTTGCACACACTGCAACAGGGATTTTGCCCCCCTCCACACAGATCTTCTCTAGATCTGTCAGATTTCGGGGCTGTTGCTGAGCAACATGGAGTTTCAGCTGCCTCCAAAGATCACTCTAGAACCTTGATATGCTTCTAACAGAGCCACTCCTTGGTTATTCTGGCTGTGTGCTTAGTCATTGTCAGGTTGGAAGACCCAGACACGACCCATCTTCAATGCTCTGACTGAGGGAAGTTGTTGCTCAAAATCTCACAATACATGGCCCCATTCATCCTCTCCTTAATACAGTGCATTCATCATGTCCCCTTCCCAGAAAAACACCCCCAAAGCATGATGTTTCCTCCCCCATGCTTCACAGTAAGGATGGTGGTCTTGGGATGCAACTCATCCTTTTAACTCCAAACACGGCGAATGAAGTTTAGACCATAAAGTTCTATTTTGGTCTCATAGGACCACATGTTTCCTCTGGATCTTCCAGATGGTCATTGACAAACTTCAGACGGGCCTGAACATGTGATGACTTGAGCAGGGGAACCTTCCGTGCAATGCATGATTTTAAACCATGACGGCGTAGTGTTCTACCAACAGTAACCTTTGAACCTGCAGTCCCAGCTCTCTTCATGTCATTGACCAGCTCCTCCCGTGTAGTTCTGGGCTGATTCCTCACCTTTCTTATTAGTGATACCCCACCAGGTGAGATCTTGCATGGAGCCCCAGTCCGATGGAGACTGACAGTCATCTTTAGCCTCTTCCATTTTCTAACAATTGCTCCGACAGTTGATCTATTTTCACCAAGCTGCTTGGTAATTGCCCCGTAGCCCTTTCCAGCCTTGTGGAGGTCTACAATTGTGTCTCTGGTGTATTTTGACAGCTCTTTGGTCTTGCCCATGGTAGTAGTTGGAGTCTGACTGACTGTGGGGTGGACAGGTGGCTTTAACCAGCTCAGACAGGTGCTACTAATTTAGATTAAGTTGAGTAGAGGTGGACTTTTTAAAGGCAGAGTAACAGGTCTTTGAGAGCCAGAATTCTTGCTGATTGCCAGTCGTTAAAATACTTATGTACAGTAATAAAATACAAATAAATTCTTCAAAATTCAGACAATGTGATTTCCTGTCTTTCACAGTGAAAATGCACCTACAATGTGAATGAAAAGTCATTTCAATAAAATCATACAAACATTTCAATTAGTTCAAAGTTTTAGTTAGTTTCCTATTTAAGGAATCCCAGCAGATTGCCTCGAGTCATTGACTTGAGGTTACATCCCGTTGATGCAGACTTCCAACCACAGCAATCCCTCAGCAATCCCTCATACTGAGCAAGCATGTAGCGATGGTGGAGAGGAAAAACTCCCTTTTAACAGGAAGAAACCTCCAACAGAACCAGGCTCAGTAGGAGCGGCCATCTGCCACGACCGTCTGGGGGTTTGAGGAGACAGAGCAGAGACACAGAAGGAACAGAAGATCTGATATAAGAGAACTTTCTATGTTACAGAAGGTAAAAAGTTGATAACAGGACACAGTGGATGTTCAGTTACTGGGAGGATCATCCCAGTCGATGCCCCCCGTCCAACAGGGCATTGCTGCTAAGCAGGATACCAGACCAGGTGTAGCTTCAATGGAGAGAAAAACACTGAGAGAAAACAAAGTTAACAGTTGAAATAAGAGCATATAATGCAACTGGAGAGTAGTAGTAGAAAAGGAAGTAGCAGAGTGAAGAAAATTGGTAAGTCTGTCCTCCAGCAGTCTAAGCCTATAGCAGCATAACTACAGAGATAGCTCAGGATGACCTAAGCCACTCTAACTATAAGCTTTATCAAAAATGAAAGTTTTAAGCCTGGCCTTAAAAGTAAACAGAGTGTCTGCCTCACGGACTAAAGCTGGGAGCTGGTTCCACAGGAGAGGAGCCTAGCGACGGGTATGAGCATAACAGTTAAGCTTTCACCCCTTTTTCATAACTCAAACATTTGATACCGCAGGTAAATTATTTCCCCTTCACAGCAAAAAATAAAAAAAATAAAATCACCTGCTCTGACTAGGCTATTTCCTGTTATAAGCTTACCCTTAGGTACTAATAGAAGTTTTTGGTCACTTTGTTCTACTTTGTATAGCTCAACATCTGCTGTGAGGTCAGGTTCATTGTGATTTCTCAGCAGCATGCGGCGACGGTGCATAAAAGCTGAACAGCCCCGTAGGTGGTCGGAAAACAGGCCTCAATCAGATAACCTCATAAGAAGGCAATGCTATTCAAATAATGCAACACATACACAAGGCCGGGTTCCACATGGATGCAATCCGCTGTGGCTAGACTCAAGAGTGTGTTTAACTAGAACGAGTTTGATGTGCGGGGAAGCAATGACCTTGACTGGTTTGCATTGTTCTCACCAAGACGCCAGCGGCATTGTCCAAGAGAATAAAAGCAAAACCTTTTATGCTCGTGAGAAATACGCGCACCTTGACGCGCATTCCTCTCTGTCAACAGCCCTGTGGGTCGTTGAGATTCTGTGCATACCTCTGGTCTCGGTGACACACATTCACTCTGAGCGTGCTCAGAGGCGTGTGAACACCACCTGTGGCAGCCCCACTGTTCCAGCTCCTTTTGGAACGCAGAGAGGAGACCCAGGAATAACTTGCAGCGTGGGACTGAACTCGGTGTGCCGTAGCCGCTGCCGTCTGCCCCCCCCCCCCGTCCCTCCTCCCTCCTGCCGTCACACAATCAACCCCTTGCCGACAGTGGCCGCTGCAGTGTTGGCTAAACAGTTTCCCACCTCTCCCCTCTTCATCCCCCCTCCATTCCTATTTCTTCAGAAATATCCACACACACACACGCACACCTGAAAATAGCCGTCAAACACGATGAGGCTCATGCAGATTTTTTTGAAAGCTGTTGATTTATTCCAGTTATGAGTGGAACGTGAATTGGTGTGTTTGAAACGCCTTCTTGTTGGCTTTAAATGTCATCTGAATCGCTGGTGTGCGTTTGTTCTACCTCACTAGAGTTTAGACCTCCAATTTCTACGGGCTTGTGGTCTAAGACAAACACACACACCAGTAATTCAGATCATATTTAAAGCCAATAGCGGCCAAGTAGGTGACTTCGAGTGAGGCCGCCCTTCCTACATGTTTACAGCTATGTTTTATGTGCTCTGGAACATTTTAGTGGCACATGTTCAATCAAATTAATGCGGTGTTTCATTTTGTCGGATAAGTTGGAGCTGGGAGTGACATCACACCCGAGTTTAGTGTGTTCTATTTGCAAGTCAGAAAACAGCGGCATGTGCTGTTTGCTTTGCTGCCAAACTGCAATTAGCCAACAAACTGATAACAATATATGTCTCTCTTTTTTATGGGGTCCAACAATAAAGAAAAATGTTCACAAATAGTTGTACGGTGGGTTAATTTAATATTAAACATCAATTGCAAATATATGAAGAGCAGCTGTCGCTATGTTTTATTTGCTTGGCTACCATGTTGGATATGAACTCAGGGCTGCTCGGTGAGCTTCAACTCTCTTAAAGTTGCGACTTCAGGGTGTGTTTTTGTTGTATGTATGGCTGGAACCTCAGAAGATATATATCTCCAGAGTATAAAGTGAACTTACTGTTCAGAGGTCGTGCTAGAAGTATTGGTTGCTGGTCATTTTGACTGATGGGGTCAAAAGAATCCGGTCATAATTTATTTTTACCTGTCGATTAAAAAAATATATATATATAATTATGACATATTCAGTAGTATTTAATCGTCCTTCATTTTGATTAATATTCAATCTAGACAAACTGAACAGAGAATCCGCATCGTGCCATCACACATGAAGAAAGAAAGTTTTAAGCCTGGCCTTAAAAGTAAACAGAGTGTCTGCCTCACGGACTAAATCTGGGAGCTGGTTCCACAGGAGAGGAGCCTGATAACTAAAAGATCTGCCTCCCATTCTACTTTTAGAAATCCTAGGAACCACAAGTAAACCTGCAGTCTGAGAGCGAAGTGCTCTGTTAGGAACATATGGAACAATTAGATATCTGATGGATGATGGAGCTTGATTATTAAGGGCTTTGTATGTAAGAAGAAGGATCTTAAATTCTTTTCTGGATTTAACAGGGAGCCAATGAAGGGAAGCTAAAACAGGAGAAATGTGATCTCTCTTTTTAATATTCGTCAGAACTCTTGCTGGGGTATTTTGGATCAACTGAAGGCTTTTAATGGCATTTGAATTGTTTGATATGGAGAAGTTTTGAACAGGCATTTTTGGTGACATGTTCAACCATATTTGAACAGATTGGGTGGCACCGTGGAGCAGCACAACGGAAACAGCACAACTTCTTCCAACTCTAACACAATATTAGCAAAAGAAGAAGAAAACGCCACGTGGTTGGATGTTGAAATTCACTAATGAAAACATACAGTCACTTCTTTAAATAATACATTTAGTCTATAACACCATATTAGACAAATTGGCACCAAGGCTATATGTATAGCTCCAGCCAGAAGATTACATACAATCTTTATGAAAGTCATCAAATTTTGGCTGTTAATGATGAAGTCAAACTGTGGTTTTCCCAGGGTTGAAAGATTGAGTAAAAGAGTTAAATAATGAAAACTGAAGACCACCTTCACATTATGCAACTTCTCTTTAAATCAAAAAGTAGATAGTGGGAACCTGGGCATAATTAGGTGTTCCATCAGTGATCCCAAACCCACACCAATGCTGGTTCTGCAATGGATAAAACAGGATAAAAAAACAGGATAAAATGAAGCTTCTAGAATAGCCCAACCATTTGAAAATTTAGAAATGAGTGCTTAAATCCCATGCCTGTTCTTAAGGTAGATACCTCTGTGGGAAATCCGCTGGGAAAACACACAAATTAATATTTTTAGTTTGTTCCACCATCATGTTTTTAAATTGTCATTGGAACAATATCACTTCATCAATGGAAGGATTTTAATTCAAAGGTGCGCTCCATGCCAATTATGAGAAACTGTGGTAAAATGGGGCCAGAATTCAAAAAATTCTGGATTCTCAACTGTTTTTTATCAACTCAAGGTTAAAATCCTACCAAAGCTGGACCAAACAATTCTATACATAAAAAATATATCCTTTAAATCAAATGATCAGAATTATATTATTTTAATAAAATTTGAAAGTATATATAAAGGAAACTATTTCAATGCTTTTTTTGGGCTTCAGAAGCACTTTAAAAATGGGACGAGCAAAAAAACCCCAAACAAAATAACAGCAATGTTTAATTAAACGTTGATCAAATGAACTCAATACGGTGAATTGTCCACTTTGGGAGTTGGATCTACCTTTTTAAACTTTTGATCCAGTATAACAGTTATTAGGTTACCGTTGCTTTGCATTTCTACCTGTATTTGGTTATACAGCTTTTAACAGCCACACCAACAAACTGAAACATATTGTTGAGGTTTGGAGCCTTAGACCCTGGCAGACAGGTGCCTTTGTTCAGAAACAGGGTGTGCAGGCTGGGAGAGAAGTGGAGGGAGGGGGGGCTCTGAGTCATTATTATGCTTTCCACAGAACGGTGGCGCTCCACTTTTTTTTTTTTTTTTTTTTGCCGTGTTCCCGAGTTGGTCGGCACATTCCGCTGGCATTGTTATCCGGCCTGTTTCCTGCGGCCGGCCGCTTTTGTCAGCCTCTCCCCCATTGTCCTGGCTTCCTTTGTTCCCTGGCTCCAACAATAGCTTTTTTTTCTGCCTCTTTATATATATGTGCACTTTTTGCCCTTGTGTGTTCTGTTTGTTTTGTTCTGCTGTCTGCTGTGTTTTTCTTTCCTCCGGTTGTAGAGCTTGGAAATGACACACACGCACATAATCCTGAGTTGGTTTTTGTTCAAGTTTGCTGTGACTCAGACCTCTCTCAATCAACCTGTCCTTTTCCCCCCTCTGTTTGCCCGTCTCCTTCCTATTATTCGCAAACTCGGGTAGTCTATCAATATACCTTGCTGTGACTTTAACTTGACCACAACCAGGTCATCTTAACCTGGATTAGGCTTGGTGAGGTTACACCTGTTGTTTCCCATTGTCATTTCGCACCTTTGTAGTTTTGTGCCCAAAATGATACAAATTATGCAAACTAAGTGGAGGTCTCTGACACGTGACTTCGAGAACTGACTATGCAGTAATTCGGACCTGGAATGTTTTGTAGCCGGTTTGAAAACCTCCAATCTTAAAGGTTCATCCAGTCATTGCCTATACCTGCTTATCCTGGTAGGGTAGGCAGGGCTGGTGCTTATTTCCAGCGGTCGTTGGGCGAGAGGCGAGGTACACCCCGGACAGGTCGCCAGTCCATCGCAGCTATTTTAAAGTTATTGTCTCTAATGAGTGAGTGAATATTCTCTTTTAGCAGGATATCAATTTGAGCCTCTTTTTGTTTCGTTAGGGGTCATTATTGCTAATATTTCATGATTGGAACCAAAGCAGATTGGGATCAGGGAGGTTTAAAAAGTCTTCAGTAAGTATAAAAATAAAACTGAATCTCTATTTGAGATGGACACTGAAGTGAAAAAGGAAAAAGTTCTTGATTTGTTCTGTTCTGCTAAGTGTCTGATTCTCAGTCTGCCCAAAATATTGCTAAAATCTTGTCTTGTTAAATTTAATTTCAACCATTGTCAAGCTGGATGTATTGTCCCTTCTGTAATATGCAATGAATGGGTTTGTTTATAGGTACAAAATGTACCTTTTAAAAATTACAATACATGTGAACAAATTTGCAAAGCGGCAAATGTACCCGGTGCCATTACCTTTAACCAGAAGACAGCACAACACCCTCAGCTGGGTGGGGGAAAATATGAAGAGATTTTACAGAAAATCTGTGTTCCAATAACAACCTGGTCACATCTCCAGTGATTTTCACATATATTATCGTCTTATTGCACTGGTGGGTGTCTAGGGTGCTTAGGTTATCCACCGAGCCAGCCAATCAAAATCAAAGCTGGTAACTAACTGAGGATGTGGCTGTAGTTCATGTCAGCCTGAACAACCCACTGGAAGAACTGCAGGATCAAGTTAAACATTTGCAAGCCAAGGCTAGCACCACCTAGGGTGGGACTGAAGAACCAGCTAATCTTTTCATGTTTGGGACCAAACCTCTAATTAGGACTGTGCCCGTAATCTAAGTTTGTCAGTGCATGAAGTTAGACAATTTTGAATGTTTCCCTGGTCTTTATTTGATTTCCATATTGAGTCATACTGAGTATCAACTGCCTGTTCGGAAATTGGCAAATTAGCATGGCAAAGGCTCATAGCTCACCACACCTAGAGGACATTTAGTATTATGTGTTTGTTTGTCCTCCAACAGAATGGTTGAGCCCAGCCCTTCAGCTCTGCACCTCCTCTCCAGTGGGGATGTACGCATGGCAGATATTGGTGTCAAAGTTGAACAGGAGGAATGCAGTGGAGAGGGTGGAGATAAAACCAGTTCGGAGCACCCCAGGACTTTGCATGAATGGTCAGCAAATCAGCCTCTCGATGCGCGCCAGTTGACGCCACCACTGTCACGCTCCCCTTCGGTAAGTATTGTGTTAGGTTTTTTTTTTATCCGATGCTTCTCTACGACTCAGTTTTGCTTATTCCAGTCTAATGTTGGCTGATGTGATGTTCTCCTTGCTCTATGTTCCCTATAGGAGGGCTCTCCAGGAAAGGAGCTGCCTCACAAGCAAAGCCCCACAGGAGTGAAGGAGTCTGGGATTCATGAGCGATCAGATGGTCAATCCAAAATTAAGGAAGGTCTGTAGTCATATCTGAGAGTCACTACCTGTTAAAGGTGGAAATGCTTAGCACCAACTTCAGTACAAGAATATGTACTAATATTGTTTTGGTAAAGTCTTAGTTGTAACTTAAGAGTAAGTGAGGGTAAGTAATTTAACTCAATGCAAAACTAAAACTTTTAACTCTTGGATGCCACTGAGGTTTATGGCCTCCACGCTGATAAATTTCAAGAGTTAATAGAACAAATGACAACAGGCTTATTTCCACTATCGGAACTTCTGGGTAATTTTACCGGACCTTCATGGTATGTGAATGTCTCCACTACACAGGACTAGCCCAAAAGGGCCATTTTCAGGTCCATTTCAGCAACCAACCGAGTACCGGTCTTAGGGTATGTACTCAGAAATGGCCCTGTAGAGTTGCTTAGCTGGAGCTGTGGTTAAGTCATGCTTATTGGTTGTAATTCAGATGGAAATGAGCAGACGTCGCCAGGCAACTGACTTTGTAAAATTGGAAGTTGCTGGCAGTTTATACCAACATTGCAAGCAGAAACGATCTCTTTTTCTCCCCTTCAATCTCTTGTTATTTCTGCTGCTGTGGGCGCCTTTTCATGCTGATAAATGATGATACTCACTGCCGAAACGGTCATGATATGCAGATGTCTTAAAGGGCCAAATTTGAATAAAGACACAACAGCTAAGAGGAACGGGCCAACAGTTTTACTCGGATGAAGATCGGGTAAAATTATCCTGAAGTTCCGATAGTAGAAACACGCCTAATAGGTTCAAAGTGTTAGAGCTAGATGGGAGGAGGATGCCCGGCCTGGAACCTCATCAGATGCAAAGCAAAAAATAAAAACCTTTTTTAATTAAAGTAGCAAATTGTCATTAGCAGCAGTGTTATATACAGTGGACCCCAGGTATTCGTGGGGGTTAGGGATCACAGCCACAGTTTGATGGAAGATAGGAGAGGTAGAGAAACAAAGTTTGTTGATGATGATTCTGGGAACCATGTCATCTGCTGCCGTGGGTCCACAGTAAAAAAAAAAAATCAAGTCCAAAACCATCTTAGCCATCTACCAGGATGTCTACTAGAACATTTCTGATTTCTTTTACCAGCAGGACCGGCCACCTGCCCCCTCTGCCAAAGGTACCAAAGGCTGCTCTTACCACCACGGTGTTACTGTGCTTGATTGGCCAAAAGAATGACCTGACATGAACCCCATGAAACTCTATGGGTTCTTGTCAAGAGAGTGATGAGAGACACCAGAACCAACAATGCAGATGAGCTGAAAGCTGCTATGAAAGCAACCTGGGCCTCCATTACACCTCAGCAGACTGATTGCCTTAATGCCATGCTGCACGGATGCAGTAATTTATGCGAAACTCTTCGAACAACTAATGAATTAATATACTGCGCTACTCTCCACTAGACCCACATTTCTGTATGAAAGATCCATTTTTATTAGTCTGATGTGATATTCAAACTTTCTAAGTAGCAGTATTTTTTGGATTCATCCAGCTTCAAGCTATAATCATCATCCTATATATAAATGAAGGCATAGAGTGCTGAATCACTGTTTGTGCTGGATATCTACAAATTTCACTTTCTGAATTAAATTAATGAAATTAATTTTTTTTAAAGTTTTTAATTTAATTTGAGTTAAGTTTAAGATCCACCTATATGGTTGTTTAGCTCAGCCATGGTGTTCCTGGGCTGTAGAATGAACTTAAGTGGACTGAGGGTACTTTTTGTTGTTCTCTGATTTTGTTCAGCGGTTCACTCTCTGTCCTCAGTTTTTTCACAAGACTGGACTCTTTGGTTGATTTTTTTTCTTTTTCTTTCTCTCTTCTCAAATTCCCTCCCCTCTCTGACCTTGGATTGTTCTCTGTCCAAATATTGATCCACTCAAACACTCCAAATTTCTACCTGATGCACAAACAATCCCGTGGCCTTCGACATTCTGAACGTCTTCTCCAATCAGTGCCATTAGGGCCTGGCAGGAGGGGAGCCGCAGACAGCAGTTAGCAGTACTGTTAGATGTGTTTTATTTGGAAGAGTAGATTTTCTGTGTCATGTAGTGTTGGGCAGAGCAGTTCAGCTGAGTGCCTGTTCGGTTCTGTTAACAGTAATGCCGACCATTGAGAAGCTGCTGAATGCCGACTGGAAGGAGAAACTTTTGGATAAAAGCACTGTGGGCGCAGGACAACTAAAAGGTCAGTTCTGAGACATAAGCAACAACTTTATTGCATGTATAGTATTGTTTATATGCCATTGTATTATTACGTGTTGGTGGTCTTTAGGTTTAACAGAACATCTATGTCATTAATATTATTCACATTAAACCCTGTATTATTGGGTTAAACCAATAATACAGGTGCAGTTTAAGTATGTGCAATATTGTAATTGCAAAGTGTTGAATGGCCACAATAATTCTAATGGCTACACATCGAAACTCTATATGGTAATCATTGATTGGGAGAGTTGGATGGGTTTTTACTCTCTTTTATGACCACTTCTAATATCAATATTTACTGACTGACATACTACAGCTCAAGAAGAGTGGTGAGGATGAGGTTGATGATTGTAGGAGGGGAAAAACGTTGTTTCGAACATGTTGGTAAATTACAACGAATATCGTCATCTCTATATTAAAAAATAATTTAGCATGTTCCTGTTTTTCCAATAGCGCACAGCCCAACGTTTCTTAAGTGTATCATCAGAATGATCAAAATTAGCATCCTCTCACTACAAACATTTCAGGACTCTTTTTGGTAGAATTCAGAAAGAAATTGGTTTATAATCCCTGAAAAAGGGAGTTACAGTTTGTCCACAGATGCAATTATTAAAAAAACAAGCATAATTCTAACCCCAAGTTTACAGCAGCAGCCACAGCCCCACCCAAGTTTTTATTAACAATGCTTCAAATCCTGCTTGGATCTTCATCAGATTAATCATTTATAGACGCTCCACAGCGATAGTAAGTTTCAGATGGCAAACTAGGACGGTTGAACATAGAAGTTGCATTCGTCTGCATAATCTAGTAGTAGGGAGGGAAACCGTCCAGTTTCCTCAATGAGATGTTTTTGCATCAGACATGTTAAAAGTCCAACAAAAAAAGGGGATCCGATTTATACGTAAAGTTTTAATATCTTCACACTGGTCAGCAACCTTTTTTCAGAGCCATTTTTACCGTCGGTCCAGCCAAACAGTTGTTCAGAGCCGCAAAAGCAACATGACTTTGAGCAAGAAATTGCTTGCTTTTAAAATACATGCCATAAGAAACTTGTAAAGATTATTCGATTAAAGAAAAACAATTTTACATTTGATTTAAGGTTTCATACATTTTCTTCAATGGGGCTTTTGATTTTGATACAAAATTATGTTTAAAAAAAAACCAATTCGCAACCTGTTAATAAAAAATGTACTTAAACAATTACTTAAAAGCTTATGCTTAAAAAGGAGTAACACTATTGGTGTCATTCTCTGTGTAAATGTTATGTAAATGTTGCATGAAAGCGGCAAAGAAAGACTGCTAAACCTAGCATTTTTTTATTTTGACAGTTTTATTGAAGTTTTTTAAGCACCTTTGACCAAAGAATAAGGGGCTGAAGAGTGACATGCATCGTCAGAGGCACAGTTTGGAAGCCGCTGTCCTAACCCAAAAAGTCTTAATCATTAATATGACCAAAAACTGCTGTGTTGTGAATTCTGGGGGCAGCTTGTACCCAGTTGTATGTTTTCTTGTTCTTTATATTAATAAATTCTAAAAAGAGAAAGTCAATATTACATAGGATTTAATATATATATATATATATATATATATATATATATATATATATATATATATATATATATATATATATATATATATATATATATATATATATATATATATAATATAGTTTTCTTCCATTTATGTGACTTTGGTTTTGGATTTAGGGTAACTAAACTTTCTGTCTAGTTGAATATTTTAGCAATTGTGTGTTTTTGTTGTGTGAGATTAAAGTTAGATGAGTGTAAGTATTTTTTTATTTCACATACACCTTGTTGCATCTCAGCAAAGGAAACTCCTTTTCTCTGTGGATTGAATATGGGCGTGTGTCAGGTCTATTAGGAATTCAACTTTATGAAGATCCAAGCAGGATTAAAACGTTCAGAATTGCTCTAAACATCAGGTGTGCTGACTTTGACTAATTTCTCTGCCCTGCACCTTGATCTGCCGATGTGCTTAGAAATTCCTTCCTTCATTCAAGCAGCCACAGGTTTCACAGCTCCTTCCTAACGAAATGGACAGTTTTGGGTCTCTGGTATTTCAAGTTTTAACCTGCCAATGCCACTCTTAGGAAGAGTTTTACTATTTGTTTTACTTAGCATCTTATGATAGGAAATGAACATAGTTAGCGTTAGTAACTGTGAACAGCAGTATTTCTTTGTGTAGTCTCTGAGACTGTAGACCCTTACGTTAGCTCAGAGACTTTTAAAAGGGTGCCACCTCACTGTGAAAACATCTGGTGTTCGAGTTTCCACCCAGCCCGTCAACATGAACATCAGTCATTTCCATCACCAGCCAATTTCTCAGTGAATGTCTAAAATATAGTTGCTTCCATGCCGATTGGTGCATTACATAGAGATCCTGTACTACTAAAATCTTGAGAGCAAAAAAAAGAACATTTAGTCGTCGAAAGACATTTTTAAATAAGGTTTTCATATACTGAAGATTGGTTTTGTGTCATTAGACGGCGTCCAGCGGGGATGTGCGCATGTTTAAAAAACAAGAAGACGTGTTTTATTCAAATTCGAAAAATGTTCCCCACAACAACAAACATCAAAGTTTCTCTTTTTTGACAAAAAAACGTAACAATACTTTCCAATAAATATTTAGTTTTAGATGCGATTGATCCTCTAATCCTTTCCAGGCACCCCTGAGTCTCTAGCGGAGAAGGAGCTCCAGTTGTTGATGATGATAAACCAGCTGAGCGGCCTCCGGGAGCAGCTGCTGGGCGCCCACTCGGAACAGAGGAACATGGCCGCCCTGCTGCTGGAGAAGCAGCAGCAGCAGATGGAGTTGGCCCGACAACAACAGGAACAGGTACGTCTTTCATCTCGATCATATGATATTGGACCTTCCCGTGACCAAGGAGATCAGAGGGCCCTTTGTGCTTAATAACACTAAGCAAATCTAACAATTTATAGAAATGATCTGTGATTTCCTAACCTCTTTACCTGCATGTGTCGCTGTAGTTGCTCATAAAGCAGCTAATGAATGTGCCTCGTCTGTTAGATCGCCAAGCAGCAGCAGCAGCTGATCCAGCAGCAGCATAAGATCAACCTGCTTCAGCAGCAGATCCAGGTCAGCCCCTCTCGAGAGCTTTTTCACTTGTCTTCATATATCACTGCGAGCGCTGCTAGCACGAGATGACCGTTACAAATGGGAAGCTCACGCCGCAGGTCAGCACATTAGAGTGCTGGAGAAAATAACCCCAGAACATTTTGTGTAAGGTTCCTTTTGTCCTGCCTTGTCCCAGCAGGTCAACATGCCCTACGTGATGATCCCAGCTTTCCACCCAAACACCCAGCCCCTCCCCGTCACCTCGGATCCCCCGATGACATTGCCGCTGCAGCCGATCCCCTGCAAGCCAAGTGAGTAGGGGACAGTTTTGGCATTTTTTTGTTGTTTAAAAAAAAAAAAATGTTTGAGTCATAGCATCATAGAGAACACCAACCCTGCTTCGTTTAATGTAGGGTTAAAAACGTTAACCAGTCGGGCTTTTAAGCATACGTTCATCTCACCAGAACAAGACAACACAACATTTTTACAATATTTTCGGGAAAGCTACGGTAAGAATCTTTTTTCTTTTCTTGGGAATAAAAGTTTCGTATGAAAACGACATAAACTGTGTTTTAAAGAATTGGTGTAGAATAATCCATTCAAGGTTTGACAAGTTCACGCATTGCTATTTTCATGTTTGTCTCATCTTGAGGTGGTCCTATTGCCAAAAGTACTGAAAGTGTCTCCATTGGGTTTAAATGTAATCAAGTCTAAACTGTGTTTTTAAGAATCTTTTTTTTTTTTCAGAGTAGAACTGCCTTGTCCAGGTCCGAACAGACTAAATACTTTTGATTTTGGACTAGATCAAACTGAGCCTAGACTGAACGAATGCAGTCAAAAATACCCATTACTCCTAGCGCCTATATGAAATTTGGAAGTTGATGCTAGCTTCAGCGACGCTAGCAGTTAACAGTTGGGCCAGTGGGGATGCAAACGTTGTCGGCCAGCCCAATGAGAAGTCTTTGACTCTGTTTACACAGCAGGGCAAAGTGAGATCTGCTCCTTTTTTACCTCAAAATAAAGAGTCTGAAGCTTAAAGCACTCTGATTGACGCCTGAAGCTCATGTTAAAATGCTGACAGTAAAAGGATAATGTTAGACAGATTTCTCTAAGAACATAAATATCATGCTTTAGTGAATGGTCTTAAAATGCCCTAAAAAGTCTAACGTTATTTCATAATCCCAAAAGTCTTACTTATATACATACAGATTTTCAAAACTGATTTAGTACTTTTTGTTTCTTTTTATTGATGCTACAGTGGACCTCAGGTATTTCTGAGGGTTGGGGATCACAACTGCCTGCAAATAACTAAAATCTGCTAAGACTATAGACCCCCTTTAAAAATACTTCATGCTTCCTATTTTAATCATTTAAACACCAAATATACCTTTTTATGCATTAATATCCACTGTGGAAACAGTCTATGTAGTACAGCAGAAGTTAACAATCCAGTCTTCCTTATTTCTGCTCTAGTGAGTACAGCCAATCAGCGTCAAGCACAATAAGTGGCGCTCCTGGATTGGCTGATTTGCAAACGCCAGTAAATAGTGTGCCAAGTAGCATTGCACACAGGTAGTTCAGCTTCCTAAGCTGCATTTTGTTTCGCATATTTTAGATAGGCTCTATCCGCAAATATGTCAATGTTTCGTGAATAATTTGGAGTTATACCGAACCGCAAATAGACAGGGGTCCATTGTAGGCACATTATCCACTACTAGCAAGGTTTGTCTTGCAAACAGGGATCTGAGTAGTAGGTGGTTTCAATTTGTTACAAGTAACCATTATGAAGATTTCTGTTTTATAAATGTAAGAACTGAATAATACGTAACCTGGGGATAACAAAACACATCAAAAAACTGACAGTTATAGTTAACTTGTTTCAGTTACTCAATACATTTAATCTAATTTATGGAACTACTGAATTGAATTTTTCAAGTATATAATTACTATTAATTAGTGAATCTAAAATATACAGCACAAGTCGCGATGTTGAAGGCTTCTTGGGCCCAAATCCACTGCTCAGAGGTTCATATTGCTTCTCGGCTAATGCAAGGTGTTTGCAGCTCTAGAAAGCAGTGTCACAATGAGAATTACTGATTAGTGGAATTTAAGAACAGCCATTAAATATAGAACTGTGTTAGGTGTTGTCAGATGTGTGAAGAAAGTCTGCTGACTTTCATTTTGTCTACGCATGCTTTTCTTTGTTTTTGCACATTTGCATCAGCTACACCCTGACCATCAACAGAACATTGTGCTTTTGGGACTTCCCCTGAAAGTCCAGATGAATTTAAACGAGACTGTTGCAACACTGTCGCAACGCGATCCACTCCTAAATCACTTTTGAATTACTGACTAAAACAAAATAATATTTCGGAAGGGAACTCACTTAAGATTTCTCGGATGTATCCGGAACATCCCAGCCTTTCTCTAACTTAGTTAATCTGCTTTGTTGTAGATAATAAAGTACATTATACTGCTGGCTGCTATGCTCATTATCGTATTTCTTTTTCTGCTACTCATTTGACTGACATGTAAAATGTAAAAGCTCTCACAGGAATCTTTTGTTTTAATTTTTTGCAACGATCCATTTACTTCTGAAAATCCCGCTTGTTTCTCCGGAAAACTAGTTTTTTGGCCTGAACAAAAAAAGAGTAATATGATGGCAGCACCTTACTGTATACACCGATGTCGCAGCACCACCTCTAACCTAACCATGAAGCTGAAGTCCATCAGATGTAGCAAAAACATTAAGCAAACATCTATCTAATTTGCCCATTTGTGCAAAATTCTATAATTATCCCTATTTAAAAAAATGAATCTAACAATCCTCTTCTAATCTTTTAAAAGTCCACTGAGGCCTCTTGAGATTTTTCTTTGAGTTTTGTAGCCAGTTTTAAAATCCATGGAAGTTGTAGCATCATTCCTCTCTGGACAAACACATTTCCAAATGCATGGTTATCATACTGATTTACACATGTATGTGTTAATGTATAACGATTCATCTGTTGTTTCGGAGCTTTTAATGCCACTTGGTACCAGCCAGTTGTAGTCAGTATTTTTCTGTAGCTGTGGCACCTTCAGCGCTGGTATCACCAAAGAAATATTAACGAAAGCAGGTTATGATAAGCATGCAAACCAATGGTGTCTCTATGAAGTCATTGTCAGTGCCTCTGCTCGCCATTTCTATGTCTTTCATTATACTACAAATGAGCGCTGTTCATTATCGACATACTTTAAGTGTGTTGTAATTGATAGAGTTAAGCTGTGATGCCATAGATAATTGAACTGGAATGAGTTGGACTGTAATGAAAGGCTTTAATTGAACTGGAATGTGCATAGTTGCAATTAATTTGCACTTGTTTTGTCCCATTGAAGTGCCTTGGTATAACTTTTGTTGTAAAGTTGCTCAACTGATTTCAATTAAGCTTGTGTCTATAAAGATCATCACTAATGGAAAGGTAAACAGCCTCAATACATGTCGAATGAAATATAGTCTAATTCAGTCATAAATTGAGTCCAAATTAATGCAAAACCTTTCATTCATTCACAGTCATAACATTATGACCGCCCACCTTATCTTGAACACACCTAAAAGCAAGAGGTGGGGTCTTCACAGGTCGGGGGTTGTTCATATAACAGATCATAATTATGTTCAATTAAGTAACCGTTGGGTGAATTTTGTCATTTTTGAGCGATGCCTCGTGTTCCTTCAACCATAAACCATGTTTGCAGTGTGGCACGTCGCATTGTCCGGCATCAGTGATGCCACTGATCCGCTTGGCCAGTGAAAAAGTTTAGGGAGAGGGTGGGTATTTCCAACCCCTTTTGTTGGTTTATTTTTCCCACCTCAGACTAGACCACCAACTGCCATTGCTCCGTGGTCCAGTTTTAATTTAATGCAAAAGTAATCATGGCCCATGAATATTTCCTCATTTTGTAATGCTACAACCAGAGTTGGGTAGTAACTAGTTACATTTACTCAGGTACATTTACTTGAGTAACTTTTTGGATAAAATGTACTTTCAAGACTAGTTTTACTAAACTGTACATTTTAATTTTACTAGTTATTTTGAAGTTTTGCTACTCTTACTTGAGTATAATTTCTGGATGCTCTACCCACTGTGAGTAACTTCCCTGACTGAAAAACAAGCATGTTTTAACAGAAAGTACTTCAGGCACACACCTAGTTTATCAAAGGAGACAACTGTTTCTACACAAGCTTTGGTTTTCTGATGTCATTTCTTTTGCCTGTTGAGCTTGTTGTTGCATTTTAATGTCAAATGGGTATAAAGTAAACACCATAAATTGTCACCTTCAAGTACTTTTTACTATGTTCTGAAATATATATTTATATTACCTACCATAAGTTTGGTATCATATTGAAAAATTAAAACTTCGAAAAGTGTTTCTTCTGCCTAAAATTTGTTCTTTTGTCATGTTCTTTATTTGTATCCATTTTCTTTTTCATTTTAGTTTTGAATATACCATAATCTGTCCTTTTTTTGTTTTTTGTGTGTCTGGTGATGATAAACATATTAGATCAGATGTTACTCAGAAGTAGCCTTTTTACCAAATACAGTTTTACTCTTACTTTTACTTGAGTACAATTTTGGGGTATTCTACCCACCTCTGGTTACAACCACAAACTTCATTAGATTTTATTGCCGTTTTTCCTTGTCAAAGTAGCACATAGTTGTGAAGTGGAAGCAAAATGATCCATTGTGGTATTCATTCATGATGTCCCCCCCCCCCCCCATGAATCACTGTGGTGATAGTGTGAACATTTATAAAAATGTAAATTTTATTTTTGAACATCAATGTTGAAACCGTGCTTTACCTTCCACAGCGGTTGACTATCCCATGCAGCTGCTGCCAAACAGCCATCACACGCCCATCAAGAGAAGCAGTAACTCCTTCCGCCAGGTACAATACCTCCAAGTTGTTTATATTGCCATCCATTTATGAGCAATTTCTTTTAATTGCACCTATTAAGACAGTAGATGGGAAATATTTGCTCTACAGTGGGTGTAGGTACTGGATATGTGTTTATGGTTTAAGGCACGTTTAAAGAAAGTGATTCCTTCAGGTTGAACAAACAATGGGTTTTTCTAGTATCTGTGAGGCTGAAAAGCTTTAGGAGTATGCCACACCCTCTGGTTAAATGTTTAATATGTGTGGTGTAGGTGTGTGTGTGTGTGTGTCTATAGCACAAACTGTTTGCATGGAAGGTTCTTAAGAGGAGATAGACTAACATGGCTTGGATAAACAAAGGGGATGAGAATAATGCAAAGACTAAAGAAATGCTAGCAAGGTGTGACGGATGTGCTCCAACATGTCAGATGTGCTTCTCATACCTGGGATCCTTGCACACCCTCATCCTTTGTCGCTATGCCTGATTTTGTGCCGGAGGCCCCGGCCCTGATGGCTTGCTCTCTCCGTAGGAGGCCAGCCAGCCCTTGAACCTGACCTCAAAGCCAAAGGGGATGGAACTGGGGAAGACATCCAGCCCACAGAGCTTAGAGCTGGGATCACTAGGGCTGCAAGGGGCCTACAGACCCAGAGATCTCCAGAGAGAGGTGTCTCACAGCCCGTCACGTTCCACCCTCAGTGAGTAACCCGGATACAGTGGTCCTCCAAAGGTGACACACCACTGTCGCAATTCCCAGGTTTCTGTGACGTAAAAAACAAAACCAGAAAATGTGTAAACAAACAAACAAACAACTTTTTCCACAAATATCCCAGACAAATAAAATAGAAAACAAAGATTTATGACATAAAAAAACTATAGAAAGTAAAAAAAAGGAGTAGTAATATCTGCATCTGAGATTTCTTTGGGTTGAACTGATGATTCAATAAAACATATCTCACACAATTAGCTTGAAATAAAGGCCAATGTAAAAATATAAATCTTCAGCATTCAGCATGTTTTAAAACACTATATAGTCTTAGCCCTCCGTATGTCAACAGTTAAGTCATTCCATAGTCCGGGAGCTGGTACTGCTAAAGCTCAACCACCTTTTGATTTCAATTTTGTTTTTGGCACCGATGAGAGAAACTGACCACAGTTGTCTTGCTTGGAGTATAAATGTTTAAAAGATCTGATGCATAGATAGCTAGACCATTTATAACCTTATAACCAGCAATAAAATCTTAAAATTTACTTTAAAACGGCCAATGAAGAGAAGACAAGATTGGAGTGATATGATCAGGCTTTTTTGTGCCAGTTAAAAGCCGAGCTGCTGCATTTGGGACTAATTTTGAGCGGTTGAGAGATGAATCGTCTAACCCATCATAGAGTGATTTACGAAAAACCAAACAGAAGTTATAAAAGCGTGAATTACTCTTTCCAAGTACTTCACAGGTAGATATGGCTTTGCTTTGACAGTTTTTAGTTTCCATCTTCATCCTCCTCTGTCAGTTTATGCATTAACTCTCACTTTGCACTGCATTAGTGTAGTTTTTGTTTTCATGTGACCTACGGGATCTTTGCCACTTTCGTTACACGCAGAAACAAATATGGCAGCCGTTTAAACGCTGCACTCCAACGCATTTGTTGTTAAAGGACGGTTTATCTTTTTTGCGGTTCGTCCGTAAAGCTACACTGTCCACCTGAACGTATCAGAACCAGCCACTAGGCAGCAGCTTTGGGGAGTCCGTCACATGAAAGAGAGGCTGTCGTATCCCACGCATCGCACCAGTCAGTTTAAGTATGGTCATTTGAAAAATGATGAATCAATCTATTAATCTGTTGTCAAGGAAACATCAATCTATGAATTTTCCCCGGTCCCCCAGACAGCGCTTGAACAGTGGACACGTGTGGGGAAAAAAGGACGGTTGGTCATCCTACCGTTCTCTCATGTTTTCTGTAATTATGAATGACTGAATCCTCCCAAGAGGGCAGTTTTTGAAAAGCAATAAGTCAGACAGCAGCCAAGGCTAATAATTATGCTTTGGGATTCTTAATGTGTGACTCCTCATAGATTCATGAACATTTAGGAGATGAGGGGGATGTGGTGGAAGGGTAGAAAACGCTTTTTCATAGTGGTCTTACTGTGGCTGGATAATTTTGCTTTTCTTTTTTCAAAATAAGAGTCTGAACAAATGTAGTTTTGATATTGCAATATTTCAGACCACGGAATCTTGTTTTAACCCTACAGAAGATGTTTAACATGTCTTGCTTTCCAATACAAAGTTTACAGGGCAGGTAATTTGTTCGCGATCTTGATATAAGTAAATAAAAATGAAGATGGCTCGCACTGAGCCGATAGAAGAGTAGATTTCTATCAATGTAAAACTCCATTCCAGAAAGTATTGCAGTGGTTCATGGGAACACTTTTGCACTTTTTTAGTTTTAGCTCGTCTCAGACTAGACATTAGCTTTAGCCTCCAGACAAGGCTAGGCAACTTTGGCACACTTTTAACAACAAGGCAATGTGCTTTGGGTGATTAAAATAAAAGCAGCAATACAACAACAGTAAAAGCATAAAACACAACATTAGAGAAACAACATATGACACATTAAAACATAAGACATTCCAGCTATTATTAATCCCTTAAGCAAAGGCAGCCTCTAAACAGAGGGTTTTTAGTTTAATTTAAAGGAACTCAGTGTTTCAGCAGCTTTGCAGTGGTCTGGAAGTTTGTTCCAGATAAAGGGAGCATAGAAACTGAAAGCTGCTTCTCCATGTTTGGTTCTAATTCTAGGGATGATTAGTAGGCTAGAGTTTGAAGACCTGAGTGGTCTGGAATAGTGGCAACAGATCTTTAACATACTTTGGTTCTAAGCAACTTAATGATTTCTAAACTAGTCAAATTATTTTGAAGTCTATTCTCTGAGCTACAGGGAGCCAGTGTAAGTAGCAACTATTCATGACATACTGTAAAAACAGTAAAGGAGTTTCCTTCTCCAATTAAGATGTTTACTGCTCATACCCTCTGAACAGAACTATACTTCAAAAATTCTTGACCACCCCCAAGAACCCTCTGCTTTGTTCTAGTTCTCATCTCTGTTTTTGTAAGAAATGTTTGAAATATGTAAAAATAAAAAGTTTATTTGTATTGTAAAACAGTTAGAAAAACACAATCCAAAATAATATCAAATGCGTAGTTTATTATAATTTGGCTGTTCAAGTTGTTTTTGTAGCAAGTGGTTCAAATTCATTTTTTTCTATCTACTTCTTCTTTACGCTGTTTTTCTTTCCTTCAGCACCACCACTACCTAGCCGTTCATTTGAAAGTGTTTTGTCCGTCTGCTCTCCCTTTGTCATCAGGTTTCCTGGGAGACGGCGACGTGGTAACCCAGGCCATCCATGATGCCCAGCAGCTCCTGAGGAGTCACAGCAGTGGAGGGAGAGAGAGGGAAAGGGACAGGGAGAGAGACTGTTCTGGAAAACTGGTGAGTTGTTGTGTCTACATCATTGGGTCGACACGGCCTCTTTGGTCTTGCTATGCTGAATTTGAATGTTAATACAGTATATAATTCTTAGAGCTTCCAGTCATGCTCGGGTCAGGTAGGTACATATAGGGCAGACTAATATCACTAAGTTACTTTTATAAACATGTTCTACATTAGGGTTTCATTATTTCTGTTTTCTCTCGTCTTTCTCTGACACTCAAACAGCAGAGAGTTCATCCTCTCTAATATCTTACAGGCCCTGATGCTGACCTCCTGTCAGTCTCATCTTGGTTATGGAATAATCTGTGACCATAAAGGCTACTGTCAGTACTACAGTATAGTCTAAAAGTTGTCACCTTCATGGTTAAATGGATCAGTGGCAGCATGCGGTCATCTGAGAGCAAAGGGGTCACAAGGGGATGAACCTCTTCCTGTAATCTCCTGTTCATTTTTTTGCTTCAACATTTGTTTACACATTCACTCGTCTACTATATGGTGATATTTATAAATGCATCACTGTATTATGTAATAAAGTAATATGTGCAACTGAAAGCAATTTCATTTGTCAAAACAAAACAGCTGTAAGGTGTTTTCTAGCCATTATGGCCAAAATTACACCGATGACCTACTACAGTATAGCATAGTCCTTGAAAGCACAACAAATTCTCATGGGTAACAACAAACATTTAGAATAATGAACTGTGAATGTTGGTGTTAGCATTGACCTTTTACAGCCTTCTGCTGGCTGCAGAGGTGGGGAGTAACTAGTTACATTTACTCCGTTAAATTTACTCGAGTAACTTTATGGATTTCTTGTTACTTTTATAGGTAGTTTTACTGCACTATACTTTTACTTTTACTTAAGTATTTATTTGTTAATCTATTTGGATCCCTGTTAGTTTCCACCGGAGTGGTTACTAATCTTCCTGGGGTCCAATTAATAAAATATAAAAATCATGTACAATACCACAATGACATTTTACAAACAAAATTCATACATTTCAGATTACATTTAAAAGCCAGATGTAATCAACTTGTAAATGTCCAACCTTCAGTAAAATACCTAAAACATTCAGGTAGACCCAAAGCTAAAATTAGAGTTTTATTCTTTTTTTAAAGAATACATGCCCTTTAGTTCTCTTATATTTTTAGCTAATTAATTCCATTCCTGAGATGCTCTGTAGACAGCAGATTTTTGCAGGAAGTTTGTTTTAGCACATTTTACCATCAATTTTGTATCACAAGCAAATCTAGTACAATGGCTGTGTATCTGATCAGAGTAAATGAACTCTTTGTAAAATGAATCTGATTCACCTGTTAGAATTTTTTTTTAAATGAATATGAGCAGGTTGTACTACAGCTTGATATTTAATAGAGGCCATGATAAAGTGTGGCGCATTTTAACAACATTAGTAGAATATGGACATCTTAGGACTAAGCCAGCAGCCTTGTTCTGGACAAGCTGCAGCTTTAATAAGTCTGACTCTGGAAAATAGCATCTACATGGGGCACAGAGCAGCGCATGTATACTGCACCCATTAAGTTTATTAATGACAAACAAATATTAGCATTCACAGGCATTCTAGTCCAATAATAATTAACTCTCTAATGGCCATAGACTTGACAGGTATGTAGTTTTTCCCCCCTTTTTTTTTTTTTTTTTTGCCAAAGACGCATCATGAATCCATTGCGCCTATTCCTCCTCTTTCCATGGGCCAGAAAGGCTGTCACACACAGCAGCGGACGCAAAGTCTTCATTTGAATACTGCTTTTTGCGTCTGTTATTATTTGCACACAAAATCTTAGTAGATCACACGCAAATCAGGAACACAAACTGCTTTTGCAGCATACACAATTTTGTGCTCTTCATTTGGAATATTGATAAATCAGGCCCTTAGGGTCAACGGTCCAGAGCAGCGGAGAGTGTGGAAAAGAGGTGAAGAAGCGTGTGCAAGCTGGTTGGAATGGGTGGAGAAAAGTGTCAGGTGGGATAAAAGGGTTTGGTTGAGAGAAAAAGAAGATTTATGGATGTGGTGAAAGAGGACATGAAGTTGGTTGGTGTGAGGCTAGAGGATGCAGAGGATCGAAACTAAGACAGAGACAGATGATTCGCTGTGGCGACCCCTGAAGGGAAAAACCAACAGAGAAGAAGATGTTAAAAAGCAATAAGGTTGGCCCACCACTATTGAAAAGATTGGAACATTTGAACGTAGCCTGTATTTCTTTATTCACGTTTAGCGTCTGTGAAACTGAAGGCTTACAGTAAAAACATATGGAAATTGTTCATTGTTTCCATGTAAACCTATCCTATGTTTTTTTTAATAAGCAAAACTAATAAGACTTGTTTGTTATTGTTTGAATCTGCTCTCACTATATATAGATACTTTTCTTTAGCCCAGTGTTTTTGGCACTTATGATTGTACCCAGCCCCCACCCCCCTTTGGATTAATGAACCTTAAAGCTTTAAATAAAGATTAGATTTTTTACCATCAAAAAAAAAGAAGAAGAAACTGAAAGCTCATCCTGGCCAACAAATAATTTTGAGATTGACAGTTTTACAGCCATTATTGGTGACTTTTTGCAAAAATGACATCAGTGTCACTGTGTAGATAACCAGGAAGTCAGGTTAATATAAAAGCTGGTGCTGATATCAGTAATAACCGCTCATCAAGGCACGACAAATGGCTAGCTAGCTCAACTCCTGGTTTTTTGTTTGAGCTCAGGCCTATCTGTTTTATTGTTGTTGTTGGTTTTTTTTACCTTCTTTTATAGAAGTGCTGTCATTTCAACCTGAAAAAACAAACAAAATTCGGTTTAAGAATCTAGTTTTAAATCATCTGTTGACATACAGTACATGTTATCTGCTCGTTTCTGAACTACACCTAGCTAACTGCATGACTTCTAGCTAATGCCATAAATGTTGTTGCCGTTTTTCAATCTGCACTTACTTGCTTGGCATATGAAAAAAATAGCATGTTCATAAATTCGGTTTTGCTTCCTTCTCATTCCAACACAGTTGCCAATTTCAATACCAGTTTAGCCAGTTTTTCATACAGGAAGAGAAATTCTGTAGCCTACCATGACTGTAACAGCTTAGAGACAACATGCAATCTATAACAGTGGCACATATGTGCCACTGTTATAGATTGCATGCAAGTGCTACAGAAATGTCACAGCAATGGCCCCATGGTAACGTCACTAAAACTCATGATACCTTTGCAGAAGCTCTGTCTGCACTGATGAAGATTCAACCCACCTTGCATTGCTGAATGTTTGCAGTATGTTTGCACAACAGCAGACAGTGGCATCTATTTTCTGAATATTTGAGCTAATACTTATCTGGACACTTGGAGGTACTCATAGTCCTCATAGAGCACAGAAGTGCTTCTCACCTCCTTCATCCTAATTAGCTAACTTTATGTCGAGAGGCACATTGTCGGGACTTTGGGTTAAAAAAAGAGCTCAATTTCTTCATGTTTGGACACGTGTAAAATCCTTTTATAGAAAGTGCGGCAGGATTTCCTTTATCTTGTTAAAGAAAGCAGCACTGTTAACATACAGAAACAAATGGGGTATTAAATAAGACAGCGGACTCCAAATAGCCTCTAACTAATTAAACTCCATGAGGGCATGAGAAAGCAGTCATAAGTCAGTCTCCATCTGACATCTAGGATGTAATTTAGAGGTCAGTCTGGTTTTGGATTACAGGGAGTCATGCTTCTCCACAGCACTAAACTGATGGACAAATATCCCAGCTGTGGTACAGCCACACACAGAGGCACATTGTCACAGTTCAGTGAACAGTGCTAGGGTCATTCTCTGTGGGGATTCTTTAAACTCTTTTGCTTTTTAAGTTCAAGTAAATAGTTATTATTGTTATTGTTAGGGAACCTGTTAGATTTTTTAGGAATTAGTCTTTGTAATAATGGCCTCCTATCCTGGCCTTCATTCTTTGAGGTGACTAAAGCTTTAGCTCTCAGCCTTGTCCTGAGCAACAGCTGTTGCGGCCTCACAATGCCACAAAGGCCTCAGTGTGGCATTGACTGAAGCCACCTGCCCTCCCTCTTTGTCCTCACTAATAGTGTACTTAGCTCTCCTCTTCCTTCTCTCCTCTATTATCCTGCTCCATCTCTCCTCTGCTGCTGCGATCGCACCAAAACTGTTGACTGACCTATTTTGGTATTACACTCCACAGCACTGTGTTGACAGCAGAATAGGTGACAGATAAAACAGCAGTTTTGCAAAGTTTTTACATTTCCATCTCAGCCTCGGCTCCTTCATTTTCCTCTCCTCCGACAATTAACACCAGTCTTCCTCTGTAAATTTGATTCTTCTATCTTTGCATATATTGCACTACAATTTTAACAGCTTCTGATATGGCGAGCATGCAATGTCTCTTACCTTAAATAGCACTTTGTGGCACATGCTTGTCTTGAACTCTGACAACATTGGGTCATTGTTTTACCGCAGTCCAAATTCAAATGTCGATATATCAGTGAGCTTACTGCATGGATGACTTCATTTGTCTTTCTTTTTTTTTTCTTGTCAGCAGGAGTATAAAGGTTCTCCTCGCACAGAAAAAGTAACCCGCTGCGAGCGCAGTGAAGAAAGACACGGCCTGCAGACCACTGAGGACCACCTCAGCAGTGACTCAGAGGGTAGGTGTTCCCAGACGGGCCTGGGTGCTGGGAAATGATGGAAGACATGCTTTAGCATCACTCCACTTGAACATCACGTTGGCATTTAATTATTGAAACAACTAACACCATGTTTAGATTTCAGAACAAAACGTCGGCTTTTCAAGATGTCTTCCCCACTTGGTGAACATTTCAGTGTTGCTTTAACAGCGGATTTTAGAAATCATTTTCTACAATCCACTCCAATAAAATAATATCTACTGGAAGAAGGTCACTCGAAATTACTTTGACTTGATCAGTGATCATCATTTCTTGTTTTTCAATAGAAGTCATTTAGCAGCAGTGGGTATCAGAACAGCACTCAATAGAAATATATACATTTTTAAAACTGACTTTGTATAAAACTAATCACAATTCTTTTCTACCAAGAGAGATAAACTGATTAGCCATGGATAAGTACATGAAGTTGGTATGAAATGTGGCTACAGCGTTGCAAATTGACCCACAGCTGAAAACAGAAGAACAGTGGTTTAAAAAAAGCGCACACACCCCTGCAAAAATTCTAGATGAACCTGAGATGATGATAAGTCATTTCTAAACCTTTTCCGATATTAAGGTCTCATCGTGCATGATTTACTAGAAAACAAAAATAAAATAAAGAAGGTGCAATAACCTGGTTGCATAATTGAATGAATGATGCCTTTTATTAGTCTCACAATGGGGAAATTTAGTTCAACAATTGTTCACATCCTCAGATGGAAACCTTGTTGTTTCTACGATAAAACAATGATTTAATTTCAACATAAAATTTTCTTTGATAGGGGATGCTGATAAGATTCCTATCAGGACCTGACTATATTTCCCCATTCTACTTCCTAAAACTTCTGCAGGTCCATCAGGCTGTGAGGATGTCTCTTGTCATTATCACACTGTAGGTCTTAGCACAGAGATTTCTATTCGATTTAGTTCTGGACTCCATGATGGAGTGTTACTGTTAGTGTTCTTTGGGCCACTGAGTAGTACATTTCCTCCAAAAAACATTACTTTCACATATCTACAAGAAAAAACTTGGATGTTCTCTGTTTCATAAACATTTGTAAATGTGCAAGAAAAAGGGATAATCTTCTATGATTAAAAGCATAAATTTAAATTATAAATGTATAAAATGTATATTTAGAAATTAGCATGAAAAAAAGCTCAAGATGTTTACTGAATTTTTAAAGTCAGAAATTGGTAACAAGAAAATACCAGAAGTCCTAAATTTACGACTCAGAGGTTTTTTTCACCATTATTCATGACAAATTAATAGTTTATCTTGCAAGTTCACAACTTTTCGACCACATTGAATATAGCAAGAAGTTTTTTCTTGTAAGTAGGTGAAATTAATGAATTTATTAAATTTCCTTTTTTTTTTTTAGCAAAACATTTTCTCCTCTGTGACGTTATGTTTTTTTTCTTTGATCTACAGTGGCCCTAATGGTTCATCTAAGGAGTCTGATTAGGTCAACTGAAACTTAATTTAGAAAATCTACTTATAACCCCAGTTCCATCTGGCAGTACTCCCAGATCATGATGCAGCCAACACCATGTTTCACTGTGGGTATGCTGTGTTTCTTTGATTCTCAGTGATGTGTCTGTGCCAAACATACATTTTAGAGTTGTGGCCCAAAACTTCTGGTATGGTAGCTTCAGAACCTTTGTTGTCTGTGATAACAAAAATGATGTGGAAATTGTTTTTTTATGTCTCCCCCCGCATCTGGAAATTGTTTGTATTCCAGTACAATTGAACATGTGGTAAAGGTTCTAAAGGTATTTATCATAGTCTAATTTTTTTAAGTTAAAAAAACCTGGACTTTTAACAGGGATGTGAATACTTTTAAGAACCACCGTATTTGTCCCATGTGGAAAAAATCCCAACCTAAATTGTAGACTTGTTGAACCTTTATTCCAAAAGTAAATTTTAAAAAGAATCAAACAAACACAGCATTATGGCACAGAAATAGTAAGACTAACAAATCAGACAAACAGAAAACACTGATTGACAGTCACTGTTTTGTGACAGTTACATAACTTCCTGTTTCCTGTGTGACAGCAGCATGAGAACTGGCGCTGAATAATTTTATACTATTGAGACACCTTTTATTTGCCATATCAAGCTTTTACTTACATATTCCACTAACTGTGAAACATAGAGTGGATGGTCAGCGGTTTTTGTGATATTTGCTGAGACCTTGAATTTGTTGAAAATCAGGATCTCAAAGTTAATTTGATTAAAACTGAGGTCGAATAAATATTTTTAGAAATTCCAAATTCTAGTTATTTTGGAGGACAAACCCTTATTATTGAGTGTATTGGCTGATAGTGATATTGGAATCTTTTATTAATGCATTTTCATTTACTTTGGAGTTGATAAGTGCTAAGTACAAGGCGTGCATCCTTCTTGGGAATTTTAACATTTAATGGATTTTCTAAATTCATTGTATAATAAATATTTTTATCCACCTATTCATAAACCATCAAGGATTAAAAATTCATCTGCATTTTTAATTGATAATATATTGACTAATTATTCCATCAATACCATAAATTCTGGCCTATTGCGTACTGATATTTCTGATCACCTTTAAGTATTCCAGTTTTTTACAAAAAACTCACAAAATCTTTTTTTCAATATGGAATTTTCTAAATTTACAATTAAAGATTTAAATTCCTTCAATAACTTGTTGGCTAATGAATCATGGGATGAGGTTTTTCAACGTGATGTTAAGTTGGCTTATCTAATATTTATAAATAAATGTAAGTCCTTGTTTGATTAATGTTTTCCTTTTTATATTAACGAAAAATAACTACAAAAGTAGATTTCCAAACCATTTATTCCTTCAGCTTTTAAAACATCCTCTATTATCAAAAATACTCCATCCTTTATCCATCCCATATTCTCTTGGTGTTTTTTTTACATCTGTCAAAAAGCATTTGACAAAGTTAATAAAAAAATAATAATAATTTTAACAAAATTAAAAAACTTTGTAATAGGAAATGATCCTTTAAGCTGATTTCATAGCTACTGTATCGTTCTTAACGACAGCAATATGTTTGCATTAATAATCAAGGTTCTAATAAAGCTAAACTAGCATGTGGGGTTCCCCAGGGTTCCATTTCGGGACTGCTTTTATTTTCAATCTACATAAATGATTTAAAATACGCTTGTAAAAAGGCACTGCCTCTCATGTTTGCTGACGATACTTTTCTGTTATTGTCACCCTCAAACGTATATGATCTAGTAAAAGAAGCAAATTAGGAATTATCTAATCTTTCTGATTGGTTTAAAGTTAATAAATTGTCACTTAATATTCAGAAGACTAACATTATTATTTTCAGTTGAAAAAAAACCCAAACGATATAATATAGAAGATTTAAAAGTATTTATTGAGGGCATTAATATTGTCCGGGTGCCTCAAACAACATTTTTAGGTGTTATTATTGATGAAAAACTAACTTGGAAACAACACACTGAATTTGTCCGTAGAAAAATGACAAAATCAATCAGTACCTTGTGTGAAGTTGGTCATTTTATTAATCGCTCTTGCATGTTGTCATTATATTATAGTTTCATATATCCATACATAATGTATTGCAATATTGTTTGGGGTGCCACATGTCAGTCATATATTTATTAAGACTATTTAAGATTCTATTAATTCAAAGGAAATGTTGGCGTTTCATGAATTTTCCAAATAGACTGTCTTCATCTGCTCCTCCTCCTTCATTCTTTCAAAAAACAGTTTCAAATTTAGTTGATTTCAAATCTTATATGATGATTATATGTTTTTATATTTGTAATGTACTGTATGTGACTTGTTTGTTTCTGCTGCTAAAAAAGCTAATGTTATTGGGGAGGTTGGTTTTATAAGACCTTTGGGTCTTCTTGACCTCTCTTGCACAGTTATTTTTTATTTATTAATTGTAAATGCTTATTATCGATGTTAATGTTTTTGTGCAAATAAACTAAAGTAAAAAAATGAACAAATAATTAGGATACTTATAAATGAAGTTCTGCAGGAACATAGAGATGTCAAGTAAGTTTGTATCAGCCACACAAGGAAGATGAGTATTTCCTATTTAAAAAGCAACAGTTTGCGTGATGTAAAAGATACGGTTATACCAGGACAGCAAAATTGAAATAGAAATAAATAAATACTCTCAGGACTCAGAATACCATCATGGTTCCACAGATGGTATCTTTCGGGGTAAAAAATAAAAATAAAATCACACATTTACTATTGGGTGAGGGTAACACCAGATCCTTTAACTCTTGTTCAGGGTAACATTGTGCTGGGTGAATCCTCAGGCTTACATTTATGCTTGTTGTTGTTGTCTAATGTGTAAAAACCCCTTTACCTTTATTCTAAAAGACAAAGATGTTTAGAAATAGTTTTGTCAGATTGGTGAGGGCTTCATCATAAGGATTTGGGTTGTTAAGAATCACTTTGAATGGATAGATATACAATTGAAATAAATATTTTAGAATTCTGAAAAGCGGTTTAGACCTGAAGGTGAACCATTCCTGTAACCCTGTTTCCTGTAGGTACCCTGCCCATCTCAGCCCCAGGCAGCTACGCTGAGACCCGGCCCACTTCCTCTACTGGCCACATAAAGAGACCCATGAACGCCTTCATGGTGTGGGCCAAGGACGAGCGCAGGAGGATCCTCCAGGCTTACCCAGACATGCACAACTCCTCCATCAGTAAGATTCTAGGTGAGTCCTCCCAGTGGGAAGAGAGGGGTTTCTGCATTGTATTCAGCCCCTTTCACTCTGACACCTCCAATTAAAGCTCAGGTCGTATGCGTAGGGTTGCAAGTCACCGAACAAACCTTTAAAAGAAATTAGCTTTACTCACAGAAAACATCTATAAAAGGCACACTTTCATCAAAAGTGGATATATTGAAATGCTGTACTTAATGCTAATGTATGTTGTTGTTTTTATGTCCCCAGGTGGAAGGTGGAAGGCCATGTCCAATCAGGAGAAGCAGCCTTACTATGAGGAGCAAGCGAGGCTGAGCCGGCAGCACCTGGAGCGTTACCCCGACTACAAATACAAGCCCCGGCCCAAACGGACCTGCATTGTGGAGGGCCGAAGGCTGAGGGTGGGCGAGTACAAAGCCATGATGAAGAGCCGCAGACAGGAGCAGAGAGCGACCTACACACACAGGTAGAAAACCCATGGAGGCCAACACATAGCTGCATATACCAAGAACACTTCACTTCACTGACAATAACCCACGGTGGCCCTCCACAGGCTGTAAGGCCTTCTCCGTTTTTACATCGAAATGTCTGTATGTAACATGTCCTCCATAATGAATACAACTGTTAAAAGGTCTTCAGATGGAGCTTTTGTTGAGAGCTTTTCATTTGTACTGCTTTCTGTGCCACAGAAAACCATAAGCAGAATGTTAAATAAACCAAAGTTGGCAGAAGTAAATCATCTTATCTCACATGTTTAATCTACTGCTGTACTTACTTTTTAAAGTAATCATTGAAACTGGTATAATTTGTTTTTCATAATTTGTCCTGTTAAAATCACAAACTTCCATGTATTTTATTGGTGGACTTTGACTAGGCCATTTTAACCCATGACAGTGCTATGACCTAAA
The DNA here is from genome assembly GCA_963556495.2 of Valencia hispanica. Taxonomy (NCBI): domain Eukaryota; kingdom Metazoa; phylum Chordata; class Actinopteri; order Cyprinodontiformes; family Valenciidae; genus Valencia; species Valencia hispanica. The sequence continues at coordinate 49,204,407 of OY747708.1, forward strand.
CCAAGGGTCAGCAATTGTCATGATCAGGTTTTAGTAAGTAATATCATTGTTCTCAGTTCCCAATGTTTTATATTTCCATCTATCCATCCATCCATCCATCCATCCATCCATCCAATCAAGTGGGGTATTATACCAAAAGCCATAATGCTACCCTGTAAGAGCAAATCAGCTGGGCTTCTACTTGGAATTCAGACATCAATTCTGAGTGCCCACTGCCAAACAGGACACGTGTCAAAATAAAAATAGATGAATAAAAATAGTAAGTTAATATCAGTCCAAAGTTGCAAGACCCAATATGAACCTTTTTAAAAACACAAGTTATCAAAGTTTTTTGAATGCTTACTATAATTTGTATACCTTTCAAATTAAGAATTTTTTTTTAAATCATTAAAACAAACAAAAAAAATACATGCAACTTTTACAAGGGAATAAGAACATTTTAATATAGTTATAGTGCAGGAGGGAGGGAGGGGGAACCTCTGTGCCAGTATCAGGTTCTCTTTCCTGTAGTTCGTATTCACACAGTATGATTCTGTTCAGGATAATGTAAAGTGTTGGTTTTTCTCTGCCCTAGCATTTTACATGCAAGTTCAGGTTTGGAATCATGTGATCAGACATTCTTCCGTTGGATAGTTGCTGTGTCCCCTACGTGGCTCTTTCAGCAATGTTTGTGACAGCTACCATAACTGTGACAGCTGCTTTGTACCACATAGATTAATACTTCTATCGTCCTATATCATGTCTGACGACTGTCCCATCCTGTCCACCAGTCAAACGGAGCCACAGCAGATCCATTACTCCCAAAGCGAAGGCCAGTACCCAGCCTCCGGCTCCATCTCCGTCCCGGGCTTGCCGTTCCACCCCGCGCTGCTGGAGCACTACCTGCCGCAGGTCCCGGCCGGCGCCCGCAGATCTGAAGGCCGGGCCACGCCCACCCCTCAGCCCAGGGACAGAGAGAGGGAACGAGAGAGAGAGCGAGCCCCGTACAGCGAAGGAGAAGAAAGCGATGTGGGAGAGAGGAGTGAGGGGGAACTGGTGCTCCTCACAGACTGATCATTGGCTGGGAGGGAGGAGAGGACGTGGAGAGAAAGATGAGCAGAACTGGGCTTCAAGTGTTGCTCCTGGTTTTAAAGGCAATCAGAACCCAAATCCTGGACGACTAAAACTGCCACACATGCTCCTTTGTACATTACTACAAACTCCACTTTAAACCCTGCCTGTCGCTCGCACACACACACAAACACACACACACAAACACACACACACACACACACACACACACACACACACGCACACACACACACACACACATAAGGATAAGTTCTTATCAGTTCCCTTCCCAGATGAGTCATCACCCGCTTTGTGTTAAAATGCTGTTGTTAGAATGTAGAAAGTTATCATTTAATCCCTTCTGCTTCTTGTTTTTCTTCCATGTTGCCTTTTATCAAACAATAGACCCTCACAGGGATTAGAATCACTGCAGGAAACTCCAAAGGAACTGGTAAAGTTAGATTAGCTCGTTTTCACCTGTCAGGCAGCCGGGGAGCTACAGTATGTCATCATTGGGTTTGCACCGCCACCTTGTGGTAGAAGCTATTTATTACAAAAGGCAGACAGATGTAAAAGGAAAAAAAAAACTGACCATAGAAAAGACAGGTCAGTTCAGGGAGCTTGCTTCAGAACATCATGTCTCTTCCATATTTAGCGTCGGCTGCTGTTTTTTCCACCCCGTCTCCAGGTGTTGACACTTTAGTTGGCACCCCCTGGTACAGATGAGCTTTCAAATGATTTAACCTTTTTTTGCAGTCTCTTAATCTCAGAAATCACCCCAAAAAATCCAACATTTAATTTGAATAAATTTGTTTATTGGTGGGGAAAATAAATGTAACTGGAACATTTTTCAAATTTCTTTTTTTTCAGAGCATCTAGGAACGTTTAATTACTAATACGTGACTTTGTTTTACTTGGGTACAATAAGATGTGATATATAGACCCTTTTTTTTTAAGCCACTGTCGCTGGAGCCATATCTACTGTGAGGTTTTAAAAAAAAAGTCTCTGACGCTCTGTAGCAGAGAGGCATTTTGTGGTCATAATGTTTCCATGACAACTATATACTATATATCGACACACCAGGTGGGGTTTGGTGTCAAACAAATTCAGATTATATGACAGAACAGCTCATGCCCACTGTTTGCTACGGTGGACGATCTGTGATGCTCTGGGCCTGTTTGTCTTCCTCTGCGAACCTTTTCAGAGTGCAGGGGATATTAAAGTCTACCAGGAGATTTAAGTAAACATCTGGTGGACTCTGCCAGTAAGCTACAAATGAAAGGTTGGATTTCCCCCCCAAACAAATGTTCATATCTGCAAAAGACTTTGATCAGCTGTCTTAAAGCCTGGGCGGTGAACTGAATTCTGCGTTAATTTGTCCCTTTTAACAGAGAACAGATTTTCTTTTTGGAGAGACGTGTCTATCCGCTGTCATGGTACCCATTGACTTTCAGTCATGGCCCAGGTAATCAGCAGTCACATGCTCCGCCTCTTCCTCCCTCCACCTCCGCCTGTTCATTTCCTCTGTGCTGTAACTGTGTTTGCTTTAGTTCCCTCGCCACTGCACGGTGGGTTCACCCCCCGCCCGTTGCATAGATTTGTTTCTGCTTTTTAACTGTTTCTTGATTGTTGTGTTGAATCTGTGCATTTAAATACATGTCGTTTTGTTTTTTTAAGTCTAGCAGAAATTATGCTGAAGTTCCATTTCTACAGCTCATTCCTCATCTGTTATGTTCTTGTTCAGGTCATCCAGCAGCAATAAGAATAATCCCACAAATTCAAGTGGCTGTGTCTGAAATCACTCAGTCCATGATAAACTGTAACCTGAATTTGCAGAGGTGTAATATTCAGATTTGTCTTGCAATGGATAAAGATGATACTTGTGACAACTGTGGATCAACTTGATCTCCTTGGAGAGTCAGATGTAGAAAAAAAAGAGGGATTTAGAACACAGCTGTTGCATTGGATTTGAAAGGGAGCTGATTGGATGTAGACAACCACACTTCCATCTTATGGTGGACACAAATTGTAATACGATAGCACTTTCCAGTTCTTTGGGGACACTGGTCATGGTGAGTACGCTGACACCATAGTTAGTACTCCTTTACTTTTGTGGTCTCATGTTATTACGTACTACTTAATAATGTTTTTCCAAAAAGGTATGGGCCAGTTATTGGTATCACGGTATATAAGGATTTTTAAAAGTCACAGCTTCAGAACCACAAAAAGTTTACATCCTACATGATTTTAAGGGGTTCTTTAATTAGGAAACACCAGTGACTGGAGTTTTTGCCTTCTGTATTAATCATACAGCATAGCAGTTCTGCCCCTCCCTCACCTGTTGCTGGGCTGTTGGCCAGCTGACTGAAATAAGACTGCTACATATTTACCTTGCTCACAAGAATTTTCTTTTTTGTGTTTTACGAAAGACCATGAGCTTGTCGACTCTTAAGGAGAGCAAACCATTATTCTTAAGGCTGTTTTCAGCATTTCAATGTTTAAAAATTACCCCTTTTTTTACCTTTTTGTTCAGATAAAAAAAAAGTCGACCCTTTTGGAAAAGGTTAGGCGAAGAGCTAGCCACCACTTTAGCTCATTCAGTTTCAATGGAAGACTCTGAATTTGGACATCCAACCTTTTTTCAGTTATGGTTGCAACAAAAGCAACACAGATGAAAACCGGGTACTTTCTTAATGCTTAATTTTGTGCAAAATTCGTATAAATTTTTAGAATACAATTGTGGTGTCTTTGTTCGCATCATTTCCTGTTTCCAATGTCTAATTAGATTATTTCCACAGAAACGTTTAAGTAAAAAAAAAAAAAAACTCTGTTATTCCACCATTAGCCAAGGGGGAGGTCTGTATGACAAAAATGGCGGGAAAAGGTTTCATGCCTATTTTGTACAAGAAAGTTCATCAGAAACATGCTGGTTCTTTTGTGTAAAGAGATCAGAAATTCTTCATTATTTTAATAACATACTGGAACTACCTGTCATTACCCTGCTGATGTAAATATAGAAAAACTTTATTTTGTTTATAAGAGCTTGTGTAATTTAAAGGTGTACATTTCCATATGTTTTCAGAGTTTTTGAAAGACAATAAACTGGTTGTTTTAATCATGGTTGATGTTTTTTATAAGTTAAACCGTTTTTTGCTGATTCATTTATTTTCCCATCTAACTTCGTTATAAACAGATGGCAACAAGAAGAATCTCCCGAATTCTAATAATATTTATATCAGTATTGTAAAACATAGTATAAATCCCAAAATTTAGCCCACCACCAAAATGCTCCGGTGACAGCATGTAGGCCTCGGACTTTACCACTGTTTACAGTCTCCATGTTGTTTCACTTCACTAGTTTTTCAATCCCTTGTTGGACTGATCATTTAAAGGAGCATGCTATTATGCACTACTCACAAAATGTTAGAGAAATCTGGCTTTCGAGTGAAATTTCAGGATGAACCTGAAATTAACTTTAACCTTTACAGGTGAACTTCTCTAAACTTTTCAGTGCTTATGTCCAACTATTCTCCAACATGGAGCTTAATGGCAAAATTCACAACAGCTGTTTGATCCAAGAATTGACCAATAAATATCCTCGTCCCATCAAAATTGGTATTTAAACAGTCATTCTCATTAAGCCGTTCACATTTTGACATCATGAGACCAAGACGACACCTAAAAGATTAACAGTGCCTTGCCATGGCAAGGGTTCAAACACTGTTCTCGAATGGAAGTGGCCAATGAGGGTCATAGAGCGGCATCAGCATGTTGTGACAGAGATGGAGTTCTTTGGCCACTCCCTACACTGATGACCACTTTGTAAACAGTGCCTTTCGGAACCGGATAATGAATGCCACTCAACTCTTAATGCATTTAAGGGAGGTGAGAGGAACCAAAGTGTCACATGAGACCATATGAAGCATGGCGAGGCAAGGCAAGGCAATTTTATTTGTATAGCACACTTTCAACAGCAGGGTAATTCAAGGTGCTTTACATGATTTGGTGATTTAAAAGAAACACACAAAAGAAACACACATTACACATGATACACAATAAAGCAAGAGAAAAATTTAAAAAAAGCAAGAGAGCATGAACACATTTCATACATATAACATCAAGCATTTACTCAAAGGCAATTCTAAACAGATGGGTTTTTAGTCTCGATTTAAAGCAGTTCAGAGTTTCAGCAGCTCTACACTCGTCAGGAAGTCTGTTCCAGATAAGGGGAGAAACTGAAAGCTGCTTCTCCATGTTTAGTTCTGAGTCTAGGGATGTTTAGTAGGCTAGAGTTGGAGGACCTGAGTGGTCTTGGTGGTTGGTACCATGACAACAGGTCTTCAACATATTTTGGTGCTAAGCCATGCAATGATTTATAAACTAGTAAAAGTATTTTAAAGTCTATTCTCTGAGCTACAGGGAGCCAGTGTAAGGACTTTAGAACTGGGGTGATGTGCTCTACTTTCCTGGTTCTAGTGAGGACGCGAGCGGCAGCGTTCTGGATCAGCTGCAGCTGTCTGATTGACTTTTTAGGCAGACCTGTGAAGATGCTGTTGCAGTAATCAATCCGACTAAAGATAAACGCATGGATGAGTTTTTCTAGGTCGTGTTGCAAAATCAGTCCTTTAATCCTAGAGATGTTCTTCAGGTGATAGAAGGCTGACCTTGTTATTGCCTTTATGTGACCCTGGAGGTTCAGGTCTGAGTCCATTACTACACCTAGGTTACGAACCTGATCAGTAGTTTCTAGCTGTATTAATTAAAGCTGTGTGCTGACTCTTGATCGTTCCTCCTTGGGTCCAAAAATAATCACTTCAGTTTTGTTTCTATTCAGCTGGACAAAGTTATGGCACATCCATCCATTTATTTGGTCAATGCATTGATTTAGGGTTTGAATGGGTTCAGAGTCACCTGGTGACATTGTAATGTAGAGCTGAGTGTCATCTGCGTAGTTATGGTAGCTAATGTTATTGGTCGCTAAAATCTTGCCTAGTGGGAGCATGTAGATATTAAATAAGAGGGGCCCCAGGATGGAGCCCTGGGGCACCCCACATGTGATTTCTGTTCGTTCTGATGAAAAGTTTCCTATTGAAACATAGAAGTCCCTGTTCTTTAGGTAAGACTCGAACCAGCCAAGTACTGTACCAGAGAGTCCGACCCAGCTCTCCAGTCGTTCCAATAAAATGTAATGATCAACAGTGTCAAATGCTGCACTGAGGTCCAACAGAACCAGCATTGTGGTTCTTCCACAGTCTGTATTTATGCGGATGTCATTAAATACTTTGACGAGGACAGTCTCGGTGCTGTGGTGAGCGCGGAAACCAGACTGAAAAGCATCAAAACGGTTTGTCATTGTTATGAAGCCATTTAACTGCTGAAACACAGCTTTTTCAATAATCTTACTGATGAATGGGAGATTAGAGATTGGCCTGTAGTTCTGCATTAACGTGTTGTCCAGATTTTTCTTCTTTAGCAGTGGTTTAATAACTGCTGTTTTTAAAGCCTGAGGGAAGACACCTGATAGCAGTGATGAGTTCACTATTTGAACAAGATCAGAACCAATAACAGGAAGAACCTTCTTTAGAAAAGCTGTGGGTAGGATATCAAGACAGCAGGAGGAGGAGCTTAATTGGATAATGATTTTTTCAAGGCTGTTCTGGTTTAATTCGTGGAATTCAGACATTTTCTCTACATTGTTGTTGATTGGGGATGGCACTGGTTGTGGGTTCGATATTGAGGTACACATTGACCATCTAATTGTTAGAATCTTTTCAGTGAAAAAGCTGGCAAATTCATTGCAGGCCCTGGTAGAGTTTAGTTCAGGGGCTACTGTCACTAAAGGATTAGTTAGTCTTTCCACTGTTGCAAATGGAGTCCGTGCATTATTAATGTTTCTGTTGATGATTTCAGAAAAGAACGATTCCCTAGCATCTTTTATAGTTAGCTGATATCTATTCAGTCTCTCTTTGTAGATCTCACAGTGAACCTGGAGTCGAGTTTTCCGCCATTTTCTCTCGGCTCGTCGACACTCTCTTTTTTCACTACGTACCAGTGGATTACGTGTCCACGGAGACTTCTTTCTACCTGAGACTACTTTCACTTTAGTTGGAGCAATGGAATCCATGATGTCTGAAAATTATCAAGGAAATTATCTACCAACTTATTTACTGAGTTTGAGTTGGGAGATGAGGGGGATGTGGTGGAAGGATAAATACGTTTAAAGGTTTCTACTGAACTGTCCCCTAGAAAACGCTTTTTTATAGTGGTCTTACTGTGGCTGGATAATTTAGCAGAGATGGTACTTTGAAAGAAAATACAGAAATGGTCAGATAATGCAATATTATTTACAGAGATGTCAGAAATATTTAAACCTTTGCTGATAATTAAGTCCAGAGTGTGTCCTCTATTGTGTGTTGGTTGTTTGACATGCTGGATCAGTCCGAAGTTGTGGAGAGTATCATCTAATGTTTTTGCTTGTCTATCTTGGGGGTTGTCGGTATGGATGTTAAAGTCCCCCACGATGATTAGTTGGTCATAGTCGATACATATTACAGAAAGAAGGTCATTGAAATCATTAAAGAAGTTAGAGTTAAGTTTTGGTGGTTTATATAAACTTAGAAATAACGCTTTGTTAGGCTCATTTATCTGGGTGGCTAGGTATTCAAAAGAATCAAACGTGCCCAGGGTTACCTTTTTAAAGTTCATTGAGTTGTGAAAGATGGTGGCTACACCTCCGCCTCATTTGTGTTTTCTGTTCTCGCTTAAGAAATTATAATTTGGAGGACTAGATTCTATTAATGAAGTTGTTTCGTTATTTTCATCTAGCCAAGATTCTGATAAAAAAAGGCTGTGTAAATTATGCTCAGTGATGAAGTCATTGATAAGAAAAGACTTCCCGGATAGAGATCTAATGTTTAATAAAGCTAACTTAAGTATTGTGATGATGGGCAGCTGAACCTTCTGACAGGTTATCAATTTGAGATTTTGTTTAATATGAGAGCGTGTGGTTAACGGTTTATGTTTCCTGCTGCTGATAATCACTGATATAGCCTCAGGGGTGCCGGGTGAATTCTGGGAGACGGTAGGGGTGGATTTATTGCCCGGTTCCCTCAAATATCAGATATCTGTAATAATCAGTGGGGGGAAGCTCCCAGGCTTATGGACACTAGTCCCAGGTGTTTGGTGTAGTCTACGTTTAGGTGTTAATTGTGTCCCAAATTTGATTTGCTCATTCAGTCTGTCTGTAAAGTTTCTAAATGGAGACTCATTTGATGTGGCTGAGTCACAGGAAGATGAAGACTTAATCTCTGATGGTTGTTTATCTGTTCGGTCCTGTGGTGTCATCATGACTTGCTGTTTTTGTTCTCTGATATCCATGGGCGCCTCAAGGTCAGCTTTTGGGAGCAAGTGTTTTGCTTTCTGATGTTGATAAGAAAAAATGTTGGCTGCTAACAGCCTTACTCCGGACCTGTTCAAATAGCGCATTCCTGCTTTGAACAGATGATTAGCACTTCCAAATACTTTGAAATGTGAACGACTTCTCAGCTGATTGTTTCTTCAACCATTTATGGAGCATGCGGAGTCTGCTAAATCTTTCATCATTCCCTTCAGGGACTGGTCCGCTGATGAGGATGTTTACGTTAAGTCCATCAAGTCTCTGTAGGAGATCAGAAAAGTCTCTCTTCAGAATCTCTGATTGTCTCATCGCGATATCTGCTGATCCAGCGTGAATGACGAGCTTTTCCAAAGCAGGATGTTGGTCCAAGATTTTCTGGATTTTTTCTGATATTTCTCTCACTGTATTTTTGTAGCAGCTATAAACTTTGGTATTCTTGCTACAAAAAGCCTCAATTCCATTAATTGATCCGTCTTGTATGATAACAGTCTTTGCTGGGGGCGCTCTTACTTTGTTATGTGTCCGTTTGATGCGTCTGGGTTTCTCCTGGTGGCTTTGACTGGTCCCGGGGGATGCGTCATCTTTAGGGGAACTCAAGGCTGCAAATCTGTTTTTCAGCGGGATTCCAGGTGGAGAAATATCTCTTGTTTTTGGCTGAAACCTCTTTTGTTTACTTTTAGCAGAAGCGGCAGTTCTGGGTTCAGAGGTTTCTCTGTGTCGGAGTTTCTTTTGTTTTTTCTTCCTCGGAGAACGGGCTGGGGTTGATTTCATGCGTTTTAAAGCTGGCCAGTTTTCATTGTAGTGCGGAGTTCTGCCGCTCAGACGCCTGTAGGGAGTCTCTGTGACACGGTTAGAACTATGTAACACAGGGCTGTTTGTATTCAAAGGTAAAGGTAAAGTTGTTTCATTTTGTCCATAATCAGCGTGGAGATCAAAATTAATTTCCAGACGACGTAGCTTCGTTTCAATGCCCTCAATTCTGTGGAGCAGTTTTTCAAAATCCTCAGCTGAGCAAAAAGCCATGTTGATAAGTCCATAGAAAAGTAATCCAAGAAGAGATCTGGTCCAATACAGTAACTCCAGGGGCTGGGAAAATAAAGTAACTAAGAAAAGGTTAAGAAAGAAAACAAGAAAAGCAAACAGAAAAGAAAATAAGTGAACGGATCTGGAAAGAGACAGAGAGCAGCTGCTCCTCCTTCAGCAGCTACTGATGAAGCGGTTTACATCAGTGTGGTCTGCATGCTAGAAAACCTAAAAAGATACCTAACCACGCCACCAGGCACCGGAGTCGTCTTGCATTGGCCAGGGAGCAGTGGACCTCCATGCTGTTTGATAAAAGTCGATTCACGTTGAGCTCAAATAATGGCCGTCAATCATGTTGGAGACGTCAATGAGATTGCCACTCATTAGCCACTGTTGTCACCAGATGAGACTTTGGTGGCGGAGTCAGTGTGAGCTGGTGTCTAGTCAATACAGAACTGTCCTACACTTTGTGGGTGTTAAGTGACAGCTGACAAGCCCATACTACCTGAATAACATCATTGTCCCCCTGTATTACAGTTTTTCTCAAATGCTAAAACATATTTCACAAACATTTCCTCCATGTTCCCCAATGTCTAAACACAACACCCTTTTCTAAAGCTACATAAACACAACCACACCTTCTCACTTCAAAACTCAAACTTTCACACCAAAAGAGCAGCTCGAAGATTTCCAAAATGTAAACACTATACACATCATTACACACTACAGCAAAACAATTGAAAACACAACGCTCAGTTTGTGAGAAGGTTCTTTGTTTCATAACTGCCAATGCATATTATTTGAAACTTTACAGTAATGGATCTTCTTAGATCTCTGCAGAGGATTAGGCATTCGGATTTGAGAGTTTCATATGAAGAGTTTAAATCTATAGTAAATTCTGCATGTACACTACTGTAACACAACTCAATGCAAAAACAGAATCTATTGCACACAACAGTACTCTTGAAAACATGATCAGGGTGTGAAGTTTTTTTATTTACTTTATTCACACCACAATCACTGTGTGGCATCATGTCGCTGAGCTGCATCGGGCCACATTACCTCATCCACATCGCAGACTATATTGTCTCTTGCTAGGCACCGCAGGAAAAACGCCCTGGAATGGCGAATCCATCCTTGGAAAGCGTCCACTGGGATGTCAACACAGGCCAGCTCCATTGCCCTTAGGAGGTTCTCTCTAGTGTATGGGTGTCTGTCTTCCATCTCCACGATGAGAAGAACTCCTCTATAGGGTTCAGGAAAGGGGAGTAGGGTGGCAGACAGACGTTTAAAAAGTGGTTACTGTTGGTGGTGAACCACTCTGATTTGGTTTGTTCTGTGGAAGTGCACATTGTCCCAAATGATCACATAAATGTGATGTGCAGGCCCAGGATGGTGTTGTTGGCGGTCCAGGAGGAGGTCTTTTAGCTCCTCTAGGAAGGTGAGGAGACGTTGGGTGTTGTAAGACCCAAGGACAGCATGCCGGTGGACAAGCCCCTCCGAACCCATGGCCGCACAAAGAGTAATATTACCCCACCATTGGCCAGGAACCTCAGTGATGGCTCTTTGGCCAATTATGTTATGGCTTCTTTGCCTTCCTTTCTGCAGGTTGAAGCCAGCCTCATCCCGGAAGAGGTACTCATGAGGTCTGGCCATCGCGTCCAACTGTAATATCCTCTGTGAAAATGTGAAAGTGCACAGGTGTTCAGAACATCAGTCAATCAGGTAGCACAGTATTGTCCAGAAGTAATGTAGGCCACTGAGCAACACAGTATGTCCACTAACTGTACTGTGAACATGGATGTATACTTACTTGTAAATATGGCAACCCTCCCACCTCCATGTGGCATTCTTTCAACTCTAAAGACAGAAATATGTGTTGTCAATTGACATGTTCTACAATAACAACTGATTTGAAACCAATAGACTAATTTCACAGGCTTGTAAAATTGTATTGTGACAAAGAAAGCAATAGAGATGCTTTACCTTTACACAACCAATACCTGTTGTGTTGTCTGAATGCGCTGATAATGGTGGCCACGGTGAACCTACTCAGGTTTGGACAGACTCGTAGTCCTGCTTCTGCCATTGTCATGCCATGGACAATGACTGTTGCTCACATCTCGTCCGTAATGATGGTGCGAGGTTGTCTTGCTCTCCCTCCAGGACCTTCTCCTCTCCCTTGTTGGCCTCCTCCTCTTCCTCGTTGGCCTGCTCCTCTTCTTCCATGGCCAGCTCTTCTCCCTCCACTGACTCGAATTTCTCTTCCCCTGACTCTGCCTTCATCCATTGTGTTTGTTTGGAATCTTCAGCAAACTGTGCACTCTGAACTTGCTTTTATACATGTGGTCACAGCATTAGCAACAACTGTCTTCAATTTTGAGTCGTTGTGTGTAATGAATGATGCCAGGTGTGTTCATTGTGTTCAAATATTGCTGACTGTGGCAAGCATTTTGCATCACATGAACTTTCATTTGAGAATATGAGCAGAGTTCTTTTGCAACTTGTGTTTTAGGAAGGAAAAATGTGTTAAGATTTATGAGAACGGAGGATTGTGTTTTGTGAATTGTCTTCATGTGAAATGTGTTTATATTGGAAAATGATGGCTAGATTTAGTAAATGTGTTTAGACAACTTGTCATTTGGTTTAGAGGATTGGCTTTTGTGTTTTAGCATTTGAGAAAAACTGTAATGACATGGGCATAATTTCATCTTCATGGATGACAATGCATGGAGGTTGTGTCATTAGGGAATGGAGTCGCCTTCACTTTCTCCAGACCTGAATCCCATAGAAAACCTCTGAAGACATCGGAGTCGCAGTGTAAGGTTTGTAACTCTGTAACTCAGAACTTCAATGACCTGAGGGCTGCCCTTCAAGAAAAGTGGTATGCCACACCCGTGAAGACAATATGTAGACTCATAAACAGCATAAGACAAGTTGCAATTGATGCTCAAGGGCACATGACACATTGAGACATTTGTTATTGTAAGTTTTGTTTGTAATAGTGAGGATCACCATTGCATGCTTCTTCTTAATACCCCTACTTTCATGATAAATCATTGTAGCGTAAACTTCTTAAGTTCATAAATTTTACCCGAAAGCCAAACATCCCTAACTTTGTTTGTCATGTAGCTTTCAATAAAATTCTCAAACATGAAATGGTGAAGAAATTAATGTATAGCCCTATAGAGCCCTAGCACATTTCTTTCTGGAGTTTACAAATAGAAAATATCAAAAAGAGAACATGTATGTCTTCTGATTACTAAAATTTCAATTCAGTTTATTTATATGGCGCCAATTCACAACAGATGTCATCTCAAGGCACTTAACAAGAAGTCATTTCAATACATTTATACAAACATTTCAATCAGTTAAAAAGTTTCCTATTTAAGGAATCCCAGCAGATTGCGTCAGTCATTAGAGTGAGGTTGGGCAGACTTTCCAACCACAGCAATCCTTCAGCAATCCCTCATACTGAGCAAGCATGTAGCGACGGTGGAGAGGAAAAACTCCCCTTTAACAGGAAGAAACCTCCAACAGAACCACACTCAGTAGGAGCGGCCATCTGCCACGACCGTCTGGGGGTTTGAGAAGACAGAGCAGAGACACAGAAGGAACAGAAGATCTGATATAAGAGAACTTTCTATGTTACAGAAAGTAAAAAGTTGATAACAGGACACAGTGGATGTTCAGTTACTGGGAGCATCATCCCAGTCGATGCCCCCCGTCCAACAGGGCATTGCAGCCAAGCAGGATACCAGACCAGGTATATCTTCTATGGAGACAAAAACACTGAGAGAAAACAAAGTTAAAAGTCGAAATAACAGAATGTACTGTAATACAACTGGAGAGTAGTAGGAGAAAAGGAAGTAGCAGAGTGAAGAAAATTGGTAAGTGTGTCCTCCAGCAGGCTAAGCCTATAGCAGCATAACTACAGAGATAGCTCAGGATGACCTAAGCCACTCTAACTATAAGCTTTATCAAAAAGGAACGTTTTAAGCCTGGCTTTAAAAGTAAACAGAGCTGGTTCCACAGGAGAGGAGCCTGATAACTAAAAGATCTGCCTCCCATACGCCTTTTAGAAATCCTAGGAACTACAAGTAAACTTGCAGTCTGAGAGCGAAGTGCTCTGTTGGGAACTTTTGGAACAATTAGATCTCTGATGTATGATGGAGCTTGATTATTAAGGGCTTTGTATGTAAGAAGAAGGATCTTAAATTCTATTCTGGATTTAACAGGGAGCCAATGAAGGGAAGCTAAAACAGGAGAAATGTGATCTCTCTTTTTAATATTCATCAGAACTCTTGCTGCCGCATTTTGGATCAACTGAAGGCTTTTAATGGCATTTTGTGGACTTCCTGATAGTAAAGAATTACAGTAGTCCAGCCTTGAGGTAACAAATGCATGGACTAGTTTCTCAGCATCACTCCTGGACAGGATGTTTCTAGTTTTAGCAATATTCCGGAGGTGAAAGAAGGAAATCCTAGAAGCCTGTTTAATATGGGATTTAAATGTCAAGTCTTGGTCAAAAATAACGCAGAGGTTCTTTACGTTATTACTGGGGGCCAATATAATGCCATCCAGATGAAGTGATTGACTAATCAGTTTCTGTTTAAGAACTTCTGGTCCAAAGACAGCAGCTTCTGTTTTGTCAGAATTTAAGAGCAAAAAGTTTAGGGTCATCCATGTTTTTATGTCTTCCAGACATGCCTGTAATCTACCTAACTGACTGGGTTCATCAGGATTTATGGATAAATATAGTTGTGCATCATCGGCATAGCTGTGGAAATTTATCCCATGCTGTCTAATGATTCGACCAATTGGGAGCATATATATGGTGAAAAGAATTGGTCCAAGCACAGAACCCTGTGGATCTCCACAAGTAACCCTTGAGAGTGAAGAAGATTGATCATTTAGATGAACAAACTGGAATCTATCAGACAAATATGATTTAAACCAGCCTAGTGCTGTTCCTTTGATCCCTGCAACATGTTCAAGCCTTTCTAAGAGAATATTATGATCGACTGTGTCAAAAGCAGCACTGAGATCTAACAAAACCAGAACAGACACAAGTCCATTATCTGAGGCCATGAGAATATCATTAGTAACCTTCACCAGTGCTGTTTCAGTGCTATGATGAGCTCTAAAACCTGACTGAAACTCTTCAAACAGCTCGTTACTGTTTAGATGCTCACAGACTTGATTAGCAACAATTTTCTCAAGGACTTTGGATAAGAAAGGAAGGTTAGATATAGGTCTGTAATTCACTAAGTCATCTTGATCAAGGGAAGATTTCGAGTAAAGGTTTAATTACAGCTATTTTAAATTCCTGTGGTACGTATCCGTTTACTAAGGATAGATTCATCATATCCAAAATGGGGCCAGGAACCAAATGGAACACTTCTTTAAATGATTTGGTTGGGATTGGGTCCAACATACAAATTGAAGGTTTAGATGAGGCTAATATTTTTGATAATTCCGAAAGCTCGACCGAACCAAAACAGCCTAAGCACAAATGAGGCTCCACAGTTCCCTCCGATGCCGCATCACTTACTGAGGAAGAAGTAATCATGTTTGGGAGGATGCCAATGATTTTATTTTTAATAGAAGTAATTTTATTTATGAAGAATCCCATAAAATCATCACTGCTAAGAACAGGGGGAATAGTTGGCTCAACAGAGCTATGACTCTGTGTAAGTTTGGCAACTGTACTAAAAAGAAACCTAGGATTGCTTTTATTCACCTCTATTAATGATGAAAAATATGCTGTTCTAGCTAAAAGGTGTTAAAAACTTTTTGTATTGTAAAACAAAAAGTAATTCTGCCAATTCTTGGAGAAAAACCAGAAACTGGGCAGTTACATTTCCTTTTTAGAATCAACTTGTACATCAACCATCCTGGGTAGTGGTGTTTAGATTTTTGGAAATGTTTAAGCGAGCGTACGGTACAGACTTTACAGCAGACGGCAACTGAAGCGACACTTGTGGGAGAGAAAAAAAGAATAAACTGAACTTTCTGCATGTAGTTTGCATGTTCTCCCCAAGCGTGAATGGGTTTTCTCTGGGTATTCTGGCTTCCTCACACTTCAAAAACATATCGGTTAAAGAGCAATTCACCCCCAGATCAACTTTTTTTAATTTATTGATAAACTGTATAAATGAGTGCCTTTTTTTTTTTACGCTGTCGAAAGGGTAGGGAAAAATATACAATATTTGTAAATATCGGTTATCCACCATAACAGTGGTATTATTGGCCCAGATTTTCAATTCAATTCAGTTTTTCAATTCAGTTTATTTATATAGCGCCAATTCACAACAAATGTCATTTCAAGGCACTTAACAAGAAGTCATTTCAATACAATTATACAAACATTCCAATCAGTTAAAAAGTTTCCTATTTAAGGAATCCCAGCAGATTGCGTCAGTCATTGGCGTGAGGTTGGGCAGATTTCCAACCACAGCAATCCTTCAGCAATCCCTCATACTGAGCAAGCATGTAGCAACAGTGGAGAGGAAAAACTCCCCTTTAACAGGAAGAAACCTCCAACAGAACCACACTCAGTAGGAGCGGCCATCTGCCACGACCGTCTGGGGGTTTGAGAAGACAGAGCAGAACACAGAAGGAACAGAAGATCCGATATAAGAGAACTTTCTATGTTACAGAAAGTAAAAAGTTGATAACAGGACACAGTGGATGTTCAGTTACTGAGAGGATCATCCCAGTCGATGCCCCCCGTCCAACAGGGCATTGCAGCCAAGCAGGATACCAGACCAGGTATATCTTCGATGAGGAGAAAAACACTGAGAGAAAACAAAGTTAACAGTCGAAATAACAGAATGTACTGTAATACAACTGGAGAGTCGTAGGAGAAAAGGAAGTAGCAGAGTGAAGAAAATTGGTAAGTCTGTCCTCCAGCAGTCTAAGCCTATAGCAGCATAACTACAGAGATAGCTCAGGATGACCTAAGCCACTCTAACTATAAGCTTTATCAAAAAGGAAAGTTTTAAGCCTGGCCTTAAAAGTAAACAGAGTGTCTGCCTCACGGACTAAAGCTGGGAGCTGGTTCCACAGGAGAGGAGCCTGATAACTAAAAGATCTGCCTCCCATTCTACTTTTAGAGATCCTAGGAACTACAAGTAAACCTGCAGTCTGAGAGCGAAGTGCTCTTTTAGGAACATATGGAACAATTAGATCTCTGATGTATGATGGAGCTGATTATTAAGGGCTTTAAATGTATAAAGAAGGATCTTAAATTCTATTCTGGATTTAACAGGGAGCCAATGAAGGGAAGCTAAAACAGGAGAAATGTGATCTCTCTTTTTAATATTCATCAGAACTCTTGCTGCCGCATTTTGGATCAACTGAAGGCTTTTAATGGCATTTTGTGGACTTCCTGATAGTAAAGAATTACAGTAGTCCAGCCTTGAGGTAACAAATGCATGGACTAGTTTCTCAGCATCACTCCTGGACAGGATGTTTCTAGTTTTAGCAATATTCCGGAGGTGAAAGAAAGAAATCCTAGAAACCTGTTTAATATGGGATTTAAATGTCAAGTCTTGGTCAAAAATAACGCCGAGGTTCTTTACGTTATTACTGGGGGCCAATTTAATGCCATCCAGATGAAGTGATTGACTAATCAGTTTCTGTTTAAGAACTTCTGGTCCAAAGACAGCAACTTCTGTCTTGTCAGAATTTAAAAGCAAAAAGTTTAGGGTCATCCATGTTTTTATGTCTTCCAGACATGCCTGTAATCTACCTAACTGACTGGGTTCATCAGGATTTATGGATAAATATAGTTGTGTATCATCGGCATAGCTGTGGAAATTTATCCCATGCTGTCTAATGATTCTACCAATTGGGAGCATATATATGGTGAACAGAATTGGTCCAAGCACAGAACCCTGTGGAACTCCACAAGTAACCCTTGAGAGTGAAGAAGATTGATCATTTAGATGAACAAACTGGAATCTATCAGACAAATATGATTTAAACCAGCCTAGTGCTGTTCCTTTGATCCCTGCAACATGTTCAAGCCTTTCTAAGAGAATATTATGATCGACTGTGTCAAAAGCAGCACTGAGATCTAACAAAACCAGAACAGACACCAGTCCATTATCTGAGGCCATGAGAATATCATTAGTAACCTTCACCAGTGCTGTTTCAGTGCTATGATGAGCTCTAAAACCTGACTGAAACTCTTCAAACAGCTCGTTACTGTTTAGATGTTCACAGACTTGATTAGCAACTATTTTCTCAAGGACTATGGATAAGAAAGGAAGGTTAGATATAGGTCTGTAATTCACTAAGTCATCTTGATCAAGGGAAGGTTTCTTGAGTAAAGGTTTAATTACAGCTATTTTAAATTCCTGTGGTACGTATCCGTTTACTAAGGATAGATTCATCATATCCAAAATGGGGCCAGGAACCAAATGGAACACTTCTTTAAATAATTTGGTTGAGATTGGGTCCAACATACAAGTTGAAGGTTTAGATGAGGCTAATATTTTTGATAATTCTGAAAGCTCGACTGAATCAAAACAGCCTAAGCACAACTGAGGTTCTACAGTTCTTTCCGATACTGACTCATTTACTGAGGAAGAAGTAATCATGTTTGGGAGGGTGCCAATGATTTTATTTTTAATAAAATTTATTTTATTTATGAAGAATCTCATAAAATCATCACTGCTAAGAGCTGGGGGAATAGTTTGCTCAACAGAGCTATGACTCTGTGTAAGTTTGGCAACTGTACTAAAAAGAAACCTAGGATTGTTTTTATTCGCCTCTATTAATGATGAAAAATATGCTGTTCTAGCTTGTCGAAGGGTCTTTTTATACAGCAGTAGACTGTTATTCCAGGTTAAATAGGAATCCTCTAGATGTGTAGAGCGCCATTTTCTCTCCAACTTCCTAGTATTCTGCTTTAAAGTACGCAACTCTGCGTTAAACCAAGGAGTCAGCCTCCTATGGCTAGCCACTTTCTTTTTTAATGGGGCTACACTATCTAATGCCAAAGGCAATGAGGACGTAACGCTGTGAACCAGATCATCAATTTCTGAAGGGTTAGAGATAGAATTGCTGCCATCCACTGTGTTACTCTGAGACACTGAGGAAAGTAAGAATGGTACAGATTCTTTAAAAATTGTTACAGCATTGTCTGATAAAGTTCTACTATAATGAAATTTTCTTTCAGATTTAAGATGGTCAGTTAAAGTAAATTCAAAAGTTATCAAGAAGTGGTCAGACAGGACCGGGTTATGTGGGTGGACTGTTATTTCCTCACACTCAATACCGTATGTCAGTACAAGGTCCAAAGTGTGTTTACCTGAGTGGGTCGATCCCTGTACTTTTTGAGTAAAGCCAATTGAGTCTAAAATAGCATTAAAGGCTGCATTTAGGCTATCACTTTCAGTATCCACATGAATATTGAAGTCCCCCACTATAATAACCCTATCAGTATTTAATACTATATCAGATAAAAAATGTGAGATCTGATCCAAGAATTGAGAGTAAGGGCCTGGTGGACGATACAAAACCACAAACAAAAATGGTCTTAATGTTTTGCAACTTGGATGAGGAAAATTAAGGGTTAGATGCTCAAAAGAACTGTAGCTATCAATTGGTCTGGGACTAATTAGTAAATCAGAACGGAAAATGGCTGCAACTCCTCCTCCTCGCCCAGTATTTCTAGGAATGTGAAAATTTAAATGACTGGAAGGAGTTGACTCATTTATACTGACATAATCCTCTTGCTGCAACCAGGTTTCTGTGAGACAAAGGAAATCAATGTGATTATCACAAATCAAGTCATTTACTAACAAAGTCTTTGAGGAGAGAGATCTTATGTTTAATAAACCACATTTAATAGATTTATTTTCAGTCAAAGTTGTATTTATTTTTATGAGATTTCCATAATTTGCTTTTGTTGGCTTAACTTTTAATCCATTTAATTTTGGCCGTGGGCAAGACACTGTTTCTATAGGGTAATGGGTGGGTAACAGTACAGAAGCAGCAGAGAGGTGGGTTAAACTACGACTCTGCTTCCTGGTCTGGACCCTGGGTTGTCAGTGTTTTGGAGGACTAATAAATTCGGCCATATTCCAAGAAAGAAGAGCTGCTCCATCCAAAGTGGGATAGATGCCGTCTCTCCGGATCAGACCAGGTTTTCCCCAAAAAGTTCTCCAGTTATCAATGTAGCCCACATCGTTTGCAGGACACCACCTAGACAACCATTGATGGAATGACAGCATGCGGCTAAACATGTCGTCACTGGTCCGATCAGGCAGGGGACCAGAAAAGATTACCGAGTCTGACATTGTTTTGGCAAACTTACACACCGAAGCAACACTAATTTTAGTGACCTCCGATTGCCGTAACCGGGTGTCATTACCGCCAGCGTGAATAACAATCTTACTGTATTTACGCTTATCTTTAGCCAGCAGTTTCAGGTTGGATTTGATGTCGCCCGTTCTGGCCCCTGGCAAACATTTGACTATGGTCAATGGTGTCTCTAATGCCACGTTTCTGACTATGGAGCTGCCAATTATCAGGGCCGGCTTCTCAGCGGGTGTGTCGCTGAGCAGGGAAAATCTGTTAGAAACGCGGACCGGTTGGTGGTGGCCCGGGGGCTGGGTCCTAGAACTATGCTTCCTACGTACAGTCAACCAGCCGCCTAGAGGTCCCGGCTGCGCGGCCTCTACCGGAGGACAGCTAGGGGGTTCTATCCTTGTTGGCTCCGCGATGGCTAATGGGCTTCTGCTATCTGCTGGTTTTTCAACAGCGCGCAGCCGTGCTTCTAATTCTGATACCCTCGCCTCCAAAGCTACAAAAATATTACGTTTATTACAGTTACCATTATCACTAAAGGAGACAGGGAAGTAACTAAACATCTGACAGAGAGAGCAAGAGAGAAGAGAAGAGTTAGAGACAGGAGAGAGAAGAGTAGCCATAGCCGCAATGAAGCTAAGCTAACTGAGCTAGCGAGACCTTCCACCCAAAGAAAAACTGTGTGAAACACGAGGAGTTCCCAAAACGTAAAGTACACCACCACAAAATGTGTGTTTTAGTGTGATTGTGTGTTAAAATAACTTAGAAAAGCCTCAGCACAGAGAAAATAAGATCAATTCAAGAGCGTTTGAACACCAAAACAGCTCCACGGAGCACAGCAGTGACAACAGGAAATGACGCAATACGGCTTACCCCGTCACCACAACGTCCCAATCACATGGGTGTACACATTCAAAGTCATTCATTTTCAGATCTGTGCATCCCCAGTAGAAACTTTGGAGTCAGTTGTATTACAAATAAGCAACCCTTGGTTCCGATCAGTTCACTGATCATCTTCAGTAGTGGTTTTCATTTAGCTTATTCTATATGGCAGGATGTCCAATGGCAGAATCCCCCCCTCCTCCTTCAGACAGGAGACTAGCAAATGGACACGTCACCCAGCTGTAGTTTCACACATTCACAATGAGCAAAAACACACAGAAAAAACAAGCAAGAACCTTTTAAAATCACTTTAGTCTTTAATTGAAATATTTACTGACAACCGTTAAATAATTCTTTTCACTTCTGCAGGCTGTGGAGGATCACTGTACAGTAAACTTTTCACAGTATTTCTTACAGTGTTTTCATCCTCCGTCTCCACCAGTGAATACATTTATACAGTCCTGTCTGCAAGTCAAACATTGGTTCCTTTAAACACAGAAACCCTGCGGCTCTGGTCGACACTTTACAAAAATTAGACACCCAAAAAAAAAAAAGTGTTTCTTTAAACTACATTAGTACATTCACACTCGGAAATAATTCAAGCTTAAATAAACTGCAATTCAACATATTGGAATACAACTATTTTGGTGTAATTAGAGAATAAAAGGTGGGAAATGCAATGTTAAGATTCACTCAATGAATAAACTGCTTTAAAAGACCTAAAAGGCATGAGTGGGAGATCTTCTGGGAAACATCTGAAAAGAGGGAATGCTTTTGAAAGGATTTTAATGCAAGCTCTGCTTTAATGAGGACCAGCAACCTGTGCATCTGGAAATACTGATGACTTAGCATCCGATAACTAATGCCAGGAAAGAAAGAGGACTTGGAACAAGCAGAGAACCTCGGTTCTCTTCAGTGGATCCCGGTCCGAAGCTGAGCCTCGTTTTCTTTAATAAGTCTGTCAGCGGCTGAGGTCCACTCAGGGTCAGTCTAATTTGGAGCGTTTCACTGTTTCTGGAGTGCAAATGCGCTTTTTCTCTAGGCTGAGCTGTGATTGTGCGTTGAAGCAGTTATTTCACTAATCTGGCCTTCATCTCTACATCTATGCGTGCCGCTCTGTCATTCGGTGATTACTCTAAAACTCAAAGTGCTTTTCTGCTCCCAAATATGTGCCTCTGTGGTTGTAAACCCCACTAACCCCGCAGTGCGTCACTCCAGACCCTAAACTGAGCCTCGATCAGCACTGAGAGGAACTCCAGTTATCATAACCTCCACCACCCCCCCCCCCCAAAAAAAAAAAAAAACAATACCTGCATGTCAACTGCTCTGAATGAAAGGCATCAGCGTCAGTGTGTCAGCTCTCTTCCTCTGCTTAATTATTAAACCTCGTCTGCAATGTGACACCAGCAATGCAGGACAAAGGTCGGAGCTCACTGGCTCCCCCCTGTGGGTGTACCAGGGATTAAATATTAGAAGCATGTGGCTGTAATAAGCTACAGACATGACGAGAGCTTCTAAATGATTTGAAAAGATAGAAGGAAAAAAAAGAAACTAGTTGGACCAACCAGGCAGAGATCCTTTTTTCAGTCTGACCTGCCGATTTTAAAATTGACTGATCTTTTTTTTTTTTTATTATGTTCCAAAGAGAATAAAATAAATAGAAGAAAACCTTTATTTAGGCATCTATTAGTTTTTAGATTAATATTGAGATGCACCATTCCCAAGAGAACTGGCCAATTTCCTTAGATGCTAAAAAACGGGAAATGCATCAAAACTAAGAGCCTTCCCCTTTTATATAAACAACCTAACTTAAACAACTTTTACATAATTATTAACTAGCATTTCTGAAAAAAAAAGGTTAAAAGAATCATTTCTGCATATTCTTACTGTAATCAGTGAGAAACTAACAAAGTCAGGTGTCCTTGGACGGTTCAAGATGCTTCTTTATCAACGCGAAACAAAAAAAAAAAAAAAAAACATGTGCCATGTTTGACTGAAAAGGCCAATATGGCACAGAAACTGGGATTGTGAGGCTGGAGGCAGCCGGTGCAAACAGGTGGCAGCGAGAAGCAGCAGGCTGAAAGATGAGGAGATAACAGACACAGGAGGGGGTGACAGAGGTTGGGATTTTCCAACATGTCCGGAAAGCTGAAATGGAAAGTTAACAGAGCGAGTCGCTGCAGCCATAAAAGACAAGCTGGGAGAAAAAAGAAAAATGGCTCTGAGTCGCTCTGTTCCTCCTCCGTCAGTATCATCAGAATAATGAGCAGTCCGAGAGAAGGAGCTGTTAACCTGAGACTGCAAATCGCTCACAATGGAAATAAATACAAAAACATTTAGCTCCTCTTCCTCACAGTTTGATACAAAACAGCAGGGAGTCAGACAACTTTATTTCCTCCTTACTGCTTTACGTGTGTGGTCGATCTGAGGTCCACCAGCGCAGAGCAAACGCTGCGCTGCAGTTTTAGCAGCAGAATCAGCTACAGAGATATGAAGAGCATCGAGTCAAAGAAGCTCAAACTGAGCAGAATTACAGCAGCTATGAGCTCCAAGCACCAAACATGAGGAGGAACAGCTGAAGAAAAGCTGAAGGGATGGAAGAGGAATGATCTACATTTAAGGAATGCTTGGCAAAACGCTCCGAAACCCCGTCTCCAACTCATCCACCTTCAAACCCTGATAGTGGAGGTTGTACGACAGACGAAGCAGGTGGAAGTCGGTGACTCCGCCTGTTCGGACACACAGAAATAAAATCAGTGACACAGGTCCACATGGATCTTCAGTCGTTCTTCAGCTGCAGTCGTGACGGATGTCGAGGTAAGTTTGCAGGAGAGTAATCGCGCTTGATTAAGACGGAGGCTGCCTGGCAGAGCGAGAGAGGCCCATCCGCTGGCGGCTGGCTAGCAGAACAGAACAGAACCGGGCCCGTCCCACAGGACGCCTCCAGGCTTTCAGCTGCTGCTGCTGCTGCAGCCTCCGCCTGGCCTCCTCCACTCCTCTCATTCTGGGATCTGAAGGGCCATCACTGTAGGCTTGATCTTGAAGTACTGGTTGAAGCGCAGCACGGCGTACCTGCAGCAGACAATGAGGCGACTGAAGGGATACGCTCAGGTAAAGGTGTGCCTTAAACTCCAATCAGTTAGAGTGATAAAGAGAAGAAGGTGCAGGATGATGATGGATTCAGGGGAAAGTTCCACAGCCTGGAAACCTCCAGGAGAAGATGGAGGACAAATATACAGTATGTTCCAAAAGTATTCACACCCCAGGCCAGAGTTACCTTGTATGCAACACCATCAGCAGTCATTAGCTTCCCTGTCCCTCCACGCAGCATGACACTGCCACCAACATGTTTCACAAAGGGAATAGTGTATCCCACAGGGGAGCAAAGCATGATCATCCGCCACAAATAGTTTACTCATGGGATAAACAAACTTTGGTCTCATCTCAGCAGAGCACCTTCCTTCCACATGTATTCTGTGTGCCCCATATGGCTTTCTTTAAACTATCCTTCATCCGGTCACTGTTTCTTAAAGAAGATGATAATCTTTACAGCTCATTTTCTGCTTCTCTAATTAATCCTCTCCTTGTCCGGCCTGGAGTTTTGGTGGACAACCCTACAAATGCAGGCCTAAAAAATATGCTTGTCCAACTTTGCCATATAAAATTGTAAGAAAATGCCCTGAATTTTGCAGTTGTAACAGGAAAATGTGGAAGACTTCAAAGGGTGTGAATACTTTTGTGTAAAATGTATTATCTTTGGGTGTTGTCTAAGCTTGCGGGTTGTCATCACACACAGACACTTTCAGACAGAAGAACAAGAACATACCCGAGGAAGTCAAAGTCGATGGAGGAGTATTTGGCTTGGATGAGAGCCCAGAAGCCCCAGAAGAAGTGAGAGGCCTTCAGGGAGACACATTAGGGATGAGATGCTGCATGATACCATGGCCCAGTATTCATCAGAGTGTGGAAATAAAAAAAAGGTGGTTTCTCCTCACCAGAGAGAACTTGTTGACCTGTACGTAGAGCGTCTCCAGCTCTCGCTGGCTGACCTCCTCGGTCTTCTTGGTGAACAGCTTGTACGCCTGCAGGTACTCCTTCAGCCAGTCCATCTGCATCTCCCGACTCGGGTAGAGGCCGTAGTCCAGCTCGGCCATGCCTGATAGCACACAGGAACAGACAGAGGTGCAATGATCCATGGGAAAAAATAAATTTAAAAAAAATCACCTCTCACATTCGAATCACAGAGTAGATTGCAAACCTGCAAATTCATTGAAGTGGTTTCCGATGTCGAAGGCCTGGTAGTTGTAGCTGGAGTATTCATAGTCGATGAAGCGAACATGACCTAAAGGAACACAGATCCGTCTAGTTCATTCAGCCCTCTGTGTCTTTATGGTCATTACTTTAAGGTCTACATAAAATATTATACCAATGCATAATCCCTCAGATACTGTCAGTGCCACTCAGCAAAAAGTATCGCTTTATGCTGATGATATTAGATTTTATATAATATCTTTTCTTTTCTGTTAGTACCGGTACATAAATAATAGGGATGTGTGCTGGCAGTAGTCTGGTGATACGATATGCATCAATGCAGGGGGGAGGACGATACGATATACTGGGATTTTTAAAACTAAATTTGACTGTAGAACATCTGTCAGCATTCTAAACCCTTCAACCTGTTTCATACTTTAACACATCCGGTTTTATTACTAGATCTAATTGATCCACTTGAACAAAGAACGTGAAAACAGCCACCAACTACCAAAGATTACTGTCATCACTAATGGCTTCAATCAAATTTTAAAAAGGAAAAAAAAAAAATCAATACATTGCTTTTCAATATCGATACAATATCGAGACATAAAATATCGCTATATATCAGCGTATTGATATTGTCTTACATGCCTAATAAACAATAAAGGCAAAATTTTATTTTTGGCCTGCTACGACCATACTTCATTATAAATGAAGGATGTTTTTGTTCTGTCATGTCCGTTGTGTGTTTAGACTCTGATAAAACATCATAAAGAGTAAGACAGCAGGAAAGGAAGAGGGGGCCTACCCTCCTTGTTGTTGTGGATGATGTTCTTGCAGAGCAGGTCATTGTGGCAGAGCACCACGGGGGACCCCAGTGTGGAGAGATGGTCCTTCATCCAGATCATCTCCTGCTCCAACACGGCCTTGCTGGGAACCTCCTGCTGGATTCTGAGCAGGAGAAGGAAACAGAAAATGTCCTATTAGGTTGCTGCGACGACGTCCACAAGTGTCAGTAAAAGCAACACTAGAAGTAAACAAGTGGTAGATATGGTTTCACTGATTAACCAGAATTACTGTAATTTCCAGACTACTGAGCACACCTGAAAACAAGCTGCACCAGCTAAATTTGAAAAGAAAATAAATTTTGTGCATATATAGGGCACACGTTTTCATGTATGTTGTAGTGTGTGAATGTGTGCGTGAATGACTGAATGTAGTGTAAAGCGCTTCGTGGTCTTCTGACTGAAAAAGCGCTATACAAATGCAGGTCATTTACCATTTGTAACATGACATATTTACACAGAAAGATGGTCGACGGAAGATTTTCTTTAGCTACCTCCACCAGGAGGGCAATGTTTTCAGGCCTGCGTCTGTTATATAACTCAAAAGGTTATGGACGGATTTTGAAGACATTTTCAGGAAATGTCCGCAATGGGTCCAGGAACAACAGCTTCAGTTTTGGTTTTGATCCAACATGAAGCGCTTATCCTCGCACCGACCAGCAGTGCTAACCTCCACTCCTATCCCGTGTCAGAGAGCTCACAAGCAGCAGTAGTCATTTTTGGGAAAAGTACCGAAAGAAATATGGATAACATTGGGAGGGAGGAGAATGAATGGCCCTGGCGGAGGTCCGCGGTCTCTGTGTGCTTTCCCAGTTTTAACTTAAGATGTGCTTCTTTTCTTTTTTCAAACTCTGCCTGAAAATCAGCAGTAGAGCGCCAACACGGCATCATCACCAACATGACAGTAACACAATTTTTTAACTAATTTAATTTAAATAGGCTATAATTCCGGCCCCCAGTCCTAATTTCATACCATTACATGTAACGTGAGATGGTATGACAAGAAAAGTTCCTTGAATCCTTGAACATGCCTGGTTAAAAAATAAAACATAATTTAGCCTACCAGAAAAGCAATTGGTCACCATCTTCCTCTTCCCCACTAAAGCCACTGAACTCGTCTTCTTCAGTGTCTTTATGTCCTCTGAAAGGTTTTGACGTCTTTTTACACTGACTCCGTTCTTCCTGCCGCAATGTCTCACCATCGATTAATTGATGTTAAGCTTACATGAGTAGCTCCATTTCCTTCTTTGACGGCCAGCGCGATTGCCTTTAACTTAAAAGCTGCATTTCTTTGTGTGTTTTCCATGATGAGGGTGTGTGCATGAAAACTACCGGTGGTGAATTCTTCGGCTGATAATCTTTCACCACATGTTTGTCTCACTTATACGCTTCCTGCTATAGTAAGAAAATCTAGCCACATCGTTGTATAGGACTCAGGGTCCAAACATGTGAAAAAAAGTAGTGGCTTATATTCAGAAAATTACGGTAATACATTTCTTTTCCTAATCATCGCTTCGGGGTCACCATCTGTTAAGTGAAACTTTGCACATTTTTTTTTAGTTAAGGAAGATGCCAGCCAGCTGGTTCCTCTGTAAGCAGAACAGCCCAGAATCTAAGTCAAAACAAGGACGTGTCAACAAGATCACAAAAGTGGGACAGTCCTTTGTCACTCTGTGATGAGATCAGCCAGATGACTTTGCTGTTTTCACCGCCGCCTCTCAGGTGGACAGCAGCTCCAAAGCGAGATACCGCATCTCCTCAGTAGTGGCTGACCGGTCATCCAGTCCTGACCTGTAGAGTGTTCCAGGTAAGTATTCATAGCTGCTTGTTGGAAAATAAATAAATAAAATATAATCGATTCTGAATCGATTATTATAAAAATTCTAAGAACCAAATCGATTCACAAGTACAAAAATTGGTTTAATTAACATAGTTTGCCATTTTTTACTGATAAAATAGGAAGGAAAAATCCAGACAGCCATTTTAAGGCTTAGGTTGGATCTGATCTGATCCAATCTGATCCAATCCAAACAGATTGGATCGGATCAGGATAATTGATTCTAACTCGAGAATCGGAATCGAATTGATTCTTGAAATTTGAATCGATACCCAGCTCTAGTACTGACAACATTTTGTCAGTACTGTACTGTTTGATTGTGTTACACTGTTAGTTGCTGTGGTGTTGTTGTGGTACCGCTGTTATTCCTGCTTCCAAAAGGGGGACTGCTCAGGCAGGTAATAGCTCGACTAAGCTGGGATGTATTTTTGTCCATTTCTTCGCTCATTGTGCATATCCTGCTTTTACATCGCCTGCTTCACTGTCGCCAGCATTTGTTTACTATCTATGTGATGCTATAGACCAGCTGGAAGAATGCCAGCATGAAAGGGCGCATGACACCACCTAGTGTCGCAGAGTCGTACGCACTTCATTGAATAATTCCGTTTTCTCTGTGACATGTAAACTGGGATAAAGGCTCCCATTTTGGTTATGGTATTAGCTCGACTTAGATGCATGCTAACGCACACAGACCCTTTTTCTACCTCAACAAGCGCCACATCATGTGAGTTTGGAATATATGCGTGGTGAAAACAACAGGTTAAGGCTCAGTGGGGCTTTGGCAACGAACTCCTCAGAGCACGAGTCCTCTGGGGGGAAACGAGCAGCAGCAGAGTCAAAAACAATCTCCTGCTGCTTTTCAAATAAGCTTTCAGATCTTGTTCTGATGATTCACTCTCTTTTGTTCATATTGCGTTCATGCATCACCTGCACCTGTATTTATTTAGAACCCTGTCCTTTATTTAAGTGCATGTCTAGACCAAATTCAGTTTCATACACTCACCAAGCATCCATTCTAACTGTCTGTGGACCAGCGGTTAAGCCTGCATGTTAAGAGTCTCAGCTGATCAAGTCCAGGATGCTGAGCTGAGACCCCTGTGCTGACTCTAATGGGCTTATGGAGTCTAATCCTGGGTCAACCTGACAGGAGGAGACAAGAGAACGCAGGAGGCGAGGCTGTGTCCTCAGAGATTTCAACCTCACTCGTTGCTTCTCCTAGACTGACTGGATCTCAGATGATCTCACATTTTAAGGTGGTTTTGTAATCTACAGCAATCTTCCCACAGAAT
Source organism: Valencia hispanica (assembly GCA_963556495.2). Lineage (NCBI taxonomy): Eukaryota > Metazoa > Chordata > Actinopteri > Cyprinodontiformes > Valenciidae > Valencia > Valencia hispanica. The sequence goes on from OY747708.1 coordinate 49,233,307, forward strand.
AGTGGAGGAGAGCTTCTGTGGGAAACTCAGCAGGCAACACTAGAAAGTAAAGTGAGCCGCTCAGTGGGTGGAGCTGAGCAAACATCTGCCTCAGTTAGACTCTCCAGTCCAGTCAGCAGTTACATAAGACACCAACATCCAGCAGCTTTAACGTGCCGAGCAGCCACATTCGTTCAGCTAGTTGGCGTACAGTATGTGCAAAAGAAATCACATCATTTGGACTTTACTACAGTCTACTTGTGTGTCATTTTATTTAAAACCCCAGCGGACGGATCAGGGTTAGGTCAGGTCAACAAACTGAAACTGGAAAGAGTCTGGCAAACCGAAACCTACCACAACATGGCCGTCCACCTAAACTAACGGGCAAGGCAAGGAGGGAGTAAATCAAAGGAAATACCCAGGGTGACTCTGGGGGAGCTGCAGAGATGTGTTGATAGAACATATGCCAAACATTTAGTGGCAGGATGAAAGCCATTGTTGAAAGAAAGCGATAGGTGAATATTCAGAGAAGACTGAAAACCATGCATCATGTTTCATCTATTCATAGTAAAGCAAGCAGAACATCAGCTCCCTCACCAACAGAGAAGATATTTTCCTTCTCTGTCATTTTGACCGACAGGGTCATAAAAAATCTGGTCATGATCTGTTTTTACCTGTCAATTTTTAAAAACATTCAATAGTATTGCTTTCTTATCCATTTTAAATCATACTCAATTGGAACAAGATGAACTGAGAAGAGTTCCCCTGCTGTGGCCTGAACACACAGTCTCAAGTTCCTCCTGCTCTGCATGGAACTGCAATGCTCACCAGTGTGTGTGTAATCAAATGGTAGGATTGCTGTAGAGGTTTTTGTCATGAGGTTTTGGATTGTTGCCTCAGGGTAACAATATACTGTCTTCTCATGAGGGTTTAGATGTACTGGAGGCTGGATCTGTGCTCTGCTGCCACACTGGCGCCACTCCAGCCAAAGTTTGGAAATCAGGGAACATTTCTCCAATTGAAGTGATCAAAAGTGGGAAGGCTTGAACAAGCCCTTTCCTGACCGCACGCTACTGCTTCAGTGGGAGGAAATCCCGCAGCATGCACTGGTGGTTGGCATGACAATGGGCTTTTGGGAGCTCTAAAGCGTCCATAACTCTGCAACGCACTTACCTCTCTTCAGGAGCGGTATGTACATCTCCAGGACCCCGAGACAAGCAGCCAGGATCCCCCTTATTCTATTTTATTCTATCGCATAAACCCTAAATTGTATATTGTCCATGTGCATTATTCTGTTATTATTTTACTTATTATTACACTGTAAACAGACCTCACTGCTCTTGGGAATAAATCTTTTCTGATTCTGATCAGATTCTTTTTCCGACAAAACACTGAAGTTTATAGTGGGAAGGTTAAAGTGTGTAACGGTTCGAGGGAGGCGGATACTTCTGAGAGGCAGTGTGTGCGTCTTCACAAGCAGGACAATGTTTCTAAAGAGTGACTAAGCTGAAACAGCATGGCTCCACCTGCCAGCTGCTGATGAACGCTTGCCAACATGGATGAATAGATGACATATAATCAGACCTAGATAAGTTATCAATCAACTTATGGAAGTGTTACGGAACACGTTCAGGTTAAACGAGTAGAAACTGAATGGAAATTCAGAATGAAAAGTGACGATGAGGTGATGCAATGTTGTGACTCAGCGTGGGTCCAGACAGTAAAAAGAGTTTTTTTCATCATCATGATATATTTGGCAGCTCTGGACATGTTAAAAATTCACTCTGAGAAGTTCTGGGATAACTTGTATGACTTCAGCTTTCACTGCCATCTTGATCTAAATGCTTCTGTAATGAAACGTATAGTTACACTGAAGAGTTATTAGTCAGTCATAGAAATGTTCTGTTTTATGGATTCAATATTTGAGATTTATTTACACTTAGCTATTATTATCCCTGGTAGATTTACATTCCACTTCTTTTCTTTTCATTAACCCACCAATTTCTGTGCATTTCCTGCTGAAGGAACCTTCTCCAGAACCAGGGGAGTTGCTCTTCACGGTTAAAACAAGGACCGAATCAGACACAGACTGGTAGAGAAGAGATCCAGCCAGAAAGCGGCTCTGCTAGGGAGGGAGGACTTTTTGGAACCTGAATAAAAATGCTGGAGCTTTGTGGCAGGAGAAGCAGAGCATATTTTACTGGATTAATGTCAGCAGCATTTTATTTTAGTCATTTCCCAGGTTTTACTCCTCTACAGTTCAAATATTCTGTTAACTTTAAAACGACATGATAGGAGTTTTGTCTTTTAGTTTGAAAGCAGCATCTAAGAGTTTAAATGCTCTGATCAAATCCACCAACATTAGTGGAAATATTTAATCACAGGAAGCAGGGAGATAAATCTGGAAAGTTTGAATATTTTACAGCATTTCTGGGATAGGATTAGCCTAGGATTGTTGATCCTAGTCTTAATCTTTACTCTTTTTAGATACCGCTACCATTTTATTTTATCTGAACAAAACAGACCGTCTCTGTGTAGGGTTATTGTTCCTAAGAGACACATCATGCAGGCTTTAATTATTAAATATCGGTGGATTATTACAAACTTCTTGTGAGTTAAACCTGTCATTCACTGAATTTCAGAGCATAATGAGCTTAATTATAAATTATGTATTTAGACAGCAGACTGTAATCCCAACCGGAGCTCTACCATTTCATTTGTCACACAGTCAGGATCACCTGTTGATTTTAAATGCTTTTTCAGTTTATACATTTTTTACAATGTCCTGTCTTCTGAACCATAACCGCCATGAAAAAATCTGGAATTATTGCTGTTTACGGTCTGATTTCATAGATTTTATTTGCATTCTGGACTCCACTGTTGTGGAAGGAGGAGGTCGGTGTCCCCAGATTGCAGCAGCAGTCCAACAGAAGGAGCTGCTTAGCATCAAGGAGACATTCATTTATAGAAACGGCCCGATTTATAAGATCAAATCTAAACATGCACAGATTTAAACATTTGGACCAACATCGATATCCAATATTAATATTGCTGTTATGGCCGATAACTGATATTATCTATTATTTCCTAACCCTTTAACGCTACAAAAAAAAAAAAAGACCACACCACCTACATTGTTTCTCTGCTTCAGTTAAAAAGCCCACAATCCTGTGCTGCTTCCCCTCCCCTGAAACACAAACCGCAACAAATACACATCGGTTGTTATTATCGGCCCAGCTTTTCTTACCGATATGTTAAAAATGTCTAACATCAGCCAGTAACAAAAAGGTTTCTGCCAATATATTCCTAGTCAAACACCAATTTAACGGCCTAAAGAGTAGAGGTGTGCCGATTCACCATAAATCGATTAATTGCGATGTGGAACGTGGAAAATCGATAGCGATTCAAAAGTGTTCCAAAATCGGATTAGTTTTTATATTAATTAAATGAGAAAAACATCAAAGTCCAGTGTGCCGCAGGGAAAGTTTTAGGGGACGGACCGGCGGAAACAGTATGGATGCAGCTAGTGTTTCAGTCATGTAGTGTCTAATTTACAAAATACAGAAAACATTTTGCACTTTAGTTGTGAAAGAAGCATCTTTGTTGTTGTGTATCATGTTAGCAGCAACATTTTCTTTTCCCCGGACATTGTCCACTTTTTGGTGCTGTCCGGGGCGTCCTCCCCAAGTGCAGCGCAGGGCAGCTCATGTTTACCAGACGTCAGCCCCAGTGTAGCTTTATGTATGAAACACGAAGGAAATCTCCTTCATTCTATCCTGGTCGCGACTAATGTGTGGTGGAGAACGGCGTACTCAAAGCTGGCAGATTTGTTTCTGTGTATGACAGGTGGCAAACATCCCATCGGTCAAACTGACGCAAAAACTATGAAGTTAGAGTTCTGTATTAAATTGACAGTGAAAAAAATGGTTGACTTGTAAAAGCTGATCTGAGGTTTATAAAAAAAATATTTTTAACCACAGAGCAGGAATACTTTAAATATGTTAAAATCAAAAGTCTTCTTTAAGTAAACAGAACATGAGTAATGTGTTTAAGGATTGGACCAAGTTTCCTGTTTTATAAAAATCAAAATAGGGTCACCCTATATTTTATTTAAAGTGGCAACACACATTCCCTTAAGCTTTCATTGAAAATATGACATTGATATGATTATGAAACATATTTTGGACATATGTTGGTTTTAATTGTGGTTTGACATGAACAAAAGACAGGACATGAATTGGTTTGGATACTTCAATTAATGGAAACTGAATGGATTTAAGAGTAGAAAGTAGCCATGGAAGGAATAAAAAAAAAAAAAAAAACTTAAATGGGGGAAAAAAATGCAACAAAAATAAAAGTTTTATAATCGAATCATAGCACCCGAATCGTAATCAAATCGAAATCGTGAGGCACCCATGATGGAACACCCCTGGAGATACAAAAGTTCCAAAAACATCAATTTAATTTATTTATATAGAACCAACACACATGTCAGCAAGGCACTTTATTAAAAAAACGATAAATAAGTCAACTCAATCCAACTAAACATACAATCAACAGGGTATATGCAAGACGTTTCTAAAATAAATTTAAGAATTTATAGCAATGCACTGATAAAGTATTAAGTTATTAATATTAGACTATTTAGTTATTACATTGTTTTTGCAATGGCAGAATCAAGAAACATTTATTCCCTCGTTAGAGTTCAGCCAGTGGTGGTTAACCGCTGTGTGGTCACACTAAATCCCCTCCGCCCCCTAGCGCCACTCAGAGATGGGATGTGGCAGACGACGGGGCTGAAGTCATTGCTGTGGAGGTGGTCGCGTTGGGGGGTGGTTTACTCACAGGTTGCTGCAGTTGCTCAGTAGCAGCTTTAGAACAAAAAAAGGGCGATTTGTCACAAGGGATGTTCATGGCGGCAGTTTTGTTGCCAACTCCATTCATGCGCGATTTGATGGCGTTTATGCCCAGACGCAGCACTGATCTTTATTTTTTTTTTAAAAGAAAAACCCACACAGTCCCTGTTGTCCCAGCCTCCCGGTTGTTTTTGGCCACAGGCTTCAGCCACCGTTTAAAATCCTCAACTTCTGGCCAAGAGTCAGCAGATTTACACAATTTTCTGTGGTACTGCATCAGTTAGAGGGATATTTCACGTCGGCGATGGCACGTCTGCAGCAATAGCACGAAAGGTTTGCTCAGAAACCCGAACATAAACCCGGCATAAAAGAACCAAAGATTTTTATTATAGTTGTTTACCGGCGTCTGTTTTTGATAGACAAACTTATTTTATAAACATGTCCAAATTTAAGACTTCACAAAATCAAGTTAAAGGAGCAGTGTGTAAGAAATGTTTTTCAGTTAATCCTAAAATGGCCCTGATATGTCACTAGACATTAAGAAATCATGTTTGTTTTAAATACTTATATATCTGACAACAGTAGTACGGCCAAGATATTGTCATTTAAAAAGTGAAGTTGCAGCCCTCAACTAATGTTGATGACGTCATCTTGTGTTTTGGTCTGAAGCTCCACCCTCCACCTATCTACCAATCACGAAGTCAGTAATGTTTCTGCATCGGGGTTGCCAGTAGGGGTGAACCGATCCCACTTTTTCAGTCCCGATACCGATGCCTGGGCTTTGTGTATCTGTTGATACCCGATACCGATCCGATACTATTGTTGAATTAATAATAAACTGTATAGCCTCCACCTTATACCTTAGTTGAAGAGACTAAAAGGTAGCAGACTTTACTAACTAAACATAACTAAGACTTCTTTTTTCCTTTTTGACCCCGCTCCTTTTGTTTTGCTGAGGTGCAGTAATTCAGCATGCTCCTTAGCATAGTGTTTCTGGATGACTTTGATTAAACTGGTAGTGCTGTACTTTGCAGTAATGCCACCTCCCCTCCAAACATTTACTTTGCAGACATTGCAAACAGCCGACGAACTAGTTGGAGTGGAAAGCGTGAAATATCTCCACACAGCCGACCCTCTGGCTCGCTCCATGTTGCTTCTAGCATGTGACACACGTGAAGCTGACGCATGAAATACGTTCTGCTGGGACAAAAAAAAAAAAAAAAAAACCTGGATTGGCCAGTGGATAGGTTCCATTTTTCCAATCCCCGATCCAGCTATTTTGTCAGTATCGCGGCCGATATCCGATCGGTGCACCCCTAGTTGCCAGCTCTGCTCTAGTTACTATAGCTGTCTAACGTTACTACACCTAAAATACATCGTTATCATTCAGAAATATGCGTGACAAAGTCAGAAATAAAACGAGGAAATGTATAGGAGATGCCTTTGCAAGATGGAGACGGCTGAAAAGAGAAGAATTTGAAGACAGACGCCAACATTGGAAATTTTCTCCTGGACAGGTAAGATTCATCTATGCTTGGCTAACTTAAAAAGGTAAAGGCTAAAGGTAAGGAATTGTTTGGGAAATAAAAACGGCGAGTCGTCATTGCTAACATTAGCAATGCATTATCAGATCCCGTTTCCTTGTCATTATAATGAAACATAATTAACAGAAAGAAAACTTACTGTGTAGGACTCGTCACTTGTCATTGGAAGATCCTTGTAGCAGCCTACGTTCCTGCTGGATCCTGCAGCCTATCTGGCAACCTCGAGTCAGGGGGGGATGGGGAGGGGATACACCGCTCTACAGTAATTTGAAAGTCATTGCAGTACCAGTTCTGGCCACAATTTTACATACGGCTCCTTTAAGACTTTCTATTTTCTAAAGCGCCCAAATTTTCCTGAAATCTTCACATGAACTTTTAAGACCCTGAATTATGCTCTTTTGATCAGATGAAAAACAGTTCAGTGGTTAGCGCAGATAACTGTTAAGAAGCCTGTGGCCCAGCCCAACACACTGGTGTCACATGACCAAATGAGCCTAATTTGATTGGCTAAAAGCCATTTAACTTGATCTAGTGCTGATTGCTTTGGCTTAGGTCATTAGAAAGGTCACAGGAAGGCCACCACATTTGCACGAGAATTTTTGCAAGTGAATTTGAAGATATAAAAAGTTATATACATAATTGAACGGGATAAAAATAAATCAGTGTTGTAAATTTAATGTCTAAAAAAAGTTGGATTCTAATGAGACTATATTTCTTCCATACACTGACTCAATCTTAGAAGATACGTTTTGCTAATACAAGCAGGCGATCATTTCAATCCCATGAATCCCTTCAACTGGATTCATTCACAGCTTCACTTGGTCATTTTAGCAGGTCAGAGTAAAAACAGAGCCAAAATAAACCCAAAAATGCTCCCAGCAGAGAATAAATATACATTTGATCGCTCTGCATAATAATCTAAAAATATTGAATGGTCACAAAACCTGACAAGCTGCCAAGTATATATATCAGTATATAACTCCACATTGGTATCAGTACCAGTGATTTTTATGCTTTTGCTAAAATGGCTACGTCAAAGCCTGATAACAGAATTACATAGGCCAGAATTTAAAGATGCAAACTGCCACAGCACCTCTCCACCAAGCTGAGATGATTAGAGCATCGCAGGAAACCGCAGCTGTTCTCGTGACTAATTTTACAGGCAAACCAGGCAGCTCTTCAGGAAACATTTGCATGGCTATCACAGTGAATGTTAAACTAAGTGCAGGAGAGGTTACCTGATGTTGGAAGCCTGAGCGGTGAACTCCGTGGCCACGAGGGAGAAGTACTGCTGCATCTTGATCCAGAGGTTGGGCTTGGGGATGCAACCGTTGTGAGCATGGATGGCATGGATCCGAGCCATCTCCCTAGCTATTAGCCTGAGAATTGGAACAGATTTGCTTAGTTAGCTAGAAATCAGTTAGAACTGTGAAAAATGACCGTTTGATGATTTGGTCCTAACCGGATCAGGGTGGGATCCCGAACATCCTGCGGCCCGAGAGCGTCCCCCTGCATGAACTCGTAGCAGATTCCGTTCTGAAAGGTGCAGTAGAGGCGTGGAGCGCAGCCATTAGCGTGCAGCACCTGGAAGGCCAGAGGTCAGACAAGCTTTAGACAGGAGAGGCAGCCAGAGGTAAACTACACACACACACATACACCCTACCTGGAAGCTTTTCAGCTCGTTGTCTCTGTCGACAATCAGCTCCGTCTTGTTCCCGTACACTCGAACAAGGACCACGTCTTCAGGGCTGTCGTCCACGTAGCAACCAACCAGCTTGTTGGTGGTACCATCAGTGAAGGACTGGAACAGAGATACGGGAAGTTTCAATCACAGCTGTGATCTGAGTGGGAGTCCTGTCTCTCTCTGATCAGTATCTGTGTTACACTGGCTATTAAAAGTTGTCAGATGTGTCGTTATATTACAACCACTTGAGAGACACTCACTGCACTCAGGTGATCTTCATTTCACTTATTGTGAGACCACAAGCACCAATTGGCTAAACCTCTGTTGAATTAGGTCAGTCACTTTAAAAAGAGGGCTTGTATAAGTATGCAAGCCCTTATTTTAGGTGAAATAGTTTTACTTGTCATAATTCTGTAGAAATCAGTTTAACTTTGACATTAAAAAGTTTGTCGTTTTTTTATCAAAAAAAGCCAACATTTATTGATCATGATTGATTTGTAAAAGCAATAAAAAAGGGAAAAACATCCAAGATGGTGAAAATTTTTAATGTCACTGTAAATATATCAGTAATATAAAAAGATCTCCTGCTGATGTGTCCTACTGTTCCTGACTTTTTCAGCAAGTATGAACACATATCTGAAATGCCTGTAATAAACATGGCAACTCTAATAAAAAAGTACTGACTAGGAGTGTAAAGGTGCACAAAATCCAAGTTTGTTACGTCTTCGGTACACTTTATTCAAGTAAAATAAATACAAACGTGCATGATTTCTTTCTTCATTTTTTAAAACTTTGTTCAGCATTAAAGGTCTCGTTCACTGAGAAACCGTGTAACACTTGTTCTCTTTGAAACACGATAGGTCTCTCCGAGTTGGCATCTTCTCCAACCCCCATAACCTGCAATAGCCACAGAAAGATAATAGACGACAAAGACAAGCCAGAAAAAGCCGGTCCCTTCTAGGTCACAAGGAAAATGAGTATTCCGGTTTCAAATAAACAATGGTGCCACTTTGCTTCAAAGCGGAGGCGGCATCAGGGTAACTCCACAACATGTGCTATTTGTGGACATAGACGTTGAATTTTTTATCCAAGAAAGATGGGCTGAGGAACCAACAGTTGGAATTTGTCTTGGAACACCGCCGGTAAAGTTAGTTAAGTTACTTATTTGTTCGGAGGCAGCGTAAGAGCTGCAGCGCTGTTAGCCAATCAAAGGCGAGACATTTGAGTAATTACTAAGACTCTTAATCCTGTCGTTTCCCTCCACCCACTCCTCCGACAAACTTCAACCTCCTGGAACAGGAGCGCCACAGCATTGTTTCCATAGAAAACTAGCATTTTTCAAAAAGAGATCACAGTATATATATATTTTTTTAAATGAGTGAATGAGACCTTTAAACAACCTTTTTTCCTGAATTCCTTCCTTTGAATTCCTGAAATTAATTAGATTTTATTATGTTGTATAACTTAAAAAAAAGCTTAAAGTGTAGAATAGACTGGAGATTTGATTGGATTTTAAAAAAATACATTAAAAAAAATAATACAAGCATACATAGAGTAGAAAACAATATTACCACTTGAAAACAGTCAGCGTTAATATTTAGAAATGTTTCAATACTCCTCCGCCCATTTTTGAGAATAAAAGATGCTCAAATCATTTTAGGAAATTGAAATATAAAAACAACTCCAATTTCCCAGCTGTACTTGAAGGCAACATGGGCAGCTCTTGGGAAAACCCCTTCTCATCAACGGGGATTCCCCCAATTTGTATTTTTTTTAACCAAATAAGGAGTTTGGGCTGATTGGATGCTACTGGTAGCCATGTGGCGGTCAGCAGGTTTTTCTCTAGTATCAATGTAGTATCTAGTACCAAAAACTCTGAATAAATGTACTGTCACACCCCTGGTGTACAACCAATAGGTTGCAGCCAAGTTTGAAGAACTACACCACAGAGAGCCTTTGATCATTTTTTGTAGATTTGCTTTTATTTTACTGAAAGAAAGCTTAATTTCACTAATGTGTTGATTTTATCTCTTTTAAGTTTGAAAGTGGAAGTCTTCTTGTCTTTAATGCCTCTTAAAATCTATGGGTAATAACAATAACAGCATTTTTTAATGACTCAAGCTTGGATGCTTATTCTCAGTAAGTGGCCACAAAACTGCTTTCCAAGCATAAATGGGATCCGTCTGACAGAAAAGGACAATGGTTCCATTTGACTGTCAGAATATTTAACACTCCTTTTAGATCTGGAGGCCCTTTCTTTCATCCATAAAGATGTGGCCATGTAGGATTCTAAATTGATTGACATATTTCAAAACATAATTATCTTAATGTTAATTGACAGTGGCAAAAGGTGGAACTTGGAAGTGTGTAACTGACAAAGTCATGGAGCCGAGTTACACCCTCTGGGATAAAAGGAAAATGGTTTGGATCAGAGCAACACGGTATGTATGCAGGCTGTGGAAACCTAAGCTGAAAAATTCTGAAACATGAGACGACATATTGAAGGGTTTATACCAGCAGATGGGAGGGAAAAACATAACAACGCTGATAATTATCCGTCAATGTCGTGAGAACTGGAACAACTACAAACAAGGTTCATTGAAGTGTTCCCCTGCGAAATGCGAAGGAATTCAGACGGTTGACAGTCACTGAGAACGTAATCTGTTGATCTTTGGAGCTCCATCTTTGTATCACATCCCATCTCAAAGATAGTTAGCTGACACGGCGATCCCCACTCTCTAAAACCAGACAAAACAAAGTCACAGGATCAGAATCAGATTCATTCCCCACGTTTGTGCACGAAAACCAGGACTCTGACTTCTGTTTCACTGTGCTATTAATGAACACATTTAAAATATCAATATAAACAAAAGGGAAGAAAAAAAGTTCTTTTTTGTAAATAGAAAGATTAGTCTTACCGTTTTTACATTATATGCTTTGTAATGCCTTGATGCATCTGTGTATGTTTCTTGCTTATTGCCGTTTTTACTTTATATGCTTTGTCTGTGTTTTACTGCTATTTTTATTTTACCTCTTAATCATGTAAAGCACCTTGACTCACCAAATAAATTGCCTTGCCTAGTGCAATATGCACTATGGGAACGCTTGACTTTAGTGTTCAGAGAGTCTGTGGCAGCTGGTTTTTGCAAACCTGAAGGCAAAAGTCCATCCAGTTGGCGTCCAGGATGTGTGGGGTCTGCAGATGTTAGCTGCACTTTTCCCCTGATGCATGGACAGTCATTAGCAAGATATTTGATGCCACAGTAACTATGGCTTTTCTGATGTGTTGCAGCTAAAGGAAGAAAATATGAATGAGCTGTAGCAGAATGTAGCTGAAGAACAGCAGGACGCGAAAGATTCTCTTTAATGTGCTGATGAAGTAAAGTTGGAAATGTCTGCACGTCTGTGCCAAGTAGTCAGGGGTGTGAATTGCAATCTGTCAAGATGACCGATGGCCTTCAGATTTTTTCGGTCACCGTTTAAAGAAAAACAACAACAAAAAACGGTCAAATACAGAAAACATTTGGTTAATACGACCCCTGGTTTAACCCTGCCTGTTCAGTAAGAGTCCAACTGGTGGTGGCAAAGCTCTCCTGAATACGTGGGGCCGAACCACACCGACCTGTACTGTACCGCTCAGTGGAAACGGGGCATATGAGATCTTTGACTCATAAATAAGGGAGGTGCAGCATGGTGTGACAATAACTGATTTCTAACAGCATCGCAGCCTTCTGAATTATAATCACATCAAATAACCAAGTGTCTACCCAATTCTGGCACACTCAGTCAATCAACTCTTCCAATGATGGGGATTCTTCCACGACTAGTTGAGTTGTCATCTTCAAATTTTCAATTAGATTTTATTTTCATAAGGGAAGGTAAAGGAATCGATTTGCTGAAGAAACGGTTTAAACCGATTAGGAATATCTTATTTTTTGTGTGTAAAATTCATATTTACAGGTTTATTCAGGTAATTCTGCAATAAGAAAACCAAGCAGAGCGCCATAGAAGTCTAAACCTAAATGAAAGTGGTGTGCCAGTCTGATGCCCTGCAGCAAAACACAATACCACAACAACAACGCGTCCGTCTCGGCCCAGACGCTCACTCACACATATCTGACATTCCACACGTGACTGACCACAAAGATGGGCGCACAGGCATCTCTGTTATGACCCAACATACACAAGCATACGCGGCAGTCCTACCGCAGGGCTGATCCCTTCCGCCCACCACACAATGCAGCGCTAACACCACCAACCAATACGGCGCTGATACTCAGACACAGTAGACATTTAGTACACTCATCTAAATGCAATAGAAATGAACTAAAGTACAAAAAGATTTTACTCATTCATTTCATTCAGACTGGAACTAAACCTTATGGTTACCTTTACTAATAACACTTGGCTAGCTTAAACATTCTTTATAAGCACGGAGGTTTCAGGTCAAGATTTAACACTGATCAATGAACCCAACCACCAAGCCTCTCCAACAACATCATCTCCACCAGGAAGAGGCTGTGTCGGAGTAACATCTTCACCACCAAATATCCAAAGGCACAGAAGAAGAAAGACGCTACTGCTTCATCCAGCTTCACCTCAGACCAACGTTATCGGTAACGAAAAACAATGAAATAACGAAGACTAAAGGTAAAATAACATTAACTGAAATAAAAATAAAAACGAGACAACCGAAACGCGTGTTCACAAAACGAACTAAAATAAACTTAATTTATTGGGACATTTTGCTTAGTTTTCATTTCTGCGACTTATTCTTGATTATCGGTCTACGCCACTCCCTGCTCTACTGAGCATGTCGTCTGCAGAAAGAGACGCGATCATGTCTTGTTGTGTCGCACAAATCGCTTTGATAAAAACAACAAAATGTGCAAGTTCTATAGAATTCCATCGACTCGCACCAATCTCAAGGCAAACAAGAGACGAATTTGGTTGGAAGCGATCAGAAGAAGCATTTGGACAGGCGGATGATTAAAAATGCAACAATCCGCAGCGATCACTTCAGGTGATAAACTGTTGCAGTACAATGACAACATCAATAAACCAACACTGTGACTGAAAGATAGCCGCAAATAATAATGGGAATTGGAGATAATTTAAAGGGCCGGCGTCTCTTTCTGCAGCTAGGTTGTGCGCGCTTCCACTGTGTTGATAAGCCGGTCACAATAACACATTTTGCTGGACGATAAGTTGCCACAGAAATCATTGCAATAAATGATAAATATTATCGTTTTGAGACCATTTTCAACTAATGTAATAATTAATGCGTGTACACCCTCAGAACGATCAATAGGCTTTAATTTCTAAAAAACATTTACCACGGCACCAGGAAGACATTTTTACTATCCAATATAAATTAACATAACCGAAACAACAAAATTGAGGATAAAAAATAAATCAAATAAAAAACAGGAAAAAAAACTACCAAACGTTTTGTAAACAAAAAGTACAAACTTTACACTGCTAGCTTCTACAGATAGATGGATTTTTTTCATCCAGTTTCTTTGGTTAAAAGAGGGAAACACGTGAGGAAAACAAACAAGCATGCAAATGGAATGATTGTGGCTGGAAAAATAATACATTTAATTTGAATTTATCATATGATTGATTGTTTATTTTGAAAGGCCTATGTATTAATAAACAAATACTCCCTCTATAATATCGATAAGTATTGGTTATTGGTCACAGAAGTTTTCATATCGGACCTCGATATCGGCCCAAACTTTCTTATCGGTGCATCCCTAACATCAATGTTGTCCTCAGAGTAGGGCTGGGCGACATGGCCACAAATCAACATCACAATAAATTGAGCATTTTACCTCGATAACGATAAATGGACGATAACTACCCCACCGCCAAAGGCATTTTCTCTGGACGGGGTTCTGGCTTCGCTTCTTCCTCAACGACCAGCTCTTGAATCCTCCATTCGCTCACCGTCTTTCCAATCCCTTCTTGTTACAGACTGGGCGGGGTGGATTTATGTGATTGCACGTAGTCACCTAAAGGGACATGAGCATCGCCAAACCGCACACATCTCTGTAGTTTGGGGTTTTCATTTTTTAGAAACAATATACCGACATGGGCAAAAGGATGGTTATATTCATGAGTTTTGGTATGGCTAAATCATTTCTATAATGTACACCAGGTATGTTCAAACACTACTTGGTATATCAGATGACTGACTATGAATGAGAGTCATTCAGAGGTGTCTGGCCAAAATACGAGAAAATGGTACAAAAGTTGTTCTTTTAACGTCGGATTTAATTAATCTCATCAGATGTTAATATAATGTTTGGGATGGATTACGCAAATAAACATTTAAAATGTATGATATATTTTTACTTTGAAAAGTAAATTCTTTGAATTAAGGGGCTGTTTACACGACAACGTTGCAGTTTTTGTTTGAATACGCGGGTGAAAACGCACTGCGTTTACACGACAGGGCGCGCGATGGAAAACGATGTAATGCATATGCCCGGCCTTTAGATGGCAGTGTGCCCCGTGTATGCAGTGTTCCAAGGTTTCCCCCTCACAACCCGGAAAAGAACCATTTCATGATAACAATGGCAGTCTTCTTGTAGTTCTCCGCTTAAATAAAAGGTGTATTGATTATTTAACGCATGTACTGTATGCGTTTCCGTTGGCGATCGCATAGAAGCCTGATGATCTCTAAGTTTTGCTTACAGAGACCAAATAACTTCAGAAGCTGCATCAGCAGTAACCGCATACCTGGATCCGCCATTGTAGTTGTTTTTCTGTAGAAAGGCGGAGTGCGCAAGTCCAACATGGCCGTAGGCGGCTGGCAGTGACATCGTTTTCAAAAGTCTCCGGCTTGCGTTTACATGACAACGAATCACCCAGCGTTTTCACTCTGGAAGCAGTTTTCCAAAAGCTGCGTTTTCGCCCCCCCGTTTTCCCGTTGTCGTGTAAACGAGAGGCCGAATCGGAGAGAAAAACCTCAGTTTTGCTGAAAAACGTTGTCGTGTAAACAGCCCCGGAGTCCCATTGGCCTTATGTTCTAAATGTAAATGGCTTGCTTTATCTACCATGTTTTAGGCTGAAATAGCCAACAGTCTTGAAAGGCAAAGGTTGCATGTTAAATTTCAGCTTGCTGCTACCACATGCTGCTGTGCCCACGGGCAAGGCACTTAGCCTCAAGTTGTCTACCAATGTGTGTACTTGTGTGTAAACGTGTGGGTGAATGAGGCTGCTTTCTGTCTTGCCTATTATAATATAATAAAATGCTTATTAAAGATATGACTAAAAATCAGTCCCCTGGTTTGTTTTTCATCACCGTGTGATTGTAATTAATTAGGAGACACTTTGTATGATTCCCCCGGCCGTTTTGCATTCATGTGTAAAATGCTGTGTAGTTATACAGTTAAGCTGATCTCACTTTATCTTTGATCTCTGGTTTTCGTTTGCCGTCTGCAACACCTGTTTGCATTTGGATCGATAATCAGTTCACACGACCCGACAATGTCCATATTAGACACAAAATAAAACCATGCCTGACTCCGACTGAGGTCGGGTAGTTTCCCCAGTCCCACCTGCAGACTCCAGTATTCACCCCAACTCACATAAACAGGTTTTTATGCCAGCATCCCTGCAGACCGACGCTAACTGCTCGATTGAGTTGATGGAAGTCATAACTGTGCTGCCGCTGTTATCAGGATTCAGTCACCCAGGGTTACAGGAAAGAACCAAAAGTCAACGTCGACAGGCTGGATGCGGGCCGTCTTCTTCCTTGGACCCTTTAACGGCAAACATTTTAAAGAAATGATGGAGAGAAGTCTGGGAAAGGTCAAGTAGTCTGACCAGTGTGATCCTATGGTGGGGCCAGGGAGGAGCTGCAGAGATCCACAGAAATGCTTATTTTAATCGGGGTGGCTGACCTTTGATGACCTAACATTAAACTTTCAATACTATTTAGAGAGCTTCTCCTAGAGGGAACATGCCCACACCCACCCGACAAATTGCGGCTAGGATTGTGACTAGAAAAATGGATGCACCATCCTCAGTGTGGGGTTTATGGAAAGATGGCTAGAATGGCCCAGTCAAAGCCTGAACCTAAGGCCAATTAAGAACACGTGACACGTATTAAGACTTCAAATTTGAGCAGTTTTCAAAACAGAATGGGAAACATGTCCAGCTTGCCAACGTGTAAGGCTTGATGATGACACAGGAGCTGAATACAATTGCATGCCACGCCTTTCACAGTTTTATTTGTAAACCAAAGTTTAAATCGCATAATGATAAAACCTGAAGGCACTGTGTCGGTTCTTACATACTGTGGAGTTCGGATCTAAAACATTGTCTATTAATGTCCAAACATTGTCATAATAATTCACGAGGACTATTTATTTTATTTATGTATTTATTTATGCTTTGCTAACATGACTGTCAGAAGATATTAGACATAAGCCACTATCATTCATAAATGAGAAGAGCGTCTCGCCAGCGGTCACCGCACTGTAAAACAAATAGAACCAGCCCCAAACCGGTGGCGTTTCCCCCGGGCCCTCCTCCTGCCTCAGCCCGGTGATGCTACGGAGCTGTCAGTCTTAGCCTAGCCTAGCCTAGCCTTAGCATCGATTAGCATAGCGGCTAACGTTACCTTGGTTCTGACGCTGCCAGGCTCCCATGCCGGTCTCAGCTCTTTAATGAGCCTCATCGCCCCCTCCGTCACGCTGTGCTCGTCCACGAACACGGGAATCTTTCTGATAACCGGCGACCCGACCGGCACATGTATCTGCGTTTCCATCCTGCGGCAGCTTCCCCGAAACCTTTTTTTTAATCCGCGAGCTCTTCACAGATGTCTATCCAAGCCGAAAGCACACACGAGAGCTGCTGGGTTGTAAAAGGCGGCGACGTGCTCGGGACAGTGTTTTCAGACGGATTTGAAAGTTTTGCTTGACAAATTGATCCCGCTACCCGAGCTGGTGTTTTAACGTCGGACTGAAAGCAGGTAGGATGTATGAACAGACTACCGGGTTGCGGATGCTCGTCTCGTCGCCGGTTTTCTGAGGAGCAGGCAGCCAACAGGACCATTTCCTCCTGCTAGGCTCCGCCCACCCGGGGATCATCCGATTGTACCAGAGCCGATCAGAGTCAGCACGCCCAGTCTGTCCGAGACTTACCGAGTTCAGCCGAATAACATAAACCGCTAACTTTTTGAGGAAAACCTATGTCCTTCCTAAACCTATGTGTTTAGACAATAATAACCTATATTTGTACAGGAGAAAGTGTACAGGAAACATTCAAGTGAAGGTTCTCTGAAGGGTAAAGTATTTGTGACCTTCACGGAACATTTCCTGAAAGTTCTGAAAGCTTGTTCTTTTACACCTTTGGGGAACCCTAAGGGAATCAAATTTTAAATCAAGTCAAACTTTATTTATAAAGCGCTTTTCATACAATAAGTTGCATCACAAAGTGCTTTACAGATTAAAATGACCCCACATAAAACCACATTCCCCTCCCTCCCCCACAGATTTAAAAGCATGCTCACACTCCCTAAAGTTTCCCTGAAGGTCAGATGCAACCTTCACAGCGCATTCAAATTCAAAAATACTTTATTGATCCCAGAGGGAAATTAAGTATTGTTGTAGCTCATATAATTAATTCTTTGAGGAGTTGTTGTAGATCATGATGGCTTGTGGGCAGGAAGGATTTCCTGTAGCAGTCTGAGTTGCTGCAAAACTGAAGAAGCCTCTGACTGAAGACACCCTGTTGTTTAGGGTAAGTCTCATGAAGAGGATGCTCAAATTCAAATTCAATTCAATTCAAAATTACTTTATTAATCCCAAAGGGAAATTAAATGTTGTTGTAACTCATTATCCAAGTTCCTTCATAGATTTGTTGTAGATGCTGATGGCTGTGGGTAGGGATGATCTCTTGTAGCGCTCTGTAGATCTGAAGAAGCCTCTGACTGAAGACGCTCTGTAGTTGTATGACAGTCTGATGTAGAGGATGCTCTGGATCTATGGCGTCTTCTTCTTCTTTGGCTCAAGGTTGTCTATGAATTTTTTTGATTTTATGAAGAATCCGTCTTTGCATCATTATCTCCAGATGTTCCACAGTTGTCCCCAGAACAGAACCAGCCTTCCATATCAGGTTGTTTAGCCTTTTTAAGTCCCTGGCTCTGATGCTGCTACCCCAACAGATGACGGCTGAAGAGATTACACTCTCCACAACAGACTTGTAGAAGACCTCCAGCATCTTGCTGCAAACCTTGTAGGACCTAAGCTTCCTCAAGAAGTACAGTCTGCTCTGTCCCTTCATGTAGATGGCTTCACTGTTGCGCCTCCAGTCCAGTCTGTTGTCCAGGTGAACTCCGATGTATTTATACTCCTCAACCACCTCCACTTCTTCACCCATTATGGAAACTGTTAGACTTATCCCTGTTTCTTCTGAAATCTACAATCATCTCCTTTGTTTTGTTCACATTCAAGGTGAGACGATTGTTTCCACACCATGTAACAAAGCGGTCCACCAGCTCTCTGTATTCAGCTTCTTGTCCATCTCTGATACACCCGACAATTGCAGAGTCATCTGAGTATTTCTGCAGATGACAGGTCTCTGATTTGAACTGGAAGTCTGAGGTGTACAGAGTGAAAAGGAATGGTGAGAGTACGGCCCTCTGTCGTGCTCCTGTGCTGCTGACCATCTGGTTTGACACACAATTCTTCAGTCTCACAAACTGTGGTCTGTTTGTCAGGCAGTCATTGATCCAGGCTATTGTTGAGGGCTCCACCTATGTCTTCAGAAGTTTCTGACAAAGCAAATGAGCCTGAATTGTGTTAAATGGATGAACGTGTAATACCAATCGCTGTGTTGTTGACTTCACAGCAATCCCTCAAACTTAGAATGCAAAGTAGCGACAGTGGAGATGAATGACTCCCCTTTAACAGGAAGAAATCTTCAGCAGAACCAGAACCTGGCTCAGTATGCCACAACCATCTGCCACGACCAGCTGGGGGTTTGAGGAGACAAACCAGATACACCAAAAAAACCCCAGAAAAACTGATATCAGAGTACTTTCTATGTTAAAGAAAAGTAAAAAGTAAATAGCAGGAAAGGAAGAAGTTGGTACCACAATCAAACATAATACCATACAGTCAATGCTTCTATGGGGAGGGAAACACTGACAGAAAACTTTTTTTTTTTGGAGAAATCTTTATTATGATTTGCTGTGGGTTTTATTTTCTGATGTTATGGACACCGAGACGGAAAATTAAGGGGAAGAAAGAGGGAGATGAAGAAGAGAGGTAAGAAACAAAAAGTCAAGAGAGAGGGTGAGTTGAAAATACAAGACAGGAAGGGGAACAAAGAAAACACAGGAAAACATCGAAGTCTGCCTCCATACCCACAGGACGGCAGAGAGAGAGAGATAGAAAAAAAAAAAAAAGGAACATCGACAAAACAAACCAAACATTTTGAACTAAGAACTACACAACCACATCACATAAAAATGGATATAAAAATACAACAACAATGTCACAGAAAAACTCATGGTACCGATTAATCAAGATCTAGTAATGATAACCTCAGCCCAAGACTATATCTGTAAACACCGGAGACCCCACACCTATGTGTATGTGAGAGTATGCTGGTGCATATAAGGTTTCTCCATAATTGGAGAGTAGTAGAAGAGGAAAGTAGCAGAAAAGAGTGTGTCAATACAATGTTGGGTTGAATAATTTGGTTAAACCAAACAAAAATCCATCTCCACATTGATTCCCTGTTGGAATGGTCTTTGCCAGATAATGAGCGGTGCCTGTTTTCCTCCAAATAGGATTCTTGGCCTTCAGGCCAAACAGTGCAATACTTGCTTATCAGATCAGAGAGCGGTCTTTTTGCCTTCTTTTTGGCGAACTGCAAGCAGTCTATCATGTGACTTTTACTCAAGGCTACCCTTGGCTAGCCACTCCACCGTACAGGCCTGTCAGAGTGACCATCGGGTTCTTGGTCCCTGAATAAGAACATGGACGAGGAAGCCAGTCCTACTGGTTCAAAACTTCTCCCAGATGATGGAGACTGCTGTGCTCACCGAGCCATTCAATCCTGCAGAATGTTTTTGCATGGTTTCAAGATTTGTCCTTCCATACAATCCTATCTGAGAGCTGTACAGACAATTCGTTGAACTTCATTGCTTGAATTGTGCTTTGATATAAACAGTCAACTACGGGCCCTTAGAGAGGTGTGGGTCTTTCCAAACCACATCCAATCAACTGAATTGATCACACCCAAGTTGTAGAACACCTGAAGGGTGATCCTTTGTTATTATTGGTTAATGTGTGCAGAATTTTGTAGGATAACATGTTTAGTCATTTTTTAGAAAAGGTTTTTACAAAATATATATATATGTATATGAAAAAAAATGAAGTGTGAATACTTTCCAGATGCCCTGTAGACCAAGGAGTCAGAGTATGGTGAACCAAATAAACTGGCTTAATGAAACAGAATTTAAATTCTTGAAAATCCTATAATATTAACTACAAATAAGGTCCCAGGAGGGGCATTGAGAGTCGCTGACTGGATAGGATGATAGGATAAAGGTTGTATTCAGTGATGAGTCACTAGTCTGCAGTGAAAGACTGGCATTTTAGTTAGGAGATGCTTCAATATTTGTCAAATAGGAGAAACAACAAATTTAAAACTGTAACATTTATTCAATTGTTTTATAAATGTTAGGCAACATGGATGTTGAATATATAAAACTGACCAGAGTGAAGTCAATTAAAAGCTGAGAGAGCTTCTTTAATTCCTCCGGCAGTACCATCAATTAACCAAATGGTGGCAGTATAGCAGTAAAAATGAAGCGCAGATTTGGAAGGAAGGCAACACCACGGGAACACACGTCAAGCTAGCTGCCATATTGTGAGGGACAATTTATGACAAAACATGAGAAAAGCTTTGCGAACCAGTTCTGCTCTGATGGTCATATGTTAAGCTGAGTAACAGTGTGGCCTGTTGTGATAGTGTGACTTTGTTAGCAGCACAAGGCTCTTCATTTTCATTTTCAAAAAGTAAATAAATGAAGAATCCTCTGAAATAGTTATGACTAAATAAAATGACTTGTATTACATCCCCTCTTTAAATAATAAACAAAGTGCTGTTTAATTATTATAGACCTAATGAAAGCTAAATTCAGGTTATTTAGATTACTTGTGGTTAAATAAGCCTGAGGTGCAAATTTAAACACACTGATGTTTCAAACTGGTTGTTCTGTCCTATATTGACAACAGTATTGACCCTAATTGTTTGACTGACGCTTTTGTTTAGAAAACCTGACTTCCACAAATACTTGAACTAGTTTCTGAGGTGAACACGCTGATTACAATAAGGCAGATGTGTTGATCTATTGCTCCTACTGGGCAGCAAAACATTTATTAGTTCCAGAGAGTATTTAGAGAATCATCCTTTTCAAGAAGTAAAGTTTTATCACTCCTATTGCATTTTGAGAAAGGTTTCCTAAAATATTAGTTGGAAAAACAGATTATTTTGGTTTGGCCAAAGATCATTGTTAAATGATAGTTCCTGGTGTGTTCTCTCTTGCTTTCTCTTTTAGGTAGATTTTAAATGTATATATCTTGTCAGGACATTGATAAATAACAGCAGCCTAATAAGAAGCATGATGGAATTCAGTTTAATGTGAGATTTGAAGCTTGTCTGGATGACTTGTTTCGAGTGATTTATCCTTAGAGCCACTGCTGCGGATTATTTTACTTTGAACCTCGTTAAATTCCTCCTCCTGCTGTATCGATTAACGATTCAGACAATCCTTAAAATCTGTTCAGTCTGTGTCCTAACTTCACCAAAATCCATTTCACGCAGCTTTTGATTGGTCTGTCTTTATTGCACTATGAAGATCAGCATGTACAACAAGTCAGTGGAACTTGGGGTGAATTTACTTCTCACTGTTTACTGTTTGGAAACCAAGAAGCATGTTTTGTCTAGATTAAGAATCTGTGTAATCATTCCAGAGCAGCAGCAAGTATAAATATGTCTTTCTTGAGTTGATAAATACACTGACTGCCCCCCCTTAAAAAAGTTACCAACTAGATTAAAATAAGCAAATAGGTATGGACCTCCTGTTGGACGATTACTGCATGGGCAATTATCTTATATTTCAGCTGTCAGCAAGTTATTTAACCCCAACAGATACAATGAGTAGCTTCTCATTTCTGAAACAACCACGTCAAAGGACACATTCTGGGTCAAGGAAAAGATACTAGTCTGTTTAAGAAGAGTCAGATCATTGGTATAGAGGAAATATCTAAGGAGATGCAGAAACAACTAAAACTGGGTTAAGAACTGTCCAATGCATTACTAAAAAAAGGAAGGGCAGTTTGGAACCTTCATCTTCAAGGAGTAAATGTGGCTGTGAAGGATGGTGATCTGCGACCACTTAAACATTTAGTGAAATCAAACTGAAGAAAAGCAACAGTAGAAGTCAGCAACAACTGTGTAACCACAAGAAAACCCCAATCAGTGGGGCTAACTGGATAAGGAGGCTTCAAGGGAGCATACAGATTGGACTCTAGAGCAATGGAAGGTCATACGGTCTGATGAGTCCAGACTGGCCCTGTTCCAGAGTGATAGGGGCATCAGGGTAAGAAGAGAGGCAGATGAAGTGATTCTTTCATGATGCCTAGTGGCTAGTGTTCCATCTTGTAGGGACAGTGGAATGATCTGGTGTTGCTACAGTTAGTGAGGTCCAGATTCAGCAACATTATGAAGTCAGCTGGCTACCAAATAATGCTGAATGGCAACGTTATTCCATCAATGGATGTTTTCTTCACTGATGGCACAGGCATACTCCATGATGACAATCCCTGGATTCATGGGGCTCAAACAGTAAAAGAATTGGTTAAGGGAATATGAGACATCATTTTCACACATGGATCAGCCACCACAGAGTCTGGACCTTAACCCCATTGAGAAGCTTTGAGAAGTGCTGGGGAAGGCTTTGAGCAATGGTCGGAGCCTCCCATCATCAATGCAAGATCTTGGTGAAAAATTAACGTAAGATAAATCTTGTGCAGAAGCTCATCAAAACAGCGCCACAGCAAATGTGTGCCGTACTCAAAGTTAAAGGCGGCCCATTGAAATATTAAACTGTGACCTGTCTTGTTGGCGATGACTATTTTGTGACGGGGTAAGCCGTATTGCGTCATTTCCTGTTGTTGCTGTTGCACTCCTTGTAAGCTGTTTGGTGTTCAGACTCTTGAACTGATCTTATTTTCTCTGTGCTGAGGCCTTTCTAGGTTATTTTTACACACAACCACCCTAAAACACACGTTTTGTGGTGGTGTACTTTACGTTTTGGGAACTCCTTGTGTATCACAGCTTTTCTTGGGGTGGTAAGGTCTCACTAGCTCAGTTAGCTTAGCTTCATTGCGGCTATGGCTACTCTTCTCTCTCCTGTCTCTAACTCTTCTCTTCTCTCTTGCTCTCTCTGTCAGATATTTAGTTACTTCCCTGCCTCCTTTAGTGATAATGGTAACTGTAATAAATGTAATATTTTTGTAGCTTTGGAGGCGAGGGTATCAGAATTAAAAGCACGGCTCCGCGCTGTTGAAAAACCAGCTGATAGCCGAAGGCCCTAGCCGTCCTCCGGTAGAGCCTGTGCAGCCGGGACCTCAGGCCGGCTGGGTGACTGTACGTAGGAAGCATAGTTCTAGGACCCAGCCCATGGGCCACCACCAACCGGTGCACGTTTCTAACAGATTTTCCCCGCTCAGCGACACACCCGCTGAGAAGTCGACCGTGGTAATTGGTAGCTCCATAGTCAGAAACGTGGCATTAGAGACACCATTGACCATAGTCAAATGCTTGCCAGGGGCCAGAACGGGCGACATCAAATCTTACCTGAAACTGCTGGCTAAAGATAAGCGTAAATACAGTAAGATTGTTATTCACGCTGGCGGTAATGACACCTGGTTACGCCAATCGGAGGTCACTAAAATTAGTGTTGCTTCGGTGTGTAAGTTTGCCAAAACAATGTCAGACTCGGTAATCTTTTCTGGTCCCCTGCCTGATCGGACCAGTGACGACATGTTTAGCCGCATGCTGTCATTCCATCAATGGTTTTCTAGGTGGTGACCTGCAAACAATGTGGGCTACATTGATAACTGGGGAACATTTTGGGGAAAACCTGGTCTGATCCGGAGAGACGGCATCTATCCCACTTTGGATGGATTAGCTGTTCTTTCTAGGAATATGGCCGAATTTATTTGTCCTCCAAAACACTGACAACCCAGGGTCCAGACCAGGTAGCAGAGTTGTAGTCTAACCCACCTCTCTGCTGCTTCTGTACTGTTACCCACCCATTAACCTATAGAAACAGTGTCTTGCCCACGGCCAAAATTAAATGGATTAAAAATTAAACCAACAAAAGCAAATTATGGAAATCTCGTCAAGATAAATACGACTTTGACTGAACAGAAAAATAAATCTATTAAATGTGGTTTATTAAACATAAGATCTCTCTCCTCAAAGACTTTGTTAGTAAATTACTTGATTTGTGATAATCACATTGATTTCCTTTGTCTCACAGAAACCTGGTTGCAGCAGGAGGATTATGTCAGTATAAATGAGTCAACTCCTTCCAGTAATTTAAATTTTCACATTCCTAGAAATACTGGGCGAGGAGGAAGAGTTGCAGCCATTTTCCGTTCTTATTTACTAATTAGTCCAAGACCAATTTATAGCTACAGTTCTTTTGAGCATCTAACCCTTAATTTTTCTCATCCAAGTTGCAAAACATTAAGACCATTTTTGTTTGTGGTTTTGTATCGTCCACCAGGCTCTTACTCTCAATTCTTGGATCAGATCTCACATTTTTTATCTGATTTAGTATTAAATACTGATAGGGTTATTATAGTGGGGGACTTTAATATTCATGTGGATACTGAAAGTGATAGCCTAAATGCAGCCTTTAGTGCTATTTTAGACTCAATTGGCATTACTCAAAAAGTACAGGGATCGACCCAAACGGGCAAACACACTTTGGACCTTGTACTGACATACGGTATTGAAAGTGAGGAAATAAAAGTCCACCCACATAACCCGGTCCTGTCTGACCACTTATTGATAACTTTTGAATTTACTTTAACTGACCATCTTAAACCTGAAAGAAAATTTCATTATAGTAGAGCTTTATCAGACAATGGTGTAACAATTTTTTAAAGAATCTGTTCCATTCTTACTTTCCTCAGTGTCTCATAGTAACACAGTGGATGGCAGCAATTCTACCTCCAACCCTTCAGAAATTGATGATCTGGTTCACAGCGTTACGTCCTCATTCCGTTTGGCATTAGATAGTGTAGCCCCCTTAAAAAAGAAAGTGGCTAGCCATAGGAGGCTGACTCTTTGGTTTAACGCAGAGTTGCATACTTTAAAGGAGAATACTAGGAAGTTGGAGAGAAAATGGCGCTCTACACATCTAGAGGATTCCTATTTAACTTGGAATAACAGTCTACTGCTGTATAAAAAGACCCTTCGACAAGCTAGAACAGCATATTTTTCATCATTAATAGAGGCGAATAAAAACAATCCTAGGTTTCTTTTTAGTACAGTTGCCAAACTTACACAGAGTCATAGCTCTGTTGAGCCAACTATTCCCCCTGTTCTTGGCAGTGATAATTTTATGGGATTCTTCATAAATAATATTAATTCTATTAAAACATTGAAATTCAAGTGCAGTATAGAGTTTTAACCTTGAAGAGGGCGCCACACTGACAGAGTTTTTGGTAGAATTCTTTTACTAAAATGCCAAAAGTAACCAGACATGTAGACTGCACTATCAGGCACTCATTTGTACAGTTTATCAATAAATTAAAAAAAGTTGATCTGGGGGTGAATTGCTCTTTAACCGATATGTTTTTGAAGTGTGAGGAAGCCAGAATACCCAGAGAAAACCCATTCACGCTTGGGGAGAACATGCAAACTCCATGCAGAAAGTTACGTTTATTCTTTTTTTCTCTCCCACAAGTGTCGCTTCAGTTGCCGTCTGCTGTAAAGTCTGTACCGTACGCTCGCTTAAACATTTCCAAAAATCTAAACACCACTACCCAGGATGGTTGATCTACAAGTTGATTCTAAAAAGGAAATGTAACTGCCCAGTTTCTGTTTTTTCTCCAAGAATTGGCAGAATTACTTTTTGTTTTACAATAAAAAAGTTTTAAACACCTTTTAGCTAGAACAGCATATTTTTCATCATTAATAGAGGCGAATAAAAACAATCCTAGGTTTCTTTTTAGTACAGTTGCCAAACTTACACAGAGTCATAGCTCTGTTGAGCCAACTAGTCCCCTTGTTCTTAGCAGTGATGATTTTATGGGATTCTTCATAAATAAAATTAATTCTATTAAAAATAAAATCATCGGCATCCTCCCAAACATGATTACTTCTTCCTCAGTAAATGAGGCAGCATCGGAAAGAACTGTAGAACCTCATTTGTGCTTAGGCTGTTTTGATTCAGTCGAGCTTTCGGAATTATCAAAAATATTAGCCTCATCCAAACCTTCAACTTGTATGTTGGACCCAATCCCAACCAAATCATTTAAAGAAGTGTTCCATTTGGTTCCTGGCCCCATTTTGGATATGATGAATCTATCCTTAGTAAACGGATACGTACCACAAGAATTTAAAATAGCTGTAATTAAACCTTTACTCAAGAAGCCTTCCCTTGATCAAGATGACTTAGTGAATTACAGACCTATATCTAACCTTCCTTTCTTATCCAAAGTCCTTGAGAAAATTGTTGCTAATCAAGTCTGTGAGCATCTAAACAGTAACGAGCTGTTTGAAGTGTTTCAGTCATCTTTTAGAGCTCATCATAGCACTGAAACAGCACTGGTGAAGGTTACTAATGGCATTCTCATGGCCTCAGATAATGGACTTGTGTCTGTTCTGGTTTTGTTAGATCTCAGTGCTGCTTTTGACACAGTCGATCATAATATTGTCTTAGAAAGGCTTGAACATGTTGCAGGGATCAAAGGAACAGCACTAGGCTGGTTTAAATCATATTTGTCTGATAGATTCCAGTTTGTTCATCTAAATGATAAATCTTCTTCACTCTCAATGGTTACTTGTGGAGTTCCACAGGGTTCTGTGCTTGGACCAATTCTTTTCACCATATATATGCTCCGAATTGGTAGAATCATTAGACAGCATGGGATAAATTTCCACAGCTATGCCGATGATACACAACTATATTTATCCATAAATCCTGATGAACCCAGTCAGTTAGGTAGATTACAAGCATTAAATTGGCCCCCAGTAATAACGTAAAGAACCTCGGCGTTATTTTTGACCAAGACTTCACATTTAAATCCCATATTAAACAGGTTTCTAGGATTTCTTTCTTTCACCTCCGGAATATTGCTAAAATTAGAAACATCCTGTCCAGGAGTGATGCTGAGAAACTAGTCCATGCATTTGTTACCTCAAGGCTGGACTACTGTAATTCTTTACTATCAGGAAGTCCACAAAATGCCATTAAAAGCCTTCAGTTGATCCAAAATGCGGCAGCAAGAGTTCTGATGAATATTAACACATTTCTCCTGTTTTAGCTTCCCTTCATTGGCTCCCTGTTAAATCCAGAATATAATTTAAGATCCTTCTTCTTACATACAAAGCCCTTAATAATCAAGCTCCATCATACATCAGAGATCTAATTGTTCCATATGTTCCTAACAGAGTACTTCGCTCTCAGACTGCAGGTTTACTTGTAGTTCCTAGGATTTCTAAAAGTAGAATGGAAGGCAGATCTTTTAGTTATCAGGCTCCTCTCCTGTGGAACCAGCTCCCAGCTTTAGTCCGTGAGGCAGACACTCTGTATACTTTTAAGGCCAGGCTTAAAACTTTCCTTTTTGATAAAGCTTATAGTTAGAGTGGCTTAGGTCATCCTTAGCTAGCTCTGTAGTTATGCTGCTATAGGCTTAGACTGCTGGAGGACAGACTTGGCAATTTTCTTCACTCTGCTACTCCCTTTTCTACTACGACTCTCCAGTTGTATTACAGTACATTCTGTTATTTCGACTGTTAACTCTGTTTTCTCTCAGTGTTTTTCTCTCCATAGAAGATATACCTGGTCTGGTATCCTGCTTGGCTGCAATGCCCTGTTGGACGGGGGGCATCGACTGGGATGATGCTCCCAGTAACTGAACATCCACTGTGTCCTGTTATCAACTTTTTACTTTCTGTAACATAGAAAGTTCTCTTATATCAGATCTTCTGTTCCTTCTGTGTTCTGCTCTGTCTTCTCAAACCCCCAGACGGTCGTGGCAGATGGCCGCTCCTACTGAGCCTGGTTCTGTTGGGGGTTTCTTCCTGTTAAAGGGGAGTTTTTCCTCTCCACTGTCTCTACATGCTTGCTCAGTATGAGGGATTGCTGAAGGATTGCTGTGGTTGGAAAGTCTTCCCATCCTCACGCCAATGACTGACGCAATCTGCTGGGATTCCTTAAATAGGAAACTTTTTAACTGATTGGAATGTTTGTATAAATGTACTGAAATGACTTCTTGTTAAGTGCCTTGAGATGACATCTGTTGTAATTGGCGCTATATAAATAAACTGAATTGAATTTAATTAAATTTTTCCCCAAGATTGCTTTACTTGATTTGCTTTTGCTTTGTAGTTAACGTACCAACTAACTATTATCTTGAATTGGATAGATTGGTAACATAATAAAGTGGTAAAAGCTCATTTTACATCTGCTTGTGTGTTACTGTAGTAAACGAATGGGTTTAAATGAATAAATAGTTTCTGCAGGAGAAATCATGCAAAAAGTTGAAAGTTTCTACAATGAGAATATAATCTAAATGTAAATATTATCATATACTATGACATGATGGGATTTTTGTTTGCAAAAATAACCATTTGCAGAAAAAAATAAACCAGCAAAAGTTAAGTTCAGCAACAAAAAACATGCAGGCACAAGTATAAACTTAAAACGGCGACATTCTTTTACACTTTAACATAAATGGCAGCTCTTACTTTTTTCCTTTTTCTTTTTTTTAAATACCAAATCTAGCCCAAAGGAAAATAACAAAATAATTATATTACTACAAATACATATTCATTTGGAACAACTGGGGTTAAAGGTTAGATTAACATTTGTTCACCACCTGTTTGTGTAAAAAACTTTCCCAAAATGTGCCCTATAATATACAAATAAGTTTGGTGTTATATTGGTAAGTCTTATAGATTTACTGTACAGTACATCACTTAAAATTATTGTCAATTAGATGACCCACACTTGGTGAAACTTCATTGCATCGGATCCTCTAACTGAATTTAAGATCACAGATAACCTGCAAAAAAAAACATTTTTCAAATTGTGTTTTCACGTATTAAGGGAATAAAAAACTCTTTGAATAAACTTGACCTTTTGTAAAAAATATAATTGCTCTCCTTTAAATCATGTTTGATCGCAAATAATTAACATCATTTGGTTCAGTTTCACCAGCCACTGCAAAGCAGAAATATAGCCTGACCTGTGGAATAAAAAATAAAAAAACCAGTGAGAAAATATGGAGCTGGCAGCTAAACATATTGAATTCAATTGATTAATTACAAAAAGGATGAGGAGCTTTGTCATCTGAAGGGAGATCAAAGTAGAGCTGCTGCTCCTCTGTTGCTATGCCAATGAACTTTCAATCCAAATAGGGGTTTTGTTGTTGTTTTTACTGTTTTACCTTTTGTTTAGTTATGCTGCATTCAGACTGGGGGTTAAGGGATTGACAAAATATATCCATGAAGAGGATTTAAAAATCACACTTCCACCAAGATGCAGTGACTGTAAAGAGTGACTCAGAGATGTTGTTTCTTTTGAAAATAGAAATGACAGAAATCCCATTCTCTAAAATTCAACCAAGAAATATTTCACTTTTTTGCCAGCATAGTTGCATGATTCAGAAGAGCATACAGTGTAAAGCTGCAGGGTAAGACATTTTGAGTGTACCTCCATCAGGATCTGTATGGTTACATGAACCATATATGAACATTCTATTTTTTGAACTACTCTATGCAAAAGCAAGGTAGAAACAGTTCTACATCATCATAATGCAGATTTTATGTATCTATCTATTGACTCAGGCATTTACCAAAATGTATTGGAATTTTATAATCTTTGTATATTCTGTCAAATATTACAACTTGATAAAATGTAATCATTCCTGCTGGATTAATTACAAAGGCTCCTATTAATTATAATGATTCTGAGTTGTGACTGCTTTTTTGTTTTGTTTTTTGATATGTACAAAAAAAAATTTAGCTTGACTTTGCTGGAGATCTTCTTACCCCATGCTACACAATGAGTCGTGAAGAGCGATGGTGCTGGGGCATTAATTACCAAATGCCACATTCTGTATCTTCTTAAGTCAAGATACACAAGGCAAATACCCAGTAGTGGTATCCATCTATCCACTGTCGTCCGCTCAAAGATGTAATGTACACTTATGTTTCTTTCTTTTGTTAGCCAAACTTACTGTTTCTTTATTTAAATTGTGCAACGAATGGCTATTTTTGACTGAGAAAAAAAATAGATTTAAACTTTAAGAAAAAGAAAACTGATTTGTACAGTGGCTTGCAAAAGTATTCGTCCCCCTTGAACTTTTCCACATTTTGTCACATTACAGCCACAAACATGAATCAATTTTATTGGAATTCCACGTGAAAGACCAAAACAAAGTGGTGTACACGTGAGAAGTGGAACGAAAATCATACATGATTCCAAACATTTTTTACAAATAAATAACTGAAAAGTGGGGTGTGCGTAATTATTCAGCCCCCTTTGGTCTGAGTGCAGTCAGTTGCCCATAGACATTGTCTGATGAGTGCTAATGACTAAATAGAGGCACCTGTGTGTAATCTAATGTCAGTACAAATACAGCTGCCCTGTGACGGCCTCAGAGGTTGTCTAAGAGAATGTTGGGAGCAACAACACCATGAAGTCCAAAGAACACACCAGACAGGTCAGGGATAAAGTTATTGAGAAATTTAAAGCAGGCTTAGGCTACAAAAAGATTTCCCAAGCCTTGAACATCCCACGGAGCGCTGTTCAAGCGATCATTCAGAAATGGAAGGAGTATGGCACAACTGTAAACCTACCAAGACAAGGCCGTCCACCTAAACTCACAGGCCGAACAAGGAGAGCGCTGATCAGAAATGCAGCCAAGAGGCCCATGGTGACTCTGGATGAGCTGCAGAGATCTACAGCTCAGGTGGGGGAATCTGTCCATAAGACAACTATTAGTCGTGCACTGCACAAAGTTGGCCTTTATGGAAGAGTGGCAAGAAGAAAGCCATTGTTAAAGGAAAACCATAAGAAGTCCCATTTGCAGTTTGCCACAAGCCATGTGGGGGACACAGCAAACATGTGGAAGAAGGTGCTCTGGTCAGATGAGACCAAAATGGAACTTTTTGGCCAAAATGCAAAACGCTATGTGTGGCGGAAAACTAACACTGCACATCACTCTGAACACACCATCCCCACTGTCAAATATGGTGGAGGCAGCGTCATGCTCTGGGGGTGGTTCTCTTCAGCAGGGACAGGGAAGCTGGTCAGAGTTGATGGGAAGATGGATGGAGCCAAATACAGGGCAATCTTGGAAGAAAACCTCTTGGAGTCTGCAAAAGACTTGAGACTGGGGCGGAGGTTCACCTTCCAGCAGGACAATAACCCTAAACATAAAGCCAGGGTAACAATGGAATGGTTTAAAACAAAACATATCCATGTGTTAGAATGGCCCAGTCAAAGTCCAGATTTAAATCCAATCGAGAATCTGTGGCAAGATCTGAAAACTGCTGTTCACAAACGCTGTCCATCTAATCTGACTGAGCTGGAGCTGTTTTGCAAAGAAGAATGGGCAAGAATTTCAGTCTGTAGATGTGCAAAGCTGGTAGAGACATACCCTAAAAGACTGGCAGCTGGAATTGCAGCAAAAGGTGGTTCTACAAAGTATTGACTCAGGGGGCTGAATAATTACGCACACCCCACTTTTCAGTTATTTATTTGTAAAAATGTTTGGAATCATGTATGATTGTTGTTCCACTTCTCACGTGTACACCACTTTGTATTGGTCTTTCACGTGGAATTCCAATAAAATTGATTCATGTTTGTGGCTGTAATGTGACAAAATGTGGAAAAATTCAAGGGGGCCGATTAATTTTGCAAGCCACTGTACATGTGTTTGTTTTTTACATATAAACTAAGCCAGGTAAAGACCGTCTGAATTCTAACTGTATTTTTACACTGTTCATTAAAATGTGAAAATCCCCACATACTCTTTGGCACTTTCATGGACGGTCAGAACAAGATCTGCAAATGTTCCTTATTAAATTTCTCTGGCAATCTCTTCAGAGGTGTTTGGCCCAATTTTTGCACAAGTAAAAATATAATACATTCAAAACCCTTCACGTATGTTATTCTATTGAGTCATAGGTAGTGTGTTTCATCTGGGATGATGCGCTGTTGTGGGCAAATACTTGTGTTCAGTTAGGTCATGTTGTGTAAAATGCTTTGAGGCATGATTTTACACGTCAGTCTCACAGTGTGTGTTTAAACAAGCGATCTTTAAGATTAGCCTGCAGTGTCCCTGCATGCAGTCGAGTGTGAGATGGACCCTCATATAATGATGTATAAACAAAGCAATAATCTTAAATTGCTTGAAATTCACCACAAGCTTAAGCAAGTCATGACTTGCTATGCTGTAAAAAGCGAACTTGGACAGTATTATATATTAGCCATTAAAATTCACATTGTAAGCGAGCATATTAGTTTGTTTATATGTTTAATAATGTCCAGTAATGGTTAAATTCTAACAACAGAAACCACTTTATTTTGATAACAAATTAGGGCAACTGCGGCTCAGTGGGTAGAGTGGTTGTCTTGCAGTTGTAGGTTCAATTCCAGCTTCCTCCAGTCACATGTTGACGTGCCCCTGGGCAAGGCAGTTAACCCCAAGTTCCCTACTGAGCTCTATATCAGTATGTGAGTGTGAATGGGTGAATGTGGCTCCAGTGTAAAGTGCTTTGAGTGGTCAGTGTGACTAGAAAAGCGCTATAGAAGTTCAGCTTCCATTCCTTTACCATTTTCTCAGCCATGCTTCTGGAGTTCTCACAGCTCTCTCTCGACACATGATCTTTGAGGCACCATTAGACTATTATTTTCTAATATGGTGTCTGATAAATACTTTGTGAGTGGTCGAGAATCTCAAAAGGAGGTGATTGATGAGGAAAGGGGGTCATATTTTAATTCCTAATTTTCCACTGGTGAAGACTTCTCACGTGTTCTGCACTTGGTGTTTCTTGTGAAGAATAAAATATCCTGAACACCTTCAATAATCAAACAACTTTTTAAGCTCTCGCAACATATGTACTGACCCAAAGTCCTGCTGCAAGAATTCAACTGCTCAGATAGAAATGATTTTCTTTCTGAGAAAAAAAAATCTAGTTTTTGATGCATTGGGAGCTACAAATAGTACATTTACAAAACAAGGGGAAGAATAATGAACACTAAATGTTTACAACTGATTAATAGCTACTAATATTAGTACAGGACAAAGTAGGATGTGCAGTCACACCCATGATCTGATGCTACCTGTAGCCACATGTCTCATCTGCAGCTATATTTTACCCTGGCTCAACGCAGCCTCTCAGGTATGTAACTGGCAAATTGTGCATGAACTCGTCTCTGAGTATTAGTGGGCGGTGTGTGGACCTCATTCACGACACGAGTGGGAAAACTCAAAGGTAAACCAGCACTCCTTCGATAAGTCAGGAATGAGGAAATGTTTACACTGTCACACACAAGGAAAAAAAAAAAGATAGTTGAAAAAAGTGAGACATAAATCATGTTCCTATTGAAGAAGAGAATCCCAAAGCTTATTGCTCATGTCAAAGCCCATGTTGACACACTCCTTATCCATCATGAATTCTGTAGTTAGGGTGAGCTGGATGGATTCTGAAGAGGGATCTGTCTATGTGTGAACTGTTTACTTTTGCACAAAACATGAGGATATTTACTGAAGCATATGGAGTGGCTTTGTTGATCAGTTGTTTGTATTTGCTGATCATTTTCAATATGAGGTAGGACCAAGTAACTGACCTTGAGAGATCATTCATAGATGTTTAACTATCTGCAGATCGTTAGCAAAATGGTGTGGAGGTAAAGAAACTGATGAACTCAACTGAGGCTAGACTTTAATAACATGTATTTGTATTATCTGTTAATAAAATTGGTCTTCATGAGAAATTGTGCCTAGGTATTCAATATTTAAGACTGTAGGTAATTCTGTCCCTTCGCCAATTCAAATCTTTGTGGTTTTGGTCGTTTTGTATCCAATGTTTTCAGGTTCACAATGGAGCTCTGTGTTGTGTAGTACCATGCATCAGTCTGTGCCTGCCAAAGGGACATTTTGTACCCAATTTAAAACCCGACTTTCATTGGTTTTCATTACTTCTGTAAATTCTCACTAAAAGGTAGCTTAGAATAATTTTGGTTATATTGGTTATTCATTATTTTTCTCAAGAGTTAGCCAGTTAAAATGGGGATCAGAACCAAAATAAATGTAGAAATAAATCATGTAAATTTTACTACTTTTATATTATATAAATTGTTATGTTGTATGATTCATAAAACACACTGATATGCAGTGGATTTAATACATAGTTAAAAAACCAAATGGTTTTGTTGATGAGTTTTAAATTAAAATAGGAATTGACAAAATGGCAAAGTGTAGATACAAAACGGAAAATAAATTTGCGTAGCCAATTAAAAGGATAAAAAATATTACTGTAAATCAATAACTATTCTGAAAAAAGCCACACTTCTTAGCTTGTTACCTACGTAAAATAAAAATGTTAAATTTCACATTGGATAAACATATAGTACTGAAGTTAAGGAAATAGTTCCTTGCTATTGCTGTAGTTGGAACTAGTAGCTAGCTAGCTTAAAGAACACATCTCATATAAAAACATTTAAAAACATATTATGGCCAGAATAAAATTTACCCACATAAGATAATTTGCTTAAGTCTACAACAGGGTGACCATATTTTGATTTCCAAAAAGGAAACCACTTGGTCCAGTTCTAAAACTGTCAGGTTCTGTGGCTTTTGCTTTGTTTTCCTTCCACTTAATTTCCTTCCCTTCTGTACCCTAATCTGCTTTCTTGTTTTGTTCCCTCCAGTTTGTGTTTTACCTAGTTCTTTTCCTTATCTAGTATTTTCATGTTAGATTATTTCCTTGTCTTTATCAGTTTATTCTCTCTAGTGTTTCCTTTAGATTCCCTTCCAGACATACACTACCGTTCAAAAGTTTGGGGTCACCCAAACAATTTTGTGTTTTCCATGAAAAGTAACACTTATTCACCACCATACGTTGTGAAATGAATAGAAAATAGAGTCAAGACATTGACAAGGTTAGAAATAATGATTTGTATTTGAAATAAGATTTTTTTTACATCAAACTTTGCTTTCGTCAAAGAATCCTCCATTTGCAGCAATTACAGCATTGCAGACCTTTGGCATTCTAGCTGTTAATTTGTTGAGGTAATCTGGAGAAATTGCACCCCACGCTTCTAGAAGCAGCTCCCAAAATTTGGATTGGTTGGATGGGCACTTCTTGCGTACCATACGGTCAAGCTGCTCCCACAACAGCTCAATGGGGTTCAAATCTGGTGACTGCGCTGGCCACTTCATTACCGATAGAATACCAGCTGCCTGCTTCTTCTCTAAATAGTTCTTGCACAATTTGGAGGTGTGTTTTGGGTCATTGTCCTGTTGTAGGATGAAATTGGCTCCAATCAAGCGCTGTCCACTGGGTATGGCATGGCGTTGCAAAATGGAGTGATAGCCTTCCTTATTCTGAATCCCTTTTACCCTGTACAAATCTCCCACCTTACCAGCACCAAAGCAACCCCAGACCATCACATTACCTCCACCATGCTTAACAGATGGCGTCAGGCATTCTTCCAGCATCTTTTCAGTTGTTCTGCGTCTCACAAACGTTCTTCTATGTGATCCAAACACCTCAAACTTGGATTCATCCGTCCACAACACTTTTTTCCAGTCTTCCTCTGTCCAATGTCTGTGTTCTTTTGCCCATCTTAATCTTTTTCTTTTATTGGCCAGTCTCAGATATGGCTTTTTCTTTGCCACTCTGCCCTGAAGCCCAGAATCCCGCAGCCGCCTCTTCACTGTAGATGTTGACACTGGTGTTTTGCAGGTACTATTTAATGAAGATGCCAGTTGGGGACCTGTGAGGCGTCTGTTTCTCAAACTAGAGACTTTAATGTACTTATCTTCTTGCTCAGTTCTGCAACGCGGCCTCCCACTTCTTTTTCTACTCTGGTTAGAGCCTGTTTGTGCTGTCCTCTGAAGGGAGTAGTACACACCGTTGTAGGAAATCTTCAATTTCTTAGCAATTTCTCGCATGGAATAGCCTTCATTTCTAAGAACAAGAATAGACTGTCGAGTTTTAGATGAAAGTTCTCTTTTTCTGGCCATTTTGAGCGTTTAATTGACCCCACAAATGTGATGCTCCAGAAACTCAATCTGCTCAAAGGAAGGTCAGTTTTGTAGCTTCTGTACCGAGCTAAACTGTTTTCAGATGTGTGAACATGATTGCACAAGGGTTTTCTAATCATCAATTAGCCTTCTGAGCCAATGAGCAAACACATTGTACCATTAGAACACTGGAGTGATAGTTGCTGGAAATGGGCCTCTATACACCTATGTAGATATTGCACCAAAAACCAGACATTTGCAGCTAGAATAGTCATTTACCACATTAGCAATGTATAGAGTGTGTTTCTTTAAAGTTAAGACTAGTTTAAAGTTATCTTCATTGAAAAGTACAGTGCTTTTCCTTCAAAAATAAGGACATTTCAATGTGACCCCAAACTTTTGAACGGTAGTGTATTATCTTTAGTTTCTAGTTTCTTAAGAGTTTTGTGTCTCCCTACCATTCTACCTCTCTTCCCAGCTGTAAATTATTTCCACCTGCTCTCTCCCTCTCACCTGCATCAGATTCCCCTAATTAGTCATTGGTCTCCTCTCACTTCTTCATTTCCTCCCCAGTATAAATTCTACTCTCATTCAGTCACTACTCCCTGGTCCGTCGTCATTCTTTCCCTGTCTGGTTCCCAATTCCTGCCCAGTTCCTGTTTCTTCCTTATTGCTGCATTTATTGGTTCTCCCAGTGCTGTAAGTTTATTCTCCTTGCTTTTTGCTACAATTAAATCATTGAAGTTTTATTTTGCTGCCTTTGGGTCCTATTTATCCGACAAACATGACAAAAACACTTTAATCATGCTCTGTTTACTAAAATAAGACTTAATCTTTTTTTATTCTGGCCAACTTTCTTTTCAGTAGCATTTCCAGATGTCTCTCAACCCCCCCCCCTCGCCAAACACACAAGTTGTTTGGCCGCAGAGAGAACTTCTGACTTTTATTATAATCAGTTTATTAGGCTGCTCCAGTTGGCTACAAAATCCTTGGTGTGCTACATGCTGACATAAAAAAATCAAGCAGTTTTAGTCGTTCCCTCTTTTGGGTCTGGCAGCTTCCATCAGTTTGATTTTAAAAATGCCGCCGCAACGTTTACCTGAGGAGCATGCCTCAAAGTGCAGGTACGGCCTACCTTCAGTTCGCTCTCACCTAATGTGACCAGGTGCATCCTCACCGCTGCACCACAGATCCAGGCTGGAGGTGAGCGGCCGCGGAGGAAATTAAGTCACTGTTTTAAAGAAAGGTTTGGCCCATAGCCGTTGCAGGTCACATCTAAAAATGTCACATAAACAGTAGCTTAGAAATTCTGCATCAACAATGTGACCCGCAGCTCGTATGGAAAGCCCGACATGCCACAATCTGATAAAATCAAACTGGCCCAAAATTGATATTTACCTTCGCCAAGGAGGTTATATGTTCACCAGGGGTTGTCTGTTTTGTATTTCTGTCTGTTGGCAACATAACTCAAAAAGTTGTAGGTTGGTTTTCATTAGATTCTGACAAAAGGTCTGCAATGGGACCAGGAACAAGTGATTAGAATTGGGGGAGAAAACCGCCATTGCTAAAAAAGTGATTTTCATGAATTAATTATTACTGATATCAGTGTGAATCCAGCTGATAAACGTATGTTTTCAAGGTAAAGGAATCTAAAAAGTTAGAATTAGATCACAACATTGGAGAGGGGGTTCTGAGCTGCCTTGGCGGAGATCTGTACTCTACGAGTGCTTTTCTGGTAATACATGTGAATTTTTTTATAAAACTTGAAATGCATTTGTAAAATAAATTTATTTTATCTCTCCACTTAAAAAAATCAAAAAGTAGAGCTAGCCCCTCTGAGCTGTTTTGATCTTTAAAGCTGTCTGCAGGTGAGTTGCTTTGGAGGTTAAGCGGTCAGATATGAGGGTTTATTTAGTGGGACACAGCAGCAAGTTAAATTATTACATAACGTACTTTAATAATACTTGTTTAATCTGCTACCAGCTCTCCTATTGTCTTTTCAATGTCTGCAGTCTCAGATTAACACAGCCCAGCAGCAGCATAGCAACAGCAACATTGTACCCCATCAGATAAAAAAACTTGCCTGCTTATGCTTTGCTTGGTCCCCATCTGATGATGTAGATTTATTATGTTGCGATTCCTTATTAGAGTCAGGATGAATATTGGTTGTTGTCATTCAGGATGATATACTATATTTTATGTCTTATGTGTAGGTGTTTTAAACTCTTGCTCTATGTGCCCCTTTTTAACGTTGAGCACCTGCCCCTCTGAAGGTCTCTTCACAGCCATGTTGAGTTGTACATACTAAGATTGATATTTGGTTACCATACATCACAATATTAGAAAAAAAAAGCCTATTAGCTTGTTAGCTAGATGTGGTTGGACTGTTATGTTCTGAAAAAGCTACTTGTTGTATGTGAAGTTGAACAATCCCACAACGTTTAAAAGAAATGGTCAAAGACTGAAAACATTCTGTTAACTTGACCCCTTCTGTTGGGTAAACTGAATACTCTATATTGTCCCTGCTTTGAGTGTGTGCTTGCATGGTTATTTGTCCTGTGTGTCTCAGTGTTGCCTTGTAATTGACTGGTGACCTGTCCAGGGTGGACCCCGCCTCTCGCCCAATGAATGCTGGAGATAGACCCCAACCCCCCTGCGACCCTGCACATAAGTTGGGTATAGGCAATGGATAGATTGCTGGATTAAAAATAATTTTGTTTTATGAGATAAGTGGAATATTTTATAAGTTTCATGATTGGCTATAATTTTTTGACCCACATGATGAATCTATAAAACTCAAGAGCAAATTTGGTTTATAGTGAAATAACAGTTTCCTTTGAAGTATTGTTTCAGGATTGTGTTGTCAAGTGAGCTTCTTTTTGCCGGCAATGATTAAGAGAGGAAAGGAACAAGTGAGAATGTTTATTAATGTCTTGAGTAAGTCTATATTTGGTTAAGTTTACCGGTACTTACATGTAGATGTTTAGCTGGCTGGAGGAGTGCTGAGGTTGAATCTTTTGGTTGCAGCTGGGGGAATGTTCTTGTTGTTAAATAGATGACAGTGTGGCCCGCAAGACTGACAATAACCAAGGGAAAGTCTTTCAAGGTGGATAAGGTTTAGTAAGAGCTTGGACTAACAATTTCCAATGAGGAAACTTCAGAAAGGACACAAGGAGAAACTCAGATGGGTTCCTAAGGAAAAAAAGAGAGACATAGTTATGTAATGAGAAAAACACCAAGAAGAGGTAGAGGTGATCACATAATGATAACGAAGCATTCCTCCAAGCAATTTTAAAACGGTGATCCTGATGGGAGGATTACACACGGGTGTAAGGAGAGAGCAAGAAGGAAAACTACGCCCAAACTA
This sequence comes from Valencia hispanica, assembly GCA_963556495.2. NCBI lineage: Eukaryota > Metazoa > Chordata > Actinopteri > Cyprinodontiformes > Valenciidae > Valencia > Valencia hispanica. Next base: position 49,273,275 of record OY747708.1, read on the forward strand.
AACCAACATCAACCACAATAACTCCAAAACTGTGAGAATAAGATCAATCAATATGAAAATTATGTTCACGTACAGTATATACACTCTATACTTGATCAGGTCTCCTTAAGTTGTTGCATCAATGCAGAGTACCATGAGGTGATCAGTCTGTTCATCCAGTCTGAAGCCCAGGTTGCTGTCAAAGCGACATTCAGTTCAGTTTATTTATATAGCGCCAATTCACAACAGATGTCATCTCAAGGCACTTAACAAGAAGTTATTTCAAAACATTTATACAAACATTCCAATCAGTTAAAAAGTTTCCTATTTAAGGAATCCCAGCAGATTGCGTCAGTCATTGGCGTGAGGTTGGGCCCCGTTGATGCAGACTTTCCAACCACAGCAATCCTTCAGCAATCCCTCATACTGAGCAAGCATGTAGCGACGGTGGAGAGGAAAAACTCCCCTTTAACAGGAAGAAACCTCCAACAGAACCAGGCTCAGTAGGAGCGGCCATCTGCCACGACCGTCTGGGGGTTTGAGAAGACAGAGCAGAAACACAGAAGGAACAGAAGATCTGATATAAGAACTTTCTATGTTACAGAAAGTAAAAAGTTAGAAGCATTCATCAAACACAGTGATACTGTTATAAAAGCCGGATAATTTAGTTTTGCAATTTGTTTGGCAATTTGGACAGTTGCAAAGTCTTGCTAGAACATGAAATGGCATTTCCATTCAGCTTGCCAGCAGAGGGAAGCATAAAGTAGATGGCTGCACTGACTCTGGACTCAAATCACAGTGAACCATCACCAGCCGGTGACATAGCTCCCCAAATTATCACTGACTCTGGGAACTTTACACTAGACCTCAATCATTTTCAATTCTGTGCCTCTGCTCTCTCCCTCTAGACCCTTGGAGCTTGATTTCCAGGTAAATAGCTACATTTTCTTTCATCTTGAAAGATCCCTTTGGAGCACTGAGTCCCTTTTTCTCCTTAGGCAAGACCAGATGCTTCCAACATGTTGTGTAGTTCATTACTTAACACAAGTAATGTGGCTGTTATAGCCCGTTTTCTGGCTATGTTTGTGTGTGCGGGCTTTTGTAGCACTGACCCCATTTGAAGTCCATACCTTGTGAATACCCAGCACGATGCTGAAAGGGCTTTGCTTGAACCTCCCTTCAACGTTACAGTTATCCCTGTTGCTTCTGCATCCTTTTCCATCACACCTTTTCTTTTCACTCACTCTGGTTTCGTTTTGTGGCTAACCGTCCTCATGGAGAAAATCAACAGCATTCTGCTGTAACAGTCAAGTCGGCAGTCGTTCCCTTGAGTGAGTCAGTCATAACATGACCGTGACTTTTCTAGGCCTCGACCAATGCCTCCCCAATGAAACACTGTTGCAGGGTTACTGCTGGACCAGTCCTCCATCAACTGGACACAGTACATTAGTCAGTGTCACCACCTCAAAGGAGTGCCTCAGTGGTTTGTGGTTTTATTTGCCTTTTTTGTCAACCCCCCCCCATCCCAGGAGAGCATATGGCAGCACAACACAAAGCATTAACCCATCCTCCTGTCAATACTGATAGTGAGCCACTCCCACTAAGAAAGGTGAACAGAGGGGCACTCGTGCATGCTTGCATGCAAGCACACACACTAGCGAGCTCACACATATGGCTGCAGACCCTACGCTCCCCCTCTCTTTACGGTTCCCTCTTACTCCCTCCCATCCTTTCATTTTCAGATGAAGTCCTTTCACCCCCAGCAGGCAGCAGCTGCAGGGTTGTTTCTCAGAGGGAGGCAGGGCAACAGTCGGGGCAGTCTTTCAGAGACGCACAGCTGATTACCCCTTTCTCAGAGACTCACATGACCACTTGGGGCAAAACGTTTATTAGGTCGTCATGTAAAGCCTGTGTGCTTTTGGAGCCATATTTTATGGCAGAACAGGGGCATTCCACAAGAAAAGACAAAAAACAAAACAAAAAAAAGATCAAAATAGAGGAGCTAGCGCCATGTGAAGACATGTTCCTTTGCTTCATGCCTTTGTTGGACTGGGCCTCTTTGAACATTTATATTTCTGTAACAGCATTACTCTCAGGATGTTTGCATTTCTTGCATGAATGTAAAATTAGCATTGTGCAGTGTAACTACAATAATATAGGGAAATGAGATTTACTTACACCCCAAGTTTTGGATTGTAAGTAAAAATGTCTCAACCAACTTTGTAAATCAACAGACAGCTTTTCTTACCCATTCTTTGCAAATAGCTCAGTCAGATTGGATATTGTCTGTGAATATCGGTTTTCAAGGTCACTGAAATTTAGGCTTGGACTTTGACAGCACCATTTTAACACATCAGTATAACTTGGTCTAAGCCATTGTATTTCAGTTTGACAGATTTATAAAGTTTTCTCAATTCTTATACATTAAATAGGAAGCTAAAAATATAAATTGTTAATAACTGTTTGATTTCAGTACTAGCTTCCATCATCTATGAGTTGGTTCAGTCCAGCTAATTCTTTGCACCACTGTTTGATTTCGAAGTAAAAGCCGCTTAATTTCAGCATGAACTGATCAGTCAAACAGCTATGGGGAGAAAAAGTTAATGAATCTGTGTCTGAATTGGCTTTTTGAGTGTTCTAGCAGAACTGTGTGTCTCTCACTCATTGTAAGTCTGGTAAATTAAATCAGAACAGTTGTGGGGAACTTGAAACTCTTTAAATCAGCATATCTTCCAAACAGCTAAAAACTAGCAAAACAAAAAAAAACATTTGAGATCAAACTAGGAATTTCCTACAGAAAAATGTAATATTTTACCCCCTAATCCACTGGTGGAACAATAAAGGAGCATCAAGAATTATTAATGGTTAAAAGTGTCTATATATCCAGGGACAACATACCCAAAATTAGAAATCATACCTCGCTTTTTCCCCCACCTTGCTCAGGCTTTGTGTCATGATACACAGGTGCTTGTGCTTTGGTTTACTTTTGAGCTTGTAACCCCCGTCAGTTGGTAATGTTTTCGTGCCCATCTGTCTATCTGTCTTTCTGTTAGCAACATAACTCAAAAACTTAGAGACAGATGTTGATCAAATTTTCAGGAAAATGTCCTCAATGACACCAGGAACAACTGATTAGAATTGGGGGCTGATCCGACATGAAGCGTGTATCCAACCACCCACCCACCCATTCGCGTTACGGATGTGGGGTACGCCTGGGACACTTTCCCGGCACTTCATGGTGACGTATTTTTCGTTATCGTTATTTTGCTGAACAGAGCACCATGTTCAACAAACCAGCCAAAAGGCAAAGAACTTTGTACCGTTTCTTTCCAAACAAGATTTAAGTAGAGTTATGCTATTGCATGCAGGTAATGTTAGCTAAATGCAGCCTAGTTAATACATGCCAATATATGAAGTAAAACTGGTTAACAGTACTAATGTTTCCTATGTTGCATCCCTTCCTAGTTAGTTCATGCAAGAAATGAAGAAAATTCTCTCATTTCTGTGCAGAACTTTACTGCTTTACACATATTTGAAAGAAATCCGTATTGCAACAATAAACAAAGCAGGGTCAGGGAGGGTCTACACAGGTGAAAAAAGAATATAAGTGGCTGAGAAAAACAAATGGCATAAGAGGGACTTTGAGGTTAATTTCCACAGTAAAATCACTGCAACCATCCTAATTTTATTTCCAGTTTTTGTTTTTCTACATTTGTATTTATCTTTAATGCTACAATAGTAAAGAGCAGAGTCAGGGAGGAGACATAAGACCAAAGGTCAGCAGCAGGGAAGATGATGCAGGGTCTTCACACGTAAGGAGTAATTAGAACTTGCTGAGAAAAAGAGATCCATTGCTGGAAGAAACCAAGCAGGTATTAGGAAAGGGTTTTCACTGATATTTCAGAATTACTCTCATTCAAACTCCTAAATATGTTTTGTCTATAATTTAATAGGTAACCCATCAGGATCAGCCATCCTGAGCCTTCTTTTGTTTAACATTCTTTAGAACCTTTAGCCATCTCCCTTCACACTAGATATGTTGTACTCTAGATAGGGAATCTAACAACGTAGATAGACCCACCAGTCGTCAGATGTTTCCTTTAACAAGGTAGAGGGATGATATTTTGAACTAGATGTACAAGTTTGAACTGAATGTAAACTTTCTCTAGTCCACTCTGGATCACAATTATACATAATGCCTTATATACATTGCCTGGTCAAAAGTAGTCATTACCAGAAAACAGGTCAAAGTCTACTTTTTTTGTTGGATCGCCTTTAGCTTTGATTATGATGATCAACTTCTGTAATGTCACAAGATTGATTTCCATCGAGTGTTGCATTCATTTTTCACAAAGATGTTGTACTGGTGATGGGAGAGTCTGACTACTGCGCAAGGCCTTCTCCAGCACATCCCAAAGATTCTCAATGGGTTAAGATCTGGACTCTGTGCTGACCAATCCATGTGTGAAAATAATGTATTTTGCTCCCTGAACCACTCTTTCACAATTTGAGCCTGATGAATCCTGGCATTGTCATCTTGAAAGCATTCTGCCAAAAACGTCCACCTCAGAGGTAAGATCTGAACCCGTAATGCCCAACCGCTCTCAAGCCAGGAGATTGGGATGCCATCTTGTTCAAAAGCAAATGTTAAATCCAAAGACACATGTCATTATGTGTGAGGTTGTTGCAAAACCAGCGTGCAAACAAGAAAACAGAAACCACATTGCCGTGAAGGAATTTAACATGAAAACCGACAACTTACAAATACTCAGGAAGAACAAGAAATAGAGTAAGGGCAGTGCATTGGAAGGAACCAGGAGTGCACAATGAAAACTCAGAAGCTTATTTTCAGAGATGTGATGAATGAGTTAGGGACCAGTTGAGTCTAATCAGTGGAATGTTGAGCAGCTGTGAGAGAGTACTGAGTAGGGAAACAGAGGAAAGGAGGTTTATTAACACAGTAACAAGGCGCATAGCAGCAGGGATTGTTGCCATGTTTCCATTTGCTAGGTTACAGCCATTCTGGTGGCCATGTTGACATACACTGCTTCGCCAGCAACTCTTCCAATTTTACAAAGCAGGTTCTTTGGCGACTTCTGCTGATATCATTTCGGTCTGAGTAACCAATCAGCATAAATTAACCACAGGTCCCGTCCAGCAACTATACCGGGCCATTTCAGTGTACATACCCCAAAACTGGTACTCGGTTGGTTCCTAAAATGGCGGCCCGGCACGGTGTAGTAGACACGCGCATGCCTTGAAGGTCTGGTAAAATTACCCTGAAGTTCCAATAGTGGAAACGCGCCTAGAGAGACTAGACACCACAGGATCTACAAATCAGAAGTGGGAAAAGCCTAATACCAACATAAGACAATGAACCAAAATGGAACAGAAAAGAACTGCAAAAAACTCAACCTAAAGAATGAACTAACATGGAAAGACCCAAATAGCAATAATAAACAGCAGTTATTCAATTAGAGAACTTTCTAAAATAAATAAATCTAGAAAATATAAGAAAACTAGAAAAGCACTCAGAGCGCAGACCTCCACCAAGGCCACTCACCCCCCCCCCCATCCTCATGTGGTTATCTAATTCTAACTTTCGGTACTTTTCCAATAAAATGTCTGTTAATGAGTCGTGTTGTCACTTTGATCTGCCAGCAGAGAGGAGAGATTTGCGCATGCTCGATTGATCTGCTGTGCATATGCTCCAACCGTAGCGGGGCTCTTGCGTGTGGTCAGCCGCTCTTGAGCTCCCTGACACAGGAGACGAGTGGAGGTTAGCACCGCTGGTCAGTGGGTGGATGCGTGTTTCATGTCCTATCAACCCCAACATTTAATCAGTTGTTCCTGGTCCCATTATGGACATGTCCTTAAACTTTCATCAAAATCTGTGCATAACTTTTTGAGTTATGTTGCTAACAGACAGACAGGCATCTGGAGCTGCAGGTTGCAGACCCCTGATCTAACAGGAAAAAACTGTGATCCTGTCTCAATACGACTGAAGCTAAAAGTGTGGTACTTCAATTTTTATTTCATTGTTAAAGTAAAACTATAAGGATTTAAAAAATTCAATTAGTCTAAGGGGTTAATTAGTTACAGTTTCTGTGCAAGCGCATCACAAGAAACTGATTTAGTTTTATCTCTTCAGTACAGGGGCCAGAAACAGTTCTATAGGGACACTGGCCGCTGTTGGCCCCTTTGTCTGAGTGTATGTACATTTCTGACCAGTAGTCTATGCTGCTATATCATCATTTCCGATGCCAGATTATGTTTGTTTCATAGTCGAGAACTTCAATTCAATTTAGATGTAGAAATAATGTCATTTTCCAGTGGCAAGTCCAAAAATCAGTGGGACCTACTAACCTTGCTAACTACTGTTAGGAGTTCAAACCAGTAACAGTATATTTTTATTTTCAAACTCTAAACGAACATGTTTCACATCTTGATTTTGACTGTTAGATCACATGTTGTTCCCCCAAGCCTAAGAAAAAGTTTCCAACACAGTCTGCGGAGTGGAACCACTCTGTCTGCCTCCTTGTTTAGTTAAACCAGCTCTGAGATGACCAGTGACATTTTTATGGATTCTGATGATGACTTAAGTGCATCTCTAGGAAAATACAGGTTTATTTTGCAGGAACATCAGCTTTGTGGCCTTTTTAGTAGCGCTGACTCAAAACGCACAGTCAACTCATCAAAAGTAGAAAAACAAAAGGAAGACCCAGATGAGTCATCGGCGAGCTCTGCTGTTCAACCATGAGCAGATTAGCATTCAAAATCAAGATAAAGGCAAAACAATGTCTGAAGTCTTCCTCTGTGATATCATGTGACTTCATGTGACTCACCTGTACAGCAGTAGCAACAGAAATATGCCTACCTACAATTCAAATTACTTTGAATTCAAGTAACCCATGTTGGAATGAAATGGACAATGTAGGTAATGCCATCATCATTCTTATATACATTTAATGAGGTATTATTTTTCAGTAAACAGTATGAACTCACATTTTTCACGTAGGTTTTGTTCTTTCAGTTTCATTTTATTTTTCTAAATGAATCAGACAAAGACAAGTCTGGGTAAATATACAAAAAGCATTTTTGAAAGGGTTACTTCAGGTTCAAAGAAAACCTCTTTCCAAACCAAAATGATCCTATGTGAAGAAGTAATTGCCATCAACCATCAAGACTATTCAGCTTGCACAATGGTGCCAACCACAGTAACATATTTACAACCGAATGGTTGAAAAAAAAAAAACTGGTCACTACAACAGGTGTTTGAAGATCAGTCTATTTTTGAGTACTTACATTAGGCAAGTTTCGGAACTTCAGAGTAATTTTACCGGTACTTCCCGGTATGCGCGTGTCTCCACTACACCGGGCTGGCCAGACAGGGCCATTTCTGAGCCCATTTGAGGAACCAACAAAGTACCAGTCTTGGGGTGTGTACTCAGAAATGGCGTTTGAGGGAAGTTTGAAAAACATTTTGGGCTCTTCTTTCCAGTTGGCTTCCACCATTTGATAGCTCTTTATTGGAATAATGCGGCAGCCACCGGGACAGACGTCAATCTTCGGACCCAGGCTACACTAACAACCATCAGGCTAGGCTACACCAGGCCTGGGCTACATCGGCCGTCACCGGAATAGGCTTTATGATCAATCTCCATTCCCAGGATAGACCAGCAGCACCAGGATAGACTCCAACAACGATCTTTGGGCTCAGGCTATAGTATACCTGCAGCCACCGGACTTGGATTTATCTACAATCTCAGGGTCCGGCCTACTCTAGCAGCCTATGGGCTAAGCTCAGCCATCAATCTCGGGATATAGGCTAAACCAGCAGCCGCCGGAATAGGCTCCGCCGTCTATCTCCGGGTCCAGGTTACACCAGCAGCCTCCACCAGAAGAAACTATAAAATGTAAGGCTCAACTTTCAGCCATAAACGATAATGAATCAATGAAATGAATGAATTCAACAACTTTGTTGTTAGAGTTGGACCTGATTTGGCTGACAAAATAAATATGTCAGAATTGATAGAGAGAAGGAATGAATTTAACATAGAAAGAAATCCCAATACGATTTTTCTTGCTGCAGTGGAAGAAAAGGAAATAACTGCTATTGTAAAGGAATTCAAATCAAAAACATCAACAGATTGGAATGATAGATGAACATTGTAAAAAAAAAAAAAAAAAAATTGACAGTATATCACAACCTTTAACCTATATTTGCAACTTGTCATTGCAAACTGGAACATTTCCAGATAAAATGAAGACTGCTAAAATTTGACAATTTTAAAAAAATGGAAATATGCACGTCACTAATTACAGGCCCACATCTCTATTATTGCAATTTTCTAAAATATTAGAAAACCTTTATCATGAGATTGGATAAATTTATATCAAAATTTTATATCTTTGAGGGTCAGTATGAGTTTAGATCCAATAGGTCAACATCGATGCCATTAACAGAACTAATCAAAGGAATAACAAAGTCTATTGATAGCAAAAAATATGGTTAGTTAAGTAATAGGCTGCAATTTGTAAAGCTGGGTGAGCAACAATCGGGAAGTTTAAACATTAACTGTGGAGTCCCCCAGGGATCTGTACTGGAACCAAAGCTGTTCATATTATACATAAATGACAAATGCAAATCTTCACAATTGTTGAGATGTATTCTATTTGCTGATGACACCAGTATGTTTTGTGAGGGAGCTAAACTCCAGCAGCCTATTGGACCTGATTACCAAACAAATGAATAATATTAAAGCTTGGTTTGACATAAAAAATTATCACTAAATCTAATAAAAACCAAAAATATGATATATAGCAATATATATCCCAAGGTAGCTGTTAATACAATTGAAACAGAAAGGGTACCTCAAATTAATTTTCTGGGAGTTATAATTGATGAGAAGATCTGCTGGAAATCCCACAATAAACATATAAAATTGAAATTAGCAAAAAAATATCTCAGTCCTAAACAGAACAAAACACTGTTTAAATCAAAAGTCTCTTCACATTCAATATTGCTCCTTAACCTTGCCACATTCAAACTATTGGGTGGAGGTATGGGGCAACTCCTATAAAAGTACAATAGCTCCACCAATTATACTACAGAAAAGGGCAATGAGAGTAATTAATCAGGTAGGATTTTTAGAACATACTGACAGTTTATTTGTTAAATCACGCATACTGAAGTTTGTAGATCTTGTAAAATATCAAACTGCAGAAGTAGTCAACAAAGCTAGCCATAAAATGAGATTTTTCTCTTAGCGAGAGGGTGTTCCAGGCCTACAGATTGACCCCGTCAGATGAAGATCCAGTACAATTACCCTGAAGTTCTGATAGTGGAAACGCACCTACTAAGAGAAAAAACTATTCTGAATGAACTGTAGCGATACTTTAAATAAGAGTAGTCCGGAATCCCCCCATAAAGAGGAAAGAGACTATTTGTGTAATACAAAAAACTATTAGATGAAATGATTGCTGCTAAAGGTGGTTCCACAAGCTACTCAATTATCTAGTGGGGAGATCTTCACAAATCTAGCATACTATATCCCATGGCTGTAAACTTGCACTTCCCATACAGTCGTTATGGATGTTAGGCATGTCAAGCTTCACACTATGACAGACCAAATACGTATTCAAGGCTGCCTCACACTGTGGCCCACTGCAGTTTTACTGCTCAGTATTCAGTCTGTTAACAAACTGCTTTGACAATTGCTCCAAAAATCAAGCTGTAGCTCAGGGTGGACGCTCCCTGTCCTACTGTAAAGCGCCCTCCCACCCCACTCCCATTCTTAAGTCTTTTGCAGCCTCTATCCACTTGCAGTCCTATTTCCATCTTCCCATCAACTCTAACCAGTTTCCCAGTCCTTGCCCCTTAGCATAGTACTGCAGACACCATGTTTCACGGTGTTTCAAAGATCAGTTTTGGTTTTATCTGACCAGAGCACCTTCTTTCACATGTTTTCTGTGTACATGTGACATCTTAAGAGATGTGAAAACCATCCATCATTTTCGTTCATTCACATCAACAGTATATGCCTTTTGGTTTATAATAGTATAGTTTTGCGTGGCATGAATACTTTGCTAGGTACTGTACTGTTGAGGTGATCAGTACTATAAAAGTCAAACAGTGGAGCGTGATTAATGAGTAATTTGGTTGGTGCAGTCTGGTGAGCACATTCTAGAAGCTGCTTTCGTTTTAGCTGTCAAACGTCTGAAAAGTAGTGAGGTAAGGGTGGGGAAAGGTATTTCCGCTCCGGGAGATGTTGAATTCCCCAGAAACAAATCTGTCTTAGATTTCCAGCAAGATACAGTGAAAACATGATATTTAGATACACGTATTAAAAGTTTTTTTTTTTTTTTCTCACAGTCAGGCAATAAGTTAAATGAATTGTTCCTTTTTTTTAGGTCAGTTAGGTTTATCTATAGTATTTCTATTTGCCCAGTGCTAGAATAATGAGAAGTCACTGTCTTCAATGTCAAAAGTTTACATACACCAAGCTAATTTTGTCATGAATCAATTTCCGAAAGCCCAGACAGGTATTGTCAAGGCCTTGTCTGATATACATTCCCAATGTTAGAGTTAAATAGATGTGTTTTAAGGCAGCACCTAAAATGTATTGCTTCCTAGAGGGATTTAATGGGAAATATCTAAACAAATAAGCTATCGGGAAGAGAATGTTGAACCTCCACAAGTCTGGATACAATTTCCAAATGCCTTGAAGGTCCAACTTTTATCTATTTAAATAATTAGAATGGGACTGCCCAGCCAACATTCTGTTCAGGAAGGAGTAGGGTTCCGGGTCCCAGAGATGAACGTGTGTTGGTGTAAAATGTGCAAATCATCCCCAGAACAAAAGCCAAACAGGTTGAGAAAATGCTAGCAAAAAGCTAGCAAGACATTGTCATTATCCAAAGGGAAACGGGTCCTGTACTAACATGGGCTGAAAGGCCATTCAGAGAGGAAGAAGCCACGACTCTTAAAGCGCCAATAAAAAGCCAGATTATAGTTTGCCAATACATTCAGGGACCAGCAGCTTGTTTGGTTTGATGAGACTGTTTTTTCTTTTTTTTAGATTTAGAAAAAGAAGGTGAAAGCTTACAAGCCTGAGAGCACCATCCCAACTATACAATATGAGGATGGCAGCTTCATACTGTGGGGGTGTTCTATACTAGGTGGGACTGTTACACTTCACAGAATAGACGGTATCTTGGAGAAAGAACATTGGAAGGAAATTGAAACTAGGTGCTATGCTTTGAGGTCATTGTCTGTTTGGAAAACCCATTAGGGTCCATGTTTTGGAGTAGCCATCACCAAGCTCTTTTGTCAGTCTCAAAGCAATTGTGAGCAGAACTGAATAAATGTGTGTGAGCAAGGCAGCCTGCAAACATTCTATTCAATTGAAAAATACGTTTCTATTCCAAAAGGTAATTATTAATGTTGTTGTAACTCAAATCATCCAAGTATCTTTAAAAAGTTGTTGTGAGTGGTAATGCTTGTAGGCAGGGAGGATATCCGGTAGCAGTCAGTCTTTCAACAAATCTGAAGAAGCCTCTGACTGAAGACTGTTGCTGTATGACTGTCTCATGACTGCTACGACCGGCTGAATTTCCAGATGATATTCCACAGTAATGTGTGCTGAAAGACACCATCAATTGTTGGTAAGCACTGCTAATCCACCTCATTTGCTTTTGCAGCTCCTCTTTAAATCTCTGTCTGGCCATAAGATTAGAAAGCCGGGCAGCGAGACGTTGGAGTAGGTTATCTGATCCTTGCCATTTGTGATCAATGTAAGAGATGGTTTGAACTTTTTTTTTTCTTTCTCTCCTCTTTGGTCCTGCTCTGCATCCATGAAGCCTCATTGTAAACTCCAGTTCATGTACTGTTTGAGCTTTTGAGATGCTAGTCAGCTGCTCCCAGATGTTAAAACAACACATTGTTGTTGGGTTTTTTTGGGCCTGAGTGGCCTTTATTGACAGTGGACAGAGTTTTTTGAAGGGGGAGAGAGGTGGGGGAAGAAATGCGGCAAAGGTCGCCGGGGACGGGAGTCGAACCAGGGACAGCCACGTTGAGGATCGAAGCCACTGCACATGGGGTGCCCAGTCTAACCACCACGCCACGCGGCACCCCAAACAACACATTGTTACCCCTATGGTTATCATATCATCATAACAACTGTCCCAACAGTGAAAAAAGGAAAAGCAAAAATCCCTTCAGCTGCGCGGCATCCAAAACCAGAGAGAACAACATGCAATTCCTTAACCAAAACAACTATGACCAAAGGTCTACAAAAAAACAAACAGAATTTAAGTAACAGAGCTACTCCACCATTGTGCCACCATGAGCGGCACAATTCTAGAACATGACTAGCTTACACCTGTCCATTCAGGAGAAGCAAACATTTGACACAAGCCATCAGTCTAAAGGCAATTTTACCAAATCCTAAAGAAACATGTAAGCCATTGAATTTGAGGAAGGTTAAAACACGTCTACAAATGTGCCGTCTTATTTTGGAATTTAACTAATGGAAATAGTTCAAGGTCACATGTTATTAAAAGGAAAGGTATAGTTTGATGTAATATCAGACTGAAAAAAAGCTGTGATGTGTGTCATTTTAAACGTTCCTGGTGCGTGGGTGCGTGTGTGAATGTTGTATGAAGAGAGGAGAGCAAGAGTCTGGTTACTTTTTAATAGTTGTTGCTACCATATAGGACGTGAGTCAGAAAGGTGCAAACAAAGACTTGAATTGTTTCTGGCTGACTGTTGGCTCCAGCGGACAGGTGCCACATGAAATCTTCACAGATCTTACTGTAACAACCGATCTCCTCCATGGAAACCTGAGAAATTACTCAGTGCTCTGACGGGACTCATTGTGTTGTTCTCCCTGAGGACTCTTACAATATTTTTTTTTTTTTTGGCAGGGGGGGGGGTTCACTGATATTTGACCCACTTGGTAAAAGGGATCAAACATGCAGAGGTAACTGCACCTATGAACACTTTATTGGTACAGCGGTCAAAGGGTGGAGCCGCCGGAGTGTTTTTTTTTTTTTTTTTTTTTTTCTCTCTCAGCCCGCAGGGATCAAATCTGAACTTGAGGAGCCGCAGGAGGACAAGTGAGATGTCCAGCTTCACAACCGCTCCAAGATGCGTTTAATGACCTCGGTTTGTTTTTTGGATCACCTGCGGTGCTGTCAGGTTTGATCAGTAAGAGTAACTATATTTTGAGTGCGGCCATGAGGCGCACCGCGATGGCACTTCCGCGCGTCCAGCCGTCGCCGCGGGATGCGCGTAAAAGCGAGTGGCTCCGCAGCGCCCTGGCCCATCACCACTGCCCCGATCCGGGAGCTGAGAACGAAATAGTCGTCCTCGCCACAGGAATCGATCAGTACCTGCAGGAGGTCTTCCACCACCTGGCCTACCCGAACCAGGATGACACCGTTTCCGCGGAGGACTTCACAGCTCTCTGCGTCGTGCTGGGACTTCCCGGAGCTCAGACAACACTGAAAGCGGAGGATGGAAGCGGGGATGGGGGGACGGACCAGCAACATGAAGAGTTTAGGGATGTTTGTTCAAAGTTACCCGATCAACTTTCTTTTAAAGACTTTCACTCGCGGCTCTGCGGCTGTTTCCGTTTGCGCAGTGCGCATGCGGTCACCGGGGATCTGGGCTGGCGTCTGCCGGTTTCTGAGGACACGGAGCTGGTGGAGAGACAGATCCGGCTCCGGTGGCCCCGCGTCCGGCGGAGGAAGTGTGTCAGTTTTGATCTGAGCAGAGATCAGACTGGAACCAGGAGCAGATCCGTGAAAAGTCGAACCGAGGCGGACCTCGGTGAGCAAGGTGAGCTCACAGTAACGGCATCATACCCGATAGATGCTTCAAAACAGATCACCATTCCAAGGGTTCTGCCATCATCATCATCATAATAATAATAGATTTAATACATTTATTTAATACAAAATACATTTAGTCACAAACACGATGTAGGCTATTTCATTTGGATTTTATGTGATCAACACAAACTAAATTAAATTATTAACAGGAAGGTAAATTATAAATGATTTTGTAATTTTGTTTAAAAAAAAGAAGCTACAAATGATAACAAAATCTGAAAGGTGTGACATGAATTGGTGTTGTCCCTTCCGAATTTAATACAATATAACTTGCTTTGCTGCTCCTGGATGGCTTGTATGTCTCCACCAGCTTTACACATCTACAGTTTTTTTGCCTGTTAAAGATAATTGTTGTTATTATTATTATTATTTTGCCCGTTGAATGGGTCATTCTAAGAGCTGTATATTGTTTAATGTAAGTTATTCCGTTGTATCTTTGGCTGTATGGTTAGGGTCATTGAGCCTCCTCGCCCCTGCTGAAGAAAAGCAACCACACAGCATGATCCTGCCACCACCATGTTTCACTGTGAAGATAGTGCATTTGGGGTGTTTCAACACATGTAACTCTTAGCATGATGGAGGAAAAAAATGTCAGTTTTTGGTTTTATCTGACCAGTGCACATTCTTCCAGATGTTGTGTCCCTCAGATGGTTTGTGGCTAAACTCCAAATGAGACTTCTTCTTTCTTCTTGCCACGCTTCCATAAAGGCCAGCTTTGTTTAGTGTAAAACTAGTAGCATGCTATGGAGAGATTAATCTACCTCAGTTGTGATTCTCTGCAGCTCCTCCAGAGTTACCATATGCATCTTGCTCTTGGCTTAGGTAGATTGCCATGTCTTTTTCTCAGCTCTGCAGTTCCACCATACTCTTTCCATTCTGTGATGTGGTCTATATGCCCTATGGGATGTTCAACGCTTGTTCTTCATGACGCTGTTTTGTCACTTATGTTCTCTAACAAATCTCTGAAGCCTTCCCAGATCAGCTGGATTTATAATGAAAGTACACACGGTGGGATTCTGTTTACCAGTTAGGGGTCTTCTGAAAGTAATTTGTTGCAGTGGATTTTATTTAGGGGTATCAGAATCAGAATACAGTGGGGGGCTAAATACAAATGCATGTCACACATTTTCAGTAGTAACAAATTTGGAAACTAATGTATCCATTTCCATTTATCTCGCAATTATTTGCTGCTTTTAGTTAATCCTTCACATAAAATCCTCCCCAGAATACATGACGATTGAGGTTGGAACCTGATAAAATCTTAACAACTGTTGCAAGGGACTGCATTTTCAGCGACTGTTGTACCCTCACAAGCCTATACTTATCCAGGAAATTGTACATCCATCTTATAATTTCCTGTAATTTCATTGCTTCAGCAGGCATTCTTTAGACAGCGCTGTAAAAGCTGTTGGCTAATAGAAGGGGAGAATGAATTTATAAGCTCTGGTTCCTTCAACCTGTTTCCACTCTAGTGCCTTTTCTTTTCACTACAAATGTTTAGTCATTTTTATTTTTGGTTCATTCACTCCTTTTTTTTAATCATTTAATGATGATTTTAGAAGCCGAAACTTCAAGTGTGACAGTGTAAGCAGGTGAACATACCAAAGCCTCAGTCAGCAACAACATTTGCCTGGTGCACTAACCAGTGCTGCTTACTGTGGAGTTCCTTTGATATCTAAGTGAAAACAGCTGTGAAGACAATAAAAATGTATGATTGCACACACTGGACTTGGAATAAAGTTGTGTTAATTTAACTTTTTATTGCTTCTCTATTACTTTGTTTCATTATTAATCCTCTAAAAATGAACCAAGGACTAACTGTTAACTATAGGAGCCATAAAATCTCAACATAATCTCTTCTGAAGAGGAACAAACAAAACAACTACTGAACCAAAGATCTGCAAGCTTAAAGAATTGTTTTACATTTATAGGTAACGTTTGTTGTGGAGGTTATGGGTAGTTAATTTCTCCGATTCATTGGCCCAATTGCTAAATCATAAATGAACTGTGATTGGTTCAAAGTCAAACCTATACCTGATCAGGGTCGGACATGTAGAATCAAGGAATCATGTAACCTGTATGACAACATGAAGTCGGCTAAAATATAACAAAAAGCATCATTTCAAGAACATAAGAGAAACAGTCACTGACATACTATATCAGTCTGGTAAGGGCCATGAATACATTTCTAAGGCTTTGGGGCTACAGCAAACCACAATGAGCCATTATCCACAAATAGGGAAAACATGGAACAGTGGTTAACCTTCCCATGAGTGGCCAGCATACCAAAATCCTCCTCCAAGCTCCTAAATGGGCTTTGCTTAACAGTGCTCAAAAGGATGCAGTTCAGCTCAATTCAAAAAGGCTTTATTCATCCCAAAGGAATAAGAAAATTCAATGTTGTTGTAACTCATAATGGTGACGCTGTGGGCAGGACGGATCTCCGTTAGCTTTCAGTCCTGCAACAAATCTGTAGGCTGGTTCACACGGCAGGTTTTTAAAGCCAATTTCAGGAAAGATTCTCCCCTTTCAACAATCTCAAGGACCCTCCGATTATTGGGATGGCTCTAAGATAATCCTAGCAGATACTCCTGCCGTGTGCGGTGTGTTCAGAGCACTCTGGTCTGCACAGAAGGACGTCAGGACCGCTGTGATCACAAATGGGGGATATTCAACATGTTGGATTGTCTTGTCCCGAGATCACAGTGTGTGTGGTGTGTTACAAGGACAAATGAGGATGAGGCCTGTTGAATGTGAGGTGTAGCCAATCAGAAAGAAAGGTTACGAGCAGCGATACGCCTCGGAAGCGTCTTTTTATTTTCAAGTGTCTGCTCACTTGACTGCATTATTTCCTAACTCTGTCCCAGACAGATGCATGAAATGTCTGTGTTTAGCTCTCATGTTCCTGTAGCCCTTTGTTTGCATTGCTTGCTTTTTTTTTTTCCTGAACGGATAAAGAGAGCTAACCCTAACCCCAACCCTCGACGACCAGTACCTAACCCTAACCTGACTCATTTTGTAATCCTAAAATTCCAGGAAAAGTACCTAACCCAAATCTTAACCATTTATAGATGATAACATTTAGGACTAGTCCCCAATCGTAATCCTCACAAGGCGGAACCTTGTCCCTTAATAGGTACATTTCGAATATTTGCCCCCCGGCCACCTCACCTTGAGAAGCACTAGAGTAGAGTATGCGATCTTTGCCCGTTATGATTGATGGAAGAGATGGTTTGAACTTGCTCTTTGTTCCTGCTCTGCATCCACGAAGCCTTCTTTTCAACTCCTCTTGTTGCTACGGTTACAAATCACAACTGTCCAAGGTAAAAAAAAAAAAAAGGAAGAGCAGAAATCTTTCTAGCTGCACAGCATCCAAAACCAGAGGGAATAGTTGCTCAAACATGCAAAGCCTCAACCAAAAACATGATAAAGTAACTTAACTTTCCTGTGATGTTGCAGTTTAATAAGGTGCCTCTGGCTGTCTATCCTGTATCACCACCATCCTGTTGCAATTATTATCCTTTTATTGAACAATTCATGGTAGATAAGACTACATTGTTATGTATCTTCTACAGATGAGGTTGCAGCTCTCAGGGAGCTAGTTGAGGACCTCCGCTCTGCTCTGCAGGGGAGCGACGCTCGATGTCTGGCCCTGGAGGTAGCCCTCCGACGGGGGAAAAACCGGACCCTCACTGCCCCCTACAACCACAGCGCCTCTGTTTCTGCTCCTAGATCCTACACCACACTCACGAAGGAAAAACTGGTACAAACCGACAGACTTAAAGGGAAGCCTTGCGATGCTCGAGAAGACAGAACAAGGAAGGGACAGAGAAGATGGGATATCAGAGACCCCCTTCTGAGGGAACTTAAACTGATTCGATCCTCACGTGATGGGCAGCTAGAAGAAGCGATCAAATTTAATGAGCGTTTGGAGGAAGAGCTGCAGTGGGCTTACCAGGAGGTGCGCAATCAGCAGGCGGTGCAGTCCTCCCTGAGGAGGGAGAACAGCCAGATCAGGTACTGTAAATAATCTTAAATAATAATTTAAGAAACAGTTTGATATACATTTATTGGAAGTTTGTGATCTTTGATGCTAACAGAAGGCGAGCAGAGGAAGCTAGAGAGGCTCTGAGTTTGGGGCTGCAGAGGGTCCGGCTGATTCAGGAGCAGGCCCAGTCTGTGCCACAGCTCCAGTCCAAGATCACCAAGCTGGAGACAGAGCTGCTCCGGTACAGGTACAAATGCTGGGTGTGGTTGGGAGACAAGGAATTCTGTGTTTGGGTGTGTTTGAGGATCCAGTTACACATCATTTGCCTCTGTCCTTTACTGACTTGTACATGCATACCTTTGAACCAGTCACCACTGCAGACTTTAAAATTCTAGGAATTTATTTAAAAAACCCACACAAAGTAGTGCATAATAATGAAGTGATAGAAATCGGACACAAAAAAAAAACGTTTTTAGTATAGAAATGTGGGCTTAATGAAAATTATTTGTAATACCTGCTTACAAGTTATTTTCAAAAGGTACTTTTAATTTTGCAAGCGTGCCTCATTAGAACGCATACTCTAATTTACTGAAAATTCCCTTAATGCCAGAATTTATATCCATTCAATTGATTGTTAAATTAATTAGATTATTAATTAAAACATTTCCCCTACCATTACTGTAAATTTAGGTACAATGCTAATTAGTGACAGTAGGAACTGAAGGAATGAAACAAACTTTTCAGTTTCAGTATGTTGATTATTTTATTGATTTTGCTGTTGCTCAAACAAGAGTTTCAAAATGAGTCAACCTATGTTTTTGAACCATTAAATTGTCTTTATTACAGTATTTCAAATACAGCCAAATATACTCAAAATTCAAAATCCAGTCACATAATAAACTTCAAAATATGTTTTTAAACAAACATTGGTTTTTTGTTCTGGAATGTTTTAGATAGAGCTAACTACGGTAACTTCTGTCCTCTGTTTTACAATAAAAATGTATTGTCCATACTTATCTCATTTTGATGGTGCTAACTAAATTCTGATTTTATCATCTGCTGGTACTGTTTCAGTACATTTGTTGGCACCCCTGGTGAAGATGTAGAAAATACTCAAATAAATGAAAGCTTTTTTTTGACAGCATAATTTTACTGTGACCGTTTTAGAAAAATCCAACCATTGATTTAAGCAGGAGAAAGGAAAAATGAAAGAATATCACATGCTAAGAACTGATAGCACAATCATCTGTTTTACAGATATGCCACCTCTGCTGAGAATAACTTGTACAACCCAGTTTTTGAAGTAATTTCCCAATTTCTCCTATAATATTTCACAAGGTTGGATCTCTATTTCTATGTTGGTGTAAATTCTCAGTCATCCAGGACATGATATTCTTGAGAGTTTAAATGAAAGCAACTGGACTTTTCTTGTTGTCTTGAAAACAACAAGAGAACTGAAGAAGCCTGGCCTTGCAATATAAAGCATCTAGTGGCCAAAATCTGCATTGATTACTAATCACATCAACCATAGAGCACCGTTCTGGTGAAATGATCTGGGGCTGATGTTGGACTGACCAATCACAGGCCTGCACTCTCCGTTGCTTTCGACGGATAGTAAAAAAAAGCGCTCTACTCTGTGTGTCCTTGCATGGCCGTCGGAGAGCCCTTGAGTCGACGGATAATGGCGCTCCATGTCTCTGCACCTCCCAGATGGAGAGGTATAAACTAGGCTTAAGAGTTCTTGGTCTTTCTAGAATGCCATTCTTTGCTACAGTTCTATTTAAAGTCATCTTTAAAGAATATTTTACCTCCCTCACCGTCGTACTCACTGCGCTTTGTGACAAGATAAATAGAAGCGAGTGGCTACAAAACATGTCTCTTGCCATGCGCTTGTACTCCAGAGAAACAGGAAGTCATGGATACTAATTTGAAGTTCGAAAGAAAGTGTGTTCAGCTAACACCTTGGATTCGTTATTAACATCTTAACAAGGGTTTTTTCCTCCTACTAAATAAATAAACTAAAAGGAAAGTTTTTTATTGTTTTTTTTACATTTTCAGTGTGAGATCACTTTGGTTCAATAAAAGATGCATTAGATTGTCTCATTTATTAACCAGGGGTGCCAAAAACGGTGGCCAGCACTGTAATTTCTTGGAAGAACCACAGTGTCGTAGAGTTGTCGGCATGCGACCCCGAAATCGTGGGTTCGATTCCTGCTTCCGCCTGCTACATGTTGTTGTGTCCTTGGGTGTTGGCTGATGTAAAGTGCTTTGAGGGTCTCGAAAAGCTCTATGTAAATTCAAGTCAAAATGTGCAGGGTGGCAGAAAATACCTCTTCCTCTACACATTGAAAAGACCGTAAACAGTCTGAAAAACACAATCGAAATAGAAGCAATCCAGGACAACTTTGCATCTAATAAACGTTTGCTGTCTTGTTTCTGTCTCCGGCAGAATCAGCTGCACCTGCCTTTCTGAGATTCAGTTGAGTCAGCCTGAGGTCTCATGTGGTAAGATGGGTGAAGTACTGGGGACAGCTATTAACACAGAACATCCGAATGATTTCACAAGTTTAAGTCCAGCTTCTTCCTTCAGATGCTGAGGGTCTGCAGCGGGCAGTGGAAGGGAGAGCTGCCTCTGACGAAGAGGAAGATGACAGGGCTCTGAAGAAGAGAGGAAAATGCTGCTCCTTGGAGGAGAAGAGCAACGTCTCACACCATCATGACTGTGCTGAAGGGTCAGTCACCATCTAACTCTACGACAGAATACTGGTTTATAACCTAATGTGTTTGTGAATGTGCTTTATGTAGAGAGGACTCAAATGTCACCTGTAATCTTCCAGATGTCAGAAGAACACCGTTCCTCATCTTCTCTCTCAGCGTCGCTTGGAACACAAGAGGCACACCAGCACTCCTACGGACAACAATGAGTGCTGCAGCTGGATGGCTCCAAAGCAAGAAAAGAAAAATGGACGTGGAGGCTCTGGAAAGGTAACGGTGAGTGGTTATTGTTATCAGGAAAAAGGTTTAAGTCATTAACTAAAAATCAGAGCCAGGAGCAGATCATGATCCAGCACCTCGAAACCTACTTTACAGGATACGGCATGCAAAAACACACCCCAGATCTAACCGTCCATTTGAATTAGGAGTTTGATCAATTTGACTGAAAGTTTTTTTATAATACATAAGGCACTTTGAGTTCATTTTTAGTTGCTTTCATCATTTTGAGATTGTTGCGTTATCTCCATCTTGTGAGGATGAAGGGTCCTTTTTTTAAATTAATTGTTGCAAAAAAAAAAAAGATTATTAATATTCTAACAATAATAATAGGACTGATATAACCCCTTTTTGATTTTTCGTGAGGTTAAAACCTTTTACCTTTAATACATTTATTGGGATTTTATCTGGCAGACTGACATTAAGTACCGCATATCTGTGAATTCGAAGAAAATGATACAGATTTCTCAACATGATTTCGAAATGTTCTGAACGGTGTGGCTTTCATTTGTATGCAGCAGCCCCATTCTGAGTCAATACCTGATATTACTCTGCAATTACAGCGGATAGTTTGCCCATTCTTATTGCCTAAAAACCTAAACAGAGCAGCAGTTTTCAAGTCACACTCCCTGGTGAAGAATGCATCTGCACAGCATGCCACAGCCACCACCATGTTCTACCATGGACATTGCGTACAGGGATATAAGCAGTGTTTTCTGCCACATACTGGACTGAGAATGTAGGCCAGGAAGTTCAGTTTTTGTCTCATCAAACTAAAGCACCTTTTTCCTCATGTTGGCAGTTTCCTACATGGCTTGTAGGAAACTACAATTATTGATTTTTTTCAATGATAGCTGTCTTCTTGATGCTGTTTCATAAAGTTCCGATTTGTGGACTGTATGACTAATATTGGTCCTGTTAACAGACCCTCCAACCTGAGTTCTGTATCTCTGCAGCTCCTCCAGGGTTACCATGCTCAACCTGACTGCTTCTCTTGTTGATCCTCTTCTGCTCTGACCTGTCTGTGCAAAGCTGCATGTCTTCAGCCATGCGGCTTTGCACTACTATTTTCCCTTTCAGAATATGGATTGAAAAGAGCTGTTAGATGTTCAAAGCTTCGGATGTGATGTTTTATACCGTAATTCTGCTTTAAGCTCCTCCATAACTGCATCCCTGACCTGTCTGTTGTGTTCCTTAGTCGCCATGATGCTGTTTGTTCAGTAATATTTTCAAGCAAACCTGTGAGGCCTTCATTGAAAATGTGTAAAAATGACAACAATATATCATTTTAATATTATGCACTAGTCTGTTTTGGATCTATCAAATATAACCCTAGTAAAAATGCATTGTTTGCTGTTGTAACATGACAAAATGTGAAAAGGCTTAGGAATCCTTTGGTCTGTCATGTATGGACGTTTTAAAGGACCCAGATGCATAGAGCTTCTCGATGGAAAAAAAAAAACGATGAGAAACAAATGGCTGATTAGAACAGGTTGCAGGTGAGTGAGTGATTGAGCAGAGGGAGAGGAAAGCAGCTGGGAAGGTGGCAGAATGGCAAGGGGGAAAGCAGAAGGAAAAACAAAGGCACAAACAGAAGAGAAGAGAAAACTGGACAGAAATAAATTCTAAATGAGAAAGCTGCGACTTTCTCAGCTAAGTAGGATGAAAGATATCTAAGAGAAACCTAAAGAAAAACCACAAAATAAATAAAATGGCAAGGAGAGGAGGAAAACAGCACAGAGAGAAACACCAATCTAAACCCTAGAAAAAGTTTACATCAGAGAACAGTAATTGTAATGAGAAAAATAAAGAAAAGTAAAGCGAACAGAAGAAAATTATGAGATAAAGAAATAAATAAAAGATCAAAACAATAAAACAAGAGAATGATCTGCAGAACCTGACCTAGAATAGAACGCCTAAGTAAATAAGTAATAACCCCCAAACAAGAGAAACTCAATGTACAAACAGGGTAAAACAGGAAAGGAGGAGAAAATGTAGTGGAAGGAAAAAACATAACACTAAGTAGAAGGTTAACTGAATGAAGAAATGAAATAACTAAAACTCAAAACACAAACACCTAAGGATCCTGACATGGTGATGTACTGCATGTTTTCATAAACACTGTGTATTCTGCTAAATGTAGCCGACTGTAGAGTAGAACTTGCAAAAAAACAGTCTACTCCTACATCTATTCAATTAAGTTCAGTTTAATGATATGGCACCAATTCAATAAAATATAGTTAATGCTTGCTTCTGACAACTTATATCTGTTAAAGCTAGTCGCACACTTTACAAATACATTTATACAGTTCCTCATGCATAGTTTGAGCACATAAAATAAAGAGAAACACATTGTTTTTACCTTGTAACACTAATAGCTCTTAGCGCCACAGTATTACCATACCAGTTTATTTATAAAGCGCTTGACACAACATGGCAGTCAACCAAAGTGCTGTAGAGAGAGCAAGGCCTTGACACAAGAAACACATTCAGAGACATACAAAATATAAAACAATTAGTTTGGGAATTAAAAGCTAAGCTAAAAAAAAATGTGTCTTTAAACGAGTTTTAAAAACATTTGAAGGGGGAGAATGCTTAACAGGGAGAAGGAGCTAGTTCCAGAGTTTTGCAGCATACACTGAGAAAGCTTGCTCACATCGGGATTTGGAGAAAGTGGTCTGCAGACCTGAGAGCCCGGGAGGGCCGGTACAGACACAGTAGCTCTAACGGGTAACAAGGGGCAAGGCCATTTAAAGACTTCAAAACAAATAAAAGATCTTTAAACTGAATTCTAAACTGAACTGGCAGCCAATGCAGTGATTTTAGAACGGGCGTAATATGCTCCATCCTAGTCAAGAATCTAGCAGCTGCATTTTGGACCAGCTGGAGACGGGAGAGGGAAGGTTTGTAATCAACTAGGGAGGAACAGTGGCGTAATCAGCTGATTTTCCCGGGGCTTCAGCCCCAATTGTTTTCAGTCTGGTGTTTCACTCACCAGCCACAGGCTCGCTGCTCTCTTAATCACACAGAACAGGCGGCTGCGCTCTAATCTGATCAGCGCTACCATGCTGACTTGACTTGGTGTCTGCTTACAGTCAGTTATGGCAAGGCATCAGTATCCAAAATAAGATGCATATTAAAGCCATATTAACTTATCAGGCATGTTTCCACTATACTCGTGTCTTCATCGGGCCAGGCTGACGGGGCCGTTTTCGGGGTCATTTCAGGAACCAACAGAGTACCTGGATGGGGGTGTGTACTCGGAATGGCCAGATCGAGCTGCTCAGAGGGAGCTGTGATTAAGTCGCGCTGATTGGTTGTAATTCAGGGGGAAATGAGCAGACATCGCCAAACAACTGGTTTTGTGTAAATAATTAGAGTTGCTGGCGAAACAGTTAATGACAACAGCAAACAGAAACGCAGCAACAAGCCCTGCTTCTTCCATGTCGATTGTTTTGTTATTTCTGCTGCTGTTGGCGCCTTTGAGCTGATTAGTGACGCTGCTTTCAGCTGAAACAGTCATGATATGTGGCCGTCTGTTAGCTGAGTCCTTAAAGGGCCGATTGTGTATGGAGACATGGTGGCTGAGAGGAGTGGGCCGACAGATTACCCGGTTAGAAAAAGATCTGGTTAAATTACCCTGAAGTTCCGAGGCGTATGTTAACCCCTTGCCATACCATAGTATGACGCTACCGCTGGCACATGGCCCCTCCCCTCTCCTAACAGGCTGCTTTGTACAAGCAAAAAACTGCATAGCGCCAAACTAGATGATATATTACAATTAGCAATATGTTTTAAGACTAACAGAAACCAATGGATCATAGAAACAATCTGATCAGCTCCACCTCTTCAGCTTTTTCATGAGAGAGACCAAAGTAAGAAATTATCTTTGTAAAATGAAAAGATTCACAAAGGCTGGCTTATACATAATTTTCTTTATCCGTCCTGTTGGTAGCAAACTAGTTACCCTTAAGTACCTGGAATAAGGAAATTCATGAAGAATTACAAAATAACTTAAATTACAGAGTAGGCACAGTCAGAAAAACAAGAAAAAAAGGATCATATATAAAATGGCAATGTTGGCTATAAAGTTGGATTATTTTGTTCTTTTCCGTTGATTTTTTTGAAATTATATTATAGCTCTGATCGTTTCTTTAACTCATGTTCCTCCTACAGACAATATTCCCCATTTGAGAACTGTTGCTTTAGACAGGAAGGCTCCATGCTTCAATTGTTGTTGAACTTGTTGATTTGGTTTTATTGTCCGCTTGTTTGTATTACAATTATTGTATTACTATAAGTGTGACTTGTTTTGTGTTGGTTTGTTGCACACTTTGTCTGTAGCTCAACTTTCCTTACTTCTATGAAATTATTAAATGCAGTCAGAGAAGGAGGCAGCAGCAGCAGAGCTGTTCCAACCAAACTTGGAAAATTGGTCCCAGTTATTTGAATATAATTATTTTGTGATAACCAGGTAAATGCTTTTGTAATACTCTTGATATATCATGAATGGATGTAGCCCAGTTGTTTGCATACGGATATTTAGTTTTTATTTTGTATTATTAGTTTATAATAATCAGACTTTGCACACTTAATTTGATAGTGAATCAGAAAAGGTCTTTATTCCAATTAGCAGAATTACCTATTAGGCTACCTATTAAAATATAGAGTAATATAAAGCAAATTCGAAACAGGTTAATAACAGTGCATCATTGAAAACATAATAAATGAAATAAGTAAAGCCTTACTTCATCTTATTTGCTCATTCACCATTATGGCATTACTGACAGCCAAATAGACTAACCAAGACAGAACCGATGATGAGAGAAGATCAAGTGATGAGAGGGAGAAGAGGAGATAAAGACAGAGAGAGACAGCAATATGCATGTATACTGTGTTTGTGAGCGATCTAATGCAAAATAAATGTTTTTGTATGTTCACTGGTGGAAGGACAGAGATTGAAAAAGCAAAGACAAAGGGGGAAAAGGAACAAACTGTCTAGTAAAGAAGAGAAAAGAGAGACCAACAGAAGCAAGTGAAGAAAGACTGACACCCTTTTTTTTTCTTTAAAAAAATATCACATCTTGTCCGGGCTAAGCCTGGGTACTTCTTAAAGGTTGGAGAAGCTCCTGAGGATGAGTTGAAGTAGTCCAAACATGATGTAATAAATGTGCGTATAACAGATTCCAGATGCTAAAAAAAAAAAAATATTTGTATCCCATGTTTTTATTTCCCACATTATTTATCACCCAGTGCTCCTACCTAGTTCCAGTCCTGGGGTTCCACTCTCCCTTTCATGCTTTGGGCAGTGAGCAGGGCCTTCTTTTCACCTGATGGGACAGGGTTTCCCTGGCTGGACGTAGCGCGTGGAAGGATCACGTTATTCCAGCCAGATCCTCCCCAACCCTTCAGGCGCCCCGGCCCGCCAGGAGGAGGCAGTGTACAGCCCCAGGACTAATGCATGTTTGTGTTAGAATTGAAGAAATAAAGAATTGAAGGAACTCTTTACACAAGTTCGCAGAGAACATTGGATGAGAAGAAATAGTGGGGGAGAGAATGGCAGTTTTATTGAGCATGTGTTGATGAGCATAGTTACATTAGATATTAATGAAATACCTATACCTAGCCACTCTGACTGCCTTCTGAAACAAAGTTCAAGTATTACGCACCATTCAAGAGACACCAGCAGCCTGTCCTACCTCCACTTGTGCTCAAAATACCTACTCATTCTTCTGTGCTCACGAGTGTTTTCATTTAACCAGGGATCTTTTCTTATATTCCGGCGCCTAGGTTTAAGCGGGGGCAACAGAATCTAAAGCAGGAAGGCAAGCCGCCTGAAAGTCACTGATTAGGTCGTCCACACTAGCAGAGGGAACAGAGGGGCTAAGAAACTTCAAGAAAGCAGCAGAGAAATCCATTGGAGTACTGGAAGAGATGACCCCAGAAGAGCGCAAAGGTGCGCTATTCAAATTTGACAAACTGCATAACTCAAAGTTAAATAAAACAGGGAAATGGTCAGAAAAAACAGCTTGCCAAATAGACAGATTGGCAATCGACAGCCCATGAGACAGAACAAGCTCTTGCGTATGTGAACGGTCAAGTCTATGACCAGTAACAGACTGTATTAATCCAAATAAGTTCAGTAGTTCCAGAAAATATCTGACCAGCGGTCGTCCAGGGCAACATACATGGATATTAACATCGCCAACAATGAGGACCCGCTCATAGTTGGGTGCTATTTCTGCAAGTAAGGTAGAAAACTCCTCGATAAAGTCACTGTTATGTTTAGGTGGGCGGTAGATCACGGCGCACAGCAGGGTAGGGGAGCTGGCCAGCATGAACGCACTCCATTCAAAGGAGAGAGGAGAAAAAAGAGGGAAAGAACTGTTTGTAGTTGAAGCCCGACTTGAACACAGTCAACAGGCCCCCACCACAGCCATGCTCTTTGGGAGTGTTAAAATAAGAGCAGTCAGGTAGAATTAATTCTGAGCAAATACCACTGGCTCTCTGATTTGCAGGTAGCACAGGCTCAACTTAGTTGTTAAGTTGTATTGCAGTGGTTAAAATAATTGCAATAATAAGCAGGTCACTAAAATTGCACAAAACTAAATGCACCCTAGCCTTCAGGTTTATCAGTAATAAAGTAGAGCTGAAGATTCAGTAGTTAAATTCGATTTTTTTTTTTTTTAAAGCGCCAATTCTCAATACATGCTGTCTCAAGGATCTTTTCAGAACAAAACCCAGTTCAGTCTAATCATACACCCATTCCAATTTGATCCTAGTTATCAAACAATGAAGTCAAGTTCAGTTTATTATTGAAATTCAGCTGTTTTCTATCTAAGGAAAACCAGCAGGTTGCATCGAGACATGACTTGCAGCATCCACCTCTCCGGGACGAGCATGTTGCGACAGTAGACGGTAGACTTGTATTGAGTCATTGACTTAGCAGTAATCCCTCATACTGAGCATGCAAAGCGGAAAAGAAAACTCCCCTTTAACACCTTTTTCATTCATGGCACTCTAGATATTATATTCTGCCCAATATGGCATCCAGATACTTCTTTTGTGATTGTGATATTGTCATGTTTGTGCAAGGAGGACTCACATGTAAAGAACTGTGTACGATGAGTAGAATTTAAAGTAGATAAATAAGAACTTACAAGGTCAGACTGGGTACATGGAAATACATGGTTAAATACACTGAGGAAGAGTGGAAGTGAAAAGGAGAAGACAGAGGACTAATTAGTGGAAATTAGTTGCAGGTAAGAAGGAGAGAGCAGGTGGAGGCAAACAGAAGCTGGGCAGGGAAGCAGAATGGCAGGGAAAAAACAGAAAAGAAAAACAAAGGAATAAACAGGAGAGAGGACGAGATAGAAAACAATCCTGAATGGGAAGAGTGTGGACTAACTCTGGAGTAACTAAAGATAAAAGATTTATAATAAGGATTAAAAGAACCTAAGAGAAACTCAAAAATAAAAGCACGAACAAACAGCAAAGAGAGGCGAGAACAGAAGGAAACACAAGTATAAATACTAGAAAGAGATTCAAATAAGAAAACCATCCTAATAAGAGAAATGAAGTTAAGCAGAACTAACTGAGAAAAATGATGAGATAAGGAAAAACAAATACAAGATTGAAACAACCCAAAAACTATTTAACAAAAGTGTAAATATCTAAGGAGAGACTAGAAGTGGAAGTGGAAGGGAGATGGAACCAAAAATACTAAAGTAAAACATAACAAAAATGAAAACCAACAAAAAAAACTAAAATGATAAGGTTAACGGAATAAGGAAATGAAATAACTTAAACTCAAAACACACACACCTAAGGATCTTAACAGATAATGCCATGACGTATACATTTCGATTTATATTGAGTTGCTCTGTCAACGATGAAAAAACTGACATCCTTGGGGGCAGAGGAAATGGATTTTTGAAGTACATGATGATTTGCAACTTTAACTGGGACCAACAATGAACGGGTCAGCAGTGTGTGTCTCCCCCCAGTGGCCTGAGGACGAGGTGGAGAAGACGCGTCTGTCTTTGCTGGAGGACAAACTCACAGATTCACTCACCCTGCTGCTACAGCTGCGTAACAAGGTACTCACACATGCACAAACAAACACACCATCGCACAGGGAGAGGAAATCATTTTCATACAGCTCTGCAGTGCCATCTAGTGTTTGACCCTTTAGTTAATTTCCTCTTGCTTTTTAAGGTTTCTATTTAAATCTGGAACATTGATGAGATAGCGTGAGGTCCCCTGGTTGTGTTGTGCATACTAGAAAGGATGTACAGAGGTCACAGATGCCCAATGTTGATACTATGTACATGGGGTGCAAGAGGCTACCTGAACATCATCGTTGTGTAGACTACCCAGGCAGCTGCACGATGCAACCACCCCACAAACACTTCAGTGGTGTGACCCCTGTCAAACTCCATCAAGCACTGCCTCTGTGGTCGAAGGCACCTGTGAGCCGCCCTCTGTGGCTGCTGACCTTTGCAAACTGTGTTGAGTGACTATGCAAAAAGTCCAGAAACTTCCTGTAACTCATCACTTCTCTCTTTGGCTTCTCACCACTTTTTTGTCAGCACGTGTGGATTACTGAGTCGATTTATCGGCCGCTCTCATCAGTTATTTGCTCCCTACTAACCTTAAACGGATTCAGATGCCCTGTGTTTTTTGCCTTTAGAACGTGTCACGCAGGGTCCTGGAGAAAATAGTGATGGAAAGTCTTGGTGTCTGCATCAAAGGCGAAGCTGGTAAGTCTCAGTTCTTTTCATGTTCTAGCTTTGTTTATTTGCTAAACCTTCCCTCTGCTCTTCTGTGTAGGTCCACCCCAGGGCCTGCAGGCCACTGACGCCCTCTGCATCCATCTGACCCCCAGTGACCTTCCCAGAGGCAGAGGGGAGGAGGACAAGGGAGGAGGCCAGAGTGGAGAGAAAGATCTGCTTCCACCTTCAGGATGTCAAACCAACAACGTTAACTCTCATCTCTGGTTAATAAGCTAAGCTCTGTCAAACCTGCTTTAGCTAAACTAATATGAATCTATTTTACACTTTTAACCTTAAACATATATACAGTATTGTGCAAAAGTTTCAGGCAGGTGTGAAATTATTATTTTTATTTTTGTAAATTTACAAAACGTGAGCAAACAAAAGAAAAATCAAATCAATATTTGGTGTGACTACTTTTTGCCTGAAACCAGCATCAATTCTCATTGGTACACTTGCACAAAGTCAGGGATTTTGTTGACTTATAGTCAGGTGTATGATCAACCAGTTATACCAAACATGTGCTAATGATCATCAATGTCACATGTAGGTTGAAACAGTCATTAACTGAAACAGAAACATCTGTGTAGGAGGCTTAAAACTGGGTGAGGAACAGCCAAACTCTGCTGGTGAGGTTGTGGAAGATGGTTTCATGCCTCGGCAAGATTGAGCACAGCAACAAGACACAAGGTAGTTATACGCAGTGGTCGACCAAGGAAACTTAGTGCAGCAGATGAAAGACACATTAAGCTTATTACCCTTTGAAATCGGAAGATGTCCAGCAGTGCCATCAGCTCAGAACTGGCCAAAACCAATGGGACCCAGGTACACCAATCTACTGTCTGGAGAAGTCTGGCCAGAAGTGATATTCATGGAAGAGTTGCAGCCAAAAAGCCATACCTCTGATGTGGAAACAAGGCCAAGCAACTCAAGTATGCACGGAAACATAAGAACTGGGGTGCAGAACAATAGCAGTAGGTGTTCTGGACTGATGAGTCAATTGGCTGTAGCAGAAGGCTGTTTGTTCGTCGAATCTCTGGAGAGTGGTACAATAATGCGTGTCTGCAGGAAACAGTGAAGCATGATGGAGGTTCCTTGAACGTTTGGGGCTGTATTTCTGCAAATGCAGTTGGAGATTTGGTCAGGGTTAATGGTGTTCTCAATGGTGAGAAATACAGGCAGATACTTATCCATCATGCTAGGGAGGCATATGATTGGCCCCAAATAAATCTGCTGCAGGACAACATCCCCAAACATAGAGCCAAAGTTATTAAGAACTGTCTTCAGTATAAAGAAGAACAATAAGTCCTCGAAGCAATTGTATGGTCCCCACAGAGCCCTGATCTCAACATCGAGTGTGTCTGGGATTACATGAAGAGACAGAAAAATGTGAGGAAGCACTTCCATTTTTGAAAGCATTCTTTGTTTGCAGCATTTTTTCAGACCTGCCTAAAACTTTTCCACAGTACTGTGTGTGTGTATATATATATATATATATATATATATATATATATATATATATATATATATATATATATATATATATATATATATATATATATATATATATATATATATATATATATATATATATATATATATATATATATATATATATATATATATATATATATATATAATCCTGTCTGTTATCTTGCATTTATTTAATTTAAATCATATTTACATTGAGCACTTGTGTAGAGATATTAATATTAACACGTGTAGTCATTTTTTGGGTTTTCAGAATCTCATTATAACCTACCTCAGTCATTGGATGCTCAATCAATAAAACCAATTTTATATAATCGTGTCAAAGTTCTTCTTGTAGGAACCAGAAGTAAGTCAATACATCTTCTGGCTAATACCTATTTGCCATGTCATTTGTGCTGTTATAACCTGGACTGAGGAATCTCTCCTTCAGATCTGAACCAGGTCTGTCACCAGGATGAATGCCTATCGCCTAAATATCTCCACCAGCAGGACCTCTTGAAAGTGTAAATGAGGGGAAAAGTTTGAAGAAAAAAACCATCAGGATAAATAGATAGCTATCTACAGTTACACAGCAAACACTGAATACTTTTGGAACTACTCATAAAAAGTTAGGAATATTTGGCTCTCAGGTGAAATGTATGAAAAACATCAAAAGTTCCCTTTACAGTTATATTATATCATGAACGTAGGGCATTTACTTTGAAGAATGCAATGGGGATCTCATGTCAAACAATGTACTGAAACAAAAACCACAACAAAAATGACAATGTCTCAATAATTTGTCACGTTTCCTTGAGCACTAATTACAGCTTGACAATGGCGTTTCATGCTGTTCACAAGGCAACTTATTGTCTGCTGAGGTGTGGTGTTCCACTTATCTTGAAGGATGACCCTCAGGTCATTGGGGTTCTGGGGTACAGAATTACAAGCCTCTACACTGTGACTCGGATGTCCCGATAGTTTTTCTTTGGAGTTCAGATCTGGAGAAAATGCTGGACACTACATTCAAGGTGCCCCAGTCTCCTGCAGCCATTCCCTAACCTTGATAAAATGGAGCATTGTCGTCTCTTGGATTAAAATATACCTGTGTCGTTAATACAGGAGGACAATGACTTGATTAAAGAATGTATTCAGGTAGTATGGGCTTGTCACTGTACCAGTCACAAAGTGTAGGGAAGTTCTATATTGACTAGACACACCTGATTACACTGTAACACCACCAAAGGCTCATCTTGTGACAATGGTAGCTAATGGATAGCATTTTCCTTGATGTTTCCAACATTGTTTGCAACTATCTTATCTGCTAAACATTAATTGACTTTCACCAGAGAACAGCACTGAGGCCAACTGCTTCCTTGTCCAGCATAAATGCTCCCTGGTCTGTGCGAGACAATGACACCTGTGCCTGGTGGTGTGGTCAGTCAGGTCATTTAGAATGCAGACCATGCTAATGTAAACAGTTTTGAATGGTCTGACATGCCCTCTGGGTTTCTCTCACCTCCCTTCAATGTGCCAGGAGTGGAGTGGCATTCATTATCCAGGTCTGCAGGACACTGTTCACAATGAAGGGGTCACTAGGCAAGGCAAGGCAAGGCAATTTTATTTGTATAGCACACTTTCAACAGCAGGGTAATTCAAGGTGCTTTACATGATTTGGTGATTTTAAAAAACAATTGAAATTAAAAGTAAAAGAAACACACATTACACATGATACACAATAAAGCAAGAGAAAGATTTAAAAAAAACCAAGAGAGCATGAACACATTTCATACATACGACATCAAGCATTTACTCGAAAGCAATTCTAAACAGATGGTTTTTAATCTCGATTTAAAGCAGTTCTGAGTTTCAGCAGCTCTACACTCGTCAAGAAGTCTGTTCCAGATAAGGGGAGCATAGAAACTGAAAGCTGCTTCTCCATGTTTAGTTCTGAGTCTAGGGATGTTTAGTAGGCTAGAGTTGGAGGACCTGAGTGGTCTTGGTGGTTGGTACCATGACAACAGGTCTTTAACATATTTTGGTGCTAAGCCATGTAAGGATTTATAAAGTAGTACGAGTATTTTGAAGTCTATTCTCTGAGCTACAGGGAGCCAGTGTGAGGACTTTAGAACTGGGGTGATGTGCTCTACTTTCCTGGTTCTAGTGAGGACGCGAGCGGCAGCGTTCTGGATCAGCTGCAGCTGTCTGATTGACTTTTTAGGCAGACCTGTGAAGATACTGTTGCAGTAATCAATCCGACTAAAGATAGACGCATGGATGAGTTTTTCTAGGTCGTGTTGCAACATCAGTCATTTAATCCTAGAGATGTTCTTCAGGTGATCGAACGCTGACCTTGTTATTGCCTTTATGTGACCCTGGAGGTTCACGTCTGAGTCCATTACTACACCTAGGTTTCGAGCCTGATCAGTAGTTTCTAGCTGTATTAATTTAAGCTGTGTGCTGACTCTTGATCGTTCCTCCTTGGGTCCAAAAATAATCACTTCAGTTTTGTTTCTATTCAGCTGGAGAAAGTTATGGCACATCCATCCATTTATTTGGTCAATGCATTGATTTAGGGTTTGAATGGGTTCAGAGTCACCTGGTGACATTGTAATGTAGAGCTGAGTGTCATCTGTGTAGTCATGGTAGCTAATGTTATTGGTTGCTATAATCTTGCCTAGTGGGAGCATGTAGATATTAAATAAGAGGGGCCCCAGGATGGAGCCCTGTGGCACCCCACATGTGATTTCTGTTCGTTCTGATGAAAAGTTTCCTATTGAAACATAGAAGTCCCTGTTCTTTAGGTAAGATTCGAACCAGCCAAGTACTGTACCAGAGAGTCCGACCCAGACCCAGCTCTCCAGTCGTTCCCATAGTATATCATGATCAACAGTGTCAAATGCTGCACTGAGGTCCAACAGAACCAGCACTGTGGTTCTTCCACAGTCTGTATTTATGCGGATGTCATTGAATACTTTGACGAGGACAGTCTCGGTGCTGTGGTGAGCACGGAAACCAGACTGAAAAACATCAAAACGGTTTGTCATTGTTAGGAAGCTATTCAACTGCTGAAACACAGCTTTTTCAATAATCTTACTGATGAATGGAAGATTAGAGATCGGCCTGTAGTTCTGCATTAACGTGTTGTCCAGATTTTTCTTCTTTAGCAGTGGTTTAATAACTGCTGTTTTTAAAGCCTGAGGGAAGACACCTGATAGCAGGGATGAGTTCACTATTTGAACACTAGTGTGGGGAGAAGCTAATGGACTTCCACTTTTATGTCTTTCTGTGACTCGTCCAGTCTCTCTGTTGTAACCTACCGATGACACCGTAAGCTCTAATACATTCTGGCCCTTACACATCGGATGTGGTTCAAACCAAAATGTGGAGTTCCTGGATACAAGGAACTGAAGTGAGCTTCCACCAAAAGGTGGTTGGGCTGACCCTTAGAGATAGGATGAGGAGCTGTATGATCCTGGGGGGAACTCAGAGTAAAGCCACAGCTCAGCTGCAGAAGCTCAGACATCTGTTCAAAATCCTTTCTGGAAGCCTCCTGGTGGAGAACTTCCAGGCATGTCAAACTTGAAGCATTCCCCATGAAAGGCCCAGAACTTGAGATCCCCCAGAATCAGAATGTCACAAGGGGTAGGAACGTCTGGGTTTTCCTTCTAGGTCTGAAGTCACCTCAATGTGTCCTAAACCTTAAATAGGATTTCTTGTCAGGAAATAAATTATATTCACATGTAAAGTAGATGTGACAAGAAAAGGAACAACACTAAAACAGAGCAACTGTATGAAATAATATAGTCATTTATTTATTTCCAGCAAATTACAATGTCCTGCAGAGAGAAAGCCTTCCTCCTGCCTCACAGAAGGGTGGGGGGGCTTTTAGAAGACAAACATGTAAAAGACGTCAGATGTTACAAGACTGCATTTGTCTACAACAGTATTCTTTAAAGGCAGCATACTGGACGGGTGGACATTTCGATTCAACAGGTCAGTCTTGATGGGGATGCTGGTGGCCTGTCAGTGGGATTCCCTATCTGGGCTCAATAGTTTAAAGCACTTGGTTACACAAAGCAGAAGCTTGGTGGTGAGAGTTATTAGATTGCTTTTGGAAAAATGTCTACTTTATACTTTGGAAACTTAGTTCTAGTGATTTCACAATGTCCTGTCTAGCAGTCTTCTGTACCACATGAACAAAAAGGGATTCCCACTGTTCTACTCTCCATTGCCGTAGAGTAATTTTCACATTCACACAGCAATAATCACACTGTACATCTTTTATTAATCCAAGTAATTAAACAAATGCTACTCTGTGTCTTATGTAACTCCTGATCAGTTACTCCGAGTTGAGCTTTGCTCTGACAGATTAAGACCGTCTTATGTCATCGACGGATGCTTTCCTCATTTTCGGAGGGGCAATTTATGTATATAATCTGTTTGTGTAAAGACTCCTTTAGGCACTATGATAGTCATTAAGCTCACTGCTGTCATATTACAATGAGTAACAAAATGCTGGCAAATGACCATTTGCAGAAAGAAAATCGGACTACACTGATGACAAATGGACTCAGCTAAAAGAAAATTACAAAATAAACAACCTTATATATAGAATAAATATAGTATGTACAATTTGCTTTGTGTGCTTTTAACAATAAATAGACTTGCCCTTTTATAGAAGTATACACAACTTTCCATTGAAGTAGAGAAGGAACGCTGCCACGGGTTTGATAAAGCGTGTCAAGGACACAAACTGATAGAGACAGATGGAAGGGTGCTAGAGAAACTCAGAAGAAAAGCCTAAGGGAAAGTGGCAAATATCTCTCTGGATGGACAATTTGAATCCGGAGCACACATACTTTATTTAAGTTAAACCTTGCAGTGCCATCTGGTGGTTGGTTTGCAAACTACAGTACATTGATACATTTAAATGGCACAGAAAAAGTTTCTTTTTGTTTAAAGTGGTTGTTTGCTTGATTTAATTTAAAACACAAAAATGAAAAAGAAATGGAATACAAAAAAATAACCAAGTCCTCGTTTAAAACAGACGACATTCAAAAAAAAATCTTTAAGACCACATTTTAACAATTAAAATAGATTTTTGCACATCTGCACTATGTGCCCTGCTTGTGCATTTTGCTGGCCCCCTTAAAAACAGAAGTTAAAATAAAACATTGCATGATGTTTTATCCTCTGTTATATTTTCTGCTTGGTATACACTGTCCAAATTGATAACTGTAGGCCAATAAAGACAGGAAGAGCTGATCTGATGACAGGTAATTTGTGTGGGGTTGTGAGAAGAAGATGTGCTAAAGTGAAACAGTAAAACAATGGTAAAGATTCTTGTCCTTAAATAAACCTCATCCATGAATTCAGACTCATTCCATATTAGAAAGATGAACAGATCTTATTAATACTTTACAGGAAAAAAAACTGCATTGGTTTTAGAATGGTAAGACAACAACCACAACAAAACAAACTGCTTTAGTCCATTAGCTGAGGACAGATAATGGACGTTTGGAGCATGGCACAGTTAAATAACAAATACAATGTTACCTAACCTCACTGGTTTCTTGTTATACATTTTTGTTTGAATAATTTGTATCCTTTATGTCTCAAACGTAATCATATGCTATCAAAAAAAACTGTTTATCAAGAATTGATAAAAAAGAAAGTTTAAAAAATTTACAAAAATAGGCAAAAGTTTTCTGACTAATAAAATACCTTGTTCCTATTTTACTGATTTTGAGCTAGAAGTTCCGAAGATTATAATAGATCTCCACAAGTTGTGGTCTTTTAACTGTCTAAGAACAATATTTATTTTGTTAAATGCTTTATAGCAGCAGAAGGATTAATCACAGTGGACAGTGCAACATAAGTTATGTTAGCAGGCTCATTGCTGGACTCTCTTTCTCTTTGTTCCCATAGATTTTCGCACAGACAAGCTGTTTCAGGCAATTTAATTGGAGCAAATGGATTTAGCACAAAGTAGCCATTTTATCAGCTAGTGTGAACTAGGGTGACCATATTTTGACTTCCAAAAACAGAGGACGGTTGGCCCAGTCTTGAAACAATTCAATCATACTCCTTTTTTACTGACAAATTTAAAGTGGTCCTTCTCTATGTTATTAAAAATCCATGACTCCCTGGATGCGTGAAAATGTCATGAACAGTGGACATGTCTGGGGAAAAGAGGACGTTTGGTCACCCTAGGGGATTTTAAACAGTGCTAATGGGACTTAGTTTGTGGGAAGCCAAAACAACCAGATGTTGCTCCTTTTGTGAATTTGAAAATAGAGGGCAAAACCAACATTTAGATTAAGCATGAGTTGATACGAGATTCTTACGGTACGATAGCCTTATTAAAGAATACCACAGTTTCACTGTATCATAGTGTTAATACAAACATGTAAAATTAAATTACCTAATTGTTTTTGCTTAAAAATGTTAGCAAATATTTTGCTTGACCATTGTAGTTTTAAAATGCGGTTGCTTTAATTAGAGTTATTTGTCACAGTTTCGAAGTTTCCAGATTTTCACTGTCTGTTACTTACGTGACTGTGGATTCCCAGATTAGTCTTTGGTACAGATATGAGAAAACATAGGTGCCTTTTTTCAGCCAGCTGACTGGCAGTAGCAGGTGGGTAAGGGGCAGCTCTGCTGAAACTAAATCAGCACATCCTAAGGATTTATGAAAGGCACATCTAAACACCCAACCCATCTTTGAACCCACAGTCTATCATTGAAATGAACTATGAATTTTCAATCATCATGCTGAGTCTTTGTTGTCTATTCCAGGCAAGTCGTAAAAGATAAACAAGGAAACTGGTAATGTTCTCCCATTTTAAGAAGCTACCTTCTATATAAGACTTCCCTGACCTTATGCATTCTACAGTAAGCGCTTAGGTGCTCGGACAAAAACATATCCATGTATTTTTTTGGGGAAAATCTGTTTTTTCTTTGAATACAGACACCAAATACCTGCGTTTTTTACATGTAACCCATTACTGTCTGAAT
The DNA here is from genome assembly GCA_963556495.2 of Valencia hispanica. Classification (NCBI taxonomy): domain Eukaryota; kingdom Metazoa; phylum Chordata; class Actinopteri; order Cyprinodontiformes; family Valenciidae; genus Valencia; species Valencia hispanica. Next base: position 49,311,393 of record OY747708.1, read on the forward strand.
CTATTCACCATTATATGAAAATCTAAATCATGTGTGTGTTTTCTGTCAACCAGATGCCAAATTAAGTACAGATTATGAATAAATGTAGCACACACAATAAATACACATTTAGGTATTTAGTATGCAAATGAGCCTAAACTGGGCATAACTGTGAATGCTAGAGTGCTTTCAATATGATCCTTGGTATGTGTGAAATATGCATCAACAGGCATTATGCTGTATATAAATGGGAGCAGTTTAAAGCGAATTCACAACAATTCTAAAAGGAGTTAACCTTATACCATTGCTCCTGGTGGAGACTAAAGGATTTACTTTTGCATGTGCACATTTAAAATTACTAAGATAAACTAGAGACCAACTATATTGAATGACCAAAGCCTTCTGGTATGCTTCTGGTATGTTGTTAAGTTTTCAACATAATATACGAGGGACAGCGCATCCTCAAACCAAGACCTGGAAGCTATGCTAAAAAGGAATTTAGATCCAGTCCCCAGAAGTAAAACCTTGTTTACTACTGTAATGACGAATAACAGAGAAAATAATGCATTTGACCAAAACATAAGATATGACCTTAGAGTTAATTCAACAGCACTTGGTGATTAAGCATTAATTCTAGGCTTGCTTGGATGTGTGAGGTTTTTGTGCTCATTTACTCTTGTTTTAAATGCTTTTTTTAAACAAAAGGGCTTATGTCCCCATTGAAAATAATGAAGACTTGCTGTGCATATAAAACAGATATCAAATGATATCAAATGCATTGTTTGTTAATAAGAATTATTCAAAAAAGTGGTAGGACTCAGTTGTTTAGTAAGATTTAAGTAGCGGTAGAGCCTGTGAGGCTGGATCGATCATTGGTCAGAGTTTTTTGCATGGTTGAGATGAAGAGGTCTGTGTTCCGTGGTGACAGCAAGACTGTCAGGATTTACATGCTGTTGCTGCTGCTGTGCCAACGGTAAAGCAGCGTCCTGATATCCTGAGGGTGAAATTCTGCAAAGAACACCGTCGTCCAAAGCCTTCGGGAGATCAGCCCTTTTATTGTAGATGTCCACTTTCAGACTCACTGTTTTTGCATGCAAGCTTACAGGGTGTGTAAGTACCGTTTTTTGTGTGCGTATGTTTGCATGTATTCAGTTGCCTAAATTGCCGTCTCTGTCCCCGATAAACCAACGCATATGGAAGCAGAGTGCAAGGAAACCGGTTCCCAGGAGGTCCCCCAGAGCGGTCAGGTATGGGATGGAGAAGTTGTCGGGGTCCATGCCTCGGCCCCACATCCAGTGAACCATCCAGTCAGCCAGGTACAGGAGGATTGCGACCTGTAGTAAGGAAAAACAGAGCCAATTTAAAGCCATTATGCCTATGTTTACTAAGCTGGCATCATCTCCAAAGATCTTAAAACATTTTTTGTGACATGATTTGGTAAACAAAATCAATAAGATAAAATAGAAAAATTGGCTTTTTTGACCAAGAAATGTACAAAAAACTCTTCCATGTCAAAGTGAAAACTGATTTCTTCCAAATAACGACAATTAAATAAAAATATGTAAGATAAAATGTGTGATTTCAATAGTGATTGTTGAAGTCAGTATTTAGTAAATGCTCCTTTGGCTGCAATCACAGCATGGAGTCTGTGTGGACAGGTCTTAAACAGGCTTGCACATCTGGACGCTGCAATGTTTCTCCATTCTTCCTGTTAAACTGTTCAAGCTCTGTCAGGGTGTGTGAAGATCGACTGTGAACAGCCATTTCCAAGTGCTGCCTCTAATTTGTTATTGAATTGAGGTCTGAACTTTGGCTGGGCTACTCCAGAACATCCACCTTGTTGTCTTCAAACCATTTCTGTGTAGCTTTAGCTGGATGCCTCAGGATATTGTCTTAATAAATGTGCTCCAAAGCCGTAGTTATCTTGCAGATATGAATAATTGTCCTGCAGAGAAGATTGTACTGTGAACCCCCACAGTACAATCCCATCACCATGCTTTACAGTGGGGATAGTGAGTTTGAGATGATGTGCAGTGTTTAGTGTCCGTCAAACATAGCATCTTGTCTGATGGCCAAAAAGCTCCATTTTGGTCTCATCAACACTTGACCATGGAGTCTCCCACATGCCTTTTAGCAAACTTTAGTCAAACCTTGACCTTTATTCAACAGTGGCTTTCTCATTGTCACTTTCTGGAACATCTTAAGTAATAACTTATTTCATGTTATGCATTTTTTTAAATTGTCATTATTTTTAGAGAAATCATTTTATGCTTTGACATTAAAAGGGTTTTTTTTTTGAGGGGGGGGGTTAAAAAAGGTTAAATATTTTTATCCTGATTGATTTGTAAAAGCAATAAAAAGAGAAAACATCCAAGGCACTTGGTGGTTTGAGGCACTGTCTGCTAATCACAGCAATCATAAATGTAAAACATTAAAGACAGATTTAAAACCTGAAATCTGTACAATAACAACCCCGTTTTACAGCAGTTGCTCTCCCCCACACACATTTTTGCATTTGTTCATGATATACATCATTAATGAAATGAAGGCTAAAAATAAATATTATGATTTCTCTTCTAATAGCTTCCTATATTGAAGTTCTTGAAGAGAAATTGGAATAGGGCAAAATCTGTATGGGTAAGATTACAAAACCTCAGTTTTCTGATCTGTTTCTGCATTATTTTTATGCTTTAAGTTTTTGCTACCAGTGGATGACTTTAATCCTTCTGCAGGGCAAAATCTTTAAAAGCAACAGTAATGAATTAAGACGTGTTTAAATTAAGATGTTTTCAATACTAGAAACAGAGTATATCATTTTTTTCAGTTTCAGTCAAAAACAGTCAACAATAGAGAAAGTAGCAGCAGTTTGTGTAGAAAGATCAAAAAATTAAAAACCTGGTTTAGAACTAAATAAAACTTGTAACTTTCCATTAAAAACCTACACAGCTCACTGGACATTAAAACAAATGTATTTCTTCAGTGTTAATTTAAGTACAGCTTCCAAAAACATCCCATGTTTTGGAAGGACAGCACACAATCATCTGTTTCCCAGTGGGATGGAATCATGAGAGGAATGGATGTGTACCTGCAGTAGAGCAGCTACCAGGTAGAAGGTGATGAAGATGGGTGTCAGGGTGGTGTGACCCCCTCTCAGGGAATTAATGGTGTAGAGGAAGATGAGATGACCCGGGGCAACCAGGAAGAAGAGCACCCGGGCAGAACGAGAGTTCACAGCTGGAAAAGACAAGGGATAACGTGACTGAAGATGGTTTTATGATGTCTGCATTCAGTGAATTACAAACATAATCCCACCCTTTGGATCGTTACACATTTTGTCATGTCATCTGATAGACCTACACAAAAGGGACATAGCTTTGAAGTTCAACAATACATAATGTAGAGTTTGTAAAGATAAAAATCTGAATAAGGTGTATTCAGCTTCACTCATTCAATACAATTTCTAGAACCACCTGCTCCAATTCCAGCTACACGGTCCTGTTGGATATGTTTCTACCAGTTCTTTGCTAATAGCTCAGGGTCAGTCAGATTGGATGGAGGGTGCCTGTGAGCAGCAATATTCAAGACTCATCAAACATTTCTGATTGGGCTGAAATCTCTTTGACAAATGTGAAATTCACATGTGAAAACATGTTAAAAAACATGTGAACATCTGTGTTTTGCACACATTGCCCATGTGAGTTTGGAACATTTTCATGGTTATAAACTGTGGCACCCATGGGCTTTAACATGTGAAGGTGTGGGTTAACGTGTAAACCCCATGGTAAACATTATTTTTCATATAAAAGCTACATGTAAAAAATGTTCAAAACCCATGTGGAATTACATGTGAAGTGCATTTGAAGCCTTTGTGATTACATGTGAAAAATATGTGAAGTCCATATGTGCTTCGCATGTGGTTTACCAAGAACCACATGGGATAACATGTGATCCCATGTGAAGAACATGCTTAACCCATGTGACTTTTCTGCAAGGGCAGATTCTTCCACAGCTCCTCCAGAGAACGGGTGCAGAGTTACAACACCCTGCACCCGTTCCCTTCTACTTCACAATGATACAGTACTTTGTGTTGGTGTACTGCATAAAACACCAAATAAAATCAATCGGTTTCTGGTTTTAATGTGACAAAAGGTGTATGTATATTTTTGCAAGGTACTGTAGCTTAAGAAGATCAATGCCTCTGTTGTCTCAAGCAGTGTCTGCTGTGTGCTCTATATTTTCACCACATCTGCTTTAAACTGATGGGTTTTCACAAGCTTCTGCAGAACTTAATGACATCCTGGTGGGCTAATCTGAAACCATTTCATTTTTCATATGTGGGCATATAAGACAAAGACACTTTTAATAGTGCTACGTCAGACAGAAAAAGGCTAAACGTTTTTGACAGTTTTGAAGTTGTTAACAGCACACCTAAAGAATATGAAAGAAAAATTAGGAATCATCAGATTAGCTGGTGCTTAATGATTAGTGATACTCATACATTTACTGTTGTCTTGCAATCTTTCATTCCTGCAAGCATTTTAATAGTTCATCAAATAACAACTCCCCCCTAATGGTAAAATGAATACTAAGAATGGAGTGGGTCATTGAAAAAAAAAAACTTATGATAAAATATGATTGCCCTGTTGTTAAGTCATGTTTTAATTACAAGAATTGGCACAATTACTAGCTGACCTGTAGAATGAAAAAATCAGTTTAATAGAAATTACCTGACAACATAAAGGATCTGAAACAATTGCACATCATGCCCTGACTTAAAGAAATGCAAAAACAGATGAGAAACAAAGTTACAAAGCCATTTCTAAGGCGAAGGGTAAGGGGTGGAGGTAAGGGAAGGTGTGGTTTGAAAACATAGACAAGAAATAACCCTTATAGGAGTTGACAGCCTATCATTAGGAATCCAAGAGTGCTGAAACGACTCAACCAGGAGTTCACAAAAGAAAGTCTAAAGGACTGCAGTCCTTAAGGTGAAATAAGTAACAAGCTGGGCAATAAATTATATCCATGGTAAAGTTTCAAGGCAAAACCCCTGCTAAAAGGACACAAAGGCACAATCCCACTATCGGAGCTTCAGTGTAATTTTACCGGATCTTTTATATGACCGGGTAATCTGTTGTCCTGCTCCTCCCAGCCATCATGTCTCCTTACAAAATTGGCCCTTTAAAGAATTAGTTGCGTCACTGATCAGCGGCTAAAGGCGCCTACAGCAGCAGAAATAACGAGAGATAGACGTAGAAAAAGCAGGGACTGTTGCCATTTTTCTGTTTGCAATTTTGTTATAAAGTGCTTCGCCAGCAACTTTTGTAATCTAACAAAGCCGGGCGTTTGGTGACATCTGCTCATTTCCCTCTGAGTTACAACCAATCAGCATGAGTTAACGACAGTTCCCGCCCAACTACTCTACCAGGCCATTTCTGAGTGCATAGCCCAAGACTGGTACTCCATTGGTTCCTAACGGCCCGGTGGAGTGGAAAGACGTGCATATTGTGAAGTTTCATTAAAATTACCCTGAAGTTCTGATAGGGGACGCCTAAAGACCCGTTTCACATTTTCTCCAAAACAGTTTGATGACCCCCAAGACTTGTGGTAAAATTTACTGTAGACTGATGAGACAAGATGTTTGCATCTATCTAGCAAAAAAAACTTGATGGGAAATTTTTTAGAAAAAAACATTATATCGACAGCCAAAAATGCTGCTAGTTACTGTGCCCATCTGTTTGTTTGTTAGCAACATAACTCAAAAGGTTATGGACGGATTACAATGACATTTTCAGGAAATGTCCACAATGGCGCCAGGAACAACTGATTAAATGGCTCTGGCGGAGGTCTGCGCTCTCTCAGTGCTTTTCTAGCTGAATGATGATCTAGGGTTTCATGAACTGTGATTTCGTCATGAATTGTGTGGCCTGAGGACCCCAATGCAGACAGGATGAGGTTAATACTGATGCTAATAAAGTCCAGGGGTCTCATTTATAAAGCTTGCTTACGCACAGAACGGGGTGTGAAAACTACGTAAGCAACTTTCGACGCCAAGTTTAGGATTTCTGGAAAAAAACGTTTCGTAAAGATGTGCGCAACATTAAGCACTTTAAGGACCTCGCTTACGCACTTTTTGGACACAGAGGATACTGACAGCGTGGCAGGAGTGATGGCAAACATGTGAATTTAAGTAAACTTGTAGAGCTTTGCGCACACAGACACACAACCAGCAGTCATACCCCCATCCCGTCTCTGAACTGAAAGTAAAAAAGAATGAAAATATGAGAATAAGAATTATATCACAGTATGTTTATATGTATTTATGTCTTCAGATTATATAGAAATTACACTTGTTGGTGAATTAATTGTGTGAAGTACGACTACTGCAGCGTCTCCTGCATAATGATGCACAATGGATGCTGGCGTTCATTGTAGATCAAGCCACTGGAAACATCTGGATGGGGGACCCAGTGTAGTCTTATTAGATCTATGTGCTGAACTGGATCCGGTGATCTACTGACCCTCTGGAACCGTGCACCCCGTCCCCCGCTCTTCTTATTTATATCAGGAACGCTGCTGCATCAAGGCTGCTGCAGCTCTTCCGTTTGTTTGTGACTCCAAATCAATATTTTGCAAGGTTGATACTTTTCAAAAGTAGACTTAAAACGAAGCTTTATTTGTTTTAATAATTGGCTTGTTTTAATAATTTTGTTTTAATAAATTCAAGTCTTATTGTTGAAACAAGAAGTAATCATATAGGCCTAATTGAAACTTTATTAGGCCTATTCTTATCTTTTTTTATCGCTTGTGCTGCTTTTGTTATTACATTTTTAAATCTTTTTCCTCTCTTTGTCTTTAATGTGAAGCACTTTGGCTGCCTTTGGCTGAGTAAAGCGCTGATTGAGTGATTGATTGAAATAAAACAGTTTTCCGTGCCTCTACGAGCCTGCAGCAGTCTCTGCAGAATTACTTTCTCCGCCTCTCGGTTGCCATGGTTACCCGTGAAATGCCCTATGGAAACGCCCCATATTAGCTGGCTTAAGTGGATGCAGAATATTCACTAGACACTTTGCATGGACCGTTTATGGGAGAAAGTGGGTGTGTAGGAGGCGGGATATGATCCAAAAACACCTGCCCACATTTCTAGGGAGAGTGGGATTCATAAAACGGAAAGTGGTGCAGCTTTGCGTAAGTTTGATAGATCGGAAACTTACTAGGCGTAAGTTAAAAAAAGTTGCTGAGCTTAAGTACGGTTTAAGTGATGATTTTACGCAAAGTTTGATAAATGAGACCCCAGAACAGCAACAGGAAAGACGACGGAGAGATACAAGACATGATATTAGACAGGGAACCAGCAAGGAACTAAGGACGTGGGTGAATATACAGTGGCTTGCAAACGTATTCGGCCCCCTTGAACTTTTCCACATTTTGTCACATTACAGCCACAAACATGAATCAGTTTTATTGGAATTCCACGTGAAATACCAAAACAAAGTGGTGTACACGTGAGAAGGGGAACGAAAATCATACATGATTCCAAACATTTTTACAAATAAATAACTGAAAAGTGGGGTGTGCGTAATTATTCAGCCCCCTGAGTCAATACTTTGTAGAACCACCTTTTGCTGCAATTCCAGCTGCCAGTCTTTTAGGGTATGTCTCTACCAGCTTTGCACATCTACAGACTGAAATTCTTGCCCATTCTTCTTTGCAAAACAGCTCCAGCTCAGTCAGATTAGATGGACAGCGTTTGTGAACAGCAGCTTTCAGATCTTGCCACAGATTCTCGATTGGATTTAGATCTGGACTTTGACTGGGCCATTCTAACACATGGATATGTTTTGTTTTAAACCATTCCATTGTTGCCCTGGCTTTATGTTTAGGGTCGTTGTCCTGCTGGAAGGTGAACCTCCGCCCCAGTCTCAAGTCTTTTGCAGACTCCAAGAGGTTTTCTTCCAAGATTTCCCTGTATTTGGCTCCATCCATCTTCCCATCAACTCTGACCAGCTTCCCTGTCCCTGCTGAAGAGAAGCACCCCCAGAGCATGATGCTGCCACCACCATATTTGACAGTGGGGATGGTGTGTTCAGAGTGATGTGCAGTGTTAGTTTTCCGCCATACATAGCGTTTTGCATTTTGGCCAAAAAGTTCCATTTTGGTCTCATCTGACCAGAGCACCTTCTTCCACATGTTTGCTGTGTCCCCCACATGGCTTGTGGCAAACTGCAAATGGGACTTCTTATGGTTTTCCTTTAACAATGGCTTTCTTCTTGCCACTCTTCCATAAAGGCCAACTTTGTGCAGTGCACCACTAATAGTTGTCCTATGGACAGATTCCCCCACCTGAGATGTAGATCTCTGCAGCTCGTCCAGAGTCACCATGGGCCTCTTGGCTGCATTTCTGATCAGCGCTCTCCTTGTTCGGCCTGTGAGTTTAGGTGGACGGCCTTGTCTTGGTAGGTTTACAGTTGTGCCATACTCCTTCCATTTCTGAATGATCGCTTGAACAGTGCTCCGTGGGATGTTCAAGGCTTGGGAAATCTTTTTGTAGCCTAAGCCTGCTTTAAATTTCTCAACAACTTTATCCCTGACCTGTCTGGTGTGTTCTTTGGACTTCATTGTGTTGTTGCTCCCAACATTCTCTTAGACAACCTCTGAGGCCGTCACAGGGCAGCTGTATTTGTACTGACATTAGATTACACACAGGTGCCTCTATTTAGTCATTAGCACTCATCAGACAATGTCTATGGGCAACTGACTGCACTCAGACCAAAGGGGGCTTAATAATTACACACACCCCACTTTTCAGTTATTTGTAAAAAATGTTTGGAATCATGTATGATTTTCGTTCCACTTCTCACGTGTACACCACTTTGTATTGGTCTTTCACGTGGAATTCCAATAAAATTAATTCATGTTTGTGGCTGTAATGTGACAAAATGTGGAAAAGTTCAAGGGGGCCGAATACTTTTGCAAGCCACTGTATATAAACACAAGGGTAATCAGGTAACAAGCACAAACAAACAGCTGGGGATAGTTACAGGGGGAGACAATGGGACCAGGAAAACATGAAGGGAGAGCAACAGAACGAAACAAAAACTGATCAAAACCTGGATTCTGTCAGATTTCTTGCAGAAAATCACGAATGAGAAACTCTGGATTAAGCTGAAGGTCACAAATGGAAGGCCAAAGCATACCAGCAAGTCTACCTCTGAAAGGCTAAACAAACTAAATTAAGATTTGAGAGGCCTAAATCAAAGTCTGGACATGGGTTTTAAAGAAATGTTATGGCGTGATCTTAAACAGGGTGTGAATGCTTGAAAACCTTTCAATGAGACTGAAAATACCACAGACCCTAGATGGCAGTTGTTGCTGCCAGTAGTGGTACAACTAGATATTAGGTTTTAGAGAGCAATTACTTTTTCAGCTGGGGCCCGGTTGGTTTGGATGCCTTTACACTTTTGGAGGGTAAATACTTTTTCATGGCACTGTAGGTCAGATTAATAAAAGCTACCCTGGAGGTGTTGGACCAGCTGCATAGTAAATGCGTCCTGATTGGTCATCAGGGATCACTCCATGCAGGACAGCCGTGTACAGAAACCACAGAATGCTGCCCGGTTACTTACTGGAGGTGAAAAATGAAGTGCAGGGTGTTGGACACTTCCTGGGAGCCGGGGTAGGATCCCCCATGGGGAGCCCGTTCATGTGGAGATAGGTGGAGATACGGCTGGCCTGAACTGCCACCAGGTTGCCTCCTACACCTGTTCCACACCAACACACACACAGAGAGGAGAGGGCTGAGCACAAGTACAGCTCCAAGTCAAAGCCGAGCAGTTTTCAGATATTAGTCAGATCTTCATTTTTTGTTTTCCTTATTTGTCTCCTTTTTCCTGCCTTACCGTTGATGACTGGAGTAAAAACAGCCATCCCAGCAAAGTTTGGGTCGCTGACGGTCTTGTCAAGGATCAGACCTCCGACACTGAGAGAAAAATAAAGAAAGATGGGCTTAAAGTACTGGGTGACTTATATTACCTAATTTAGATGAATTTAATCAGTGCCTACCTGCTGATGGCCATGGCGATGATGACCGGCTCCCAGCCAGAATAGAGGACTTCTCTAGTAGCTGGGATCTTCCTGGCTATCAGCACCCACACAGGACACATCGCCACGAACACCGCACACACCAGCGGGTTGGCATAGTCATTGTAGTCTGAAAGGGAAGGAGAAAAACTGATCTTTAGCACCAGGCAGGTGATAATAGGCCAACATGGCCTGTTTGTTGGAGGTTTTTTTTTTTTGCTGCTGTTGATTTTGACTCATCACTAAACAAATCAAAAGATAACTGGGCTGGATATGCACTATTGTTAAGTTCCTGGTGCCTTCATACCTCTTTTTCACATTTTGCCACATAACAACCCCAAAACTTGGTGAAATTTATTGAGATTTTAGGTGATTAACCAACACAGAGCCTGTTGTGTTCCTCAATCTTCATGATGCTGTTGCTTCACTAATGTTCAGTAACAGACCTCAGAAACCCTTCACTAAGATTCTGGATTTTTGTTTCGTTACCTGAGTGCTATATTTACTAATTAGAAAGCTTCTGAAGCTAACTGATTACACTGGATTTTATTTAGGGGTATCAGAGTAACAGAAGCTACTACTTTATGTATGTCTGCCACATAACGTCCCAATAATAAATTTGATTTTGTGGTTAATCTCGAGGGGTATAAATACTTTTCCAAGGCACATAATCCTCTATGATGCAGTGTTACTTGACTCACACTGCAGGGGACTCCAAACCACAAAAAAAAAGAAACACAACATCCGAGTAGACAGAGGGCGTCCAAGTCCCAGACACCAGCTGTGTTTGTGTGTCTGAGCAAAAAATATCCCAAATATGCTCAGTATAGCAGCCCAGTGTGGCGTTTAAAGGGAGTGAGGTTGTTTTTTGGGTCTGTCCCTGACAGGCGCAAGAGTTAAAGGATTACACCACACTCTGTGGGTCTGCCTGTTTGTGTGTCTGCGGTGTGGAAACTAGGGAACCGCGGGGTAGCTCTGTGCAGCTGGGTGTGTCGCTGGCCAAAGCGCCGCCACAGCGCTAACGGCAGAGCCAAATAGCTGTGGAGTTTCTCACCCTAAAACACAGCAAGATTAGGCGTGGGAGGGCTTTCATCCTTATTTACCTCACACAGCCAGGAGGAGACCCACATTTTACACAAGCTGCACAAGCTGCTGCACCCTTTCAAGTCCTCACTGATGAGAGTTTGTGAAGCTGTTTGGAAACCAGTGCAATTATAAAGATTTCAACAAATGCCCTCTGTCTTTGACTACCACCTGGTAATTGGCTTTCTCTGTGGTGGAGGAATTAATCAAAACCAGAAAACACAACAAATGGTTTGTTCTGGATGAATATTACGAAAAATAAATCCCTACTGTTTTAAATGTAGGACACAATAAGCTGCCAGAAAAATAAAAATAAAACTATGGCTTCAACGAAGTCATAGTTTCATCATTGTGGACTGAGGATGCCAACCAAGAAAGAAACCAACACATTAATTCAAGGCTTAAATTTGCTACTCCCCACATGAACAAGGTTTTTAGAAAATAGTCAGGCCTAACAAAGATCGAGCTATTTAGCCAAAAATAACAGGAAATACTTTAGATTAGTCTTTTAAACTCTGTACAAATTGTCAAGCATGGTGGTGGTAGTATCATGTTGTTGTTGTTTTTTTTGCCAGAGGTGAGTGAAACAATTTAGAAAGATTACCTACAAATTCTTCAATTTCAATCCAAATCAATATATGAATGGTTGAAAACTTGTGAACAATCACTCCAAACATCAAAACAGTTTTTTTAAAGGATGTTTTTAACTAATAAATTGGTTTAGCTTAAGAATGAAGCTTAAACTAGGTCTGAGCAGGAATACCAAGCAATTTAAATGAAGAACAGAGCTCAGGTTTACAGCCATAATTATGCCATAAGCCTGAAGATTATAACTAAAAGGGTTTGCTTCCTTTGCAAATTGTTGGAGGACATTGGCTCGTTTCCACTAGACGAGTTCCGGGACATTTCTGGGAGAAGGCAAGGTGACAGGTAAAATACGCTGGCTTGGTCCTTGTGTCTCATTGTGTCTCTATATAAATCTGCACAACATGTTCATGCAGAACTACAGGCCAATCTCTAATCTTCCATTCATCAGTAAGATTATTGAAAAAGCTGTGTTTCAATATTTAAATGGCTTCCTAACAATGACAAACTGCTTTAATGTTTTTCAGTCTGGTTTCCGTACTCACCACAGCACTGAGACTGCCCTCGTCAAAGTTTTCAATGACATCCGCAAAAATACAGACTGTGGCAGAACCACAGTGCTGGTTCTGTTGGATCTCAGTGCAGCATTTGACACTGTTGATCATGATATTTTATTGGAACGACTGGAGAGCTGGGTCGGACTCTCTGGTACAGTATTTGGCTGGTTTGAGTCTTACCTTAAGAACAGGGACTTCATCCTGGGGCCCCTTTTATTTAATATCTACATGCTCCCAATAGCCCAGATTATAACAACCAATAAGATTAACTATCATAACTATGCAGATGATTCTCAGCTCTACATTACGATGTCACCCATCCCAACTCTAAGTAAATGCCTCGAGCAAATCAATGGATGGATGTGCCATAATTTTCCTTAGCTGAACAGAAACAAAACAGAAGTAATTATTTTTTGACCTAAAGAGGAGCACAAAGCTTCAGTTAATACAGCTAGAAACTACTAATCAGAACCGAAATCTAAGTTTAGTAATGGACTCAGATCTGAACCTTCAGGATCACATAAAGGCAATAACAAGGTCAGCCCTCTATCACCTGAAGAACATTTCTAGGTTTAAAGGACTGATGTCCCAAAAGGAGCTCGAAAAACTCATCCATGAGTTTATCTTTAGTCGGATTGATAACTACAACAGCGTCTTCACAGGTCTGCCTAAAAAGTCAATCAGACACCTGCAGCTGATCCAGAATGCTGCTGCTCGTGTTCCTCACTAGAACCAGGAAAGTAGAGCACATCACCCCAGTTCTAAAGTCCTTACACTGGCTCCCTGTAGCTCAGAGAATAGATTTCAAAATACTTTTAATAGTTTATAAATCTTTTAATGGCTTAGCACCAAAGTATGTTGAAGATCTGCTGTTACTATACCAACACCCCAGACCACTCAAGTCCTCGAATTCCAGTCTACTCAACATCCCTAGAATTAGAACCAAACATGGAGAAGTAGCTTTCAGTTTCTATGCTCCTTTAATCTTGGAACAAACTTCCAGAAAACTGCAAAGCTGCTGAAACACTGAGTTCTTTTAAATTACAACTAAAATGTATCTGTTTAGAGCTGCCTTTGAGTAATGTTTTCATGTATCATATGTTTTGTGTGTGCTTCTAACTTTATTGCTGTTTTTACTTTACATGCTTTGAGTTTTACTGCTATTTTTATTTTACCCCTTAATCATGCAAAACACCTTGAATTACCTTGTTGTTGAAAGTGTGCTATACAAATAAAATTGCCTTGCCTTGCCTATACAAAATTTGCCCTTTAAGGAATTTGCTAAGATGTCAGCATTCCGCGAATGTCTTGGCAGTGAGTGACGTCACTTATCAGGACCAAAACGCACCCACAGCAGCAGAGAAACACAAGGGATCGACAATTGAAGAACCAGGAATGGTTGTTGTGTTTCTGTTTGCTGCGTTAAACTGTTTCGCCAGCAACTCTTCCAATTTTACAAATGCCGGTAGTTTGTTGACGTCTACTGATATAATTTCCCACTGAGTTACAGCCAATCAGCATGAGTTAACTGCAAGTCTCGCCCTGCGACTATACCAAGCCCTTTCCGAGTACATACCAGGCCCGGACTGTGTAATCGGGAGAATCTGGAAGATTCCCTGTGGGCCGGTCTGATGTATGGGCCGCAAGGGCTGGTGTCCTATGTCGTACTAGGGTGCCAAAAGTGCAACTTGGCAAAATGAGTTAGTAGTAAGAGTATTTCAGAACTAGTTGGGCAAAAGTTTGAACTATTAGGGGAAAATGTTTAATTAGTTCATCCATCCATTATCTATACCTGCCCATCCTCTGCAGGGTTGCGAGGGGCTGGTGCCTATCTCCAGCTGTCACGGGGCGAAAGGCAGGGTACACCCCGGACAGGTCGCCAGTCCATCGCAGGGCAACACAGAGAGATACAGGACAAATAACCATGCACGCTAAGGACAATTTAGAGAGACCAATTAACCTAACAGTCATGTTTTTGGACTGTAAGAGGAAGCCAGAGCACCTGGAGGGAACCCAAGCATGCACAGGGAAAACATGCAAACTCCATGCAGAAAGACCCCCAGGATGGGATTTGAACCTGGTCCTTTTTGCTGCAAGGCAACAGTGCTACCGACTGTGCCTCTGTGCAGCCTATGTCAGAGCACTCAGTCAGTGGTGTTTGAAAGTAGAAAGAGCAAGGGTGGCGAGGAAAGGGGTTGAATTAAAAAGAGGAACATTCTGGAAACAGACGCTACTAAATGTGCAAAAATGGGCAACTTTTGCAATAAACAAGCTCCTGGTTTGTGACAACAAAAGAGGACGATTAAAAGGGTAAGACAACACATTAAACTTTGGCAGCAAACCATCGTTCGAGTTAATCAATTATCAAGTCAATGATTTGGGTGACGTTGTGGCAACTAGGATAACATATCGTTTTAATAATTATATGATGTGACGCCACATAACTGGGAAACTGTCGTGTAGCTCCTCAGAGTTAGAAGCCAGCACCAAGCAATATAAGCCCACAAGTCCAGATTGGGCAAGATTACTTATTGAGTGAATATAATTAGTATTAATATTCAAATTCAAAATTACTTTATTAATCCCAAAAGGAAATTAAATGTTTTTGTAACACGTTATCATTATATAAAGAAGACCATGGTGTAGACCTGCTCCATATGAAAAGTGCCCTGCAATGCTAGCTGATTCAGCACTACATTAATAAAACTGATGTGAATAAATCAGAGGCTTTGTAAAATTGGTAGATATGTGCTCAGAATTATGACAATTTTTAAATGGGATTTAGTTTCAGAAGCAGAGCCAGGAGTCAGCAGTGATGAGGGGATTTCTCTTGTCAGTACAGAAGGAACAGGTGTGTGAACAAGCAGGCGTTAGTTCCAATATAACCACTTTCTATGCCCAAATGACAGTGTGACCTGTTATATTTTTTTCTTTAAAAGGAAGGTAATAAATACACAAAGCCCAAATTTTAGAGAGAATAGGATGAAAGAAATATAAAATTGGCCTGCATGTTTTGCCATTGAAAATATCTTAATTGGCTAAGTCAAATGTGTTTTCCATATCAAATGAACTAAGGCTTTACAGAATATGTAACCCAAGGTAGGTACCTATTTGGTTCCTGAAATGGCCAAGAAAGTGGTCATATGGTGAGGTTCTGGTAAAATACAGTTCCGACAGTGGAAACGGGCTTATTCATCTAAATATTAGTGGTATATATTTATATGTATGTATATATTTGAGCATGTAAAATTTTGAGTGTGTGGATTTAAGAACATCCACAATAAAGCAAACTCATACACACAATTTGTATTTTCGAAATCCTTTAAAGCTTTATAATCCTTCAAGGCTGGAACGGGAATGACTTGAATTAGTCATTAAAAGAGCAAAATGAATACGACATTCTTGCCAATGATGAGCGCTCTGACAAATTTGTTCACAGAACGTTAATATATTATGACATTATTTACCAAGTGAAAAAAAAAAAGAACCCCAGTCAGGTGTGTTAGATTCATGTGAGGGAGATTACCCAGCTCCTTGTAGAGCCCTGTTGAGATGCCTGCCAGCAGGGACAAGGTGATCAGGTCTCCAAGGCTAGCAGCGATGGGCGTGGCCACGTTGTCGGGGTTGATGCCGACTTTTCTCGATGCGATAATCACACCGATCATGATGAGACCTGTGGAATTTCCAGGTAAACTGCATCAGAATATGGAAGAAGTCTAAGGTATATATCACTGTGAGAATTTGCCGACTAGGATGGTGGTGTTGACACTTTTTGGCATCCTAACCAACAAAACAACAGATAAGAGGTTTGTGTCTACAATCGTTGTTCGAGTGTACAAACATCGCTACTACGTCAAACAAACAGGGGTACACTGACAATACAGCCAACATGAACAGCCAATACATTGTTGTTGTTTTTTGTTTGAATGTAGTACTTTTTATCTCTTGTAATTAGAAGTACCTCAGTCCCATTCCTGGTATTAATTTGGGACACTTTAAGATTCTCAAGCCACTGATAAAACTCAATTAGAAATAATGTTGTTGGTGTACTGTCTGTGATTATGTGATCCTCACCTCCAAGAAGACATGGTACATTTCTAACAAAGTTATATTCAAACAGATAATAAACATGTTACCATTACAACCACTGCCGGCAGCAGTTGCCATAAAGCGCTTCCTATAACTTTCTTTGAGTTTTTTACATTGCTGTAGAATAATTTTTGCCCCCTCTTCTTTGCAGGATTGTTTTAATCGAGCTACATTGTAAAGTTTTCGAACATGAACGTCTTGTTTAAGGTCATGCTACAGCACCTCATTCGGACTGGAGTGTTAGTTTCATGCCAGATGTCACTGGAAGTTACATTTTTGCTTCTTCACAGAATATTTTACCATCATTAACACGTTTTGTCTGAGGGAAACATGAGAATGGGCTTTGTGTTCTTGTTGGTCAGCAGTGATTTTGATCTTTGAACTCTCCAATGCCATTGTTTCCCAGTCTCTTTCTGCTATCATGGACACTTGAGTGCTGAAGTGCCTTAAATGTTCTGAGTTCGTATCTAACCTCCTGGGTGAGTCATTGACATGTTCCTGGAATACTTTGGGGAAATGACATGGTTAAGTACTGTTCCATGGTTTCTTCATTTGTGGATAATGGCTCTCACTGTGGCTCATTGGTTACCCAAAGCTTGAGAAATGACTTTGTAACCCTTTCCAGACAGATAGATCTCAGCGACTTTATCATCTGTTGTTACATTTTTTACGTTTGGAGATTTTTTGCCTACTTCGGGTCATAAAGCATGTTCCTTATGAGTGATTTCTTGATTGTACAGGTCATGCACTAACCAAGCAAGCTTTAAAGCTGCAGTAGGTAACTCAGAGAGGAGAGTAGACCTTGCTTGAAAATTTAAACCCAAACAAGCTTCACATCACTCCCCCTTCCTCTCCGATGCACTCAAGCCCCGCCTCCAATGCCCTCCTCCCTCCTACAGCTGCACTACTGGCGTAACAACTGCCAAAGATAATCAGCTGACGCGACTAAGAAAACAAACTTTCATGAATATTTCCTAACAGTAAACCACATATGACAACATTAGCTGTGAGTGCACAGATGATCCCACGCACTGCAGAGGTTTACTGTAATACCACTACCAAAAAAAACCCCCCAAAAAACAAAACAAATATTAATCAAGCAAGGGTAATTACCTGTCAAGCAGAAACATTGCCAACTCGGAATCGGTTTTAAATGCTTTCAGGTCCCGTAGCTCCCTCCACCTCTCAAAGGCTACGCCAATATT
Source organism: Valencia hispanica (assembly GCA_963556495.2). Lineage (NCBI taxonomy): Eukaryota > Metazoa > Chordata > Actinopteri > Cyprinodontiformes > Valenciidae > Valencia > Valencia hispanica. The sequence continues at coordinate 49,328,968 of OY747708.1, forward strand.
TACCCTCGTTTTATCTCAACCTTTCTTCTTAGCTTTTTTGTCCTCCTCGGGCATCTTCTTTTTTGTTATCTTAGCCGTATATGCTGTTGTTGGCAGCGGCGGTACGGGCAGCCAGTTGCGTAGCGGAGCGAGGGGTGGGTGTGTGTGAGGAGTGATAGACAGATGTCAGACACTTCATCAGACGCTGCTCTTGCTCTGATTGGGTGTTTTCTACCGGGCGCGGTGGATTCTTGCAAATCGCAGTAGGGGCTGTAGGCGTGACCAATAGAGCAGCTTTTTTTTACAGATTACAAATCTCATTTCCTACTTTCAGGACATATGGACAGTTTTAGGAAATACCACAAAAAGTTACTTTTATTCAAGTTACCTACCACAGCTTTAAGTGAAATTTGACAAAAAGAGGGTTATTTCTTGATTCCAAAGGATGGGTAATTTTTTTTCTCTCCAATGGCCAGGTTTGAGTGAATATTTTTCTTTCCCTCAAGGAATAAAATCCTAGCTCAAAAACTGTTTTTTGTGTTTCTTGTCTGACAATAAAATTAGTTTGATGATCTGAAACATTTAAGTTTGGAATCAAAGTAGAAAGAGAATACATCTGTAAGAAGGCAAATACTGTTTCACAACACTGTTTAGAAAGTAATGATAACGCCATAAGTATTTTAGGTGATGCTTGGTCAGAAAATTAGAGTTTCCTAAACCAAGTTAAACCCAGAATGGAGCTTTGCATTAAGGCTGTTCTAATGAAACTGTAATAGGGACAAAATAGTTTCAACAACCTAAAACCAGTAGAAGACACTGCATTATCCTAAATGCCATTTGGTGAGTTAAGTGTAATACTGATGAAAAATAGTTGAAGATACAATATGTGTAAAATACCATCAAATATTCATAATATGCTCTCCAAAGTGGAGGTGATGAAGTGTAGATTTCTGTGGCAATGACATACAGGCCAACTTTGCCCATTCTGGCTATTTGTACGAGAAACAAAAACCGTTCTAATAACTTGTAATCTGAAGAAATAAACAACTGATACGACCATGGTGTCAAAGACAACAGGAGGTAAAAAGTTGTTGTAGAATTTTCAAATTAACAGTGCTTTTTTTCTTTTGAATTTTAATGTTGCTCATGTCTATGTTATTACCGCCTGCTGGGCAGCATGGGTACTACAGTGTTTCAAATGCAATCCTAATGTCAAGAAAATCCTACTTGGACAATTTAACCTAATCATAGGTTAGTTATATTAAGTAGAATTGAACTCAAGTGGAGAAAGGTCAAATTAAAGGGTGCTTTAACAAAGTATTAGTTTAAGGGTGACACTTATGCAGCAAATTAATTAACCTTTTTTAGTTTTATATTTTACCCTGAGTAGACTGGTTTGTTTTAAAGTTGTATATTCTAACACATAAGAGACGGATACAGAAAATAATTCAGGTGCTTACCTTTGCCAATGCTTATGACTAGTTCAAAGTACAAACAGAACCTTTTCTTTGGAAGTAAATTGTCTAACTTATGCATTGATACAAAGAGCAACAATAAACCTGATTTGTCTGATGAGAAAGCTGTTCACACAACAAACATGACTACCGTCCTGTGTGGCGACCGTACCCAGGAGCAGAGATGCGATGAAGGCCGTGGCCACGCTCGAGGCACACAGCAGCACTGCATGGCCCAGCTTGAACTGTCCCTCTGGGAGCCAGCCAAAGATTACAGCAGCTATGGAAGCTAGGAACCCCACAACTGTGGCCTGGACCTGGACGCACATGCACACACACACACGCAAACAAACACACACATTAAAATGGCTCATGTAGATATCATTACAGCTAACATTTAAACTGCAGATGCATGAGACTATCCCGTTTCACTGGAGAGGTTTTCAATCAATCAAAGTGAACCTAGCTGAGAGTTAAACCTAACACTGTACAGTACGCTCTCACTAAACACGTGTCGGTAGCCACAAGTACATGATTACCACAACAAGTGGTGGACTTAAAAAAATTGCAGCTGTAAATAAACCCAAGCACCCGTTTGTCGCCATGTGTGTTTGCCAGGAAACACGATAGACTCTTTTAAATATTACATAACCACAAGCTGCATCATGTGGCAGAGGATTTAAAACCACTTTACAGAAGCCAAAACATTTATAGTATTATCATTGGTAAGCCTAGAAAAAGCCTACTCAGAAATATCCTTATATTGAGATAACAAAGCTTGTTTTATTGATAATGCCATAATTATATATATATATATATATATATATATATATATATATATATATATATATATATATATATATATATATATATATATATATATATATATATATATATATATATATATATATATTTAAAATTTTAATTTATTTTACATGTCATGTTTGGCAGTGTGGAGCTCAGAATTGGTGTCTGAGTACCAAGTAGAAGCCCAACAGATTTACTTTCACAAGTGGAGCAGTACAGCTTTTGCTATAGTACTCCACTTGATATGTGTGAAAAATCTTTATTATGAATTGGTGGGGGTTTTATTTCCTGATGTTATAGACACGGAGACGGAAAATTAAGGGGAAGAAACAAAGACACACACAGAACAGGTGATCGAACGAGCAGAGACGCTGGATCCTAATCCCGCCGAGCCACCGAGCAGGCACCACCCAACAATCCCAAACCTGGCACCCCTAAAAGAGGTTTCCCAACCAACCAAAGGGAGATATCGGCCCAGCGCACCGGCCGACCGACACACCGGCCCCCCCAGGCCCGGCCAGGCAATCACCAGGTCCGAACCGGATTGACCACCGACGCACCAGTAGGCGGGGGCATCCGTCACTGGCGGGGAGTGACGGAGGGGAAATAGGCCCCCCATTAAATGTAAGGCCTGAGGTGCGCCAGGCGAGAGGGCAGCCCAAGACCCAACCTGACAGGCACACAAAGACATACACACACTCATACGTTCCCTCTCTCTTAAACACATACATCCTCACTAACTCACCAAGACACCCAAGAAATGACGCTGTACCCTCACTCACACACCCCATACACACTTCATGCTTCCAGGTCCAGGTACTGATGCCCCAGTAGAGCCACCAGCCCCCGAACCCAGGAGATGGACCCCCTACCTTCTAGGACGGAGATAAGCAGACCGCCAAGAGCCCCACAGTGGCGAAGAACCCCGACAACCTAGGACCCCGACCAGACCTGTTCCTCCGCCGGACCCCAACCCCTGATGGCCCGTAGCGAACAGGGGTGTGAGAAGACCTTTAGCCTCTATCCTCCCGCTCGAGTATGATGTTGATGCGTGTTGTTATAATGTGCATTTAAAACAGAGGGGTGGGATGTGGGGGAGGCAGCCACACATCCCCCAACCCCCACCCCGAGCCCTCAGTGTCTATATGTGGTTTAACAGTGGGCACCGTCACCGGAGGTGAAGCTGATTGAACCGCTCCCCCTCTGGATGCCAAAAAGTGTGCCCACCCCAAAGTCCCTACATGTGTGTCGCATGAAAATGTTATAAGTGGGAGTGTCTAAGTTGTATATTAAAATTGGGACCCAGGACGCCACGGGATAGCGAGGAGGGAAACCCTTCCCCGCACCCCAGTGATGTGCCCATGCCCCAAGACCCTATATGAGTGGTAAAGTGATGGAGCGGGTGGACAGAGGTGTTCGGGGATGGGGAGGGAACGACTGGGAGACAAAATGTCTTCCCAGGGAGCCAGCTCCCCCACTGACCCCAATAGGCATCGCTGTTCACCGGGATCCACCAGGGGAGGGAGGCCATGGCACGTTCAACCCGGGGCCCATGGCCACAGCATCACCAAGCCCCACGGACCCCAAGGCAGTCCCCCCAGCCCCATCCCAGAAGGAGAACCACACCCACCCGGACATTCGCTCTACTATCAGAACACAAAAGCAACTAGACACCCAGGTTCGCCCCCCGCCCAGCAGGACCCAGGAGCTAAGTCTAGTGCGAAAAAGGACTGATCAGGCCCAGAAATGCCACCCAGCCGTCGCGACCATCAGCCAGGCACCCCAACCAACAAACAAGATGAGACGCCATTCAGGGACTGGCGATGACAATCGGCCCAGACAAAAAGAGAGAGGCGGCTGCACATGCAGGCCGGCCCCGACCCCCACAGGCAACAGAGACCCCCCGCCAGCCGACCCCCAGCCAGGACCACAACTAGGGGGTACAGCGCCCCAGAGCCCCGAATCCCCAGGCCCACCCCAGACCCTACCCAGGCGCAGCACGGCCACCAGGCCAGTAACCCATGTCCGTCAGTGCAACCCCCCTAGGGCACCGCATGCAGCCACAGGAGTTACCACCCAAAGCCACCAAAGCCCAACCCCAGGTTGGGGCCACGAAGTCCAGCGCCCCGTCTGCCCAGTGATCCCACCCCCAGGGATCCCCCCCAGACGCCTCCAACCCCAAAAACCCCCACATCAGCAACAGTATCCCAAACGAAAAAACCAAGTGCCCCCGACCCCTACTAGGTGATGGAGCCGATCAAAGGAGCCCAGAGAGATTAATCAGATATGGAGCCAGAAACTGTCTCAAGACCAATATGGTCCAACAAGAGATTTCTATACTGATTAATATTAAGAGCCTTTTTATTTTTCCAGTTCAGGAGGATCGTTTTCTTAGCGATGCATAAGGCAATGTGAACCATTAGAACTGACTTTGTGTCCATGGTGACATCTGGTTAAATCTCCTAACAGGCAAACTGAGGGAGATGGTGGAATGTTACATTTCAGACACTTTGATAAGTCCTCAAATATCTGGCACCAAAATGTCTTAACAGGTGGACAGAACCAAAGCGCATGAATATAAGTATCTGGTATATTGCTTGTGCATTGTAAGCAGGTATTAGAAGACATAAAACCCATCCTAAACATCCGTTGGCCTTGAATAGTCTATGAAGGATTTTGTATTGTATTAATTGCAAATTAGGATTTTTTTGTTATTTTAAAGGTTCTTAAACATATCTGAGACCAGACATTTTGGTCAAAGCTGGCTGATAAATCCACCTCCCATTTTGAAATAGGGATGGCTATTGATTCATCTAATGTAGATAAAGTTTAGTATATTTTAAACAGCAATTTGGGAGGCGGGGTTGAGATTAAGAAAATCTAAAACTCTTGCTGGAATTTGTAATTCAACTGTATTGAGCCTAAATTTACCTTTAATGATAGATTTAATTTGTTGATATTCTAAGAATTTATTTTTATCAATTCGATATTGTGTAATTAATGTATTAAATGTGATAAAGTCTGTTCCTTCAAATATATGTTCCAGGTATTCAATTCCATTGCACCTCCAGTCTTGAAAACTTATCATACATTTTTTTTGCAAGATGTCGGGGTTATTCCAGATGGGTGTACGTCTGCATGGGATTATTGTGGACTCTGTCATTTTTAGAAACTCCCACCATGCTGTCAGAGAGGAGCTGATATTTATGCTTTTAAAGCATTCATGTCGTTTTATATTTGAGCTAATAAATGGTAGGTCTGAAAGTTTTATTTTATTGCATAGTGTCTGTTCTACGTCTATCCAGGACTCATCTAGGTAGCTATGTTTTAACCATCTTGAGATGTATTGGAGCCTGTTGGCTAAGAAGTTTGGAAGATCTAGACCTCCTTTTTATTTGGTCTTCTGCAGTGTTTTTAAGCTGATACGTGGGGGTTTATCTTTCCAAAGACATTTAGAGACAAAGGAGTCCAGAGATCTAAACCAGTCTAGTGATGGTTTACTTGGGATCATTGAGAATAAGTAGTTGATTCTGGGCAAAACCATAATTTTTATTGAAGCAACCCTTCCCATAAGTGATATGGGTAGGGATTTCCATCTAGCAAGATCATCTTCCACTTTTTTTAAAAGTGGGATGTAGTTTAGCTTTATTAAATCTGCCAGTCTTGGTGAGACATTGATACCTAAATAAGTAATATTCCCTGACTGCAGTTGTGTATTAGTTGGATTCTGGACAGAACAATTGATTGGAAGAACTGTATATTTTAACCAATTAATAGAATAATCTGAAACATTTGAGTAAGAGTTTATCAACCCGATTACCTGAGAGAAAGAGGTTTGTGAATGCTGGAGAAAAAGTAATACATCATCTGCATAAAGACTGATTTTATGTTATTGCATTTTATGCCTTTAATATTGTGAGTTTGCCTGATTGCTGCAGGTAGTGGTTCAATAAAAATAGCAAACAGGGAGGGAGAGAGAGGACATCCCTGCCTGGTACCTCTCTGAAGATAAAACCTAGATGATGTTTGGTTATTAGTCCTGATACATGCTGTTGGTGAAAGTTATAATATTTTCATCCAGTTTATAAAAGAATTTCCAAAGACAAATTTATGTAAGGTTGTAAATAAGAATATCCAGTTAACTCTATCAAATGCCTTTTCTGCATCTAGAGATGCTATATTAGTTTTAATGTATTTACAGTAAGAAAAATCTATTAAATCTATTAATCTACGTGAATTTGTGGAGGAATGTCTCCCTTTAATAAAACCAGTTTGATCAGGATGTATTATAATAGGGGTTACTTTCTCTATCCTTTTTGCGAGGGCTTTGCAGATTATTTTAAGATCAACATTAATGAGGGATATGGGACGATAGCTGGCAGGAAACAAAGGGTCTTTACCTGATTTTAGTAGAAGACTAACGTAGGCAGAATTCATATTTGGTGGAAGTCGGCCATTTTCCTTTGTTTCCTGCAGCATTCTGTGGAATGTTGGTGCCAGAATATTCCAGAACTCTTTATAGAATTCTGCTAGAAATCCATCTGGGCCTTGAGGCTTTTTATTGGGCATGCTTTGGAGGGCCTCTGTCAAGAAGCCATCAGGCTCAGCTCATAACAGCCGTGCCTGATGGTCTCCTCTCCAACCATTGGCTAGATACTTTCCCTCAGGGATTCAAAAGCCACCGCTCCCATTTCATCCTCACTCAGTCATCGTTTTCTGTCATGACTAAAAGCCCCAGATCCGCGTTTCTATGCACGAACTCACCTCTCCAGTCCGGACCAGGATCCCAGCATCGTCCCGACCGCCGCCGATCCATCTGCGTCCTCGCCATCTGCGTCCTCGCCATCTGCGTCCTCGCCATCTGCGTCCTCGCCATCTGCGTGTGGAACATGGCAAAACTCCCGCTTTGACGGCCGCCCATCCAGAGGCCCCTGACAGGATGACTGAGTCCAATATAAGTGTTCCAGCAGAGGTGGCGGCGCGCCGCGCCGAGGTAGCCCACCTCAGCTGCCCACCCCAGCAGCCTCGTCGATTGTTTGATTTCCGAGGCGCACATCAGGTTAGCCGGCCTGGTTTCCACACTCCAGCAACAACCATCCCCTGTCGCCGAACCCCGCATCTGCCTTCCTAAAAAGTGGAACGGAACCGACGGCAAGCCGGATGGATTGCTGGCAACGATGGATATGATATTTGAATGCCAGCCTTCGATGTACTCCTCTCCTGCTCCTACTCCTACCCGGAGGATCAAGCGGAGCCGATGCAGCTCGGCCACCTGCCTCCTGAGGAACGAGAGCGGAGGCGCTGAGAGGGCTTGTGCGCTTACTGCGGTGCCCCTTCTCATCGTCGGCGGCAGTGCCCACACCGACCGGGAAAAGAGCAAACCAGGATAAAGTTGGAGGAGTTTCGCCTGGTGTCTCCGTTCCGTCTCCTGTCCAACTCTTCCACCATGACCCGCAGGGGGCGTTATCTGCGCTTCTCGACACCGGAGCTGCGGACAAATTTATTTCCATCCAGCTGGCCAAGGAACTACAACTCCCGTTGGAAGTATTGCACCGCCCTATACCGGTGACCTCTATCGACGGTCATCCACTACAGCCCAGTCCTGTCCGACAGCGCACAGCTAAGATCCGGATGTGGGTCGGCGATCACTCCGAGCTAATTAGCTTCCTGGTTATCGCTCCCAGCTCCACCCCACTCATCTTGGGGTATCCCTGGTTCCGCACACACGACCCGCACATCTCCTGGTCGACGCAACAGCTCCTCAGCTGGGGCCCCTCTTGCACGACTCGCTCTCTCCGTCCCCCTTCCGCCAAGTTGCCGAGGGTCGTGCCTACTCTGGACGATGAGAAGATCCCGCTTCCCTATCGAGACCTGGCAGAGGTATTCAGCAAGAGCCGAGCAGCCACACTTCCTCCTCACGACCATATGACATGGCAATCAACCTCCTACCCGGAGCAGCGACCCCGCGTGGCCGGCTGTTTTCTCTATCAGCAGAAGAGACAGCACAGATGGAGGCTTACGTCTCTGAAGCGCTGGACTTTTCTTTGTAAAGAAAAAGAGGGGACTTTACGTCCATGTATTGATTACCGTGGGTTGAATAAAATCACTATCAAAGATCGTCATCCGCTCCCTTTGACCAGCACTGCTCTTGACTCTCTCTCTTGTGCCTCCATATTCACCCGCCTTGACCTGCGCAATGCCTACAACTTGGTCCGGATCCGTGACGGCGACGGATGCAAGACGGCGTTCAGCACCCCCACTGGTCACTGGGAATACCAGGTCATGCCTTTCGACCTGTGTAACAGCCCTGCAGTCTTCCAGCGCCTTCTCAATGATGTCCTCCGGGACATGCTCGGATGTTGGGTCTACGTCTACCTAGACGACATCCTAATATACTCCACCTCCAAGGTGGATCACGTCCGCCACGTCCGAGCGGTCCTGGAACGTCTTCTTCAGAACCACCTTTTTTGCAAATTGGAGAAGTGTGCCTTCCACCAACACTCTACCACCTTCCTGGGGTACATCATCTCAGCTGAGGGTGTGGCCATGGACCCCCAGAAGGTGTCCTTCCTCGGGTTCGCTAATTTCTACCGGCGGTTCATCCGGAACTACCGTTCGGTAGTGGCTCCCCTGACTGACCTCACCAGACCAGCCACTCAACCACGCCCCTTCCAGCTACCTGCAGCAGCCAGGCAGGCGTTCAATCGGCTGACTCATCTTTTCACCTCTGCTCGAATCCTCCTCCACCCCGATCCTACAAAGTCCTTCACGGTGGAGGTGGACGTCTCCAACATCGGCGCTAGAGCCGTGCTTTCACAACAGGGCCCAGATGGAAAGCTGCACCCATGCTGCTTCTTCTCCCGGAAGTTCTCCCCCACGGAGCAACGCTACGGGGTGGGTGACCGTGAATTACTTGCAGTCAAATGGGCTCTGGAGGAATTGCGCCACTGGCTCATGGGGACGCCGGAACCTTTTCTAATCTGGACGGACAACCAGAACCTCATACACATCCAGAACGCGAAGCAGCTGAACCCTCGTCAGGCTCGGTGGGCCCATCTCTTCGAGCACTACAATTTCCACATCTCATACCGACCTGGCTCCAAGAACGGGAAGGCTGATGCGCTCTCCCGCCGCCATTCCCAGGATCCGACACCCCGCCCGCCTGCCCCTATCATCCCTCCAGATAACGTTCTGGCAGCGCTCCACTGGCCTTTAGAGGACTCCATCCATGCGGCCCAGGTTCTGGAACCGGCCCCCCCGAAACCCTGCCTAACCGTCTCTATGTCCCAACCAGCTGCCGCCAAGAGGCTCTACTGTGGGGTCACTCCTCTCCAGTGGCTGGCCACACTGGGGTCACCAGAATGCTCCAGTTTCTTCGCCGCGCTCTATGGTGGCCGACCAAGGCAAGGGATGTTGGCAGCTTCGTCGGAGCCTGTTCCGTCTGCGCCAGGGCCAAACCCTCGACTCAACCTAGGTCCGGGCTGCTCCGCCCCCTTCCGGTTCCAGCACAGCCATGGTCGCACATTGGGGTGGATTTCATCACCGGCCTGCCTGCCGCCGATGGCATGACAACGATTGCAACCTTTGTGGACCGTTTTTCCAAGGCAGTCCACCTGTTCGTTCTTCCCGGACTACCCACGGCCAAACGGACCGCCGAGCTCCTCCTTGGTCATGTGATGCACCTCCATGGCTTACCCCTGACCAAGGGCCCCAGTTTACTGCCAAATTTTGGAGGGCCTTCTGCCGTCTCATCGGTGCAACCGCTAGTCTCTCCTCCGGCTACCATCCTGAGACCAACGGCCAGACGCAGAGGGCTAACCAAATGGTGGGCAGGTATCTCCGCTGCTTCGCTTCTTCCCAGCCCTCCTCCTGGCCTCGTACCTTGATCTGGGCCGAGCTGTCCCTCAACATGCAGGTCTCCTCCGCCACGGGGTCGTCCCCCCTTTGAGGTCTGCTATGGCTATCAACCACCACTGTTCGCTCATCAGGAACTTGAGGTGGAGGTCCCAGCAGCCCACACACTGATCCGCCGGGCCAGAGCAGGATAGATCCGAGCCCAGGCATCCATCAGACGGGCCAATGCTGGCTATGTGGCTCAACACCGTTGGCGCCACCGGCCCGGACCATCGTTTCAACCTGGGGACCTGGTATGGCTCTCCACTCGACACCTCCGGCTGCCCTCCGGATCTCAAAAACTGGCCCCACGCTTCATCGGTCCCTACCCGGTTGTCCGCGGCATTAACCTGGTGACTTACCACATTCTTCTGCCTGCGACCCTGAGGATTCACCCAGTGTTCCACTGTTCCCTCCTCAAGCGCCGGCTTACCTCACCCCTCTCCCCTCTGGAGGATCACCCTCCACCTCCCCGGTTCATCGATGGTGGCCCAGTCCACACAGTGCGACGCATCCTGGATTCCCATCCCCGGGGCAGGGGATTCCAGTACCTTGTGGACTGGCAGGGGTACGGCCCAGAGGAGCGTTCCTGGGTTCCTTCCCGACACATCCTGGACCCCGCCCTTATCTCAGACTTCCACCGCCTCCATCCGCATCACCCAGGCCCTTCAGGGGCCGGGCCTAGAGGGGGGGGGGGGGGGGGCTCTGTCAAGAAGCCATCAGGCTCAGCTCATAAAAGCCGTGCCTGATGGTCTCCTCTCCAACCATTGGCTAGATACTTTCCCTCAGGGATTCAAAAGCCACCGCTCCCATTTCATCCTCGCCCAGTCATTGTTTTCTCTTTCATGACTAAAAGCTCTAGATCCGCGTTTCTACGCAAAAACTCACCTCTCCAGTCCGGACCAGGATCCCAGCCTTGCCCTGACCACCGCCGATCCATCTGCGTCCTCGCCATCTGTGTGTGGAACACGGCAAAACTCCCGCTCTGACGGCCACCCGTCCAGAGGCCCCTGACAGCCTCCTGGAGTTCAGCCGCTGTTAGTGGTGAATCCAGGGCCATTGCTTGACTTTCAGATAATTTAGGTAGTGTTATGTTATCCAAGAATTGTTCAATTTCATGATCTGATGGGTTTATCTGTGGTGAGTATAAAGCCTTGTAAAATTCTTTAAAGGTGTTTATTCTTCAGGGATCACATACTGTATTCCCGGTCTGATCTTTAATAGCAGATATAGCTGTTTTTTCTTTATTAATTTTAAGATGGTTTGCCAAAAATCTACCTGATTTATTACCTTGTTCAAAGTTTTCTATCCTAAGTCTTTCAGTGTCGGAAATGTCAGTCAACAGTGAGCTGCTGACTAACAAATAATCCAGAATACGAATGGTGTACATTTGAGAAGAAAGTATACTTTTTGTCATTGGGGTGAAGAGATCGCCATGCATCGCAAAGTCCATAATCGCTCATGTACTGTTTGACTATATCTATAGATTTCCAGCTGCGCTGAGTCCCTGCTGTGCTGAGCCTGTCTATTTCTTCATTTAAACCAAAGTTGAGGTCGCCCCCAAGAAGAAGTGAGTAATCCATGTGTTCAAGGAGCACCGAGAAGAAGGAATGAAAGAATGAGGGGTCATCAACATTTGGACCATATATACTGACAATACATAACTTTTGGTTATGTATAGATAGTTTTAATATAATAAATCTACCCTCTGGATCTGTAACTGTATCTATTACTGTAAAATATTTTTATTTATTTATTAATATTGCTACTCCCCTTTGTCTAAAGTTATAGCATGCAGAAAACACATTAGGAAACTCAGGGGATTTAAGATCAACTGCAGCTGAGGTAGATTTATGGGTTTCTTGTAATAAGACGACATCTGCCTTCAATCTTTTAAGCTGGTTAAAAATCTCAACTCTTTTCTCTCTGGTGCCAGCTCCATGAACATTCCATGTGACAAACCTTAGAGTAGCCTTTGGGTGTTTCTCAATGCCAAGGAACCTCGGCTTGATACCTTGGTCCCGCCCCGGTTGCCTAGGAGACACGTCATCAGGGACCGCCAAGGCGTGTTCCAATGTTCATGTGCTACCGAGGCATCTGTCCTCCGTTTGTCTGCCGTTTAGCTAACTGACCGAGGATACATGGGAGGTTCCTTGATGCCTTGCCTCGGTCAAAAAATTCCCAGAATGCACCGCGGTATTTTCGAAGTTGTAGCTTCGGTTGCTAGCAGGTACTAACTCGCTTTCCCATTTGATTTAACCAGTATATACACAATTAAAAAAGTAAAACTCTCGTTATACATCTATATTGAAACTTATACGTATAAAATATTAAACGATAGGCGGGACGTAAACAGAGCGCGTAAGCAAAAGGCGGGCCCTAGGCAGCCGCGGTCACGTGATGTAAGTCTGTTCCATTTAACAGTTTTCTTCAACCAAGGAAGGACAGTGTCCTCGTAAGCAAGGCGCCTCGCCTGCCGAGGCATTGGCTTGGTAGGCGAGGCACCTTGACATTGAGAAACACCCATAGTTTTGAGAAAAAAGTTGTAAAGTCCATATCACCATAGAAACAGATAAACACAGGTGCATTATTAGTTTGTGCTTGGAGTTGCCTGATTGAAAATCCAAAAGCCGAGATATAAGAAAGAGAAAAATAGAAGAAAGTTGCGAAGGTCTTAAGGGTGAGGGTGAGAGAGAAAGAAATAGTTATATTATGAAAAAAATTCTTTGTGAATGAAAAAAAAAGAAAAAAACAAACTTGGCAATCTTAAATAAATAAATAATATATTTATTTAATATAAACAAGTTTGTTTACTTGTTCTTTTCATTGTACAAGTGCCTAAGGACTGCTGTAGAGGAAACAGATTCATTCTTACAGTGCTATATCAAGAAGAGTCCCTTTTTTTTTAAGTGCCAGAATTTTTCAACAGAATTTAGGCCTGGGCTGTGAAACTGTAAATATTCTTTGATCTTTTGCTCTGGTTGTATATTTATGGTTGTTTGCCTGCTGGAAAGTGAACCCCAGCCCCAGCCTCGACTTTTTTGAAGCCTCTAACCGGTTTACTTTCAGCATTCCTCTGTATTCAGCTCCATCAAGATACTTCAACTCTGAAGAACCTCATTGTCCCTGCACCATATTTCACTATGGGGATGGTGTGATCATGATGATGTATAGTGTGCAGCATTTTTAAACCACACATAGTGTTACGTATTTAGGCCATAAAGTCTAATTTTGGTCTCATATGACCAGAAAACCATGCGTGCTTTGTTTCCTATATGGCTTGTAGCAAACTGCAAACATAATGCAGGAGTAATAGTTGTTCTCCCACCTAAGCTGTAGATCTCTGCAGCTCCTCCACAGTTATGGGGTCTCAATAAATTAAAGTTCTTATTGACCAGCCTGTCAGTTTAGTTGGGCAGCTAGGTTTGCTTTTGATTCATGCATATTTCATTTTCAGATGATGGATTAAACAGTTGTCCATAAGATGTTCAAAGCTTGCCATAATATATTAAACCTACCCTTGCTTTAAACCTCTGAATACATTCCGTACTTATCTGTATACTAAGTTCCTTGGTCTTCATAATACTGTATGTCATAATTATTAAGCTCTAAACCGAAGTAACTATTATTTCTCACGGTTTTCACAGAGCAGATGTATTTAAGATGATGTTGATCATGTTAAGGTGTGTTCTATTTACTAGGTAGGGACAGCCTGACAGCAACTGTCTGCACTGAATTTTGTGAATTATCACAGTAAAGGAAGCTGAAAACACACCGCAATTTTGAAAATGTGTATCCCTTTCCATACACTCTTGAGTTTAGGACTACATTGTGTTGGGTTGTCAGAAGAGGTTCCAAAGAAATACACAGAATTTCGGGTTTGTAATTTGCCAGTGCAGTAGCTTATGGTTGCACATGACCAATCTAAGCATGAGGTCATATTAGGCAGTAAGAGGGAGCACCAACGCTCACATATGATTTTAAATATCATGCTCATACTGTACACATAGGCTGCTTAAACACATAACTCTGACCAGGTTAAGAAAAAGGCTGATTACTGGATAATCTAATATTTAGCCATGTTATTTAAAGTGTAATCATGCCGTTATCACTGAGTAAATTACAGCTCTGTTGCTATGTTACAATGTGGAGTCCTCGGTGTCTAGGTATGATTTTAATAACGAGCCCAATTGTGTGTGTATTTATCCACCAAAGTATACTGTGCATGTAATTATCCACACTATCTCAGAAATTATTTACATTTTCAAAAGCAACCTCTACATGAATAAACTTACGTCCAATTTCATGGGTAGTAATTGTTTTGCCCTATGTCGACAATTTGTCGAAGGAGTTAGCAAGCCTGCTAGCATGAAACACACAGTACAATACCAAATGCCTCTCTGTAGCTACTTTGTAACACAAAAATTTAATGTGGTCAAAGGAAGAGTTGCTTCTTTTTAAGTTGGGTTTTGAGCAATTAATCTCTGTAGTGACTTAATTTGAAAACAGAAATTAAGGTTTCAGAGTTAATAGCTAGTCAGAGCGGTTCCAAGACAAACTGCAGATTTCTGTTGTCCTAAAAAACAAAATATTTTTTAGTCCTTCATGCAAACACTGTTTTCAAGCAACGTCATATTTGCATCAGATCGCTATTCATCTAAAGCTTTATGAATACTTACGGTGATGATATTGTCGCTCTGCTGTGCATACCAATACCCTACCCATTAGGTTAGAGTACCAACTAAATAGCTTTTTCCAATATATGTAACTAATATGTATGCTCTAAAATATATCCGCTATAAATATATAGGTAATATATGTAGCAAATAGTTCCTTTGGTTGAAAATGCTGAAGTTATTTTTTCTACTCCATTTCTAATGGGAATTTGTTTTGGACTGGTATCCAATAGCATGTTTTCTTTGAACTCAAAAGTTGGCTTTTTGACGCCCCTAGAAGTTGGAATTCCGACTTAGAATTTCTGAGGTTGCTGAATATCCCCCTAGCTCAATATCCAATATGGCTATTACGCATATAAAACATAGTTAGAGTTGCAGGTATAAGCTATTGATTAATGCTTCTGACAGCTCGTATCTCTTTAATCCTGTGGCACACTATACAAATACATGTATACAGTTCCTTATGCAGTATTTGAACTCATGAAATAGAGAGAAACACATTGTTTTTAGCTTTTAATGACAAGCAACAGCGGATAGTCGTGTGCAGTACTCTATCAGCTCTTCATAACCCAGAAAATCCCTACATGGTCATGTCAGTATTGCGTAAACAAGAAAACTATACTTCGTCAAAATATTCAAGAATAATACGTGTTGTAGGCTAATGCATGTATTCATGTCAACACATGGTATGACTTAATTTCACCACATAGCAGTAAGAGAGATTCACTTTTGTCTTTGCCTTACTCTGTCAAGCCTTTAGCTGGAACATTCTGTTTCATCAGAGTAAAGATGCTTAGAGAGTTATCTAGAGTATGGAAGAATATTTTTAACACATCCCAAATTCAGCATTATGCTTATATTGCTTTAATAAAGGCAATATAATATATTGTTTTTAAATCCCACCTAAAAACCTATTATTTTTCTCAGGCTTTTAATCCCTAATATAAATTTTAAGCAGGCTTCTTTATATTTCTTCAGGGCTTGGCATATTTTAGGAGAAGACCTTTTTTATTTATTTATTTATGGTTCTCTCTCACTGTGTCCTTGTATCAATTTTAACTGCCCTTTTTTATTGGTCGCTTTATTTTAGCTAATTGTCTTCAACTTGTGTTTGCTTTTCCTATTTTTTTATTCTCATTTTTCTTTTTCTTGTCCATGTCGTTCCCACTGTACAGCACTCTGGTCAGTTGTAATGCTGTGTCTAAAGTGCTCTATAAATAAATTGGTATGGTATAATTTGCTTAACAAATATCTGAAACCTAGAAGAAGAGAGCCCCCTTATGTATATTTTAGAGAAAAATGAGTATATACTGGACCGTATAATAGACTCAACCTGGAGCACCGTACTTCCATATAATTTCACTGGTTCTTTTGTGAGCTCAGCAACCTGTGATCAGGCACCCCTGAACTCCTGCGTACAGCAACCTACTATCTAGAACTTTAGGTTGTAAGATGATGTAAGAACATTGAAATATGTCCTGTATCATGAGGTTAAACACATTGTTGCCACATTTACCTGGATGAGGGCCAAGTTCCCCATGATCATCTTCCACATGTCCTTGGCTGTGTCCATGTGACCAATATTAGCCTGAAAAGGAGAAAGACACAGCTTATTATCTTTTCTAGGAGGGTTCTTTGGGAGTCTGTGTGTTCATGCGTGTGCATGTGTTTGTTGCTGGGTGGTTTACAGCTAACACAAGCTATTGATCCAATGAGAACAATAAAGTGTCAGTTGGTCAGGACAAAGACTCTCTGATCTGATCCGCCATCCTGAGGCCCTCTCCACTTATCTCATCTCTTTTTTCAAACAAACACACACACTGATGGTCTCAAGAGTCAAGTGGCCGTGGCTACAGAGGGCCACTGTGTGTTCAGGGAGCAATGATCCAAACGGCGATCCACAGCGAGAGGATACAAACAGACGGTCTCCTCTTCCATTTTGACCTCTCATTTACAGATACACAGGAATGGGAAGGGGGGTTCTGGAAACATGAGAATTCCTTGTGAACGCATCCACAACCAAAGCACAGATTCCACAAGCTATTAGTTTAAGCATAAAAATTGGATTGGGATTTTCATCTGATAGAGCATGAAAAAGTAGGGAGGAATTATGAAAGTTATTTTTTCTTCTTCTTTTCTTAACAATAATATGAAAAATGTATGCTGCTATTTTCATTAATTTCCCTTTACTCTGTTACTCGTTTAACTCTAAACAAAACAAATGAGTGAATGGACGCCATATATGTGTGATTTAATTATAGTATAAGCTGTTCTGTGATGGTCTCAGATGTTTTTTAGAGAGCATTAGATCACAAACAGACCAAGGAACAAAACTGACAGGCTGTGGAAGGAGAGAATTCATCAGAGAAGCAGCCAAAGAGGCCCATGGTAACTTTGGATGAGCTGCTGAGATCCTCTATAGCCTGGCAAGCCATCCTATACTCTGCATAAAATATATAGTCTGGCCACAACCCATTGACAGCGCTTAGTCCTAGGGGCGGAATCAGAGGTTGTCTTTCAAATTGTTTCTGCACGAAATTGGACAGCGGTAGGACAAATCAGAGCAATGAAAAGCAATGATCAGTGACGTATTCATAGCGACAAAAATCATTCAAGGGGACAGTCAAAACAAAGGACTTTAGTGCCTCATTCTGCTAATCTCTCTCTAAAAAAAAAGCAAGTCTAAATCATCCAAAGTTGATGCCAAAGCCGTTTCAAATGAGTGCCGTTCCTGAGCTGCCGCCATCGAAAAATTTAAGAAAAGCTCTGCCGTAATGGTGCTAAGTTCGCCCAACGTCTCTCTACAAACATAAGAGCGCTGTGATTGGGCCGGCCTACACTTGGCCGAGCCAATGGTAGACACCTGCTGAGGCTACAATGGAGCGTGGCTAGACCAAAATCTTTTGCTACTGCAGTTTGTCTAGATTTCTAGGCTAGAGATTCACAGCTCTGGTGGGTTAATCTGTGGTTAGGACAACTATAGTCTAAATTGTGTCAAAAAAATCAATACCCCTGGTGAATTGAGGCTATAAGCAATCTTTTATGTGACCCATATGTTTTTCTGACTGGAACCAACATAATTGCACAACTAAACAGTAGAGACACGGCAAGATGGCCTTTCAACTTCAAAAACTTGAAACTCATTCCCAAAGACACATTCTTAAAACACCAGTGGAAACATGCAGCAGCTATGATAGCTAAATATTTGTCTATGACAACAAGCTGTCACAAAGTGAGGTTCAGCATGGTAACTTTAGGCAACAGTCCACATTCAGCTATCAGTTGTTGCCAACATCATCAGTTCATTTGCTGCTACCGTCTCTGCTACACTTTGTCAGCTCCTCCACCAGAAAAAAACAAAAAGTGGTTGGAAAGGGATGACTACAACTCTATGCAAGACCGTCTCTTCATAAAGCAGATCATAAAAATGTATTTTTCTGCTTGGTGTAATAACCCTTTGTTCAAAGAAGATATGTGATTAATCAAACTGTGACAAGGTGATGCTGAATAAGCTCTTCAGTGTTATTTTAAGGGGGTAGATTGGTATGCACTCCATGAGTCCCATGAAGATGACATCGATGCCAAGACTGATTGTTGGTCTGACTACGCTGTATAGACTTCTATGTGGACAACACCATCCTCACCCGAATTGTGACATTCTTCTCCATTTTTGTGGAGCTTACAAAAGTGTCTTAAAGCCAGGATTAGAAACAACAAGGAGGACAAAGAGGAAGAAGCTGAGGAGCAAACTTCAGCAGAACAGTTTAAGAGATGTGAGGTCAGAGATGAAGAAGACTGCAGTGGAAGTGGAAGGAGGTTGAAATCAATGGAGGTATGGACGGAGGAAATAGACTGAACACGTTCTCCATAGGGGTCGGGTGCTGTGCAGGATGGGTGACGGCCAAAGGCGGGGACCTTGGCGGTCCGATCCTCGGCTGCGGAAGCTGGCTCGGGACGTGGAACATCACCTCTCTGGTGGGGAAGGAGCCGGAGCTGGTGTGCGAGGTTGAGAGGTTCCGACTGAACATCGTCGGACTCACCTCGCGCACGGCTCTGGCTCTGGAACCCGGCTCCTCGAGAGGGGTTGGACTCTCTTCCACTCTGGAGTTGCCCCTGCTGAGAGGCGCCGAGCTGGGGTGGGCATACTTGTTGCCCCCCATCTCGGCGCCTGTACGTTGGGGTTTACCCCGGTGAACGAGAGGGTAGCCTCCCTCCGCCTTTGGGTGGGGGGACGGGTCCTGACTGTTGTTTGTGCTTACGCGCCAAACAGCAGATTAGATTACCCACCCTTCTTGGAGTCTTTGGAGGGGGTGCTGGAGAGTGCTCCTCCAGGGGACTCCCTTGTTCTGCTGGGGGACTTCAACGCTCACGTGGGCAATGACAATGAGACCTGGAGGGGTGTGGTTGGGCGGAATGGTCCCCCGATCTGAACCTGAGTGGTGTCTTGTTATTGGACTTCTGTGCTCGTCATGGATTGTCCATAACAAACACCATGTTCAGGCATAAAGGTGTCCATATGTGCACTTGGCACCAGGACACCTTAGGCCGCAGCTCAATGATCGACTTGGTTGTCGTCTCATCTGATCTGCGGCCGCATGTTTTGGACACTCGGGTGAAGAGAGGGGCTGAGCTGTCCACTGACCACTACCTGGTGGTGAGTCGGCTCCGATGGTGTGGGGAGGACGCCGGACAGACCTGGAAGGCCCAAACATGTTGTGAGGGTCTGCTGGGAACGTCTGGCAGAGTCTCCTGTCAGAAGGAGCTTTAACTCACACCTCCGGCAGAACTTTGAACACGTCCCGGGGGAGGCGGGGGACATTGAGTCCCAGTGGACCATGTTCCGCGCCTCCATTGCCGAGGCGGCTGACCGAAGCTGTGGACGCAAGGTGGTCCGTGCCTGTCGCGGCGGCAACCCCCGAACCCGCTGGTGGACACCGGCGGTAAGGGATGCTGTCAGGCTGAAGAAGGAGTCCTACCGGGTCTTTTTGGCTTGTGGGACCCCTGAAGCAGCTGATAGATACCGACAGGCCAAGCGGGATGCGGCTCAGATGGTTGCTGAGGCAAAAACTCGGGCGTGGGAGGAGTTTGGAGAGGCCATGGAAAACGACTTCCGTACGGCTTCGAAGCGATTCTGGTCCACCATCCGGCGTCTCAGGGGGGGAAAGCGGTCTGCCACCAACACTGTTTACAGTGGGGATGGTCGAGGTCGTTAAAAAGCTCCTCGGTGGCAGGGCTCCGGGGGTGGATGAGGTTCGACCGGAGTTCCTCAAGGCTCTGGATGTTGTGGGGCTGTGTTGGTTAATGCAACTCTGCAATATTGCGTGGACATCGGGGGCAGTTCCCTTGGATTGGCAGACAACGGTGGTGGTCCCCCTGTTTAAAAAGGGGGACCACAGGGTGTGTTCCAACTACAGGGGGATCACACTTCTGAGCCTCCCTGGTAAGGTCTATTCAGGGGTTCTGGAGAGAAGGATCCGACGGATAGTCGAACCTCGGATCCAGGAGGAACAATGCGGTTTTAGTCCTGGCCGTGGAACACTGGACCAGCTCTACACCCTCTGCAGGGTCCTGGACCATGGAGGGAGTTTGCCCAACCGGTCTACATGTGTTATGTGGACTTGGAGAAGGAGTTCGACCGTGTCCCTCGGGGGGCCCTGTGGGGGGTGCTCCGGGAGTATGGGGTACCAGGCCCCTTGATATGGGCTGTTAGGTCCCTGTACGACCGGTGCCAGAGTTTGGTTCGCATTGCCGGCAGTAAGTCGGGCTCGTTTCCAGTGAGAGTTGGACTCCGCCAAGGTTGCCCTTTGTCACCGATCCTGTTCCTAACTTTTATGGACAGGATCTCTAGGCGCAGCCAAGGCGTTGAGGGGATCCGTTTCGGTGGCCTCAGGATCGGGTCTCTGCTTTTTGCAGATGACGTGGTCCTGTTGGCTTCATCGGAACGTGATCTACAGCTTTCGCTGGAGTGGTTCGCAGCCGAGTGTGAAGCGGCTGGGATGAGAATCAGCACCTCCAAATCCGAGGCCATGGTCTTGAGCCGGAAAAGGGTGGGGTGCCTTCTCCGGGTCGGGGATGGGGTCCTTCCCCAAGTGGAGGAGTTTAAGTATCTGGGGGTCTTGTTCACGAATGAGGGAAAAATGGAGCGGGAGATCGATAGATGGATTGGTGGGGTATCTGCAGTTATGCGGGCGCTCTACCGGTCGGTCGTGGTGAAGAGAGAGCTGAGCCAAAAGGCGAAGCTCTCGATTTACCGGTCGATCTACGTTCCTACCCTCATCTATGGTCACGAACTCTGGGTGGTGACTGAAAGAACGAGATCACGGATACAAGCGGCTGAAATGAGTTTCCTCCGCAGAGTGTCTGGGCTCTCCCTTAGAGATAGGGTGAGAAGCTCAGTCATCCGGAGGGGGCTCAGAGTAGAGCCGCTGCTTCTCCACATCGAGAGGAGTCAGTTGAGGTGGTTTTGGCATCTGGTCAGGATGCCTCCTGGACGCCTCCCTGGTGAGGTGTTTCAGGCACGTCTCACTGGGAGGAGGCCCAGGGGAAGGCCCAGGACACGCTGGAGGGACTATGTTTCTCGGCTGGCCTGGGAGCGCCTTGGGGTTTCTCCCGAGGAGCTGGAACAAGTGGCTGGGGAGAGGGAAGTCTGGGTCTCTTTGCTTAGGCTGCTGCCCCCGCGACCCGACCCCGGATAAGCGGAAGAAAATGGATGGATGGATGGATGGATGGATGGATGGATGGATGGACGTTCTCCAATAGGTTCAATAGGTTCAGAAATAAACTCAGCCATCTCCCTCTGCTGCCCCTAGTCACACAGACCTCCCATTTCCCCCTAAACTGCAGCTTTCTGGTCACACATTAAACAGTTCTGTTGGACTCTACAGCATCTGGTAAACCTTAACCTGGACCACAAGAAGATTTCAGTGCAGTAGAAGACATGCTGCTTTGCTCCAGTACTGGCATTTGGATAAATTTGGCAAAGTTATGACAATCTTTGATGTCTCCAGTGCTTTTAACACGATTCAGCCTGATTTCAGAAACTCAAGAAGATACAGGTGAAGGGCACAACAATCACCTGGATCTGAAATCTTAAAAGGGTCTCAAATGTGTGACTTATTACAAGAAAGACCTATAATTTCATTTTTTAAGCCATTTTATGGATCTTTTAAAGATGAGATTTTAACCTTGATGAATTGCTCCCTTCAGACGGGGTCTTTCCTGCCGCCTTTAAAGGAGTGAGGCCCCTGCTAAAGAAGAGCAATTTAGATTTAAATGATTTTTACAACTTTTGACTTATAATTTTTAACAACCTTTTTAGAAAAGCTTGTATTAATTGAACTTAATGATTTTATTAATGCACACAATGTCCTGGAGAAATTTTCGGTGTGGTTTTAGGGTGAAACACATCACAGAGACGGCCCTTCTGAAGATTTTAAATGATTTCAAATTAAACTATGATGCACAGAAGGTAACAGTGTTGGTTCTACTGGATCTAAGCGCTGCCTTTGATACAGTGGACAGACTGGCCTCTCTGGTGCTGTTCACAAATGGTTCACATCCTATCTCATAGGGATGTAAGAAAATATCAATACACCGATATATCACAATATTTTATGTCACAACATTGTATCAATACTCGAAAGCAATGTATTGATTTTTTGTTTTATTTTATTTTTTAGACTTTGAATGGAACCATAAATGATGACAGAAATTTCTGTATTAAAAGTATGACCGGTAGTTGGTGGCTGTTTTCACGTTCTTTGTTCCAGTGGATCAACTAGATCTAGTAATAAAACTGGATGTGTTAAAATATGAAACAGGTTGGAATGTTTAGAATGCTGTGACAGTTTTGCTACAGTTAAATTAAGTTTTAAAAATCCCAATATATAGTCTTACTCATAGTATCGCAATATATCGTATCGTCCCCCCTGTATTGTGATACATATTGTATCATCAGATTTTTGCAAATACACAACACTGTTATCTCAAAGACATGACATTTATGGTAGATTTAGGATGTATTCAGACCTGCACTGTTTGGTCCACTTTAAACGAACCAGCATTCGAAACGAACCTTATATGCAGGTGTGAATACACACAAATGAATCCTGGTGTGGATCGGAGAACCGGACCGAGACCCACTTTTTTAGGTTTATATCTGTGGGGGAGGGATGAGAATGTGGTTTATGTTGGGTCATTTTAAAACTGTAAAGCACTTTGAGTTGCAATCTTTGTATCAAAAGCGCTTTATGAATAAAGGTTGATTGATTGAACATGTGAAACTGTGAAAAATTTCAAAGGGTGTGAATACTTTTACAAAGCATTGTGTATGATGGGTTTTTCAACACAGTACCACCCTGTTCAACGGACAGCATGCCAGGCTCATGGTCACAAAATATCATCAATATTGTATGTGTGGTGGAGGGTTGTCTTGGTAATTTCTGCATGCGTTAAATGCACACCAAATCAACAACCAAGAACATCATCTATGGGAGTCAGTGCTGGATAAACACGTTGATGGAGGCATACAGCTATGACACTAATCCTATCACTAACAGACGACAGACTGTCACAAGCTCTGATAAGAAGGTTCAGGGTGGACAGATAAAAGAAAGCCAAACATCTGTGCAGGCTGTTTGGATGAGCATGAACTATATGACCTATGCCACAGTCCGCCCAACTCTACCATCTCTGGAGCGCACACGACATAGCTTTAGTTTTACGCATTAAAAGCTCAGAGTTCCACAAGGAAAAAAATTGGTTGAGCAGACAGATTTCACAGAGACAAAGCATGGTTTTGCACGATGACCTGTAATGATGCAGAGATGTTTTGAAAGTACAGTGGCCCTGAAAGGTCACAGCACGCAACTTAAGAAAACACATGCAAAAAGACAAAACACAAGCAAATTTCTAATGTGTTGTGTTGTGGTCTATTTGCAGCGCGTTTATCTAATGTGTTGTGTCGTTTTTCTAAATGCTGATGAAAATGTTTTCTCAATTTATTTGTGTTTTGTCTTTTTGCATGTGTTTTCTTAAGTTCCGTGCTGTGACCTTTCAGGGCCACTGTATGAAAGTGAGTTGTTGAAGACATGAGGCGTTGCAGCATGAACGGTCTTCAGCTGAAGAATGGCTGGTTTTTCATTTTGAAACAACAGCCACAGAGCAGAGCACCTGTTTAGAACTTTGAAACCTAAACACGATTTACTGAAAGGTTTTACACATTTGACAAGTATTCCCACCCCTGGAACTTTTCCCACAGGCTTTCACATTAGAACCACAAACTTTGTGACAGAACGACACAAAATACAGGATGTTCTACAAAAAGTAGAAGAAAAGATTATTTATTTTTTTTACAAATAGCAATCTAAAAAGTTTCGTGTCCAACTGAATTCAACCCTGTTTACTCTGATACCCCTAAATATAATCCATTGCAACCAGGTAGTTTCAGAAACCCCCTCATGAGTAAATAATGCCCACCTTTGTGTGGTTTAAATCCATCTCGTCTATGATGCCTCAGCGGTTTGTTGGAGAAAATTAGTGAACAAGCAGCATAATGAAGACCAAGGAGCACAGTAGGCAGGTCAGGGCTATAGTTTATAGTAGGGCTGCCACAAACGATTATTTTGATAATCGACTAATCATCGATTATTTTGCCGATTAGTCAACTAATCGGATCACATGTAAAGTGTATATTATTGCAGCAGCATGCAGCTACTCTAATATAACCATTATTTGCTTCTAGTTTGAAGTATTATCTCTAAGTGTTATGTGCTATCTAAAATACTGACAATTAAGATGATAGCACATTTTACATTTTTGAACTAATTATGAAATAAAACATTAGCGTTACAGCAGACACATGACGTCTGCTATGGGTAATGAAATTACCATCACTACTGTTAATGTTACAGCAATCAGTACAAGTAATTCAACAGCGTCTTCATTCGGATGCTTAATCAAAACCGCTGTAATACAGACTGCTACAGAAGATCCTTCCTGCCCATAGCAATCTAATATATAAAAGATCAATATAAAATTGCATTCTGATTACAGTGATCTGTGATCATCGGTCACAGATGAACCCCAAAGTCTCTGCAACTCTTCAACGTTGTATGAGCCTCTGAGATAGCGAGATGTGTTGAGTACAGGTTCAAGATCTGAGATGATGCTCAGATGCTCTCTTGGAAATCTTTTTTATTATTATTGATTTAGTTACCTGTACTCTGCACAGAAGGTTGGAAATGTCTGCATGTCTGCATCAAGTGGTCAGAGGTGTGAATACTAATCTGTGCAAAATGACGGACGGCCTTTAGATTTGTCTGAATTGCATGATTTAAAATGTTAGTTTTTAAATAAAACTAAAACAAGCAAAAACAAAGAAGATTAAATCAGGGTAAGAAAGAAGAACAGAGCAGGCAAAACAGCAGCAGCCAGGATCCAAAGACAATAAGATGCATTTGGTTTTTTGATCAACATATTAATTACATTGTCTAACTTAGTAGCCCTCTTGCTTCATATTTTCTGCGTATAAGGATGCAGGTTCTATTCCCTGGCCCAGTGATCTGAGCTGACTTCACTCAGCAACTGACTGTTTGTGATATTGTTGATAGTTAACATGGGTGATTGAGAGTTTTATGTTGCTTCACTACAGCATACAAAGTCTAATCCATTGCTTTTTGTTTGCTTTAAGGCAATCAGAATTCGAAAATTGAGATGCTGTATCATTTAGAGCAGCAGGTTTTTGCACGTGCTTAAAAAAAAAAATCCATCAGTCATCTGGGCTAAGCCCCAGATCTTCTTCTATCCTAAATCCACCCCTGCCTTACAGCAGGATAAAGGTCGTGAAAACATTCAGCCACGCCTACAATGGAATGATCGAGATGTAAGCAAATTCATGTGTTAGAATGGCCCAGTCAAAGTCCTGCTCTCAATTCAATAGAGCTAGTGTGGCAAGACTTAAAAACTGCTGTTCACAGATGCTTTCCATAAAATCTTTTTGAACTATTATGCAAAAAAAAGATTGGGCAAATGTTTTAGTCTGTAGATGGGAAAAGTTGGTCGAGACTTAAAAATGCTCGTTATCCTTTTGAGAGTTTTTTTGTAAAAACTTAGAAACCAGGTGCCATGTTTATGCACTATTTTGTGGTGGTCTATCACATAAAATGCCAATAGAACACTTTGAGGTTTGTGGATGTAACATGAAAAAACATACTAATTCCTAGGGATGTGCATTGGCAAGAATCTGCTGATATTATATGTATCACAATACAGGGGGAACGATACAATATATTGCGATATATTGCGATACTATGAGTTAGACTATAGATTGTGATCTTTAAAACTTAATTTAACTGTAGCAAAACTATCACAGCATTCTAAACACTCCAACACCCCCCCCCTCCCCCTTCTTCCTGTTGATTTTTCACATACAATCTTAAACAAAATACTTTGGTTTAAATGTGACAAAATGAAAACATTCACAGACATGAAATGTCTCGCAAGGCACTGTATTTCTAATAATATAATTACCATATTGGAAAAAAAGAGATTAAGAAAAGCATCAAATTAAAGGAATTAAAGAAAGAAATATGAACTCCAAAAGTCAGCCACTAATGGGGATTACATTATTTCCAGTAATAAGCGCATTATGAAACTTACAGTGGTCTTAATCTGCTCATAATTGGAGGTGGCGTGGAAAAAAAAAACGTGGTCCTGCTGGGCCCTGTCGGTAGAGAGATCCCAGTCATGTCACTGAGTCAGGCTTAGTTTGTCATGATTGCTGAAATATTCATGAAATGCTTCAATGAGTGTTGGGATGTTGATAAAACTGAATTAAATCAGCACCCAAATGTGTCATTGATGCCTCATCACTTCAAGCTCAGAATGTTTAATAATTCATAAATTCTGCTGAGAGAAACTTAAAATGCAATCACATCAAGACAGTTCCCAAACCTTCTTCTGACACATCCTTTTAACATTGTAATGCTGTTTTTAGTACGTTCACTTGACTGTAGACACAGATGCTGTCACCGTAATTAAACATGCCATGTTAGAAACAGAACACAATGTACTGGGTAGACCACTGCTTGCAGTGCTAATCAGCTTCATCGCCTGTTTCCCTCCAGCCAGTGGAAAGAATGTGAGGATTGGTGTACATGCAAGCAGTGCTAGGCTAATACTTTTCTGCCTCCACGCATACGGCATATAGGCTACTGCTGGCTGCTGGTTATGCTAAAAGCCTATTCCCCATTCAGAACAGGTTCGACTGTAATTTATTCATTGATTTCCAAAAAAGAACCATTAACTTTAACTTCTTCTATTCATCCTTTCTTCTGTACCCACTTCCCAGTCTTATGTGGGGTAAATTGGGCATTGGATCCAGATTAACTAGTCCATTGCATAACCAAAATAGAGTGAACCGTGGGTTTTTGGATTGTGGGAGTACCCAGAGAAAACTCACTCATGCATAGTGAGAAAAAGAAAACTCCAAACAAAAAATACCCTGGACAAAATCTGACCATAGAACCTTCATGTCAAGTGAAGGCACATAACATAACTACATTATGGTGTTTTCTATCACACATTAACTTTTGTCTTCTTTTAGAGTGTCTTCAGACTAATAATGGATTTACATGCAGTAAGAGGAATCCAAATTATTGTCTTAGTCTGACTAAATTTAGATTTTTGCAATGCATGTATAGACTAACCCTAACACTAACCCTTAGTCTGGCTGAAGTCAAACGGAACTGGCATAATCCTAATCAAGCTAAGACACCCAGATATTGCAGTTAAAAAACGAAGTCCTCTCCATGTAAACAACATCCCAGGTTAGTCGTGTTACGACTGACCTGAGCACTCCCCCTTCCGGAAGTCATGAGACCGCCGAACTGGGAATAACAACACTGGTATGACTACAACACAGCGGCAACGAGTGTAACACAATCAGTGCAGTATGTATGAAATGTACTGCGCTGCAGCGTTGCTGTTGTTCATTCCTTGTCTCATTGTGCATTTGCTTCACTGCCGCCAGCATTTGTTTACTATTTGTGTGATGCACAAGGCCACCCAGAAGAATGCTAATGCCAAAGGGTGCATGTTGTCCCATGAATCGAACGCACCTTATTCTATAATTTCTGAATGACATGTAACCTCGGATAAAGGTTCTATTCTGGTTAAAGCATTAGGTTGATTATTGCCATAGATTAATCAACCTAATGTTGATTAACATTAGGTTGTACACATGTGATTGCATGTACACGCACTGACAGAGAGATGGGATTGGCTTGGGTGGTAATTAAGATATACTGTGGTATCTAGTGGTATTGCTTTGAATACCATAATCTTTTTTTGTGCAAAGATACCTAAAACTGTGTTAGCTGTTCATAGGTATCATTTTCACCAATATCCCCTCCCTGTGTTAAAGTGACTGCAATTAATGAAATTCACAAGTTTAAACAATCATTCTGCTGCCACAACTCCTAAAACAATTGTTTTTTTTAAACTTGAATAAAGACCTAAAACTCTTTGACAGAACTTCTCTAAACTATGAGAACTAAAACAATAACAGTAACTGCTTTTAAACATTATTGTTCATAACCTCATCACATAATCCAAGTTCACCAGATCTGAACTGAACAACCTCTCTGACCCCTGCTTTCCACCGGACGCGTAAGCGGCGTGCAACGTAATAGACGCGTATTACTTGTGAGTTCAGCAGCGTCCCTTCCCACTGGGTGCGTTTCAAACACTTATCACTCGCGAAAGTGTTCCACCCAGCTGTTCCTGGGAGATCACAAAATCACAGGAGAGTTGCAATTGCATAACTTAAAGGATAGAATGCGGGAAAAAAAATCTGTTAATAAGCATAAACTCACCATCCACTCCCAAAACTGCTGATATTTCTGTCCATGCCTTCTGCTTTTTCATGTTGTCTTTGTAAAAATGATCACTGGTATCAGATAAACTGGCTGATTCTCCACTTCAATGATTAAATTCTAGTTGTTCATGATAAAATCCAACAAATTAGTCCCACTGACTGACTACAATGGTGTCACAGGTAGTGATGTTTTTTTTTTTTTTGTAGGTAAGCAATCAGAAATCTGCATGTGTCTTTAATTTTGAAAATTTCTGGATACTTTTTTACTGCTTCCATGTTTGAATTCTTGTCTGGCCCGATCTAAACTGCTGAGATTAAAGTGTTTTAGAAGCGTAGAGTTTAAAAAGTAGTACATTTAGGAGAGGGCCTGCCTCAACAATTCTGGCTGATTCGCGCTGCTTCGTGCCCGGTGGAAACGGTCCCATTAACTATAATGGCAGCTATCAGCTGCGTGTTACACTTCACTGATGTTACACGCCGTGTACCCGTCTGGTGGAAAGTAGGGTTAAGTCTTTTTGTGGAAAAACAATCAGTAAATTCATCAGCATTAGCTTGAGTTCTACTTTTAAAACTAGTTCCCTGTTGAAGATGTGTTTTGTTCCAAATATTTACAATCAGGTAACTGAAGTTTGAAGTTAAGACTTTTACACAAATGTAAAAAAACCTTTATTTGTTTTTTTCCCAACTTAACTCAGTCTTGCATAGCGAGACAAGGCTGCAGAAGGTCAGAGACCTTGAGGTAAAGAATGCTGCTATCAGGTTAGAAAATCCACTTTACAACAAGATGACCACTGACCCAGGAACAATCAGTTTTAATGGTTGTAAAAATGAAAGATTGGGTAACTTCTGGAGGGAAATGTGTGGCCTTAAGTCAACAAAAACAAATATCTGGAAACCAAAATCCTTTGAGAAATAACAGGCAGTAGGTTTTGGTGTTGTAGATTAGTTTTAAGTAAGACAGAATGGAACACAATCTGCTAAGTTCTTACCGCTGTTGAAAGCCTGGAGGCCAGTGTCATCTCTAAGTTCCCTTTCAGCCCCAACAATGCAGGAACAAGGATGAAGACCTCCGACACTTCTGTGAACACCGTCCAATGCTGTAAAGAC
The DNA here is from genome assembly GCA_963556495.2 of Valencia hispanica. NCBI lineage: Eukaryota > Metazoa > Chordata > Actinopteri > Cyprinodontiformes > Valenciidae > Valencia > Valencia hispanica. The sequence goes on from OY747708.1 coordinate 49,358,760, forward strand.
CACAATTATGTACATTTGTTAGGACGATTCTTGTTTGAAGGATCCTGTTCTTAAAAACTGATTAAATTGATTCATTTAAACAAAACATCTGATGGAGCATATACTGATTTAAAAAACAGACGTCACACATTCTTGTTTACACAGCACATGAAACATGATCTCAAGCTAAACCAGACTGCCACAGAGTTTTATGGCATGAGTGTAACAACTTTGATACGCCATCCATATTTTTGCAGAAGTTACCGGATTGTAACCTAATCAAATTGCTAAATTTAATATTATGCCATGCAGACACTTTTTATGCACCGATCAACATTCACCGACCTCAGCACAAAGAAAGCTTGGAGTGGCGGTATGGCTTTTTTCTTCATAGTGTATGTGCTCTCTAGGTAAGCGGACACACCAGGCCGTGTACATCATGCCAAAGAAAACATGATTTATTAGACAAGGACACTTTTTTCAAGGTCCCATAAGTGGACAGGGGTCAGCATGGGAACCCTATTGGTCTGCAAAGACGTAGCCCAATATGCAACAAACTGTAATGCACTTTGTATTCTGGCACCATTCTCTCAGAACCCGCATTAACTTCTTTGGTACGTTGGTACATTCATCTAATAAAATGGCCCATATGGTCCTCTCAATTGGATAAGCATGCTTCTGAAACAGAAAGGATCACCCATAACCCTGATGCCGGTTTATTAGTAATCTTTCATTGACTGGATCTTGATGCAACAAAAAGGTCATGGGTTCAAATCCTGGACTATGGTCTTTCAGCACACTGTTCCTCCAGTGGTTTCTCACCAGGTACCCCAGCATCCTCCCAAATTTAAAAAACATGACTTTTAGATTAAATGGTCTCTCTAAATTTCCATTAGGTATGAGTGTGCACGTGCATGGTTGTATATTCTGTGTGTCTTTCTGTTGCTCTGTGATGGACTGATGAGCTGTCCAGGATGTACCCCGACTCTCGCCAAATGATGGCTAGATCTGCACTAGTAACTCTGCAAGGATAAGAAGGTAAAAACAACACATGGATAGATGGATGGATGGTGTTTGCATCGTCCATCTATACGATGCATCTCACGTAAAGTTCAGCTGTCCTAGTAGGATTGTCATTTGCATTGTTTAGCTAAAGTCGGGGCTTAATTTGAGCCGGATCCTGCCGGAACAGGATCCCCCACCTGTTGATTCTGACCTACCCGCGTTCCGGGACCTATTTTGTCCGATTCGGCACCCCTCTCATGTATAACATATTATAAAAAATAAACTATTCATCATAACTATTTTAAATTTATTAAATAAAATAATAATATGCATAGGCATTCATAGACCAAATCCGGAGATTGTAATGCTGTGGAATGTATGTTTTATTTTTTGTAAGCTCAGATTTATATATGTAATGGTTTATGCCATGATTATGCGTTAGTGTTGTTGCACTGTTCAAGGGGGTGGGGCACTGTTCTGCAGGCTGCGCGCGGGGGAGTGCGCAGTTGAGTGCCGGGGAACTGGTGTGTGCTAGACAAACAACCGGTTCTTTTGATTACTGTTTTGTACGACGTGATTGCAGCCAACAGCAGTCAGGATTAAAATATTCGATTACAACCATTGTCTGCATCTATCGGAGAACATTACAATATTTAAAACATTCAGGCCTGTAAGGCCCACATCATGTTTTTACACGTCTTTTTTTCCGCTACCATTTACTGCGTTCCGGGACCTGGTCAGGCCTGCGCTGTCATGTACTTTGCGTTCCGGCACCTAATGATTTACAAATTAAGCACTGGCTAAAGTCATATTTTTGAGAGGCTAAAAAGGAGGAAATGATCTCAATCTCCAAAGGTATAAGTCAGGACAAAGGTATACAACAATCCACAACATTATACAGGTGAAACTCGAAAAAATTAAAACATCGTGCTAAAGTTAATTTGTTTCAGTAATTCAGCTTAAAGGGTGACACTAATATAGGATACAGACTCATTACATGCAACACAAGATAGTTCAACCCTTTGTTTGTTATAATTTTGATGATCATGGCTTACAGCTTGTGAATACCCCAAATTCAAAATCTCAGAAAATTAGAATATTCTAAAGACGTTATAATGTTTTAGGCTCATAGTCACACTCTAATCAGCTATTTAATCCAAAACACCTACAAATCCTTCCTGAGGCTTTAAATGGTCTCTTAGTCTGGTTCAGTAGGAATCACGATCATGGGGGAGACTGCTGACCTGACAGTTGTGCAGAAAACCATCATTGACATCCTGCATAACGAGGGAAAGCTTTAGAACTTCTTTTGGAACTTCTTTTGCAACTTCTAATTGCAAAAGAAGTTGGATGTTTCCAAAGTGATGTATCAAAGTACATTGATAGAAAGTTATGTGGCCAAACCCTGGAGAGGATTGTCAGGAAAAGGCCACTGAAAAGTGTTGGGGACCTTCACAAGGAGTGGACTGAGGCTGGAGTTAGTGCACCACAGCCACCACACACAGGCAGATCCTGAAGATGGGCTTCAAATGTCGTATTCTTCTTGTTAAGCCGCTCCTGAAGAACAAACAACGTCAGAAGCGTCTTACCTGGGCTAAAGGAAAAGAGAACAGCACATTTTGCATCTTATTTGGAAAACAAGGTCCCAGAGTCTGGAGGAAGAATGGAGAGGCACACAATCCAAGTTAATTTGGGGAGCCATGTCATCTGCTGGTGTTGGTCCACTGTGCTTAATAAAAATCAGGTACCAGGACATTTTGGAGCACTTCATGCTTCCTTCTGCAGACGACCTTTAATGGAGATGCTGGCTTCATTTTCCTGCAGGAGTTGGCACCTGCCCACACTGCCAAAAGTACCAAACCTGGCTCAATGACCATAGGATTACTGCGCTTGATTGAGCAGCAAACTGAACCCCTATAGAGAATCTATAGAGCATTGCCAAGAGAAAGATGAGAGACATGAGACGGAACAATGCAGAAAAGCTGAGGGCTGCTATTGAAGCATCCTGGTCTCCCATAACACCTCAGCAGTGCCACAGGCTGATCGCATCCATGCCATGCCGCATTGAGGCAGTAATTTATGCAAAATGGGCCCAAACCAAGTACTGAGTACAAATGCGTGATTTTGATACATTTCTCTATTTAAAATCCATGTTTTGTTGATCTCATGTAATGTTCTAATTTTCTGAGATTTTGTATTTGGAGTTTTCATAAACTGTAAGCCATAATCATCAAAATTATAACAAACAAAGGCTTGAAATATATAGCTTTGCATGTAATGAGTCTATATATTATATTAGTTTCACATTTTAGGTTGAATTAATGAAATAAATGAACTTTTGCAGGATATTTTGATTTTCGAGTTGCACTTGTTTATTGACTATGGTACAGTGACGATGGTCAGCAACAATTGGGTGAGTATATTTGGGAAAACATTGTCAAAAAGACCACCGAGACACAACAATAAATAAATTTGCAGAAATTTCCAAAATTTCCAAAATGGCTGGTTGTGTTCTGCACATCACAACAATCTACTCTATTCTCCATATGTCTGGATTAAGGGCTGTGGGTACCAGAAAGATTTTTTGAAAGAAAACAATTTCTACTAAAACCCTGTTGCAGATGTTTTGGGCTTCAATTCCAAATGACTTTTTGGCACAAAAACAACACAAAACGAACACCATACCTACCCTGAAATATAGCAATGACAGCATCATGCTCTGTTGTTACTTTTCTTGAAATGGAACTAAGGGTTTTGTTAAGGGGGATGAAATTATAAAACGTTTTTTAGTTTTGGCACAAAACCTATTTGTCTACTAGAAAGCTGAAGATCTTATATTCCTGCATCTTAGTAATACTAAGCATATGTATGACATTTAATTACTTTTGGAATGGGTTCACAGAGTCCAGGGCTAAATCTAATAAAATCTGCTAAAATCTGAGGGGCCGCCTGAAGACGGCTGTGGACATAAGATGTCTTCTCAATCTGATAGATGTGGGGAACTTTCAGAAGCAGAGAGGGCAAATATTGTAAAATCAGGATGTATAACTGCTGATATCTTCCCATGAAAGAAAACTGAATGCTGAATCAAAGTCTTAGTCTTAGTTCAATTTATGTATTCTGGTTATTTCATCTCTTTTATTTTATTTTTATTTTCAACACAAAGCTTTTTTATTTTTTTTAGTTAAATCATACAGGATAAATGTCAAACTATAAGTGGAAAACTTTTTGAAAATATTTATTATGGTTGCATTTTGCTACATCACAGAAATCTAGCATTTTAACTGATTTAACAACCCGAAGTGATTTGTGCAGTATTTGTGTGAATTTCCTAGCACACTCCAAACCTTAGCACACATTCATATTTTTTCTGTATGCATTAGAACATAAGCTTACTGCTAGGACAGCTAAATATTTAAGACAGCTTAGCTGTGTTAGCTTCTGCGGATCATACATTTTGTTTAGCATGTGCCAGGAAACGTGAATTGGCTACCCACCTACTGGATGGCCTTTTCATGAACCTTGTAGCTGGTGTTACTGGGCCTGACCCTCGATAACCTCTGGTTCCCTGTAACTCCTTATGCCTGTCACAGTTGTGTAGTGGTGCCTTTATTAAGGCTTCATGCAGTGATAGGTTTGTGGTCTACTCTGGCCAGAAGGCTCTGGCTGATGCCATCGATCTATATCCAGTAGAAGTGCTTATCTTTGAGGCCAGTCCCATGGGCCTCCTGCACTTTCAGCCAAGTTTGCTTTAAGCTCAGTCAATATTCTGTAAGGCTAAAACAGAACTCTAGAGGAAAGGAAAATTCGATTTTGAGAAGTAAATAGGAAGTTAGAGGAAAGTGAAGCTGAGCACTCTGCACTTGACTGTCAAAATGAAAGCTTGCTTGCTTTCATTTCCTGGGTTGCTCTCACCAGATGCACATGGCTGATATGTGGTGTCATCAATGTGTCTGCGTGTGCTGTAGGTGTGGCACCAAATCTTCCGCGTGGTATAAACCCTTTCTGTCCGTCCCCTAAGCTGTCGTCAGGCCAAGCAGTGCTCCTTTCCAACAGCCAGTCCCTCGTCTTGGCTCACTGCCCCCTGCCGACCCAGCAGCCTTGTGAGCACCTCTCTCTTCTTTCACAGTCGCATGTTTTCAAGCTCTCTCTCAATCTACTTCTGTCTAACTCTCCTATCTCCCTCTTTGACTCCCCTGGTGTGATATATGTTATTGTCTCCCGAGAACATTGGCTCTGAGCCAAACAAGCTCCCCCTCCTCATGGCCACCTCCTCAGTTCTAGGAACTCTACTGTACAGCCCCAGTACCTCTATGTACAGACTTATAGGAGCTCTGATATGCAACCCCCACACGGGTCTGGTTACCCAGTTGAGTTACATGGCCCCACTTTATTTGTGATCCCTGCACTTGCTGTACTGGGAGAGAAGCTAGACCTGCTGGTGTGCAATGTGACAGTGTCACAGCATCTCCGTCAGCGTCACAGAAAATAAACTGCATGGTGTCTGTGTCATTTTCCTGTTCTCCGAATGAATGACGGTGTTTAAGTAAGGCCTTGTGGGCAAACAAATATACAGTGTCTTGCAAAAGTATTCAAAACACTAAACCTTTTTCACATTTTGTCATATTACAACACTAGATTTTTAAAGCTGGGGTATGAAGTTTTACATTTTTAAAGTAACTTAAAAAATGCTTAAATTGGACTATCTGACCCTGTTCTATGATGGAAAGTAGATCTTTCAGAATTTGAATTTCTCCTAAGTGCCTCTCCTGCCTCTACAGCAAAATGAGTCATTTATGCGACCCTAGAACGTTGACCAATAGATCTGCGTATCCACAAGAGAGAGCTGTCAATCAACCGGAATGCGCCTCGGTCCCCAGCCGCGGGCATCAGTCAGCTTAGCACACCAACGAAGAAGAAGCCAGAGGTTTGCAATGAAGCAACCAAAACAAGTACCGAAGTTACCGATTCCTCTACTGCCATCTACTCCTCAAAGAAAAAAGCTCTCTCTGTTAACTCTGCTTTTCCTGGATGTGCGCAGTACGAGCCATGGCTATCAGCTTCTTCCAGAAGGGAAAATCTCCTCCTCCTCTCCTTGATGATGTCACTCTACGGACCACAGCTTTATTGTGTTTTATTTGGATATTTTGTGACAGGTCAACACAAAGTAGTGCATAATTGTTAAGTGGAAGAAAAATGATTAGTGGTTTTCAAAATGTTTTATAATTAAAAGTCTAAAAGGGAATGTGGGTATCCATTTTCACTCCCTTTTATTCTTATATCTCAGGCTTCTGAAGTCGATTCCCTTCAGAAATCTTTTTAGTCCATTAGATGAGGACAGCATTGATACGATAGGAAAGGCCAATGGAAATTTTCAAGAAGTAGTTGAGATCCATGGCTCAGGTGGAACAATCAGTTGACATGGCAGCTTTTACCATTTCTCTCCACAACATAGAACTTTATAAAAGATTAGGTAGAGAAAAGACATTATTAAAACAAAGGCTTTACATTTGCAATAAGGCATGTAGCAGACACAGCGAACATGTGGAAGATGTTGCTATAGTCATATGAGAGCAAAACCAACCGGGCTTACATGCATAATGTTGCAAGTGGCAGAAAATCCCCTCGAACACACTATTCCCAGGATGAAACAAGGCGGTGGCAACTTCATGGGGATCTTTAGCATTTTGTGTAATATGATTTCTGTCTGGTGTGAGCATCTAAAGCCGTAAAACTATGTCCAACTGACTAAATATTATATTAGCATGAAAAATGCAAGATCATTACATATATTATATATATTAGACTAGAACTATTGCATTCCAAACAGTTCTTTGCAATATAAATATTGCACACATTAATATTGCTATGACAATACAACTGCTATTGAATGGTTTACATCAAAGGATATTAGTATGACCCAGTCAAATTTCAGATCTCAATCCATTTACAAATGTAAGGGGAAACTTTAAAATTAATGTACACAGAGGCTCTCTTTCTCTTTTGACTGAGTGTAAAGTTATTTTGGAAAGAAAATTGTGTACATATTTCTACATCCTCTCTAGAGATGCAAAGCTGGTACAAACATGACCAAAAACAAATGCACAATTTTAGATTTGTACTCGCAAAAACCACACATAACTTTTCTTCCACTTTATTTGGCACTATTGTTTAGGCCTATTCCATAAAATCCCAATAAAATACGTTTTAATCTGTAGATGTGACATGAAAAAATATGAAAAAAGTGTATGAAAACTTTGCGAGACACTGTATCATGTCTGAAGGTCAAAAGTATGCTACACTGTAATCAGGTGTGAAAGAAATCACACCGAGATTTTTGACAAAGAAGAACTGGGAAAATTTGAAAGTGATCGTTGAAATAGACGTGTTTGCAAATGCAGGTGAGGTGAACCCCTTTTTCCTGTATAAAACACAAAAGTGAGCTATAAACTCTGCAACAAGTTTAAAGTTTTGCATCTGAATTGTCTGCAACACAGGTGTAGACAAATTTTGTATGAAGCTGGATCCGTTTGAGCTACGAGATAGCCAACACAGGACTTTCCAAGGATTCACACCTATCCTTGATAGAGTAAAAGATTAGCCTGATGTGGGGACAACCCCAGCGCCGGTTAATCCTTCCAGTTTCAGTGACTGACATCCTAAATAAGAAGCAGTCATAGATATTGCAGGATTTCATCGGTAAGAGCTCAGGTGATGTTAATGATTGCTAAGTAATAACACATGTAGGTGGAGGACTGTGCAGCCAATCTAAACTAGGCAGTCACCATCAAGCACCAATTAAATAACCAGACAGGTTCACACTAATAAACCCGTATTTTCCTTCTCTTGTACAAAGTTAAGGTGATTGCATCATATGTTCTTCCAGTTTCTCTAAAAAACCTTGAGGGCAATCTGTTGGTCAGATTTTCTTTAGACGAATTAAACCCATGTTCTGGTTTCCTTTTGGCTCCTGAGTAAAAGCCAGCTAAGTGGATATGGTTGGGCCAAAATATTTGGCAGCAAGGGGTTGGCCAGTGTTAGGCAAAGTGTCATAAGTAAGATTTCCTGTTTACTGGTGCCTGTATTTTTAGATGTTTGTTTTTGAGGCTTTACTGTACTTGGGGTTTTATGGCTACAAATCCTAAACCTACACTTTACAGCCAAAGACAGTGGACTAGACAGATGACCACTGTAGTATAATGTATATGCATATCTTGTTTCAGCTTAGTTTTTTTTTTGTTCAAGGCTACACCTTAACTTGACTGAAAATTATTAATTTAATTATGGCACATAGACTCCACAGGAACGCTACCATTACCTGACTTTTTCCCAGCTGAACCGGTCGACTCTGGAGTCGGAAGTTTGTAGCCCAGACACAAAGAAACAGACAGTTTAGGGTAATGTTGCTGCCAGGCCACTGCACAGAACTATGCAGTCTCCCTCTTCTATACCAAACAGGGTAGTTCTTTGAGGGCCAACCTTCAGTGGGAATTAGGCCAAAGGTACTTTGGATGGTCATAGCGACCAAGGTCACATTTAAAAAGAAGCCTGACATAAAAAACTAAGTAATATGCATATTAAAGCTTTAATCTCTATACTCTTTGAATAAAGGTAAATGGACTTGAGGTTTCTGTGGCACTGGAGTGTATCAGTTCACTTTAACTCTTACGATCGACAGGTGCTGTCTGACCAAACTAGTGAGAGACAGAGAGACTGAGACAGAGACAGACTAGATAGTTACCCTCTACCAAGGACAGGCAGGATTAGCTGAGTTAGCATTTCATAGTGTCTTGAAGAAGGAATTAAGCTGCGAGGGGATCTGCTAGATGCTCAGGAGAACTCACTTGGACAGTTGTTCCAGACAAGCCTCACCTAAAAACTCAGTACATGTACTAGTTGCAGGACTGCCTGCAGGCAAAAGTGTGACAAAGTAGTCAAAAACGACAACATTCTTTGTGAGTTCTTTCTCAAATTCCAACAGCATGGTGCCTATGCTGAAGCAGCATGAAAACATTTTTGAACTCAAATCTCTGCATTCTTGGTTAAGTGAGTATACCTCACCACACGATAATGGAGGCCCTGACAGCCACACTGCATTTTGCTTTTACTCAGATTCTAGCTTAGCTGCACTATGCTGCCATTTCAGGTGCTCAAAGAGAGTAAACTTTATTGCCCTGTCCCCCCCCCTCTCCTCCTCCTCTTTGTGCTAAGTCTCTGAGGTTCCACCATGTTGCCATCAGTATTCGTGTACACAGTGTACTGGTCTCCTGGCAGGCTGACACCTCCAGTTTTTCTGCATTACAAGCTAACTTTTGACAAAAAAGTAACCTGTCCCAATGACTTTGACCTGTCCATAAAAACTGAAACAGCCAAATTTAATGCTTCAATCACACTGTTTCAAAGACTTTTCTAGTTTCAGTCATTGTTTTCAGCTCTGTTGATTTGTTTGATATAAAGCATCTTGGCCAGAACTCTGTTTTCTTAAGTGTGCTATCTAAATAAAGTCGAGTTGGAGTAGTACAATTATTTTTGGGGATAGAAGCGGTGTGTATCTGCCACCAACTGCCAACTACTATAAAAACAACTTTCCAGCCTGTCTAACTGCACACTAAAGATTGTGTGATGGATCATTAAAACACACTCTGTTTACCGTCATGGGCAAGTCCTGGAGAGAAGAATACATGCTGTATGAAAAGGTGAAAAAGGTTATGTAAATACCCATATATCTCCGAAAGCGGACCATTGGATAAACCAGCAGCGCAATGACTGATGCATGCCAAGGTGAACAAACCTCAGTAAGCTAGGTGATTATATTGTTCCGGTTGCAGTCCCTTCTCATTGTGTGTCTAGGTGTGTATTATCTGTTTTAAAAAAACTACAACAAAAGATGTCGGTCAACTGTAGCTGGGGTGTCAGCAATGACATTTGCATGGTGTCTAACTTGATATATTCAGAATGTTGTGAGAATAGATTTTCTGCCATCTACAACAGTCCAGTGACCAGATTAAACTGTTTTTATGAATGTACTACCAAGTTTAAGCATCCATCCATTTTTGTATGCCCTCTTATCCTTATGGGGTAACAGTGTGCTGTTGCCAATTTCCAATAATAAGTGGATGAAAGGTGATGTATAGCCTGGACGGGCCACTAGTACAACACAAGTCAAGACAGAAACACACTATAGATAACCATGTGCTCACACATTCCCACTTGAAGTGACCATTTGGAGGGGAAAGTTACATACATGATTTGAAGTGGTGGTAAGAAGCCACAGTATCAATAAAAAAGACATGCATGCACAAGAAAAACACAGGATTGTAATCCGGTCTTTATCTAGTACAAAATCTATTTCTAATTCCCTTTAATTAGGTAATATGTTTGATTGTAATGTAGGGGCGTGTGGTGACTTACTTGGACAATGTCTAACACCATTCCTGCTGCCACTGTTCCGAAGCCAGCTAGCAGGAAGGGAAAAACCACCTGCAGGCCGATGGAAATGGAGGTCTCCTTAAGCGGCGCTGGTGGCTCAGGGCTCTGATTGATGCTGTTGTCATCACTCTCGTTGCTCTGGCTTGCATTCTCCAGGAGAGCATCCTCTTCTCGTTGACCTTTGGCATTGGCTCGGCAGTCTAATGCCACCACGATCTCCGACCTCTCCTCTTCTTCCCCAGTCTCACTGATCCTTTCCGTGAAAGATGTAACTTCAGTGAGTTCGAACTCGCCTCCAGTTTGTGGGCTCATTTCTTCTGGGCCTCTGGTGAGGATCAGTGGATGGATTGAACAGTTAGAATTGAGGAAGGCTGGAGTCAGGGGACATCCCTCCTTCTTCATCTCAATGTCCCCTGAGGACATCTCGATGTCAGGGAGTTTATCTTGTTCTTTTGACCAAAGTACCATGCGGAGGCCTTTGACAGACAGTGTACTCAGCAAGAAAAGGTAAGCGTGCCTTAGGCTAATGGTTTGGGGAAAGTCACAATGGAACTTGTTGCTTGATCTGGTTGTGCACCGGATTTTTCCAGTTGATTTATCCCATTAAATATGCTAACAAGGAGTGTGGGTTGTTACTAAAGATTTTGCACTGTAGATAAAAACGTCTAGCAAGGCACATGCAGCTGTGCTCCTGCAGAGCCCGTGTTCCTGTCGGTGCTTCGGAAGCAGAACCAGTATATTCTCCATTCACTGCAAGGTGCTAGGGGTGGGCCGACAAAAGAAAAGGAATCATGCTTCAAAACAAAAGAGAAAAGAAAGCAGTAGATTTGGGGATTCACTGCTTAGCCCCCCGCCAGTCAATTGTAAACAGCCGTTTAAAGTCCAGAACAAGCTGAAGAAACACTGAAGAAGCCAGATTTCTGCAGAGACTGGCCAGTCTGCTGATAGTGGGTTCCTGCTCAGAGCACAAGCTTGGATATGTCTCCTCTTGCGCCACGTGATAGCTGGAAGCTTTTCAAAAAGGATATTTAAAGATCTTCTGTATGAGGATCAAACTAACAGCTGCGGAAAAGCACCTCCCGAACCAGAGTTGCCAGTCACCTGTGGAAAGGAACACATCTATCAACAATTTAATCTTTAAAGAAATGCTGTCTAATGTTATTTCTGTTTTTTTTTTTTTTTTCTTCAAACATTATGAGTTAGCCGACCAATCCCAATTCCTTACAACAATGGCACTGAGACGCATAATGGATTTACAATACAAACACAAATGTCATATGAATAGAAACAACAGTAGCAACGTTACATCAAGTTCAACCAACTGCTTTGATGGAAACATCATTTAGGCACATGGAATTTGTGGTAGGTCAGGTTTTTATCTCTGGCATTATTGGAGTGTTGTGCTGAAACTCAGTGGACTAAACCAGTTTCATCCAGTACAAAAGGTTGCTAAAAATACATAACCAGTGGTGGAGGGGACGCCATTGACCAGGATGTTAACATGCAATTCGAAGACCATATTTCCTGTTGAACCTTTTCAACATTTTATACAAACACTAACTGCTTTGTTAGGTCTTTTAACCTGTTGGGACAGAAGTTGGTCACTTTCAACCAAACGTTGGGTCAAAACCTTTGGCCCACTTTGTTGATTTAGAGAATGGACGAACAGGGTCACCATCATTCTTCATAGACCCCCATTTTTAATTTTACAATGACCTGATCAAACTTCACTGAAACTTTGCCACAAGATGAAACAGGAAGTGACGACACATATTATGCTGTACAATAACACTGATGCCAGCAGGAGGTGTTAATGACTTGAATCCACACTAGAGATTGGTTTTGCTCACATTAGCCTTTTAAGTAGTTATTACAAGCTAATGCTAACTATGTTTAGCGCTGACACTTTGATTTATACAAATAATTGGTCAGGTTAAATTTTATACAGTGCTATATATTTAGTCTACAGTTTGGGCTCTGTCTAAGGAAGCAAGGAATAAACAGATCAAAGATATCGGGACTGCTAAAAGAACCTACAGCAAGAAGCTAAAAACAGCTTCTCAGATAACCCAACATCAGTTTAGATTAAACTGAAAAAACATCACCCAACTAGCAGCCCATCCCGAATTTCAAACCCTGTTTTTGTTGCAAAAACTTGGACAATCAAGCAGATTCTAATTCTGACAGTTATTGGACTTCATGCTGTTTCTAGTTAAATCTGATTGGAGCACCTTGTGGTTCTTTTTTATTTTGTAAATACTTATGCTTATCCAGTGTTAAACCCAATATCCCAACCCAGTTGTGTTAAATCAAGTCAGGACTAAGTTAGCTAAGGTACACTTTTAAGAGATTGGCTTGTTTGAACCCACCAGTTTTTGGAGTGCAGAGGGAACTTCAATGAGGACCATTTTGTGGTCTTGCTTTAAAAAGTAAACTTTTGGTAGTGAAATTATCCAGCAGGAATGGAAATAAAGCTTAATGTTGAAAGTGATTAATATATAACAATTTTAATAATGTAGCCGAAGCTTGTAGTAGCCTACATTTTAGTATTTAGTAAATATATTGAATCACACAACTCTTGTCTGGTACCAATACAGTTTGATGTTGATGACATACATGGATTTATGACATTGTTATTCGAATCTGTAATCATCAAAACCAAATTTATCTATCTATCTATCTATCTATCTATCTATCTATCTATCTATCTATCTATCTATCTATCTATCTATCTATCTATCTATCTATCTATCTATCTATCTATCTATCTATCTATCTATCTATCTATCTATCTATCTATCTCACATATTACAGCTTTTATTAGGAATGTCGGTCTGCAGACCTTCACTGCTCTCTGACACTGCATGTTGCGACATCCGCGCACTGCCTGTTGGTTTTCCGCGCTGAAACAATCCTCTGCTTAGTAGTCAGGACCAACGCTGCCCGAACCCAACATGGCAAAGGCGTAAATTAGTGCTCTCCTGGTCAGGGCTGAATAGCCGAGCCCTCCTGTTCTGTTCTAACTGTTCGTTTGTACCGGGGCAGACGGGCTTTCTGTTGTGATGCCCGGCTTCAGTGTGACTACCGCTATCACCAGCAGGGTCTAAATCATGACAGTATCCTCATAAACTCACAATAACTCGTCTGTATAATCAGGAACATGCTGATTTATTTGTATTAGCCAAATGGCACACGATGTTCGCTAAATGACACTTTCTATCCTCTAGTCCGTTGGAATAAGCGAGGTCTCAAGAAAAGCGCTTACCTTAAGCGATCTAAGATCCGGAGAAGAAGAAGCGGAGAAGTGAAGATCAGTGTGCGCAAAAACTGCGGCCGCCTGAGCGCTGGTGTCCTCCGTTCCTTGGCTTTGCGCACGCCTCATGTACGGCACCGGCTCGGGACAGCTGTCTTACTGCTTGGTGCTGGGTAATAGTTAAACCATCCCTCCCTCCCTCCCTTCTTCCCTCCCTCCCTCGTGGCCGAGGTTGCGTCCCCGTCACATTGCGCCCGTCCAGTCAGTGCACCCCTCCACCTCCCCAGCGCAGGAATGATGCGCCTCTTTCATCCATCAGGAAGGGGGTGCCAAGAGGCCACAACACGGGCCTCTGCAGTGTGGGACATACCGGATCTGTGGTCTGGTCTCAGCTGCGCTGTCCCGACGTTGACCAGTGGAAACTCCGCGGTGCCAGCCTCCTCCGACTAATTTACAACCAAAGTTTTAATTTAAAAATAGAACCACATTGACTAAATGAATGGAAACTCACGCAGATCGGAACATTCTAACCGAGGCAAACGTCTCAACAATTTTTGACCTGCAACCGGCCTAGATATAGTTTTTTTTTTTTAAATCGTTTTAAAACTGTTTTTGTGACACATTGGTATTGAGTAATAGTCTGAGTACAAGATTCTGTATTTATACATGCACTGTAAAACACATTTACGTCAACATGACAGTATGTAACTATGACATGGCTACGGTCAATTAATTGAAAAAAGTAATTGATTGTAATACATACTGTATGTCAAATTACTGTACATCAAGAAATTGTACATTTATTTTGTTGAAAAAACATTAATACACATCACTATGTCACATTTTCTGTAAAAGAAACAGAAAAATCCATAAAATTAAATGTAATTAATCACAAAAGATGCATATTTAATTCTGTATAAATTACAATCTTTAATGTGTTTCACAATTGATTTTACAATTTAAAACTGTATTTCAATAACCCAAAACATACCTTACTTTTAACAGCCACATGTCAAAACATTGCCCCAATTACTGTGAAAATTACAGTGATAAAAAAGCAAGCTTAGACTGTTTAATAAAACCATATCCTTGTAGGAAATATGATCAATTATTACAAATGAAAAATATGTATATGTTTTCAATTTTGACAGTCTCACCAGGTATAAAACACAAATATTTACTACGATAAAAATATGTGTTGCACAATTAATGGTAAAAGCTCATTTTTTATTGTAGTACCAATTACCCTAAAAACATTACAGTTAAATGCTTACCTTAAAACTGTGTATCACTAACCAAAATATGTCACTATTTTTACGGATCTAAGATGTAAAATCTTACAGATAAAACATGTCATCTTTCTTTATACTGATTCTGCATTAAGACTTGTGTGCTATAAAAGTTAATGACAGGCAAAATTTTTGTGTTAAAGTATTAAAGTATTAAAATGAACTATAATGAAAAAAATTCAAATGTTCTCTGTATTTTCATATATTGTTAATGACAGCATTCACATCATTTGGTATGGCGTCGGTATTTCAAAAATGTTATGTTAGAAGTTAAGGGAGTATTTTCTAGCCCTTTGATGTGCAACATTAAGGCAAGCCAAGGACCCTTGCCTGGGAGATAAGTATCAATTTTGGAAAACAAAAAACCTGTCAGTTTCTTACGGAATGCTTTTTGGTCAGGTGACTTTTTGTCACAAGGAAGGGTGGGATAACTTTGTAAACGGAGCAGCTTTCACTATTCTTATAATCACATGTGAAAACTGAAGACAATAAAAATGCAGATAGGAGACTGAGCTATGTACATATATGTACAGCAATAAACAGTAATATTTTCATGTTGCTTCAGACTTAGTGCAGCCAAGTGATTGACCACTTTGCAAAAATAAAAACAAGATGTTACAGTTTACTTCCCAAAAAATGATTCCCTGAAGAGACAAACAACAGTTGTTCATTTGTTCTTCTACTATGGAAAAAAAAGAACCCAGAGATGTAGGGGGGCTTTATTTTATATATATTTGTTAACTTTTGTAATTGTTCAATTTGCAGACATTTACTGAAATGGATATTTCAAATAGATTAATTGATCTTCCTTTTTGCTTTTATCAGTAATAGTTTAAAGTCTAGAGTAAAGTGCACAAGTAGGCCAAATGCATTATCGTTGTACATTTCAGGTGGTTAGTCAAAGATCTAGACAACAACATAGTCTGATACGATTGACTAGTTTAAAGAACTATTTGTTTTTTTAAATGATAAATAAGTGCTGAATGTTTTTTTTTTCTTGCGCACTTTGCGCGCTCTCATGAATTCTTTGTGCCCCAGGTGTGCCCCAGTACAGTGTTAGTTCTAGTGACGCCCCGGGTGGAGCATTGGCTTGAAACAATGTGACAATTTCTCCCAGCCAACCACATCGAATGCTTAGGTCGTCCGGTCAACTACTCTTAAAGGTTCCAATAGCTCACTGTAAATTGCAGGGAGAAAGAGCCTTCTCGGTTCATACCCCAAAACTGTGGAACGAACTCCCCCTTGCAGTCAGGCAGGCGTCCTCTGTAGCCTTTTTTAAATCTTTGTTAAAAACATATTATTTCTCACTGGATTTTAAATCTTAGCCGTGGGTCGGTTTCGTCTCTTCTTCAAACATTTCTTATGTTTTCGGCTTTTAATTTCTTGTCTTATTTTTGCTCTTAACCTTTAATTGCTATTGTGGTTGTTTATTTACTTGTTTCATTTCCCTTACTATTGAAGCACTTTGATCAGCTGTATGGCTGTCTATAAAGTGGTATGGTATGGCAATAACAGTAAACATACCTACATAACTACTAGAAGACACAGCGAAAGGAAAGAGTTTGACTTTCATTAAAAAGACAATCCCCAAGTCACTTGCCCCCCTTCCAAAGAAAAAGAAATCAAAGTTTTGCCCCTACTTAGTATTCGAGTAGTATTTTCATGAAATTCCTAATTACTTTTACACGAGTAATTTTATGCAAGACTACATTGACTTCTACTTGAGTAATTTTATTTTGAAGCAATGCTATTTATACTTGAGTATGGATTTTGGCTACCTCTGGCTAAATGCAAGATTTTATATTTGCTTGATCAACTGTATATATGTGTATTTGAGTCTGACATGTCCAGTTTGCTTAACTGTGCTTTGGATCTGCTTTCAGGCTGCAAGGAAAGAACGCTAATCTACACCGAGCATCTGAAGAAGAACATGCAAGTCCTTAAGTACATTAGATCCAAAATCTGTTGCAGTTCCTCGGACACTATCAGAGGCTGTCCATGTCGACCCCGACCACTATCAGGTCCAGACAGGGTATGTCAACCACTTTACTGTGAAATTTATGGTACCTTTGTGCTTTCTACAGTTGCACTTTATTTTTCACTGTAAAACTCTGGAAACCACAGCTGCCAGTAATTCACTGTAAATTCACCAATTCTTTTTACAGCGTATATGTAACATGAATATAAAGGAATAAAATAGAATTATCCTTAATTGTCCCTCAGCGGGGAAATTCAGGTAGCCTATACCAGTAGCAAAGTGCCAGGCAAGTCAAAACATGTAGATTTAAAGAAAAAAAATAAAACAGAACTAAGAATAACCAACTGCATCATGAGGGCAAACTTAAAGCATAAGAAAACACTGTACAGATATTACAAAATAGCATACTTTAGAAAATGCACAAAATGTGTTTGTGCAAAAAAGCAGACTATTTTCAAGAAGGGAAACAATGCCAAACAACTTGGATGTGCGAATGATAGCAGACATGTTTTTCAAATAACATAAAAAAAACCTAACAGCACGGATAAACACTTTTTGAGTTTGTTGGGAGCAGTGATGGCTAAAAAGTCTAACAGCTGCTGCATGAAAGAACCTGTGATAATGCTCCTTTGTGCACTTGGGATGGATCAGTCTATCACTGAAGGAGCTCTCCAGTTCTGGATTAACTTCATGCATGGGGTGGGCGACACAGTCTAACAGTGTTGTTATTTTATATTTTAGAATCCTTCTGTCTCCCACTATCTGCACTGAGCTGATGGGGGCATTCTAGGACAGAGCCTTTCTGATGAGCTTATCTAACTCCCATAGTGCCACGAATTAGAGACAAGTCCATTTTGTCATGGTTTTTGCGAAATCAAGACCCAAATGCAGCAAACTAGTGGGCAAAATTAAAATGTTTAATGAGCAAAATTACACAGGGAACTTACATTGGAGTATGAAGAACACATAGAGAAATATGACAGGGAAAATAGACGGAGGATCCAGCGAGGTGTGACTGAAGGTGAACTGCTCAAATACTGAGGAGGGAGTGAGAAATGACAGAGAGAACCAGAGAAAGCAATCGGAGGTAAGTGGAGACACCTAGGAAAGGGAAAGCAGGGAGCAATTGGGGCATGTGAGACAGCTGGGAAGGGGGGGAAGCTGGCATGCTGAGGAAAGGTGAAAAATATAAGCAAAGTAGAGACATAGCAAGGAAAAGACAGAAAGAAACATAACCAATCTAAGGAAATGCAAGCAAAAACATAAACTAAAATTAGCTGATTATTTGTCAAAGAGTCACATTTGCAGTCAAGGCAAGTGTGTACATCCATCCATCCATCCCAAGGTACATGCTGCTATATATATATATATATATATATTTATATATACCTGGTCTGGTATCCTGCCTGGCCTGTTGGACGGGGGGCATCGACTGGGATGATGCTCCCAGTAACTGAACATCCACTGTGTCATGTTATTAACTTTTTACTTTCTGTAACATAGAAAGTTCTCTTATATCAGATCTTCTGTTCCTTCTGTGTCTCTGCTCTGTCTTCTCAAACCCCCAGACGGTCGTGGCAGATGGCCGCTCCTACTGAGCCTGGTTCTGTTAGAGGTTTCTTCCTGTTAAAGGGGAGTTTTTCCTCTCCACCGTCGCTACATGATTGCTCAGTATGAGGGATTGCTGAAGGATTGCTGTGGTTGGAAACCCAACCTCACGCCAATGACTGACGCAATCTGCTGGGATTCCTTAAATCGGAAACTTTTTAACTTATTGGAATGTTTGTATAAATGTATTGAAATGACTTCTTGGTAAGTGCCTTGAGATGACATCTGTTGTGAATCAGCGCATTATAAAATAAACTGAAACTGAATATATATATATATATATATATATATATATATATATATATATATAGTGTTCCATGTCTGCTCTGAAGTCTCCCCCTAATGGGACCTGCCTGTAAAATCTGCAAGGATGGTACCGAGGAGGTGTCCTGATCATATGCCCGAACCACCAAAATTGACTCTTCTTAATGTGGAGGAGCAGCGGCTTTGAGGTCCCCCAGGAGCTCCTCACCTGATTTTCAAGGCTGAATCCAAGCACTTCATGGAGGAAGGTCATTTCAGCAGCTCGTATTTAGGATCTCATTCCTTTTTGTCATGATTCCTATGTCATAACTATAGGTGAGGGTTAGAATGTAGACAGGTTGGTAAATCAAGAGCTTTGCTCTTAGGCTCAGCTCTTTCTGTACTATACAGACCTTTCTGCAGACATTGCAGTAATCCATCAATACATCCCCCAATCCATGCAACTGCCTTTCATAAACAAGACATCAAAGTACTTCACCTCCTACAACCTAGAGCGAGCACCTCAATCCTTTCTGGTAAGAAACATGGCCTTAGGAGCTGACTCTCATCCTGGCTGCTTCAGATATAGCTACAAACTGCTCCATTGCATATTAAAGGTTGTGGCCTGAAGACAGCAACAGAACCACATCATCCCCAAAACGGAAAAAGGAGACCCTGATGTTTGTCAAACCAGACACCCTCCTCTTCTGAACTCAACTTGAGATCCAATCCAGGAACACCACAAACAGGATCAGGGGTAAGGTGTAGCCCTGGCAAAGTCCAACCTGCACAAACTCAAATTTAGACCAAACATACAGACTCTGGCTTTTAATAACTGTGTAGCCTTTAGAAGTATCGCTGGCACCTCATACTTATACAAAACCTCCCCCCAAAGAATATGTTTGGAAATCTTCTTGTGATTCTCTAAGCAGTTCTACAAAGGTAAAGATATGGCCCAAAACACAAAGTTTATTCCTAATCTAAAACTAAACTATAACTTGTTGTGTCAGACATACTATCACACATAATCTGTACCTTCAAAAAGGATTTAGAGACGCATTCAAAGCTGTCAGTACAATCAAAGCGGTTGTGTGCCATCCTTTACTAGACATTATTTGCATCAAATTTTACAGACCAATGTTTGTTTGTTTTTCTGTGATCAGCAGACATCAGTCCGTTCCCACCTTGTTCATGCAAAACACAAATTGGTGAATCTGAAAAGAACTTAGGTGCTGAAATGGCACATTCAAAGTTTAGACCTCAGCCGCATCACAAATCCACTTCAAAGAAGAGCTGTGCAGAAATAAGCCTGAATGAACCAAGGCAATGCTATTAGGATGAGTGGGTCAAAATTTCACCTAAATGTAGAGAGAGACTGAAAGAGTCATGGAGAGTAAGACAGCTTACCACTGAAGGTGGCTCTACAAGCCATTAAATAAAGAGTGTACTTATTTTCTCACACACAGCTTTAATGATCAATTAATGGCAGTTAATGAGCCACTGAGACTTTTAGGAATCCTTGAAGAAAAGTATCATCCCTTTACTTTGACTGTCTCATATGAAGAAGTTAATGCAATGTTATAGATCTACCAACAGATTTCCACTCCAAGACCCCACTCCCTTCCTCTTCTTCTTCTTCTGAATTTTATTGGCGGTTGGCAAACAAACGGTGCATTACCGCCACCGACTAGTGTGGAATGTGGACTGGAACGACGCTTACAAAACAAAACAAATAAAAAATAATTCAAATCTTCCCAAACATTCTACTGTCTTTTAAAAACTGGAATAAAGCCTGATAACTATAATTTTTTTGAGTCATTTCACAGTAATTCTATGAGATTCATTTTCATTTTCATCTTACTAAGGTTTTGGATCAGTTTCCTTCTTTCTATCCGATATTTCTGACAGTATATTATAACATAATCTATAGTTTGCTTTTCTCCACAGTAATCACATTTCCCTGTATTATATTTCCCTATTATGAATAATGTATTGTTTAATCCAGTGTGCCCAAATCTTAATCTAGATATAATCACCTCCTCTCTCCTACTCCTTCCAGTGCTTCTCATTTCTCCAACTCTCCTTTGAATTTTATAAAACCATCTTCCCTTCCTTTCTTCCTCACATTGTTTTTGCCACCTTTTCTTCATTTCTTGCTTTATGATGCTCTTTATTTCTGACTGACAGAAGCTGATATCTAAATCAACTAATACATCTATTGTAGCTTCTTTTGCAATTATATCAGCTTTTTCATTTCCTCCAACTCCATAATGAGCTGGAATCCATAAAAAATTCACTGTAAGTCCCATCATGTTTAGTCTATAACGTGTATGTTGAATCTCTAATAGGATGTCTGGTCGGCTTTCTGAATGCCTGCACTGTAAACTAGTCAATGAAGAGCTTGAGTCTGAATAAATGACTGATTGTAACAGTCTCATATCTTCTACCCATTGAACAGCTAACAGTATTGCAAGTAGTCCATCATTGATCCTTTTCTTTACTATAACCTTAAACTCAGGAACTATAAATGCTATTCCAATTTGATTCATTGTATTCTTTGATGCATCTGCATATATTTGCACATCATTATAATACTGATTAATATAATCCTGTACTATATGCGAGTTTAATATGAATGCCTTATCCTTATTCTTCCTTTCTAATAAATTAAGATCTACTGATGCATGTGGAAGTATCCATGGTGGTATAACAGGCACTTATACTCTTTAACAAATGTTGTACTGATCCAGTTTAAGTTCTATTATTCTTTTATTCACCGTCCATCCAAAACTTTTTGTTTCCTTTCTTTCTTTCTCCCAGCATGGTTTTAGAGTATCTTGTGTTGGATGATCCTGTCCCTGACCCTGTAAATTTGCCCAATAATTAAGAGTTAGCTGCTCTCTTCTAATTTCTAATGGCATTTCACCCATCTCCACCTGTAATGCTGTTGTAGGTGTTGTTTTTAATGCTCCTGTACATAGTCTCAGTGCCTGATTTTGAATATAGTTTAGTTTTAAAAGAGTTGTATCTGCTGCTGAACTATATGCTACACATCCATAATCTAACACTGACCTAATCAACCCAGTGTATATAGCCTTCAAATACTTCCTATCTGCACCCCAATCACTCCCAATTAAGCATCTCATTATATTTAATACCTTTTTACATTTATCCACTATACTTTGAATGTGTTTCATTAAACCGTAATCCCAGAAATGTTAATTTACTTACTCTTTCTAACTCCTGACCATATAACTTAAGTTTGACTTCCTCACCAACTGTTTTCCTTGTAAAAAACATTGTTTTGGTCTTATCAACTGAAAATTTAAAACTCCATTTATATGACCATTCTTCGACTTTTCCAATGGCTCCCTGTAGTTTCTTTACAATAAACTTTATATTTTTCCCTCTCTTCCACATTGCACCATCATCTGCAAAAAGCGAAAACCCCATCCCACCCTCTATATCTTTAAACACATCATTTATCATTATAGAAAATAATAGTGGGCTCACTATGCTCCCATGTGGAGTTCCATTCCATTCTCCCTCTTCTAAAACCACTCTGAAGGGACCCCGGGGGTTGATATCACTGGGCGGATGGGGCGCTGGACGTCATGGCCGGCCTGGGGTTGGGCTTTGGGTGGTGACTCCTGATGGCTGCATGCGGTGTCTTGGGGGGGTTGCACTGGCGGACATGGGTTACTGGCCTGGTGGCCGTGCTGCGCCTGGGTAGGGTCTGGGGTGGGCCTGGGGATTCGGGGTTCGGGGGCGCCGCGCCCCCTAGCTGTGGTCCTGGCTGGGGGTCGGCCGGCGTAGGGTCTCTGTTGCCTGTGGGGGTCGGGGCCGGCCGGCATGTGCAGCCGCCTCTCTCTTTTTCTCTGGGCCGATTGTCATCGCCAGTCCCTGTATGGCGTCTTGCCTTGTTTGCTGGTTGGGGTGCCTGGCTGCTGGTCGCGGCGGCTGGGTGGCGTTTCTGGGCCGGATCAGTCCTTTTTTGCACTGGACTTGGCTCCTGGGTCTTGGTCTTTGTGTGGGGCGCTGGGGTTGGGCATTTGGCCGGGATCGGTCGGACTTGTGGGTGGACTGGCCGGGTGGTGGGCGTGCAGGGCAGGTGGGTGGGGCGCTGGGTTTGGTCTCCTGCCGGGCCGTTGAGCAACAGTGGTCGCTCCACAAAGAATGAGGCTGGTGGATGTCGCCCTGGTGGGTCGGCCGCCCGGCTCATCGGTTTGCTCCTGGTCTGGGCAGGTACGTCGACGTGGTTCGGGCTACGGGGGCCTCCGGTGTGCGGGTGGCGCTGGGGGCCTCCTTTGCTGGCGGGGAGGCTGCTGCTGTGTGGCAACAGGTGCTCTCCCCCTACGAGGGCACTTGGACGGGGGGGAGGGGTGTGCGGGAGGGGGGGGGGGGCAAACTCAACCTGGGTGTCTAGTGTCTTTTGTGTTTTGAGAGTAGAGCGAATGTCAGGGTGGGTTTAGTTCCCTTTCTGGGATGGGGCTGGGGGGACTGCCTTGGGGTCCATGGGGCTTTGTGGTGCTGTGGCCGTGGGCACCGGGTCGGACGTGCCATGGCCTCCCTCCCCTGGTGGATCCCGGTGAACAGCGGTGCCTATTGGGATCAGTGGGGGAGCTGGCTCCCTGGGAAGACATTTTGTCTCCCAGTCCTTCCCTCCCCATCCCTGGACACCTCTGTCCACCCGCTCCATCACTTTACCACTCATATAGGGTCTTGGGGCATGGGCACATCACTGGGGTGCGAGGAGGGGCTTCCCTCCTTGCTGTCCCGTGGTGTCCTGGGTCCCAATTTTAATATACAACTTAGACACTCCCACTTATAACATTTTCACACGACACATATGTAGGGACTTTGGGGTGGGCACACTTTTCGGCATCCAGAGGGGGAGCGGTACAATCAGCTTCACCTCTGGTGCCGGTGCCCCCTGTTAAACCATATATAGACACTGAGGGCTCGGGGTGGGGGTTGGGGGATGTGTGGCTGCCTCCCCCACATCCCACCTCTCTGTTTTAAATGCACATTATAACAACACGCATCAACACCATACTCGAGCGGGAGGATGGAGGCTAGGGGTCTTTTCCCACCCCTGTTCGCTACGGGCCATCAGGGGTTGGGGTCCGGAGGAGGACAGGCGGTCTGGTCGGGGTCCTGGGCTGTCGGGCTGCTTTGCCACTGTGGGGCCCTTGGCGGTCTGCTTGTCTCCATCCTAGAAGGTAGGGGGTCCACCTTCCGGGTCCGGGGGCTGGTGGCTCTACTGGGGCATCAGTACCTGGACCTGGGAGCATAAAGTGTGCATGGGGTGTGTGAGTGAGGGTACAGCGTAATTTTTTTGGGTGTCTTGGTGAGTCAGTGAGAATGTATGTGTTTAAGAGGGAGGGAACGTATGACTGTGTCTGTATGTCTTTGTCTACCTGTCAGGTTGGATCTTGGTCTGCCCCCTCGCCTGGTGCACCTCAGGCCTTACACTTAATGGGGGGCCTATTTCCCCTCCGTCACTCCCCGCCAGTGACGGGGGCCCCTGCCTGCCGGTGCACCGGTGGTCAATCCGGTTCGGACCTGGTGCGTGCCTGGCCGGGCCTGGGGGGGCCGGTGTGTCGGTCGGCCGATGCGCTGGGCCGATATCTTCCTTTGGTTGGTTGGGGCACCTCTTTTAGAGGTGCCAGGTTTGGGATTGTTGGGTGGTGCCTGCTCGGTGGCTCGGCGGGATGCGGATCCGGCGTCTCTGCTCGTTTGATCACCTGTTCTGTGCGCACCGTGCATGGCCGGTTCATTGGCGGGTTGGACCGGCCCCGGCCCTCGTTGGATGCCTGGTCTCGGCGCCCTGCGTTGCGCGGGATCAGGACCCGGGAGCTGGTACAACTTGGCGTCCAGATGCTGACTGAGCCCGGGGATGCTGTCCGTCCCCTGCGGCTATTGGTGGGGCGCTGGGATGTTGGCGGTGGGGATTGGCCTAGGGTAGAGGCGTCGCGTGGCGGCCGGCCGCGGCCCCTGCAGTGCCGGGGGCCCCTCGTTGGCCGGTCCCTTGTCGGGTCCCTGCTGGGCGGTGGGGTGCCCCTGGGCCCCGGCTCCCCCGGTCCGTTGACCGCCCCGCCCCGGCGCGGCCGGTTGCCAGCGGAGCCCGTGGGCTCGTCACTGCTGCCCCCCGGGCCCCTGCATAGTGGCCGCTGGATGTTCCCCTGGGGTTCTCCTTTTCTCCTCTCTTGGGGGATGCGGTCGGCCCCGCCCGGGTCCGCCTGTGGCTCTGGCGGTCCTTTGGACGTCTTTCCTCCGATCTCCTTCATGTCTGCATCGATTCCTGGGAGACGGATTGATGTCTTCTCACACCAACTATCGAACACTCTTATGGAGAAACCTTATATGCACCAGCTTGCTAACACACACACATAGATGTGGGGTCTCTGGTGTTTAAGGATATATTCTTGGGCTGAGGTTATCATTACTAGAGTTGATTAATCGGTACCATTAGTTTTTCTGTGACATTGTTGTTCTATTTTTATATCTATTTTTGTGTGATGTGGTTGTGTAATTCTTAGTTCGCAATGTTTGGTTGGTTTTGTCGATGTTCCTTTTTCGTGTTTTGTTTTTCCCCCTCTCTCTCCCGTCCTGTGGGTATGGAGGCGGACTTCAATGTTTTCCTGTGTTTTCTTTGTTCCCTTTCCTCTCTTGTATTTTCAACTCACCCTCTCTCATGACATTTTGTTTCCTACCTCTCTTCTTCATCCTCCTTCTTTCTTCTCCTTAATTTTCCGTCTCCGTGTCCATAACATCAGGAAATAAAAACCCCAACAATTCATAATAAAGATTTTTCACACATAAATCAAGTGGAGTACTATAGCAAAAGCTGTACTGCTCCGCTTGTGAAAGTAAATCTGTTGGGCTTCTACTTGGTACTCAGACACCAATTCTGAGCTCCACACTGCCAAACAGGACACGTTAAAAAAAAAATAAAAAAAAAATAAAAAAAATAAAACCACTCTGATGTTTAGATAGGTATCCCTTATTTTCTATATAATAAATTAATCTTTCATTTATTATTCGCTCCATTATTTTACAGATATTCGATGTTAATGCTATTGGTCTATAATTTCCTGGATTTGTATCATCCTTTCCTGGTTTAAGTATTGGTACCACCACTACCTCCTTCCAACTTTGTGGCAGTTTCCCATCCTCCCAAACTCTGTTATATAAATCTGACAAAATGTCTTTAGCTGATTCACTGAGATGATTTAACATGATATAACAAACCTGGTCTTTTCCCGGTGCTGACAAATTGGATTTCTTAAGAGCTCGATTTAGTTCTGTCTTTGTAAAAGGAATATTTACTAAATCATCTGTTTCTTCTACATGTTTCAGTAAATCTCTATTTTCTGTGATTGCATTTTCTCGTCCTCTTCTTCCCTCTTCACTAATATTGCTTAAACTATGAATTTTAACAAACGTTTGTGCCAACATATTCACCTTCTCTTCATCTTTTACTGCTGTTACTTCTCCATTATTTAAGATTGGATATCCATATTCTCTTTTTATACCATTCATCCTCTTAATCATTGACCAAACTTTATGTATTTTTTTTCTCCCTCCCCACTGAATTACAAAAGCCCCTCCAAAAGTCCCTCTTTGCATTTTTAATGGTTCGTCTTACCTTAGCCTGTAATCTTTTATATTCCATAAAATTCTGAAAAATATGATTTCCTTTTAAAATTTTAAAAGCTTTATTTCGAAACTTAATCACTTTATCACATTCCTTTGTCCACCAAGGTACAATCTTCTTTTTTCTTTTACCTTCTTTCTTCTTTACTGCCTGGTTTGCTGCTTCTAAAACTGCATTACAAACAGAAGAATTTAAATCATCAACATCAACCTTCATGTCAATCTTTTGCATTTCCTGGTCACAGACTAATCTAATTTTTTCCCAATCTGCAGTATTAAAATACCATTTCTGCACTCTCCCTATATCATATTCCTCTACACTCAGCTCTAGCTCAGTCAATATTGGATAATGATCACTACCTATAGTTGTTTCTTTTATTACCTGCCATGAACAAATACCTGCTAGTGAATCTTATACTAATGTGAGATCAATTGCTGATTCTGCTCCTGTTCTAACATTTACTCTTGTACCACTACAATCATTCAAACACACATAATTTTTTATTTCTATCAATTCCTCAATCACTGCTCCATTCCGATCATTAGAATTACCCCATAATGTACTGTGTGCATTAAAGTCCCCACACCAAATTACTTTTCCCTCTAAATGTATGTTATATTCCTCTACTGATAACAGTTTGTTACTTGGGTTGTAAAAATTTACCACTCTTATGCTACCATTTCTTGACCATATTTCAATTATAATGTACTCTAACTGTGTTCCTATAGCTACAACTCTATATTGAGTTCCGTGCTTTACAAATGTCATACACCCTCCTCCATTTCCTCCCTTTCTATCTCCACGGATGCCATCATAACCTTTAATAACAAAATCCAAAGTAGGTTTAAGCCAGGTCTCTTGAACACAGATTATTTCTGGTCACTCCCTTCCTTCCTTCCACTCAACATTATGCAGATTTAAAATCAAAAGATTAATTAAGGCTCTTAATCACCATACATACAGTTGCACCCTTGAGCTTGAGAACAGAAGCCTCTTCTCAATGCCAAGGAACCTCGCCTTGATACCTTGGTCCCGCCCCGGTTGCCTAGGAGACACGTCACCAGGGACCGCCAAGGCGTGTTCCAATGTTCATGTGCTACCGAGGCGTCTGTCCTCCGTTTGTCTGCCGTTTAGCTAACTGACCGAGGATACATGGGAGGTTCCTTGATGCCTTCCCTCGGTCAAAAATTTCCCAGAATACATCGCGGTATTTTCGAAGTTGCAGCTTCGGTTGCTAGCAGGTACTAACTCGCTTTCCCATTTGATTTAACCAATACATACAAAATTTAAAAAGTAAAACTCTCGTTATACATCTATATTGAAACTTATACATATAAAATATAACGATAGGCGGGACGTAAACAGAGCGCGTAAGCAAAAGGCGGGCCCTAGGCAGCCGCGGTCACGTGATGTAAGTCTGTTCCATTTAACAGTTTTCTTCAACCAAGGAAGGACAGTGTCCTCATAAGCAAGGCAATGCCTCGGTAGGCGAGGCGCCTTGACATTGAGAAACACCCAGACTTCTCTGGGACAGGGTAAGCCGTATTGCGTCATTTCCTGTTGTCGCGCTCCGTGGAGCTGTTTGGTGTTCAGAATCTCTTGAATTGATCTTGTTTTCTCTGTGCTGAGGCCTCTCTAAGTTATTTTAACACACAAGCACACTAAAACACACGTTTTGTGGTGGTGTACTTTACTCCTTGTGTTTCACACAGTTTTTCTTGGGGTGGTAAGGTCTCGCTAGCTCAGTTAGCTTAGCTTCATTGCGGCTATGGCTACTCTCTCCTGTCTCTAACTCTTCTCTTCTCTCTTGCTCTCTCTGTCAGATGTTTAGTTACTTCCCTGCCTCCTTTACTGATAATGGTAACTGTAATACATTTAATATTTTTGTAGCTTTGGAGGCGAGGGTATCAGAATTAGAAGCCCATTAGCCAGCGCGGAGCCAACAAGGGTAGAACCCCCTAGCTGTCCTCCGGTAGAGCCCGCGGAGCCGGGACCTCAGGCCGACTGGGTGACTGTACGTAGGAAGCATAGTTCTAGGACCCAGCCCACGCGCCACCACCAACCGGTCTGCATTTCTAACAGATTTTCACCGCTCAGTGACACACCTGCTGAGAAGCCGACCCTGGTAATTGGCAGCTCCATAGTCAGAAACGTGGCATTAGAGACACCATAGACCACTGTCAAATGCTTGCCAGGGGCCAGAACGGGCGACATCAAATCCTACCTGCTGGCTAAAGATAAGCGTAAATACAGTAAGATTGTTATTCACGCTGGCGGTAATGACACCCGGTTACGCCAATCGGAGGTCACAAACATTTGTGTCACTTCGGTGTGTAAGTTTGCTAAAACAATGTCAGACTCTGTAATCTTTTCTGGTCCCCTGCCTGATCGTACCAGTGACGACATGATTAGCCGCATGCTGTCATTCCATCAATGGTTGTCTAGGTGGTGACCTGCAAACGATGTGGGCTACATTGATAACTGGAGACCATTTTGGGGAAAACCTGGTCTGATCCGGAGAGACGGCATCCATCCCACTTTGGATGGAGCAGCTCTTCTTTCTAGGAATATGGCCGAATTTATTAGTCCTCCAAAACACTGACAACCCAGGGTCCAGACCAGGAAGCAGAGTCGTAGTTTAACCCACCTCTCTGATGCTTCTGTACTGTTACCCACCCATTACCCTATAGAAACAGTGTCTTGCCCACTGCCAAAATTAAATGGATTAAAAGTCAAGCCAACAAAAGCAAATCATGGAAATCTCATAAAGATAAATACGACTTTGACTGAACAGAAAAATAAATCTATTAAATGTGGTTTATTAAACATAAGATCTCTCTCCTCAAAGACTTTGTTAGTAAATGACTTGATTTGAGATAATCATATTGATTTGCTTTGTCTCACAGAAACCTGGTTGCAGCAGGAGGATTATGTCAGTATAAATGAGTCAACTCCTTCCAGTCATTTAAATTTTCACATTCCTAGAAGTACTGGGCGAGGAGGAGGAGTTGCAACCATTTTTCATTCTGATTTAATAATTAGTCCCAGACCAATTGATAGCTACAGTTCTTTTGAACATCTAACCCTTAATTTTCCTCATCCAAGTTGCAAAACATTAAGACCATTTTTGTTTGTGGTTTTGTATCGTCCACCAGGCCCTTACTCTCAATTCTTGGATCAGATCTCACATTTTTTATCTGATTTAGTATTAAATACTGATAGGGTTATTATAATGGGGGACTTCAATATTCATGTGGATACTGAAAGTGATAGCCTAAATGCAGCCTTTAATGCTATTTTAGACTCAATTGGCTTTACTCAAAAAGTACAGGGATCGACCAACTCGGGTAAACACACTTTGGACCTTGTACTGACATACGGTATTGAGTGTGAGGAAATAACAGTCCACCCACATAACCCGATTCTGTCTGACCACTTCTTGATAACTTTTGAATTTACTTTAACTGACCATCTTAAATCTTAAAGAAAATTTCATTATAGTAGAGCTTTATCAGACAATGCTGTAACAATTTAAACAAAGACTGTTCCATTCTTACTTTCCTCAGTGTCTCAGAGTAACACAGTGGATGGCAGCAATTCTATCTCTAACCCTTCAGAAATAGATGCTCTGGTTCACAGCGTTACGTCCTCATTGCGTTTTGCATTAGATAGTCCAGCCCCCTTAAAATAGAAAGTGGCTAGCCATAGTAGGCTGACTCCTTGGTTTAACCCAGAGTTGCAAAACTTAAAGCAGAATACTAGGAAGTTGGAGAGAAAATGGCGTTCTACACATCTAGAGGATTCCTATTTAACCTGGAATAACAGTCTACTGCTGTATAAAAAGACTCTTCACCAAGCTAGAACAGCATATTTTTCATCATTAATAGAGGCGAATAAAAACAATCATAGGTTTCTTTTTAGTACAGTTGCCAAACTTACACAGAGTCATAGCTCTGTTGAGCCAACGATTCCCCCAGCTCTTAGCAGTGATGATTTTATGGGATTCTTCATAAACAAAATTATTTCCATTAAAAATAAAATCATTGGAATCCTCCCAAACATGATTACTTCTTCCTCAGTAAATGAGGCAGCATCGGAAAGAACTGTAGAACCTCAGTTGTGCTTAGGCTGTTTTGATTCAGTCGAGCTTTCGGAATTATCAAAAATATTAGCCTAATCTAAACCTTCAACTTGTGTGTTGGACCCAATCCCAACCAAATTATTTAAAGAAGTGTTCCATTTGATTCCTGGCCCCATTTTGGATATGATGAATCTATCCTTAGTAAATGGATACGTACCACAATAATTTAAAATAGCTGTAATTAAACCTTTACTCAAGACGCCTTCCCTTGATCAAGATGACTTAGTGAATTACAGACCTATATCTAACCTTCCTTTCTTATCCAAAGTCCTTGAGAAAATTGTTGCTAATCAAGTCTGTGAGCATCTAAACAGTAACGAGCTGTTTGAAGAGTTTCAGTCAGGTTTTAGAGCTCATCATTGCAATGAAACAGCACTGGTGAAGGTTACTAATGATATTCTCATGGCCTCAGATAATGGACTGGTGTCTGTTCTGGTTTTGTTAGATCTCAGTGCTGCTTTTGACGAGTCGATCATAATATTCTCTTAGAAAAGCTTGAACATGTTGCAGGGATCAAAGGAACAGCACTAGGCTGGTTTAAATCATATTTGTCTGATAGATTCCAGTCTGTTCATCTAAATGATAAATCTTCTTCACTCTCAAAGGTTACTTGTGGAGTTCCACATTGTTCTGTGCAAGGACCAATTCTTTTCACCATATATATGCTTCCAATTGGTAGAATCATTAGCCAGCATGGGATAAATTTCCACAGCTATGCAGATGATACACAACTATATTTATCCATAAATCCTGATGAACCCAGTCAGTTGGGTAGATTACAGGCATGTCTGGCAGACATAAAAACATGGATGAATCTAAACTTTTTGCTTTTAAATTCTGACAAGAGAGAAGTTGCTGTCTTTGGACCAGAAGTTCTAAAAAAGAAACTGATTAGTCAATCACTTCATCTGGATGGCATTAAATTGGCCCCCAGTAATAACGTAAAGAACCTCGGCGTTATTTTTGACCAAGACTTGACATTTAAATCCCATTTTAAACAGGTTTCTAGGATTTCCTTCTTTCACCTCCGGAATATTGCTAAAATTAGAAACATCCTGTCCAGGAGTGATGCTGAGAAACTAGTCCATGCATTTGTTACCTCAAGGCTACTGTAATTCTTTACTATCAGGTAGTCCACAAAATGCCAACAAAAGCCTTCAGTTGATCCAAAATGCGGCAGCAAGAGTTCTGATGAATATTAAAAAGAGAGATCACATTTCTCCTGCTTTAGCTTCCCTTCATTGGCTTCCTGTTAAATTCAGAATAGAAGATCCTTCTTCTTACATACAAAGCCCTTAATAATCAAGCTCCATCATACATCAGAGATCTAATTGTTCCACATGTTCCCAACAGAGCACTTCGCTGTCAGACTGCAGGTTTACTTGTAGTTCCTAGGATTTCTAAAAGTAGAATGGGAGGCAGATCTTTAGTTATCAGGCTCCTCTCCTGTGGAACCAGCTCCCAGTTTTAGTCTGTTAGGGAGACACTCTGTTTACTTTTAAGGCCAGGCTTAAAACTTTCATTTTTGATAAAGCTTATAGTTAGATTGGCTAAGGTCATCCTGAGCTAGCTCTGTAGTTATGCTGCTATAGGCTTAGACTGCTGGAGGAGAGACTTACCAATTTTCTTCACTCTGCTACTTCCTTTTCTACTACTACTCTCCAGTTGTATTACAGTGCATTCTGCTATTTCGACTGTTAACTTTGTGTTCTCTCAGGGTTTTTTTCTCTCCATAGAAGATATACCTGGTCTGGTATTCTGCTTGGCTGCAATGCCCTGTTGGACGGGGGGCATCGACTGGGATGGTGCTCCCAGTGGCTGAACATCCACTGTGTCCTGTTATCAAATTTTTATTTTCTGTAACATAGAAAGTACTCTTATATCAGATCTTCTTTTCCTCCTGTTTCTCTGCTCTGTCTTCTCAAACCCCCAGATGGTCGTGGCAGATGGCCGCTCCTACTGAGCCTGGTTCTGTTGGAGGTTTCTTCCTGTTAAAGCGGAGTTTTTCCTCTCCACCGTTGCTACATGCTTGCTCAGTATGAGGGATTGCTGAAGGATTGCTGTGGTTGAAAAGTCTTCCCAACCTCACGCCAATGACTGTGGCAATCTGCTGTGATTCCTTAAATAGGAAACTTTTTAACTGATTGGAATGTTTGTATAAATGCATGACTTCTTGTTAAGTGCCTTGAGATGACATCTGTTGTGAATTGGCGCTATATAAATAAACTGAATTGAATTGAATTGAACAAAACCACAGGCTTTGCAGTATAACGTTTTGCACCGATTAATTAATCAATCAAATTTTAGTTATAAAGTGCTTTTCATACAAATATTGCAACTCAAAGTGCTTTACAGATTAAAAATCACCCCACATAAACCACATTCCCATTCTTCCCCCACAGATTTAAAAGCATGATAACATTTATAACCCACTCTTCCCAACCCAATTCAAATCCGCACACACATTCATCCTAATTGGGACATCTGGCCGGGTACAGATGAGCCAGGAAAGGTACGGAAACCAATAGTCAAGGTGTGACGGGCGTGTTATGGACTGTAGTTCTAAAACCTGTTTGTATACTGGACTGGTAAGGTACGGCGCTTTGAAAGTCCTGAATATCTTACAAGGTAGAGAATGTTAAACACATGATTTAGACAAAAGGGTGACATGTGATTTCAAGAGTTTCAAGAGTTGACACACATTCCCTTCACTCATTTAAAAAAGCATTCCTGATGAAAAACACAGTCTGCAATGTACTCACACAAAACAGTGACTGATCCTGAAATTACCACAGATTGTGTTTAGGACCAACCCTTTACATGAAGACTATAGGACACCTTGCTTAAAATACCTGTAATGCTATGTTAATCCGAATGTCTTGCCAATCCGGTTTCATCTTTTTCAACAAGAAACCAGGCAACGTTTCCCTTCAAGCAATACATTTCAGATTAAGATACAAAAAGGGAAAACTAAAAACAGGACAGAAATAAAATAGTAAGATCTTTAACTGAAACTCAGTGGCTGGAGGTTTTATAAACTAGGAAAAGCGTTCATGTCCTGTTGAGCTTTTGAACATTTTGTGATGTTATAACCACCCTCAAGCTTTGAACATCTCACAGAGTACTCTTCAACCCATCATCTGAAAACAGCAAACGTGTGGTACAACTTCGAACCTAAATAGACATTAACAATGCACAATCCCTGGAGTGAAATGTGCTGGTAGCAGCATCATGGTGTGGTCATCTCACTGAACACTGTTTAATTTAAAGACATGGCTGTCTACATCAACCGATAGACCAGGCATGTAGAGCTGTAATCTCAAAAGCTGCCAAGAGGCTCATGGTGACTCTGGAGGAGCTCCAGACATTCACTCTCATGTGTGAGAATCTGTTATCAGGACAAATTATATCCATGGACTCAAAAAATCTTGCCTGAACAGTAATGGTATGAAAGGTATTTTTTAAAGGAAACCTTAAAACTACGGTTGGAAATTAGCACTTGACCTATAACCTGGTAAAATGCCTCTCTCCCCTTGAGGTTAATGTTTATTGTACACTGTCCCTGTTAAAAAAAAAGTATTCCAAAGTGAAGTTTTTCTAAAGACATGCTGTGTTCAGATGAGTTTAAGTATAACTTTTGTTAAATTGCACAATAACCTGGAGACAGCATTCTCACTCGAGGAATCAGAACATGGATGGACCCTAATAAAGGAAAATCCTGAAAGAAAAACTTTTGTATGGCAGAAAAAAACATGAAACTGGGCCAGCAGTTCACCTGACAACAACCTAAAACATACAGCCAGGGCTTCAATGATTGAAAGTTTTTTCTTGTGTTAAAATGGTCCATTCAAAGTTCAGACCTCAATGCTGGTAAAACTCTGTAAAAATTACATCAGCAGGAGTTAATAATTGATGTTAAGAGATGCTCTTTATTGACCTGAGCTTGAGCTATTTTGCAAAAAAGAAGTGGAAAAACATCATACTTCCTACTCTAAATGTGAAATATTGAATGAAAACCATGTATCACTTTCCCCATACCTCCCAGTTATGCACTTACTGTTGGTGTGTCACAAAAAAACCCTAAATCATTAAAGCTTATGTCTCTAATGTTGCAACTTGTAAACAAGTTCAGATTTGCAAGGCTCTGTAGAGTTAAAAGGTGTCTCATCATCTGGTTACACTACTGTTGGTGGATTTCATTGCATGCTGTCATGTGTCTTATGTTGTTCCTTGGAGATCATCTATAATTGCTTCATCCTCCGGGGAGTTGTACTTTTGTGTTTGCTTGTTGCTACACAGCACCCTTTTTTTTCAACCTCAGCAGATCCAGCTTCACCCAGCAGGTCAAGCGTGCAAATCCATCCATCTCCTAACCATCTGACCGGGGTTCTGCACACACAACAGTGACATCAAGTAAACGGTGAGGGGATAAGAGTCTACTGAGGCTGGATGTGTTTCTATGGGTTTACCTACAATCGGAGGGGAACAGGAAGTTGTATCTGCCTTGCTCTCTGTGGTTTAGCTACTAGTGCAGATAACAGACTTTTTTTTATTCTGCACATTTTTCATACCTAATTATATAAATAAACAAATAAATAAATAAAATACTAGGGGATTTTAAAGGTCTGGAAAAATGTTTTAGCGCTAACAAAGCTGCTGACATAAAAAATTATAGAAATGTAACTGAATGGAATTTTAAGGGTATGCTGGAAATGATGTTCTACAGTAATTCATCACCTTAGCCTTACAGACAGATGAACTCAACCTCGGTATTAATTTATTTTCTGTGCTCCACTTGTCTGCGCAAGTTAATATTTACTGTAAGTCAGATTTTCCGATGTAAGACAGGACAATCTGATTAAATTGCCTGCATTTATTTTCAGCAGAGAATTTCCCCTCTCAGCTGCAGGAAACTGCTTTGATCAGATAACTGCAAAATGAAGCAGAGTGAGACCACGAGTCAATCTCTTTGTGTAAGATCATGTTCTAGATTTAACAGAATGTTATTAACTAGAAACTATTGCTTCAGGTTCACAGCAGTAAATTAAGCCTGTGTGGCGCTATTAGTCATAAACTTTGATACTTGAATAGTTTGTGGTCCTTTGTCATAAACTAATGCTTCAACGTTCATTCATTTCATCCCTTCTTATCCCCATTTGTTGACCATATGTATTTAGATAATGTCTGCAAGGGGACCAGGAACAAGTGATAAGAATTTGAGGGTGATCTGAAAATTGGGTGGGGGTTGAGCTGCCTTGGTGGAATTTGCATAATACTGTGACGTGCAGCTAATCCAGACCGGCACAAAAAAAAAGATGTTTGGCATAAAATACAGTGAGCCTAGGTTCAAATCCAGACCTGTGTTATTTCTGCATGCATGGATTCTCTATGGGTACTCCAGCTTTTTCCCAGAGTATAAAAACAAAACTGTTAGGTTAATTGACCTCTATAAAACTGCCATTAGTGGGAGTGTGTACATTTCTGTTTGTCCTGTGTGTCTCTGTGTTGCCCTGTGATGGACTTGCAACCCGTCCAGGGTGTACCCTGCCTCTTCTTCAATGACAACTGGAGATAGACAGCTTTTCCTATGGGACCCAGCAAGGAAATAGACAATAGATGGATGGATGGATAAAATACCAACATAGAGACATCTTAATATACCACTGCTACAGAATTTCCTCAAGTGCTAGTCTGTGGGTATTGTCACATAATAAACCTTACCTAATTTGATACACTATGCAGACACTTTGTCTGACTGATGAAAATTCAACCACCTCAGGATGTCCAATGCTTGAGGGACACCAAGTACTGGCAGCCTTACTCACCTTCTGATTAATTCAGTTAATGATTTTACCAGTTAGTGGTACCATATGCAGACTGTATATGCAGTGGACCTCCACAAATTTGCGGTTCAGAATTCTCAGATTTTTCTGTGGGATGTAACTCATCATTATTTGCGGAAAATCCATTGTACGCAATAATCAATAGCGGGTGCAATCAGTGGATTCTTAGAAAAAAATAAACAGCTTCCCAAACAAGAATAGTTGTGTTGGTGCTGTATTCGTGGACCATAAAAGGGCCTTTGACACCATTGACCACAGAATTCTTTTAACCAAATTAACTTACTATAATTTCTCAGAGCTATAAAATGGATGAAATCATATCTTACCAACAGAACAGTGTGTTGTGATCAATGGTGTCAAATCGCCTTATCAAGAGTGTGCAGTGGGAGTAACTAAAGGTCCCATACTTAGATCAGTACTCTTTTCAATGTACACGAATGACCTTCCACAAGTATGTAAACACAGCTACTTACAAATGTATGCAGATGATGCTGTAATATCCACTCCAGCAAAATATATACAAGAAGCTGGCCACATTCTCTCATCTGAAATAGCCCAATTCCAAAAGTGATAATCTGTCATGTGGGTATACAGCTTTCTGACTGACATGCAGAACACCACTGGGGAGACCAGTTGTATAATTAATAAAACAATTATTGAAACAATGAGATGATGAAGATCATGATGTGGATTTCTGGAACTGGGAACACTGCATGGAGGAATGGAGACTTGAGGAACTGCAGGGAGGGAATTCTAGAGGTGAGAGAGACTCTTGGTATAATTGAGATTGTTGGAATGTACTCAGGTGAAGCTTATTTTGCAGGTGGTGGATTGAATGCCAGGGACTGAGAGCTACGAGTCCAAGATGTCTGCGAGATCTTCTCGCTGGATTCTGCGAGACACTGAGGAGATGCATCCCAAGAGCAAGAACTGAGCAAGGAGGACGGGCAGACAGAGCTTGGAACTGACACGGAGGAACTTAGAGCTTGGAAGCAGTCAGTGGATTGAGACCAAGGCTTGAAATGAGCACAGGTGAGTTCACGGAGAAAAATCTTTTCAGAGAAAACTCTAGGGAGACATGGAGGACTAGAGGTTACCGCAGAGATGCAACACTCAGGTGCCAAAGATCTGAGACCCAGCTACCTTTATCCAGCCAGTAATGAGCTGCAATGAGCTGCTGCTGTGAAGGCTGCTGAGTACAGCTCTGCCCCAGCTTGATGGACAGGTCCTTAGCTCAAGCAGGACCCCTGGTGAAACTTCCCAGAAAGGTAGAGAAAAGCAGGAAGACAGATAAAGACAAACAGACACCAAACACTTAACACCATCAAAAATCTTGTCTCCTTTTAAATACCAAAAAGACAGGCTGTATGATATTTACCCAAAAAATAAAACTGCAGATTCAGACATATTTCTCAGAGGTGAGGAGTTAAAATTGATACATGAGATTAAATACCTTG
The DNA here is from genome assembly GCA_963556495.2 of Valencia hispanica. NCBI lineage: Eukaryota > Metazoa > Chordata > Actinopteri > Cyprinodontiformes > Valenciidae > Valencia > Valencia hispanica. Next base: position 49,396,645 of record OY747708.1, read on the forward strand.
GAGTGGTTCTTGACTCCACCCTTACATTCAAAGGTAATGTAAATAACATCTCTTTTATTCTTTTCTTTTTTTAAATGTGTCCTTTTTGGCAGTGTGGAGCTCAGAATTGGTGTCTGAGTACCAAGTAGAAGCCCAACAGATTTACTTTCACAAGCGGAGCACTACCGCTTTTGCTATAGTACTCCACTTGTGTGTGAAAAGTCTTTATTATGAATTGCTGTGGGTTTTATTTCCTAATGTTATGGACACGGAGACGGAAAATAAAGGGAAGAAAGAAAGAAGATGAAGAAGAGAGGTAGGAAACAAAAAGTCAAGAGAGAGGGTGAATTGAAAATACAAGAGAGGAAAGGGAACAAAAAAAACACAGGAAAACATCGAAGTCTGCCTCCATACCCACAGGACGGCAGAGAGAGGGGAAAAAAACAAAAAAACAACAAAAAAGGAACATTGACAAAACAAAACAAACGTTGTGAACTAAGAACTACACAACCACATCACAAAAATGGGTATAAAAATACAACAACAATGTCACTGAAAAGCTCCTGGTACCGATTATTCAAGATCTAGTAATGATAACCTCAACCCAAGAATGTATCTGTGTGTATCTGTGTGTGAGCATGCTGGTGCATAAAAGGTTTCTCCATAATAGTGTTCAATAGCTGGTGTCGGGTCACCACCCATCTCCCAGGAATAGATGCAGACATGAAGGAGATCGGAGCCAAGACGTCCAAAAGACCCCCAGAGCCCCAGGCGGACCAGCGCAGGGCCGACCGCATCCCCCAAGAGAGGAGCAGAGGAGAGCCCCAGGGGAACGTCCAGCGGCTACGATGCAGGGGCCCGGGGGGCCGCAGTGATGAGCCTACGGGCCCCGACGGCAACTGGCTGCGCCAGGGCGGGCCCGACCAACTATCGGGAGACCAGGGGCCCCGGGGCGCCCCACCCCCCAGCAGGGACCCGAACAGGGACCGGCCAACAATGGGCATCAGCCACTGGCAGGGAGTGACGGAGGGGAAATAGGTCTCCCATTAGATGTAAGGCCTGAGGTGCGCCAGGCGAGAAGGCAACGTAAGACCCAACCTGACCGATTGACAAAGACATACAGACACAGTCATACATTCCCTCCCTTTTAAACACATACACTCTCACGACATACCAAGACACCCAAGAAATGACGCTGTACCCTCACTCACACACCCCATAAACACTTTATGCTCCCAGGTCCAGGTACTGATGCCCCAGTAGAGCAACCAGCCCCCCGGACCCAGGAGATGGACCTCCTACCTTCAAGGACAGAAACAAGCAGACCGCCAAGGGCCCCATAGTGGCGAAGCAGCCCACCAGCCCAGGACCCCAACCAGACCACCTGTTCCTCCTCCGGACCCCAACCCCTGATGGCCAATAATAACAGGGGTGTGGAAAGACCCCTAGCCTCCATCCTCCCGCTCGAATATGATGTTTATGCGTGTTGTTATAATGTACATTTAAAACAACTGCCACGACCATCTGGGGGTTTGAGAAGACAGAGCAGAGAAACAGGAGGAAAAGAAGATCTGATATAAGAGTACTTTCTATGTTACAGAAAATAAAAATTTGATAACAGGACACAGTGGATGTTCAGCCACTGGGAGCACCATCCCAGTCGATGCCCCCCGTCCAACAGGGCATTGCAGCCAAGCAGAATACCAGACCAGGTATATCTTCTATGGAGAGAAAAACACTGAGAGAACACAAAGTTAACAGTCGAAATAGCAGAATGTACTGTAATACAACTGGAGAGTCGTAGTAGAAAAGGAAGTAGCAGAGTGAAGAAAATTGGTAAGTCTCTCCTCCAGCAGTCTAAGCCTATAGCAGCATAACTACAGAGCTAGCTCGGGATGACCTTAGCCAATCTAACTATAAGCTTTATCAAAAATGAAAGTTTTAAGCCTGGCCTTAAAAGTAAACAGAGTGTCTGCCTAACAGGACACAGTGGATGTTCAGTTATTGGGAGTTACCCCAAAGTCCCTACATGTTATAAGTGGGAGTGTCTAAGTTGTATAGTAAAATTGGGACCCAGGCCGCCAGGGGATAGTGAAGATGGAAACCCCTCCTCGCACCTCAGTGATGTGCCCATGCCCCAAGACCCTATATGAGTGGTAAAGTGATGGAGAGGGTGGACAGAGGTGTTTGGGGATGGGGAGGGAAGGACTGGGAGACAAAATGCCTTCCCAGGGAGCCAGCTCCCCCACTGGCCCCAATAGGCACCGCTATTCACCAGGGTCCACCAGGCGAGGGAGGCCTTGGCACGTTCAACCCGGGGCCAGCGGCCACAGCACCACCAAGCCCCATGGACCCCAAGGCAGTCTGCCCAGCCCCATCCCAGAAGGAGAGCTATACCCACCCTGACATTCGCTCTACTATCAAAACACAAAAGACACTAGACACCCAGGTTGAGTTCAGCCCTCCTCCTCCCATACACCCCACCCCCCGTCCAAGTGCCCTCGTAGGGGGAGATCACCTGCTGGTAGATAGTCATAGCCTCCCCGCCAGCAAAGGAGGCCCCCAGCGTCATCCGCGCATTGGAGGCCCCTGCGCCCCAAATCCCGGCAACGTACCTGCCCAGACCAGGAGCAAACCCATGCCCGGGCGGCCGACCCACCAGGCCGACATCCACCACCCCCATTCCCCTGGCCAAAACTCAGCCCTTGCAGAGCGACCACTGCTGTTCAATGGCTCGGCAAGCGAACAAACCCAGTGCCACACCCACCTGCCCTGCACGCCCACTACCCTGCCAGTCCACTGGCAAGTCCGACCAAACCCGGCCAAACGCCCAACCCCAGCGCCCCGCAGCGCACAAAGACCAAGACACAGGAGCCTAGTCCAGTGCGAAAAAGAATGATCAGGCCAAGAAATGCCGCCCAGCCACCGCAACCAGCAGCCAGACACCCCAACAAGCAAATGAGGCGAGACGCCATACAGGAACCGGTGATAACAATTTGCCCAGAGAAAAAAAGAGAGGCGGCCGCACATGCTGGCCACTGGCCGGCCCCGACCCCCACAGGCCGGCACCAGCAACAGAGACCCCACACCGGCCAACCCCAGACCCTACCCTGAAGCAGCACGGCCACCAGACCAGTAACCCATGTCCGCCAGTGCAACCCCCCTAAGGCACCGCATGCAGCCATCAGGAGTTAACACCCAAAGCCACCGAAGCCCAACCCCAGTTGGGGCCACGACGTCCAGCGCCCCATCCGCCCATTGATCCCACCCCCAGGGATCCCCCCCCAGACGCCCCCAACCCCAAGAACACCCACATCAGCAACAGTATCCCACACGACAAAACCAAGTGCCCCCCACCCCTTCTAGGTGATGGAGCCGATCAAAGGAGCCCAGAGAGATTGATCAGATTTGAAGGCAGAGGCTTTCTCAAGACCAATGTGGTCCTACAAGAGATCAAAATAAATAACATCTCTAAAACAATTAAAATAGTTTAATACCTTCAGATAGTAGTCGTTGTAGTAGTAGTAGTTCAGATGTAGTCGATCATCAATGACACTTAAAGCTGCAAAGATGTTTTTGCATGCATTGTTGTTCTTGTATATGCTCTCTGGTCTCTTACAAATGAAACAACTTTTAGACAAATAGAATCATTGTATAAAAGAGCATTAAAATATTTGCCAAAAAAACATATTTCACACCACCCCTGTTGCATTGTGGAAACATACAATCTTCAGAATTTTTTTAAATTTCAATACTTTAAATTTGCTTGTACTGTATACAAAATACTCCATGGTTTGGCACCACCACCATTAAGAGAATTCATAAAACTAAAAGCTACTTTTGACAGAGCTACTAGGTTCGTGGTTAAAGAAGACCGTGAAGTTCCCTTTAGACAAACCACCTTTGGCCAGTCTGTCAAATCAGTGAAGGGATCCCACATCAAAATAGTATTCCATCACTATGACAGTATGTCCCATGTTTAATACTATCTAATCAACATTGTACTCATTAAAACTGTGTTGTGATGCATGTTGTGAAGGCTCTTAGTTGTTCAGGAAGTCTCTCTCTCTTTCAAGGAGGTGCATGAACTGCCCATGCACCAATGTCTTTTGTCATTTTAGGTCCTTTTTTATCATTGTCAAATAACTAACTGAACTGACATTTAAACCTTCTTGATGTGTGCTTTACCAGTGCTACTGTATGTTGTATGTTGTATCCTTAACTTTTATATTCTGCTGTTAGTTTAAGGCATGAACTTTTGTACTTTTGTCAAAACACACCTTGCCCAGGGACAACAGTTGAAAATTAGCTCTGGAGCAAACACTGACACATTTACAGAAATGTTCATCGATGTGTATTGTCCCTGTTAAATAAATTAATAACCTAAACTAATAAAAACCTATTTGAGAATCTTTCCTGAAATTTTCTAAAGAAAATGGAGCTTGGGAAACTGAGCTATCTAGGCACAATGCTGTTTGACACGCTATTGAAGGAGATAAGGAAGACTCTAGAGGTTAGCTTCTGTGGTAGTGCTAAGATTGTTTACACTGTGCAAACAGATGCAAATTAAGGTATATCCGGTGTTTAAATTAGTGAAATAGGGAGTTATAATTGCTCGATTCTGGCAGATTTGAGCAATTTGCAGGTGGTTGTGGTCAATAACCCTTGCTGAGTCACCAATGCCAGGGGTCTACTGTAGAGCTTTGAACTTTCATCTCCAAATGGTTAGGGGATCACAAACAGAAATGTGATGGATAAAATATCTTGTCCGGACACAGCAGCAGACTATTATTTTTTAGAAATGTACACCATAAATCCCAAAACGCATGCAAGACAGGGATTGATCAATCACAAAATACCCCTCATACAGTATATTGATGTTGAAACATAAAAAAAATCACCTTTTTTACTATGCATCAACATACATGGCAAAATTGCTGCCCCAACATTATGAACTTTCAAAATATGTTAATACAACTTATTTACGCTGCTAAAGTCCCACAAAAGCAGTCATCAATACTTAATAGTAATAGAAATAAATAATTAATAGTTATTCATACTTAAAAAAACAAGGTGTGTAACACGTGGTTACTATTTAAGGGCTGCACAATTTTTTTTCCTTTTGCTCAAGATAGCAAAAACAAAGTTCTTTAATTTCATAGTTCAGAAGACCAGAACCACTGGGAAGACCTCATGGGTCCCCCATTCGAGCATTTAACAGGGTATTAACCACACCTACCTCAAATTTCTGTATGATCACACGGTATTTGTTCGAGAAAAAAATTCTGTCCATAATACGTGTCGAGGAAAAGCAGCTAGAGCTTCTGAAACAGGGCTGCAAGAAAAGACTGATGTTATCTTGTATTTGTTGCCCTGGTAAAGCAACCATATTTATCTTGCCTCTTCAATTTCAGTTAAATTCAGTTTTTTTTAATATAGTGCTGATTCACAACAGATGTCATCTCAAGGCACTTTACAAGAAAGTCATTTCAGTACAAACATTCCAATCAGTTGAAAGTTTTATATAGTTTCTTTATTCAAGGAACCCCAGCTGATTACATTGAGTCATTGACTGGCAGTTGCGCCCCGTTGATGCAGACTCCAACCACAGCAATCTCACAGCAATCCCTCATACTGAGCAAGCATGAAGCGACAGTGGAGAGGAAAATCTCCCCTTTAACAGAAAGAAACCTCCAGCAGAACCTGACTCAGCGGCCAACTGCCACGACCCTCTGGAGGTTTGAGAAGGCAGAGCAAAAACACAGAAAGAACAAAAGAACTCATATAAGAGTAATTTCTATATTAAATAGAGCTAAAAGTTGATAACAGGAAACAGGGGATGCTCAGTTACTGGGATGCCCCCCGTCCAACAGGGCATTGGAGCTAAGCAGGATACCAGACCAGGTGGAGCTTATATGGAGAGAAAAATGCTGAGAGAAAACAAAGATAACTGTCAAAAAATAATGCAACTGGAGAGTAGTAGAAGTAAAAAGTAGAGTGAAGAAAAGTGGCCAGTCTGTCCTCCAACAGTCTAAGCCTATAACAACATTACTACAGAGATAGCTCAGGATGACTCAGGGAGCCAATGAAGGGAAGCTAAAACAGGAGAAATGTGATCTCTCTTTTTAATATTCATCAGAACTCTTGCTGCCGCATTTTGGATCAACTGAAGGCTTTTAATGGCATTTTGTGGACTTCCTGATAGTAAAGAATTACAGTAGTCCAGCCTTGAGGTAACAAATGCATGGACTAGTTTCTCAGCATCACTCCTGGACAGGAAATTTCTAATTTTAGCAATATTCCGGAGGTGAAAGAAAGAAATCCTAGAAACCTGTTTAATATGGGATTTAAATGTCAAGTCTTGGTCAAAAATAACGCCGAGGTTCTTTACGTTATTACTGGGGGCCAATTTAATGCCATCCAGATGAAGTGATTGACTAATCAGTTTCTGTTTAAGAACTTCTGGTCCAAAGACAGCAACTTCTGTCTTGTCAGAATTTAAAAGCAAAAAGTTTAGGGTCATCCATGCTTTTATGTCTTCCAGACATGCCTGTAATCTACCTAACTGACTGGGTTCATCAGGATTTATGGATAAATATAGTTGTGTATCATCGGCATAGCTGTGGAAATTTATCCCATGCTGTCTAATGATTCTACCAATTGGAAGCATATATATGGTGAAAAGAATTGGTCCAAGGACAGAACCCTGTGGAACTCCACAAGTAACCCTTGAGAGTGAAGATGATTTATCATTTAGATGAACAAACTGGAATCTATCAGACAAATATGATTTAAACCAGCCTAGTGCTGTTCCTTTGATCCCTGCAACATGCTCAAGCCTTTCTAAGAGAATATTATGATCGACTGTGTCAAAAGCAGCACTGAGATCTAACAAAACCAGAACAGACACCAGTCCATTATCTGAGGCCATGAGAATATCATCAGTAACCTTCACCAGTGCTGTTTCAGTGGTATGATGAGCTCTAAAACCTGACTGAAACTCTTCAAACAGCTCGTTACTGTTTAGATGTTCACAGACTTGATTAGCAACTATTTTCTCAAGGACTTTGGACCTATATCCGTGGAAAATGAATAGAAAAGAAGAGTTATTCTCTGTTATTCTGTGTCCCGATATTTTGGACAACATATGTATAAATATACGCGGGCTTATATAAATGTAGCTATGCATACAAAAAATGTCTAGTCTGTCTTTATTGATTTATTTTGAAAAACACCCGGAAATGTGATTGTTCTCTAACCGGTTGGTGCTCAGTTATTTGTGTAGATTGACTGCGGCGGTGGCAGTGGAAATGCTCTCATTGACTACAATGGGAGCGTTTTTGCTGCGGAGTGCGTGCCGGAGCGGAGCGCATGCAGTGGAAATTGGGGGTAAGATATAGGTCTGTAAATAACTAAGTCATCTTGATTGAGGGAAGGTTTCTTAAGTAAAGGTTTAATTACAGTAACCTTAAATTCCTGTGGTACGTATTTATTTACTATGGATAGATTCATCATATCTAAAATGGGGCCAGTAACCAAAGAGAGCACTTCCCTAAATAATGTGGTTGGGATTGGGTCCAACATACAAGTTGAAGGTTTAGATGAGACTGATATTTTTGATAATTCCGAAAGCTCGATTGGATCAAAACAATCCAAACACAAATGAGATTCTACAGTTCTCTCTGATGCTGTCTAACTTACTGAGAGAGAAATAGTCATGTTTGGGAGCATGCCAATCATTTAATTTTTCATAGAATTAATTTTAGTTATGAAGAATTCCAATAAAGCCATCACTACTGAGAGCTGGGGGAATAGCTGGCTCAACATAGCTATGTCTGTGTAAGTTTGGCGAGAGGGAGACACTGGCCCTGGGTGAGTTGCAGCTTTGGAGGCCTGCAACGGATTCGCATTTCCAAAAGGAACTTCGTTGTGCACTTTTTTTACCTCTAACCGGCAAGCCATCGTCAAAGTAGGGTCAATCCTGTTTCATTTATTTCTACTCTTAAGTGTCTGGGCAGAGACATAGGTCAGAACGACTTAGAGACCGTTCCTTGTTGGTTTATTGTTTAAACTCTGAAACAACTGTTTGCTCATTTAGCGTCGCCACACGCTGATGTTGAGCTGCTTATTTGCTGTGTGTTTGATGCTGCTTTTTTTTAATCCCAAAAGGGATTCACAGTTTATTTCTTTCTGTCTCTCTCCTTTCGTTCTCCCCACACTGTCACACATTCAATTGTATAGTTTGCGCAGCGCCGTGCTTGATCCGGCTGGACCGCATTGGTTCCACACTAGCCAAGGCTTATTTTATGGTCCTTTGTTCTCCACACCACTTCCATTGTCATCTAAGGCTAATACCCTTGTTAGCTTTAGCCGACCCCATTATTAGCTAAAGCTGATTTTATGGCTCTTTGTTCTCCACACCAATTCCACTGTCAGCCAAGGCTAATACCCTTGTTAGCTTTAGCTGGCCCCATTGTTGGCCGAAGCTAGTGCTATTGCCCTTTGCCCCACACAGTCCTTTTTTAGCGCCTTAGCTTTGCAGCGGGGGAAGCTAACGGAACCGTGCCCAGCTGATTAACACCCGAACCCTTTCTCCAACTCCCTTGCGCAACCTATACACACACACGCACGTGCACACACACACACACACGCACACACACACACACACACGCACACACACACACACACACACACACCACCCCCCCCCCTCCTTTCTTTTATGAGAAGCATGTTTTGAAATGACTCTGTGAAGTTTGTTTGTTAGGTTATGATTTTAAAGAGAAGTTTTCTGTGCTTTGTCTGGTGTGTGGGTGCAATTACTGTCCACAGCGTGTGAGCATATCCTTCTAGAAGAAACTGGTTGTCTGATAGAGTCTAATCATTCCAAGAAATGGTGCCCCTATCTTACAGTTTTTCTGATTGCTTAAGCACATTCTTTGTAACTATTGGCTATTTTTGCAAAACTCTACACGCAAATAAGAAAACCTTTCACCCAATTATCAAAACATTGTAGTTCTCTTGCAAAAGCGAACACAGCTAGATTAACTCTTCACACCTTCTTAAGAATTGTGTTTTCGTATCAAACAGTAAACACAAGCCATCATCTACTAAGCACACAATGTGCCAACTACACACTGATGGAATGAATACAAAACACATCTGGCTTTTGCTTTCTCTGTGTACAGATGTCAATTAGAGGTCATACTTTTGTCATAGTGTCATGTAAACATACAAGGATCCAAACTTCAAGAATTAGTGTTTATTCACACTCATCAAAACCAAGACAAAGTCAAAACACAAAATAGTAATTTCACAAAAAAAAAGACAATCAGCCTACATCATGTTGTCTTTCTGGGTCCAGCCACAAAATTCAGTCCACATCGCATCCGATATCCTCCAGTACAAGGCAGCGGGGAAAATACCTCCTTGAATGCCATATCCAGGCCTGACATGATGCCTGGTCAATATCTCCACATGCCTCCTCCATTGCCTGTAAAAGGGCGACCTGTTGATGAGGACGACGGTCGTACACTTTCCAGCGCCAGGCAGAGAAGAACTCCTCGATGGGATTTAAGAATGGAGAGTATGGAGGGAGGTTGAGTGCCATGAAGGATGGTTGGTCTGTAAACCAGTTGCGGACTAATGCAGCCCTATGGAAACTAACATTGTCCCATATGATGACATCTCGGGAATGCTCTGGTCTCTGAACAGTGAGCATGTCATGTAAGTTGTCCAGGAATGCAATAATGTGTGCAGTGTTGTATGGGCCTATGATGGTGAACAACACCATTTTGGCTTATAGCTGCACACATGGTTATGTTACCACCACGTTGTCCTGGGACATTGATGATGTTACGGTGTCCAATGATGTTCCTGCCACGTCTCTTGGTTTTACTGAGGTTAAAACCGACCTCATCTACAAAAAGTAGCTCATGTCCCATGGCATCTGCTTCTAGTTCCATCACTCTCTGGACAAGACAAAACAAATGCAACACATCAGGCCCATGCACAGCACTACAGTATACCCTTCCAAATTCAGAACCAATGACACTATAGCTTACCTACACATAGTCATATCGCAGTTGCTTTACACGTTCTGTGTTTCTCTCGAAAGGAACTATGTAAATTAGCTTCATTCTTATTCTGTGGCGTGCAAGTACACAACTTAGTGCAGAAATGCTTACACTGTGTATATTTTGAAAGATGGTGTCATTATCAATTATGCGCTGCTGTATTTTGTGCAGTCTTATTGCATTATTGGCAATCACCATGTTCACTATATGGGTCTGTTGCTCTGGAGTAAACATTTTTCCTCTGCCCCCAACATCTGGACGTCAAGCAGTTCTGTAAAGCAATAATTTCAGTATGTTTGCATGTATGGTACTGTTGTGTTTCTCATTAGAGTATGGCAGAGCTACAAAGTACTTACCGATTCTCATTTCAAAATGTCCAAATGATGCTTGCCACAGTGTAGTGGCTCAAATTAGGCTGAACCCGTTGGCCAACTTCCCTCAGGGTCATCTCATGGTTGATGACATGGTCCACTATTGTAGCTCTGATGTAATCAGTTATTCTATTTCTTACTCTTCTTACCCTTCCTCTTTCCCCTCCTCGTCCTCTTCTTGCTCCTCCTTGTCCTCTTCCTCTAACTTCTTCACCTCCACGTCCTCTCCCTCGGCCTCCTCTGATTCTCACTCTTCTCACTCTTACTGCTCCTTCCATTGTACTCCACACAGACAGCTTACCTGTGGCTTATGTATAGTGCTTAGGCTGATTGCAAAGTGAACTAATTATCTAAAACAGTTTTCACATGTGAAAGTGTGCCAGACAGTTGGCAAAATAGTGTTAATGATACCCATACATGTGTATAGTTTTGCTAGGAGTGTATTTGAAATTTGGTAATTGAGTGTAAGCAGTGAGTTATGTTTAAAGTTCTGCAAAGAGTGTTGTGCAGTGAATTGTGCATACAGTTTTGCAAAGTGTGTGTTACAAAATTGCAAACTCAGTGCAAAGCAGTGTTTGTGCTTTTAGTTTTGCAAACTCAGTGAGTGGTTTTGCTATACGTATTAATAGTTTTAGAAATAGTGCTACAAGAATTACGATTAACGCTTAAGCATTCAGAAAAAACTGTAATTAGTAGATTAAAGCTTGAATTACATTAATAATTATATTAATATTAAATTATTAATCAAAATTATTGATGCCTATTTCAACCAGACATTTATCGCGAACATAGTTGTAACATATAACCATAAAAAGCGGGTCTGAAATACATGGGCGTGGGTCCAAGTCACTGGGAGATGCCATATTGGACACCATGTTTCCTTCTATGTGAGCCTAAGAGGACAAAACACATTTACTGATTTTTGAAGAAGGCGTTACGTCCCAATCCCCTAGCCCTCTACAGAAAGTTTAAATGAAGAGCTCTATGAACACACTGAACGCCGGCGGCTAGGTGTAGCTATTCACCGACTTTTATGGCAGATCACACATATGCTTCTCACGTTGTTGTAAAGAAAAGACAAGAAAAAAAAGCCAAGCAGCAGTCCATCGAGAGCAACGTCGCCAGAAAACAAGAGTAAACATTGACATTGCATTCTCTCGATGGAATCAACTGAAGGACCAGCAAAGTCTAAAGAGTGACGCCGAGCTCGCATGCTTTCTGCTGTAACAACATTCACCATAACATTTTTTCAAACTAGCGCCAGTCACAATGTAGCGATGTACTACACTCGTTCGAAAATTGCGCAACGACACTCCCAGGGATTTTTGGTCTTTATAGGCATTCGTTGGTAAGGTCGTCACATGAACACAAAAAATACCACTTGCTTGCAAGGATTTAGGTACAATATGCACTGCCCCCTATCGCCCGGGAAACTACCCACTGTCACTTTAATGATGAAACATATGCTGTTCTAGCTTGTCGACGGGTCTGTTTATACAGCAGCAGACTATTTTTCCAGGTTATTTGTGTAGAGCGCAATTTTCTCTCCACTTTTCTAGTGTTCTGCTTAAAAGTATGCAGCTCCACATTGAACCAGGGAGGCAAACTCCTATGGCTAATCACTTTCTTTTTTTAAGGGGGCTACACTATCTAATGCCAAACGCAATGAGGACGTAACGCTGTGAACCAGACCATCAATTTCTGAAGAGTTAGAGATGGAATTGATGCCATCCACTGTGTTACTCTGAGACACTGAGGAAAGTAAGAATGGAACAGATTCTTTAAAACTTGTCTGAAAAACCTCTACTATAATGACAATTTCTTTCAGGTTTAGGATGGTCAGTTAAAGTAATTTCAAAACTTATCAAAAAATGGTCAGACAGAACCAGGTTGTGTGGGAGGACTGTTATTTCCTCACACTCAATGCCAGATATTGCAGATCAAACAGTAGTTCCCCAATACACATGTAACCATGAACCCAGCCTTTGGTTTTTATCTAGTTGTCAGATCTGCTGCATTTAGTTTTTTACTCTTTACTATGAATTTGTTCCTTTTTTTTCAAGAAATCCTCTAGCTTCCTTTTTTATGGTACTTCTGTTGCCATCCTGCCCATGAATCTGAGTGGGACATCCCTGGTTACATAAAGTCAAGATTAGTAAAACAAATGGATTTTCTGAAAGACAGCCTGCTCAAAATCAAACACACAGTGCAGAAAATATGAACTGCCATCATTTATTACCCAGGCTTTCGGAATTGGGCTTTCTAAGAAGTACCCTGATAATAAGGGACTTTTATTACACCTGGACGTTATCTAAATAGTAAGTACCTGATTTGTCACCCATTCTCGTTTGACTATTAAGTATTAAGTTCATGCAGCAATAAATGCTGCACTCCGGATGTAGTACAGCAAGGCTTAGTAAGGCTTAGTAAAGATTTATAATTTAGGTAACAGTTCTTCTCTTCTACAGTGATTTCCTATGCAAGATTTTTCTTGTTGCCATTAAAGTTCATAATTTGCATTATAAATCACACATACCCCTATTTTAGACATGGAGTCTAAAAATGGCTGATTGCATTCAGGAAATGGTGCCTAAGTGTCCAAGACCTTTAACACTCACTGTGCTTTTTCCACATAAACACAGTAAAAGTACTTACCCTGGCACAGCAGCAGAGAAACATACAGGGGGTCACTAAGTAGCTTGAAATAATTAGACCTGTTTAACCGTTCAGGTAAGTTTAACATTTTAAATGCACCTGATGAATTTAAAAGGAATTACTTATATCAAGGCTCTGACAGCCATGCATGCTCACTCCTGGGACCAATTTTGAATTATCCATTAACCTGACATGTCTAATATATGGCTGAAAGGAAACTGGAGTAGATCAAAATAGGAATGCACATAATCTCCTCACAGAAAAGCCCACTTCTAAGGTCAGTTGCTGTTGTACTTTGATACAGATGCATCTGGTTAAGTCAAAAAACTATGCTCTTTGCTACTCATTCAACATGGTTACATCACAGAAACTGTATGCAATGTGTCAAAGTAGTTTTTACTTGTCTACCAGAAGGTCATGTTTGATCTGAATTCAAGGCTTTTCAAGTTGTTGCATAATTGGGGGAGGCATGTATATTTGCCAAATCAATTTAGCATCACTATCAGTGTATCCTAGTCTGTGAAATGGATCCAGATGCTATATCATTTACTACTTATTTCTGAAAGAATTTGAGTATTCATTTTGGGGGTTGCTGTTTTTGACACTGGGCATTGCTTTAAGGTGCCGTGTCATTTGTGCATTTACATTTCTTTACATGCTGAGTAATGTTTTCATGACTTCAAATATTTAAGAGTTGAGACACCAGCCAGTAGCGTGTCCAGACTTTTTTTTCAGGGGTGGCACAGGAGGAGCACCTAGTTCTGCTGGGGTGGCACCCGTAAATCAAGGATTTGCAGTAAAAAAATGGAAATGTATGTCCCACACCTTCTTTCTGCTAAATGTTTTAAAATAAAACAGACATGTTTTCCTCTTTTAAAACAATTGCTGAAACTGCAATGCATATTTTGAGTAATTGTAAGTGAGGGTGTGAACTATTAACTAACAGTCTTTAACAACAACAAAATAGCATTACAAACCCTACCGGTCCCAACTATGGTAATTTACCCTATCTGCGTGTGTTACTAGAACACAGGGACACACATTGTAACTATACTATGTGCTATTTTACACTTAACTCTTTAGGCGCTGGGGTTTTTTCAGTAAAATCTTAAATATTGATATCACTATTTCAAAAGCTTGTATCTTAAATATGGTTAGAGATTAAGGCATATTGTAAATTACAAAAATCTTCAGTATGACCCAAAGTTTGTGATAGGAACTGATTCACTCATCTAATTTGCATATCATGTCATCATCAGGTGGCGTTGGTCATTTTGGATTTTTTACATTTTACAGATGTTCGTCTTTTTTATATTTTAGTTTCATTTTTTGTTTTTGTTTTTTTGGAGGGGTCTGTTTGAAATTTTTTCTTTTAGTTTTTTTTTTTTTTAGTTTTTTGGGAGTTTTTTAAAGTTTCTTTGGAGTTTTTTATATTTGCAGATGTTTATCGATCTAGAGGACATTGCTTGTGTGTGGTTTCATTGCAAGGTACTGCACACAGACCTACTCCACAGGGAGTTTCTCCCGTGTCTACTGCTATTTCCATAGGTTTTTACATTCCTGCCTTATTTGTTATCATTAGGGGTGTTTTGAAAACTCCTACAACTGCCACCACTTTCCTTTCTCATACCCCGGACACGATGGAGCGAAGCATTGGACCTGATATGGGCTGCTTGGAGACTCATGGCTGTTATGATCAGTAGTTATTACAGTGTGCTACCACAAGGTGTCACCGTTGAATACGGTTATGATGATGTCTAGGCAGAATGACCACAGAAGAAAAAGATATACATGTGTTCAGAGTGAGCTGTATGGCTACCTAGACTACATTAAAATAAAAGTCATCTTGTTCAACTGTCAGCCTCCTACCTGATTGCCAACATGAATACAACAATGGCTAACAGGCTCGCTGCTGCTGCCCGCAGTGTTGCCAACTGTCTCAGACACAAAGTAGATGAAGTTGCCCCAGAAAGTCGCTAGATGTCGCCAGATGACGCCAGATGACGTCATACCATAGACTGTATATAGTCATACGCTATTTTCATAATGATGATGTCATCACGTGATGACGAATGAAACAGAAAGGAGGAAATAATTATATTTAGATTAGGATTTTGTCATACGGGGTTAAACAATATATTATTTAAACAGTACAGGGAAATGTGACTTTTGTCTTCAAGAAGAGACTGTTGAACATGTTCTATTATTTTGCCTAAAGTATATTGTTGATAAAACTGGTATAAAATTTACAAAATATCAAATTGCAACTGGACATCAAAGACCTTTGAAACAAAATGTAAAGTTCTGAGAAAAAAAAAAGTTTGCTGAGACATCTCAAGAAGACAAAATTAATAGAGAATATAGTTGTTTGTTTTTTAGTATATATTTAGCATGCATCAAATGTTTATTGCCTATGGTATTATTTTCAGTGGATTTTTTTGTCATAAGTTTTAAATGTCCTACGTTTTTGAACTCACCATACATTTTGAACGTTCCTTGAATGCACCACAGGTGTGTGATGCAGCATAGTACAGACAAGCTTGTTAATTCCCGTTGGAAGATCGATCTTATATACATGCAGATTTATTTTTTACTTTTGAATTAACATTTGAATTAACCACTCACTTGGTTTGTGAGTGGATGAAATGAACCGAAAAAGGTTTATAATTGGTCAGTGGACATAGTCTGATCATGCAAATCATTCCCTTTGGGAAGGAGCAAGCTGGGTCTCTAAACTGCAGAAAAATATCGGCAACAAAGTTTCACAGAAAGTAGCTATAGTGGATGAAAGTAGCTGTAGCCGTCCTGTCCGACGCACTCTATTAACGAGAGGATGAATGGAGTCCTGTATTGTTACGGCCCGTTCACACTGCCCAAAACATCAACGCCCAGAAAGGCAAGATTACATGTTAAGTCTATGGTTGAGGCTGTCAGAGGGCCGTCAAGAGTCTCCGCAGTGCTTTATGTGCTTTTTTCAGCAATTTATGAAACTTTTGCTGCTTTCCAAGCTTCAAAGCAGCAAAAGCCAGCAACGCAGAAGTTGAGCTAGCTGAAGTTTTGGCGCCGTCCTCTGAGCTTTAACCAATCAGAGCGTCTCACTGTAGTGACGTCACTACACATTTAAAGTAGCGCTGAAAGTGAACCTCACCCACATGCAACCTGGAGCAAAACTCTGAATGCTTCTGAAGAACGGGGTGTATCCACAATGACGACGTTGTCTAGCTTAATTTTGCAAATAAAGCCAAGCCACTCTCTCAATATGATCGGCCATCATTTAAAACATCCGGCAACAGAGGAAGCCCCGCCCATGCGCTCTTTTTTTGCTCAGCAGGTGCCAGGTGGAGCAACAACCTCCAGTCAGAGCATTGAAGATGGGTCGTGTCTGGGTCTTCCAACATGACAATGACTCGAAGTACACTGCCAGGATAACCAATGGGTGGCTCAATAAGAAGCAAATAATGGTTCTGGAGTGGCCTAGCCAGTCTCCAGACCTAAATCCAATTGAAAATCTTTGGAGGGAGCTGAAACTCTGTGTTGCTCACCAAAACCTGACAGGTTTAGAGAAGATTTATATGGAGGAGTGGTCCAAAATCCCTATTGCAGTGTGTGCAACCCTGGTCAAGAACTACAGGAAATCTGTAATTGCAAACAAAGGCCTCTGTATCAAAATTAACACTGATTTCCTCAGGTGTTCAAATACTTAAATGCAGCAATAAAATACAAATCAATTTTTTAAAAGTCAGACAATGTGATTTCCTAAATTTGTTTCTTAATGCTGTCTCTCACAGTGGAAATGCACCTACAATGTACATTTAAGACACCTCCATAATTTCTAAGTGGGAGAACTTGCAAAATCGCAGGGTGTTCAAATACTTGTGTTCCTTACTGTATGTCACCTAGTCTGCATACTTCCACTTAGGCAACATTAACTGACTTTGGCCTTTCCTTATTTCCCATGCTGCTGCCATCCTTGTCCATAGCTTCATCACCTCCCGGATCGACTATTGAAACTCTCTTCTTTTTTGTAGTCTCTCCAATAAGTCCCTTCATAAACTACAACTCCTTCACAACTCTGCAGCTCGGATCATAACTAGAACTCTCTCAAGAGAACACATTACCCCAGTTCTTCAGCAGCTTCACTGGTTGCCCATATAATCCCAGCTCAACTTCTTTTTGTTTATTTGTCACTTCTTTGACTAATTTGGTTTGAGACCAATAGCATAAATCCCTGAAAAGATGGAATTATTTTAGCAGGATTGAGGTGGAAAATAAAGTCCCATGAATCAGTGATAGACCCCAGTCTTTACCACATAGCAATTTCTCAGGCTCTGTCTGATCACAAAGCCTTTTCCACTGAGCTGGTTCAAGAGGTGGTTCGGTGCGAGAGCCTGACTTCTTTGGTTTTCACCACCCAAGCACCTATTTTTTGGTTTCAAACCAGTGCTAAGCCAATCATCAACTCAAAGCTGAGCCAGACTGTTTATTTGGAAGAACTTGTTTCTACCCCGCCCACAATGGTGATGCAACCAAGGTGTGGGGGCTGGATTACAGAAGCTCAGCACAGCGAGGCGAAACAAACAACCGTCATTTTCATTCATAACAATGAAGGCTAGAAATAAGAGTTGGTACAACCCGGAGAGCCCTGGTGTTCTTTAGCTTTGTGTTGGTCTGAGCTGCAGAACAAATCAAGCAAAGCCGGTGTGTCTACAGCTGCGTCCATCCTCCTGCCCATGATGGACGATTCAACGAAGGAGGAAATGAACGCCACAGAATCTGGTAAGTGTAGCTGCTATACTGCATTGTCCCTGTATAAAAGGGAATTTACGTTCCCCCTTTAGTGGAAATGTACTGCCGCATGTCAGATAACTTGTATGCGATGTATAGCTAGCGTATAAATTGTAAAACAAACATGTCACTGTTTGTAATGTAACTGACCGTTTGTTAGTCTAAAACCAGCTGTTGTTGTTATGTGAAAACTAACATTACGTGTTTTACACCTTTACCTGTTTATAATAATAGCTGTCTTTGAATGAAGTTGCTTTATTATAAACTCAATTTATTCTTTTCTCATTTTATACAGGTAAGGGGAGGCGGGATGCTGAACTATTGGAATATCTGCTGAAGTGAGCAGAAAAGCTGCAGGAGGGGCAACTGAGATTGGTTTTTGTTAGTTTCCAAAAAAATTGAGGAATATAGCACAGCATTAACGGGACTGCTGTGTTGCATGGTGTCTGTCATGGAGCAAGCTGCACCAGACTTATCTGCGCTTTATTTCTTATTTGGTATAGTTGTTTTGAAACTCTTATCTTCATAGACTTTTTCTTTTCTTTTTTTACAATAAAGCCTTTTCGTTTTGAAACAAAGTGTTTTTATTTCGATATGCCCATTTAAAAAGATTTGCATTTTGTTCTACAATGCACAGTAATATATACAATACAGGAAAATACAAATACCATATCGTTTCTGTCCGATGAAAACCGCGAATGTCCATTTTTTTTTTATTTTGAGTTTTTACGACAGGTGTAATGTCTGGGTTTGCCTCCATACATACCAAGCTTTAAGGATTAAATTGACCAATGAAAAGATGAGAAATCACTTCATATAGTTTCCAAGTATCTCCATCTGATGTCAGAGCTGTCCATCAAACCACTTATCTCCCGCTCTGTGGAAGGTGTTCTCTCACGAAATTCAGGTGAGCTGCTCTTTGGAAGCTACTTTTACTGTCTATGAGTATAACTCAAGATCCCTGCTGTACAACTGGATAATAATACCACTACTAAGGTAAAGTATTATTTAAGATTATTGTTTGTTGTAAATTTATTTCATCTTCGCTTAGGTTGACGTTCATTTGGTCCAGACAAAGCAATGTTTATTGAGAGCCTAGCTGTTAATGTAATACGTAATGTAACATAGCTCTCCATTAAACAGCTGACTTCTTAACAAGTAAATAAACCCAAGTAAATAAATTATCATGAGACTTACTGAAACATGTATTTTCACCATCACCGATAGCCTACCTATTATGTTTACCATGTTACGGGCATGAACGTGACCGTAGATCGCCTTTATATTTCAGAGGAAAATGGTGTTGTCTTTCTAGCATGAGCTAATGCTTGCATCAGTCTAGTTCTAGCTACTGCTCATAGCTAATACAAGTTATGCCATCATTGACTGAGATAAATGGGTTCAAGTCCAGATTTCCTTGGATGAGTACTTCTATCATTGTGTACTAGCAGTTATGCATAGCGCAACTGGTCTGCAACTTTCTTTTTCTCACCCTCAGGATGTCTGTCTCATTAAAGGAGAGAACGTGAGGGTCAGCAGAGAGGAAGGTTTGTTGGAAACTAGGGTTGAGTCAGCCAGAGTATCAATGTTTTTGATTGTACATTGTATTCAGTGCACTTAAAACGTTTCTCTTGATGTCCCTAGATTTATTTGAAAGTGACTCTGCTAATGAAAATGATCCACAGGATGAGGATACAGCTACGAATGAGGGTTAGTGGCTCATGTTTTATCACAACACATACACTTTCATCATCCCATGTTTGGTATATGTAAGCCCTCAAGCTCAGTTAGAGCATAGTATACTAAATGTGTTTTGTCCTGTTTTTAGAATCGTTTGAAAATGATACTGGCGATGATGTGGATGACCTGCCTGGCAATGAGGGTTGGTTATTATTCTCAGATTACAGTACACTTCCACCTCATTTTAAAGCCTGTCACAAAAATGTAGTTTTGGTTTCCTTAAGAAAGGAAACGGCTGATATAGTTGATATGTTGCCAGTCAAAGCAAAGCAAAGCAAAATGCAATATACAGTTCTAAATTCTGTGATTCCGTGTACTAAGGTGTGGTTTGTCCTTATTGTTTTTAGAATCGTTTGACAATGATGCTGGTGATGACCCGGAGTATTTGCCTGCCAATGAGGGTTGGTAGCCTATTATTATTCTCATATTACATTACAAGTTACACCATTACCTCATATTGACTTTGTGTTGTTCATCAAAGCCCCTGACACACTGGGCCAATTTCGATCATCATGCATGCTTGGTAGTAGCTTTGGCATCGATTACAAATGGTGAATCGGCACAACTACCGCTGACCAAAACCAGCTTGGGGTGTCAGGAGTGTAAGATCAAAGCCCGTCACAGATCTAGTTTTGGTTTCCTTGAGAAAGGAAATTGCTACCACATTCAATGTTACTTCTACAAAATTCATGCTCAATGCTCAGTTTTGTGAACCTTGTATAGTGTATTAAATGTTCATCTTTTTAAAATTTTGGACTGAAAGTGATTCTTTTGAGGAAAACACATATACACACACACACACATATCCATCCACATGCTGACACGTCATGTAAAAGCAATGACAGAGGTTGATAGTGGTTGAGGATGTACTCTGACAGTGATGCCAACTAAATTTGTTGCTTCGGCCCTGGGTTCCTCCTAATGCAAGACAATGCTAGACCTCATTTGACTGGAGTGTGTCAGCAGTTCCTGCAAGAGGAAAGCTTTGATGCTATGGACTGGCCCGCCCGTTCCCCAGACCTGAATCCAACTAAGCACATCTGGGATATCACGTCCCGCTCCATCCACCAACGCCACGCTGCACCAAAGACTGTCCAGGAGTTGGCGGATGCTTTAGTCCAGGTCTGGGAGGAGATCCCTCATGAGACCATCCACCACCTCCTCAGGAGCATGCCCAGGCTTTGTAGGGAGGTCATCGAGGCAGGGGGAGGCCACACACACTACTGAGTCTCATTTTGACTTGTTTTAAGGACATTACATCAAAGTTGGTTTAGCCTGTTGTGTGTGTTTCCACTTAAGGTTTGAGTGTGATTTCAAATCCAGACCTCAATGGGTTAATAAATTTGATTTCCATTGATAATCTTTGTGTGATTTTGTTGTCAGCGCATTCAACTATGTAAAGAACAAAGTATTTAATAAGAATATTTCATTCATTCAAATCTAGGATGTGTATTTTAGTGTTCCCTTTATTTTCTTGAGCAGTGTATATATATATATATATATATATATATATATATATATATATGTTTATTTGGATGTGGTACACAGGAGACAAAACAGGAATGCTTTGCAACCGAAGTGGATGTTTATTATGTGGGTAAGAATTGTGATATACAACATTGGAAGCAGTCAAAAACATGCCAGTTATCTACAGTACATCACTGGTGAAATCCTCCATCGGCCATTTAGGAGGTGGATGCGACCCCTGCATCATACCCGCCATAACGGCATCTAATAAAACAAAAATAAAAAATAGTATTATGTTTCTAGATTTGTTGTTCAATTGGAAACAAATATAGCTAGTGCTAAGGAGGGCTACATGATGTAGCAAACCACGGTTAAAAACATGGTACAGTGATAATGCACTTTTACCTTTCTCTGCATACTGGTCACCGCTCTCTGTGCTTCATAATCAGATTTTGACAGTGCACCAAAAACATGTTCTGTATACATCTTTGCAAATCTGGAAAAATGTGGAAGCACAGAAGCAGCGCTTGAAGGGCATGATGAACTACTCTTGTTAAAATCTCTCTCTATTCGGGCTTCCTGTTTTCCTCTCCACATGTGGGTGTATACAGTTGCATTGCAACGCTTTAGATGATGTTATGATGCAGCACCGACTATGCTCTGTGTCAGTGGAAAAGCAATCAACCAACTAACAACCGGCTAAGCGCCAGCTCTAGCACCAGTGTGGAACTAAATCCAGATCTTCTTCTGTGGAAAAGCCATAAACGATTAGCCGTCTAGTGAGGATCAGTTGGAGAAGATTCAACTTCATAAATCAGTAACACCCCCTGTTGTTTTGTAAAACAACTAGGCCCTTCCTCTACAGTTTCATTGGTACTTTAGCAAGTCCTTGATTTAATGTGACCTTTAATAACACATACTGTAGACCTAATTGTGTAAGTTTATCAGACAGTTGCATTTAGCTAGGATTTTGCTAGGATTGGCAATAGTAAACAAGAAAAGCACTCGGAGAGAGCCGAGCTCTGCCAAGGCAGCTCTGTCCCCCCCCTCCAGGCTTTCAGATCACCCCCAAATTCTAATCACTTGTTCCTGGTCCCATTGTAGAGATTTCCTGGAAATGTAATCAAAATCCATCCGTAACATTTTACATTATGTTGCTAACCAACAGACAGACAACTACTGCCTGCAGTAGGTTATCCTTCATCTACTCGCACACCCATCATCCCACATCTGTACACATGGAAGTACAAAGCAGGTAATAGGTACAATTGTTGTATTTACAGCTAGATTTGTTGCTTCTGGCTGAGCAAACTTTGTTAATCATCAGACAGCTCCTCCCCTGTTTAACATTGATGTTTTTTAAACCCTTAACTTTGGCTCTGTGTTTTTCTTTCACTGTTGGAAGTTTAGCTCATTCATTACAACAGTTAGTGTTCACAGGTCAGAACAGACTTTCCATTCGTGCTCCTTGTTTTTCAGTCAGATTACTAATAAGTAGCAGTAGGTTGCACTTAGAAATATTTCAACTTCAGTCGATCATAATATTCTCTTAGAAAGGCTTGAACATGTTGCAGGGATCAAAGGAACAGCACTAGGCTGGTTTAAATCATATTTGTCTGACAGATTCCAGTTTGTTCATCTAAATGATCAATCTTCTTCACTCTCAAGGGTTACTTGTGGAGTTCCACAGGGTTCTGTGCTTGGACCAATTCTTTTCACCATATATATGCTTCCAATTGGTAGAATCATTAGACAGCATGGGACAAATTTCCACAGCTATGCCGATGATACACAACTATATTTATCCATAAATCCTGATGAACCCAGTCAGTTAGGTAGATTACAAGCATGTCGTGAAGACATTAAAACATGGATGAATCTAAACTTTTTGCTTTTAAATTCTGACAAGACAGAAGTTGCTGTCTTTGGACCAGAAGTTCTAAAAAAGAAACTGATTAGTCAATCACTTCATCTGGATGGCATTAAATTGGCCCCCAGTAATAACGTAAAGAACCTCGGCGTTATTTTTGACCAAGACTTGACATTTAAATCCCATATTAAACAGGTTTCTAGGATTTCTTTCTTTCACCTCCGGAATATTGCTAAAATTAGAAACATCCGGTCCAGGAGTGATGCTGAGAAACTAGTCCATGCATTTGTTACCTCAAGGCTGGACTACTGTAATTCTTTACTATCAGCTAGTCCACAAAATGCTATTAAAAGCCATCAGTTGATCCAAAATGCGGCAGCAAGAGTTCTGATGAATATGAAAAAGAGAGATCACATTTCTCCTGTTTTAGCTTCCCTTCATTGGCTCGCTGTTAAATCCAGAATAGAATTTTAGATCCTTCTTCTTACATACAAAGCCCTTAATAATCAGCTCCATCATACATCAGAGATCTAATTGTTTCATATGTTCCCAACAGAGCACTTCGCTCTCAGACTGCAGGTTTACTGGTGGTTCCTAGGATTTCTAAAAGTAGAATGGGAGGCAGATCTTTAAGTTATCAGGCTCCTCTCCTGTGGAACCAGCTCCCAGCTTTAGTCCGTGAGGCAGACACTCTGTTTACTTTTAAGTCCAGGCTTAAAACTTTCCTTTTTGATAAAGCTTAGAGTTAGAGTGGCTAAGGTCATCCTGAGCTATCTCTGTAGTTATGCTGCTACAGGCTTAGACTGCTGGAGGACAGACTTACCAATTTTCTTCACTCTGCTACTTCCTTTTCTACTACTACTCTCCAGTTGTATTACAGTACATTCTGCTATTTCGACTGTTAACTTTGTTTTGTAGAAGATATACCTGGTCTGGTATCCTGCTTGGCTGCAATGCCCTGTTGGACGGGGGGCATCGAGTGGGATGATGCTCCCAGTGGCTGAACATCCACTGTGTCCTGTTATCAACTTTTTACTTTCTGTAACATAGAAAGTTCTCTTATATCAGATCTTCTGTTCCTTCTGTGTCTCTGCTCTGTCTTCTCAAACCCCCAGACGGTCATGGCAGATGGCCGCTCCTACTGAGCCTGGTTCTGTTAGAGGTTTCTTCCTGTTAAAGGGGAGTTGTTCCTCTCCACCGTCGCTACATGCTTGCTCAGTATGAGGGATTGCTGAAGGATTGCTGTGGTTGGAAAGTCTGCCCAACCTCACACCAATGACTGACGCAATCTGCTGGGATTCCTTAAATAGGAAACTTTTTAACTGATTGGAATGTTTGTATAAATGTATTGAAATAACTTCTTGTTAAGTGCCTTGAGATGACATCTGTTGTGAATTGGCGCTATATAAATAAACTGAATTGAAAATTGAACTCCTGGCATGTTGTACTTAAGCTTCAGTATTTTTTCTGCAATATTTAAAAAAGCAATTAGAATATTTTTCAACATATATAAGGATTATAAATGCACTGGGATAGTTGCATCTACAGCAGCTTTGTTCCCCTAACTAGGTCTCAAAACAATAATCAGGAAATAAAAATACATACATTTGTACTTGTGCTGACTGACATGAATTGAAGGGATTTTAATGCAATTTAGTGAAAATAAAACACTTAAGGGGTTTAAATGATAAACGCGTTAATAAATGGCCCACCTTCATGTTACTAACAGTAATTAGGTCAGGAATTCATTTTTCCTTTAGTGTCTGAGCTAATTGAATGACAGTTTGTATATGACTTCCATTCTAACCAACACAGGTGTATAATTAGCTTGAAGTAACTTTTTAGGGGCAAACAAAATGATCTGATCAAGCTTACTATAAATTGAAGTATGGCATTTGTAGCTGTAGTTGGTCCCACCATGTTATTAAGCATTGATTAGAATACTGGCCTGACAATAAGAGCAGTTGGCAGAACTCAAATGTATTATGTTTCAGGTAATGATGGACCCAAATGCAGAGATGAAGAGAAAAAAATTTGAATTTAATAAACACAAATGTCAGAAACTTACAAGCACTGGAGGAGAAACGGGGCTAGTAACACAAACAATGGCACGTAACTGAAGGATCCAATAGAAAATGACTGAAGAAGAGGGGCTTAAACACTGGGAGTCAGGATTACTGGATGAAAAACAAATACCAAACAAATATACAATAACCAAAGAAAGAAGGCTTAACACTAATATTAAACTCAAAAATACACAAATAATACATAGTATAAAACAAACTAAGGAACTATATATGAAGGAATGAACTGGAAAAGCAATATCTATGCTGAAATACAGTAAATAAACAAGGAAATCATCAAAATACAAACACAGATGAAAACCAAAACCCAAACACCCCAGAATCAGGAGAAGATTTCTGTGTGCGGTCACAAGATAGCCCCACCAGCTGACTGTCTCATATGGCAATGTGACAGTTTCTGTGCTGAATCTGAAAGGATCGCGGTTAATGTTAATCATTGCTCTGTTTCTCAGGAAAATAGTATCTAATGTTGGCATAGTACCCAGGTTTCACCATGCTCAATTAAAGATGTAAAAGATGTAAACAAACTGTGTCCTCTTCTATGGTGTAATATTATAGGTTAGATGGAATGAATATGCCACTTAGCTATTATTAATTTAATTCAATTCAGTTTATTTATATAACGCCGATTCACAAAAGATGTAATCTCAAGGCACTTAACAAGAAAAGTCATTTCAATACAATCATACAAACGTTCCAATCAGTTTAAAGGTTTCTATTTCAGGAATCCCAGCAGGTTGCATTGAGTCATTGACTGGCATGTGTGCCCCATTGATGCAGACTCCAATTACAGCAATCCCTCATACTAAGCAAGCATGGAGAGGAAAAACTCCCCTTTAACAGGGAGAAACCTCAGTAAGAGCGACCATCTGCCACGACCGTCTGGGGATTCAAGAAGACAGAGCAGATACACAGAAAAAATAAAAGAACTGATGTAAGAGTACCTTCTATGTTAAAGATAGTAGAAAGTCGATAACAGGACATTGGATGTTCAGTTAATGGGACCTTCATTCCAGTTGAACCCCCTTCAGGATGACCTAAGCCACTCTAACTATAAGCTTTATCAAAAGGAAAGTTTTAAGCCTGGCCTTAAAAGTAAACAGGGTGTCTGCCTCACGGACTAAAACTGGGAGCTGGTTTCTAGTTTCTAATTTAAGTTTTCTGTTTTCTCCCTGCCATTCAACTCTCCAGCTCAGCTGATCGCTTTCACCTTTTCTCTTCCTCTAACCTGAATCTGTTTGTCAGTAATTGGTTTCCAGGTTTTCTCAGTCAATTCCTCACTCCTCCTCAGCATATTTAAGCTCGCCGGTTTTGTCATCCCATTGCTAGTTGGTCGTCATTGCTCCCTGTCTTCTGGTTCCTGTGTTTGCCCTCCTTTAATTTAATGCTGTAAGTCTTTGATTCACTTTTCCTTTAATTAAAATCTCTGCCAGAGACTTTGTCCTGCATTTGGGTCCTCAATGCACCAATTTATGACAGTCCCATTACTTTTGGTCCCTTAACAAGTGGGAGGGACATATATGCAAACTGTTGTAATTCCTACTCCGTTCACCTGATTTGGATGTAAATACCCTCAAATTAAAGCTTACAGTCTGCAGTTATAGCATATCGTGTTTGCTTCATTTCAAATCCATTGTGGTGGTGTATAGAGCCAAAAATGTTAGAAATATGTCTGTCCCAATATTTATGGACCTGACTGTATCCAGAATGATAACAGCACGAACATTTAAGCACTACGGACAAGAGCACCTTTAAATTTGTAGGTAGGGTGCCGGTCCGTTAGGTTTCCAAGCAGTTGCTCTCAGACAATATTTCTCCAGACTTCCTCCTCTTCATCAGACAAGCTGCAGTATGAAACATTGCCTTGTGAAATCAAAACTGGAGCTGGAGAATTGACTATTCCTATTATCCTTCTGACTCTAGATGATTTCATAATTGACAAACATTTGTTAAATATAATAATAATAATAATAATAATAATAATAATAATAATAATAATAATAATAATAATAATAATAATAATAATAATAATAATAATAATAATAATAATAATGATAATAATCCTGTTTTTATTGTGAATTCTCCAAATAATTAATGCAATTCTGAAGATTCTTTTGACGCTTGAATATATCTTACTCCCATCAATCGTGTATGGAGCTAAGAGATTGGATGATGATTACTGCCCTCTGACTCTCAGATGTGGTGGGGTGAAAACTCCAACCAACCAGTTTTTTGCTGCTTCCCTGTGAGTGTAGAGGAGGAAACTTAGAGAGTTTGGGAGGAATTGCTGGGGACAGCCATTCATCCTGAGTTCAGGGAAGGTTTCCAGATCTGCCCCCCTGAAATTCTTCTGGGCTCAAAAGAGCCCTAGGACATAAGTGGCCCAAAACTGGCACAGACCGCCTCAGTGTTGCCAAGGGCAGCCACTCTGCTGAGGCGTTCCTGGGGCCTGGATCAGATTTGCCTTTTTTTCCTCACCTCACTTCCTGGTTTGGAGGATGTTAAAGGATCATTAACCTCCAGAGGCTCCACATGTCCACATCCATGATCAGTTATGTATTTCTGTGGAAAAAATGTTTTTTTAATGATATTGGCAGGTTCTTTAACATATTTTAATCCACTTTTCTGTGGTTACCTGTGCAGTTACCTGTTCAAGCAATATATATATATATATATATATATATATATATATATATATATATATATATATATATATATATATATATATATATATATATATATTAGTGTGGAGCAGGGAGCCGTACTGTGTCTTGGCTGGTGTCACAAAGAGGCATTGAAAGGTGTTAAAGGTGTGGAGCTCGAAAGAGGTGCATAGAAGGATTTGGAGCCTTTGAAGACCTACATAAAGTGCTGTGCTGTGAGAGAGGATGACGGTGGAGCTCTGAACTCTGTCATGCAGCATGGAGAGGTGTGGTGTTCTGGTGTGCATCATGGGAAGCTGTGGAGCACAGGTGTGTGTCATGGAGAGGCTCAAAGAGAAGGTTTGGATTGGGGAGGACTCAGTGGTCTGGCCAGCACAGCTGGGCTAAAACAATGCTAGCTGGTCATAGTCTTAAGATGTTCCAAGAAGCAGGGTCACTGGGAATCTTGCCCCTTGGGCTAAATAGGCAGTCTGGAGCCCCCGAAAGCTGAATCCTGCTCCTCCCCCAACAGTGATCTAAAACATCCACATCTTAGTGCAGGACTCCTTGAGAGTTTCGCAACGACTCTACAGACAAAACTTCATGGCTGCTGCTCGGTTCAGAGCTTGGTTGATCCTTCTACCTTGAAGTGTGTAAATGACCCAAAGGCAGGTACTTTGGTTTTGAAAGGAAATTTAGTCTTTTATTAAAACTAAAAATGAAAAAACCTCTATGGAGCCAACAATGCAGGATCTGGGCTGGAGGTGAGTGACTATGAATAAAATGAAGACACTGCTGTAGAACCTAACCTGCTGAATGAAGGTTTAGCTCATGGCATGTGGAGCTCTAACCTAAACACAGACAGTACCCAAAACTCCAACCAGCTATGTGTTAAGCTAAAAGTGTCATAATTCAACACATTTAAAAGGTTCAAAATAAATTTTTATAAATGTGAAAGTTTTAATGTAACTGTAGCTGTATGTCTCAAATAAATTAATCTATCTTTCTCTTGAATGAATAAATGTAGACATTATTTTTTTAAATTCAAATAGTTATTATTTTCATAAATTACAAATTAAAATCACTCACCAGGGCTAACACTACTATAGAAAAGAAAAGCTGAGTCGCTGTGTAGGTTACCAATCAGATGTTATGGATTATTAAGAGATAGAGCAGCATTATTTAAATTATTTCATAATGTATTTAGCACAAGATGTAAAAAAAAAAAAAGATGCATGTATGATTGTAATATATATGTCAAGATCTGGGGTTGTTTTGGTTTTTCTTCTGTTTGCATTTTAGATTCTTTATGTGGGCAGTATTAAAGGCAATTCTTTAAATAACTTTCCAATTATTGCTCACCAATTAGCAATGTAGCCCACATTGTTTTCAGGACACCACCTAGACAACCAGCGATTGAATGAATTAATGCGGCTAAGCCTTTCGTCACTGGTCAGATCGAGCAGGGGACCAGAAAAAATTACAGAGTCCAATATTATTTTTGCAAACTTACACACCGAAGTAATACTAATTTTAGTGACCTCTGATTGGCGTAACCATAGGGTCATTACCGACAGCTTGAATAACAATCTTACTTTCTTTAGGCAGTGACTTCAGGGATCTCACTTATCTAAAAATGTACAAAGTTCCTTGAGGAAAAGATCTTAAATCATAGTTGGTTAAAATGTTGGCTTGGAAATACAGAAAAATAATTCAACACAACGCTAGAAACACATCAAGAAATGAAATGGCAAACGTTTTCATTCATGCATTATATTTGAAAAGGGATTATAAAGACCGGTAATGGATTCCTAAAAAAGTTTTTGGTACAGCTGTAGTTGTGCATTAATTAATTATTCATTACTGAAACGTGTTTCTCATCATCCTGTACAAACTGTTCAAGGTGATTGTGACGCAATTTGACAGATCCAACCTATGTTAGTAATTTACCAAAGATTTAAAATCTGTGTCAGACTTAAATTATTGACACTGATTGCATAATGTTATCATTTTGGTGAAGCATTAAATCTTTGCTGATAGCCTCCTAAACTGACATCCTGTCTGATCAATCAGTGACAGAGGTGTTCCGCTCAAATGGTAACTTTCATGTGAACTTAAAAGGAGAGGAAAGATGCATCTAGAAGCTTTGAACATCTTACTAAGCACTGTTTACAGTGACTATAAAAAGTATTTACTCCCTTGGGTGTTTTACCGCTTTTCATTGTTTTTACAAATCAGTCATAATCCAGAAAAATGTGTATTTTTTGACAAAGAAAATGCTAACAATTTAATGTCAAAGTGAAAATGGATTTCCTCAAAATATTGACAGTTCATTAAACACATGTAAGTTAAAATAGGTGATTGCATAAATGTTCACTATTTAAGGTGACAGACCTAATTCAACAGAGATCCATCCAACTGGTAATAGTAGTCTCACAATGAGTTGAGTGGAGATGACCTGAGTGCAGTGAGTGTGTCTCAGGTTATTGTAGTATATAGACACCCGGGTCTGGAAGGTCCACTTACTGGTTTATCAGAATTTCTGGCTGCCATTGCAACATGAAGACAAAAGAACACTCCATGTAAATCAGAGAAAATATTCTTGAAAAGTATAATTTAAGGGATGGAAACAAAAAATCTCTAAGGCGCCTAAACATCCCCTGGAGTTCAGTTAGATCACCCCTCCTTGGGCCTCTCGGGCCAGCCCAGAGAATTACCAACTAGTTTAGGGCCTATGCAGCAGGTGAGGGCCCTCGCTTCCGCCCTGGCCTGCCACCCCGATAAAGAGTTCGTTGATTTTCTAGTCCAGGGGTTCACCCACGGGTTTCACCCCGGTATAGAGGTCCTCCCTGATAGTGCGGCCTCTTGCGCCAACCTACGGTCTGCCCCCTCCGCAAGGTGGTAGAGGAGGGGTTCATGATAGGCCCTTTCAATCACTCGCAAATACTCCGGCAAGAAACGTCTGATCATCGACCTGTCAGCGCCTTAAGGTTCTCCAGTGCCTAGCATCAACAGCCTTATCCCCTTTCCTGACTTTTCAATGCAGTACGCTACAATCGATCACGCCATCAGCCTTATCCGCCTGGCGGGGCGGGGCTCCTGGCTCGCCAAGGCGGACATTACTAGCGCTTTCAAGGTCCTCCCCCTTCACCTGGACTTCTGCCGTTTTTTCGGCGTCCATTGGAAGGGGGCCTACTACTTCGCGGTCAGGCTCACCTTCGGCTGTAGAAGTAGTCCCAGGATCTTCGATTCGGTCGCCGAGGCCCTCTGCTGGGTATTGCTTAATAATACCGCCTGCCATACGTCCTTCACCTCCTGGATGACTTCTTGGTCATCACCCCTGCTTCCTCTCCACCCCATTCGGGGTTTCGCGCTCTCATCGAGGCCTTCTCAAACATAGGCGTCCCTCTCTCTGACGAGAAGACAGTGGGGCCCCTTAACTCTCTGGAGTTCTTGGGCATCACCCTCGACTCAGTCTCCTTCCAGGCTTCTCTGCCGCTTGAGAAGGTCCACCGGACCTCCCTCATCTTCTCAAACTTGCTCCTCTCTAACATTTGCTCTAAACAGCAACTGCTGTCTCTCCTGGGTCATCTTAACTACGGCATCCGCATCATTCCCCAGGGTCGGTCCTTCCTGTCCCACCTTCTGTCCACCGCCGCTAGAGTGCCATGCCTCCACGATCGGCTCGCCCTCTCCGAGCCCTGTCGCACAGAGATGCGGCTCTGGCGCGATTTCCTCTCCTCCTGGAACAGTATCTCTTTCTTTTATAACGATTTCGTCTCCCTTCCCGAAGACATACAGCTCTTTACTGATGCTGCCCCTTCCATCGGTTTTGGGGGCTACTACCAAGGGAGGTGGTTCGCTTCAGGCTGGCCCCCGGAGTTCGATTCCCTTCAGCGCCAGTCCACCCTCCCTTCCTCTGCTCTCCACGAGCTTTACCCCCATCATAATAGCGACCCTTCTTTGGGGACACGAGTGGTCGCAGAACTCTATCCTCATTCACTCCGATAATGAAGCCGTCGTAGAAATTATTAACAAAGGTCGATCTCGTTCCCCAGCTATCATGCAGTTCATCCGCAGACTCACACTCTTATCAGCCCAACACTAGTTCATACTCCGCGCAGCTCATATCCCCGGTCACCTAAACTCCATTGCTGATTCTCTTTCTCGTTTCTCCTTTCAGAAATTCAGATCCTTAGCTCCCGCTGCAGACCTCAACCCGACTCTAGTCCCACCATTTTCAGCCACCATCTTCAACTGACGCCGCAGCTCTACAAGCTCACCACCATCTCGCAGAACTTCATCATCAACAGCCTCTCACCCGGTACCCTCTCTGTTTACCTGTCCGGCTGGAACGCCTTCAAGGCCTTTCACGTAATGTATGGTCTCTCTTTCCCTTCTCTTACTCCTTTGTCTATCTGCCAGTTCATCTCTCACTCACACTCAATCCAGAAAAAATGCGCATCCACCATTAAATCTTATCTAACTGGAATCAGCTTCTTCATCAAGCTGGCAACAGGTAACCCCTGTCCAGCTCTTGACCATAGCCACGTTTTCATGTGTTTGAAAGGTCTTAAAAAGCTAGAACAACCCTCTGCCGCTAATCGCTTACCGCTCATCGCTCACCTCCGACCTCCTCACCCGCTGCATTCTCACGCTTCGTTCCAGTTACCTATCCACCTTCATCGACCTAACTCTTCAATCCATGCTCTTGCTCGCTTATTTCGGTTTCCTGCGTTGTTCCGAGTTTGCCCCTTCCTCTTCTAGACACAACCCTTCTATTCACCCATGTCTCTCAGACCTTTCAATCCTTAGTCAGGATACCCTCATTTACACCCTACGTAGAAGTAAAACAGACCATCTCGGCACCTCTGTCCAAATTCACTTATTCCGCCTCAGTTCTAGCCTCAGCCCCTACGAACCCATCACCTGCTACATCCAGTCTCGATTATCCGCTAACGCCTCTCCATTCGACCCACTTTTCATCACCGAATCGGGTAGCCCCGCTACCCGGTTCTGGTTCATTAATCACTTCTGCCAGATTCTTCGCCGGTCCGGTATCTCCCCCGATTTTTACTCCGGCCATTCAATCCG
This sequence comes from Valencia hispanica, assembly GCA_963556495.2. Lineage (NCBI taxonomy): Eukaryota > Metazoa > Chordata > Actinopteri > Cyprinodontiformes > Valenciidae > Valencia > Valencia hispanica. The sequence goes on from OY747708.1 coordinate 49,429,405, forward strand.
CATAGGCGCAGCTACCTCAGCCGCCAGGTCAGGGATATCAGACAACATCATCCAAATCTTAGGTCGTTGGTCCTCTTCAGCATACCGAACCTACATTCGTAATAATCTGGACAATCTGCGACGCGCTCATTCTTTTCTCTGTTAATCTCTCCGACAAGACCTTTTGGGGGTCCTGAGCAGACTCGGAAAGACAATTTCCCGAAGACTGCACCCCCACACTGAGTCTTTCTCCGGCGACGCCTCTCCCCAGACCAGTCAATTCGACATGCCTTCAATAAACTGTTAAAATTCTGAATCTGTAGCGTGGTCCTCGCTAGTGAAATGGAGCTAACAGGTTAGCTGAGGTTCAGGAGCAAGGCCACGCCTCAAACCCACTTCATCAATCCTAATCAGTCTTAACTCGATTCACCCGGTACCACACGCCTGCTCTAAATCTCCAATCAGGCCAGGATACACATAAACTCTGCCTGCCCTTCATCCCTCGTCATTCTCGTTTGTTTTCACCCCTCCCTTCCAGCCCTTCTAGGTCCTGGGTCCTGCCGACTCGCCTTTTCTCTTCCGGGTCCTGCGGACTCGCCTTTTCTCTTCTGGGTCCTGCCGACCCGCCCCTTCTACCCTCCCCTTTTCTTCGCAGCATTGATTGGGCACAGCCTCCTCGTTCCTCGCTCTAGTTCACTCCTGTACCACCTCTTCTAAACGTCTCTTTTACGTTCCGTCTGGGAGGGGGGTCCTGAGTAGGCTCGGAAAGACGATTTCCCGAAGACTGCACCCCCACACTGAGTCTTCCTCCGGGCTCCGGCGACGCCTCTCCCCAGACCAGTCAATTCGACATGCCTTCAATAAACTGTTAAATTCTGAATCTGTAGCGTGGTCCTTGCTAGTGAATGTAATTTAGCATCAGAGGTGGGTAGTAACTAGTTACATTTACTCAGTTACATTTACCTGAGTAACCTTTTGGAGAAAAAAAGGACTTTTAAGAGTTGTTTTGCAATGCCATACTTTTCACTTTTACTTGAGTAATATTTTTATGTAGTATCGCTACTCTTCTTTGAATAATATTTATGGATACTCTACCCACTGAGTAAATTCACTGAATGAAGAGCAAACATGTTTTAACCAAAAATACACACAACTACAGTTTATTAAAGGAGACCATCTGTTTCTACACAAGCTTTGGTTTTCTATTGTAATCTTTTGTCTGAGCTTGTTGCATTTTGAGGTGAAGTGAATATATAATAAACGCCATAAATTGTCATTGGAAGTACTTTTTACCTTCTAAGATATATTTATTCATTACTTACTGTTGAGTAATCAAGATACAGTGGCTTGCAAAAATATTCGGCCCCCTTGAACTTTTCCACATTTTGTCACATTACAGCCACAAACATGAATCAATTTTATTGGAATTCCACGTGAAAGACCAATACAAAGTGGTGTACACGTGGGAAGTGGAACGAAAATCATACATGATTCCAAACATTTTTTACAAATAAATGACTAATTATTCAGCCCCCTGAGTCAATACTTTGCAGAACCACCTTTTGCTGCAATTACAGCTGCCAGTCTTTTAGGGTATGTCTCTAACAGCTTTGCACATCTACAGACTGAAATTCTTGCCCATTCTTCTTTGCAAAACAGCTCCAGCTCAGTCAGATTAGATGGACAGCATTTGTGAAACGCAGTTTTCAGATCTTGCCACAGATTCTCGAATGGATTTAGATCTGGACTTTGACTGGGCCGTTCTATTACATGGATATGTTTTGTTTTAAACCATTCCATTGTTGCCCTGGCTTTATGTTTAGGGTCATTGTCCTGCTGGAAGGTGAACCTCTGCCCCAGTCTCAAGTCTTTTGCAGACGCCAAGAGGTTTTCTTCCAAGATTTCCCTGTATTTGGCTCCATCCATCTTCCCATCAACTCGGACCAGCTTCCCTGTCCCTGCTGAAGAGAACCACCCCCAGAGGATGTTGCTGCCACCACCATATTTGACAGTGGGGATGGTGTGTTCAGAGTGATGTGCAGTGTTAGTTTTCCGCCACACATAGCGTTTTGCATTTTGGCCAAAAAGTTCCATTTTGGTCTCATCTGACCAGAGCACCTTCTTCCACATGTTTGCTGTGTCCCCCACATGGCTTGTGGCAAACTGCAAATGGGACTTCTTATGGTTTTCTTTTAAAATTGGCTTTCTTCTTGCCACTCTTCCATAAAGGCCAACTTTGTGCAGTCCTATGGACAGATTCCCCCACCTGAGCTGTAGATCTCTGCAGCTCGTCCAGAGTCACCACGGGCCTCTTGGCTGCATTTCTGATCAGCGCTCTCCTTGTTCGGCCTGTGAGTTTAGGTGGACGGCCTTGTCTTGGTAGGTTTACAGTTGTGCCATACTCCTTCCATTTCTGAATGATCTCTTGAACAGCGCTCCGTGGGATGTTCAAGGCTTGGGAAATCTTTTTGTAGCCTAAGCCTGCTTTACATTTCTCAATAACTTTATCCCTGACCTGTCTGGTGTGTTCTTTGGACTTCATGGTGTTGTTGTTCCCAACATTCTCTTAGACAACCTCTGAGCCCGTCATAAGGCAGCTGTATTTGTACTGACATTAGATTACACACAGGTGCACTCTATTTAGTCATTAGCACTCATCAGGCAATGTCTATGGGCAACTGACTGCACTCAGACCAAAGGGAGCTGAATAATTACGCACACCCCACTTTTCAGTTATTTATTTGTAAAAATGTTTGGAATCATGTATGATTTTCGTTCCACTTCTCACGTGTACACCACTTTGTATTGGTCTTTCACGTGGAATTCCAATAAAATTGATTCATGTTTGTGGCTGTAATGTGACAAAATGTGGAAAAGTTCAAAGGGGCCGAATACTTTTGCAAGCCACTGTATATAACAAAATAATATTCTCAAATAACTTAGCAATTTCCATATTTGATTGGAACACTTGTGCTGCTGCTGGCTCCTTCTGCCTGTAGCTCATCTTTTTTTCTAGAAAATTATTAGATCAAATCAAAGTGTAAAACAAACCAACAGAAAACAAGTTGCCCGTATAGTAATATAGTAATATAGCCCGTATAGTAGTAAAATAGTAATAAAATAATGCAACACAAACAAGTAGACAACAAACAAATCAACATGTTCTCATGCCTGTGGCTGGTGAGTGAATAAACAGACTTAAAACATTGGGTGCTGAAGCCCCGGCAAAATCGACTGACGACGCCACTGAGCATGGACATCCAATAGTGTGCAGCCCAACATGCAATAAGCTGTAATGCACCATGGGTGTTTTGACCTTTTTATATCAGAATCAGAAACAACTTCTTGATTCAACTGTGCTACATCCTGTGCCTTCCATTCATCACTTGTGATGAATTCTGATCTCTAAACGTGCATAAATACCTTTTCCTCCTTGTGTCACTAACGTTGGGAGAAAAATGCTCATTTGGTGTATCTTATAAGTAAAGAAAAGATGAGTGTTACTCAGAATCCCTGATAGACATCATGTTACACCTGCTACTTACCTAAATGTGGAAAGCCAGTGTATTTGTTGGGGAGTCAATAAGTGTGGTTAGGATTTGTGTGTTGAGCTACTGCCATCCAGTGGAAGCAAAGTGCAATAAGAAAGTTTATTTTACAAACAAGTCATGAAGTCTGCATTACATATGATTGACTGTGTAGCAGAAGAAATGATGGCTTAGTTTTTCTATTTCAGCACAATTAAACATACAAATAAAAACTCAACTGTCATTCTTCTTTAACAGCAGTATGGCCTAAAGACATGCACATTCAGGTAGCAGACAGTCCACCAATTGGTAGGTCCCAAACAAAGAGGAGACTCTGCAGTAACATTTCTTCTTGCAGTTTTTGCACATAGGATGTTGTAAACAGTGTTGCACTTCAAGAACAGTGATTGTATTGCTGTGGGTAGAGAGCTGACCTGGAAGTCAAACAGGATCCAAGTTGAAAGTCTGTAAGTCAGTCCCATATTTATCGAAAATGCTTGTACAGTGGTCCTTCACGTTTTTTCATGTTACAACCACAGACATAAGTGTACTTCATTCAGAGTTTATGTGATAGGCTAACACAAAGTAGTGCATAATTATGAATTGAAAGGAAAAGTACAAAATATGTGCAAATAAAAATCTGCAAAGTGTACCATGCATTTCAATCAAGCCATTATTATGGCAATGCTATTAAGTAAAAATCAATGCAGTGAACAGAGTCCACATGTGTGCACGTTTATCTCACTATATACACAGCTATTTTGTGAATGGCTTAAGATTTTTTTTTTTGAAAACATTAGTGAACAGCAAATCTACGGTTGTCAAAATGTGTTGAGAGACCAACTATTAGTTGTGCATTTTACAAATATTTTCTTTATGGAAAACAGACAAGGAAGAAGCCATAAGAAGTCCAATTTGCAGTTTGCAACAAGACATGTTATGGATATGACAAAAGTGTTAAACAAGCTCTGATCAGATCATTCTAAAATGTAACATTTGGTAAAATAATATAGTGGCATGATGGTGTGGAGATGATGTTCTTTAGCAGGGACGAAGAGGCTGATGGGAAATGTATGGGAAGATAGCAGGATCTAGATTAGGAGGGAATAATGCATAGAGCCAACCTGTGTGTAAGTTATTCTAAATATAAATCCAGATGTCATGTGAAGAACAGTAGTGACCAAACAGCACCATAAAGGGCAAGGAACACAGCAGACAGGTCAGGGAAGGTGAATGGCACAATGGGTATCATTCTGTGAGGACTGTCTTCAACAGGGACAGGAAAACTGGTCAGAGCTGATGGGAAGATAGATGGAGCTAGATACAGTCCTGGAAGAATACCTGGAAAGAATGCAAAATAACTGACTCCTGGGTGGAGGTTCACTTTCAAGCTGGAGAATGAACAAAAATGTACAGCAACAGCTACAAGGGAATAGTTTGAACAAAAGCATGATAATGTGCGAATTTGTAAAAGTCCAGACCTACAGGTGAAACCAGATATTTACATATTCTTCAACACAAAGCATATTTTCTTTATTGTCAAACATGAAATCAGAGTAAACTTACATAAATATTAACATAATTTTTTTGTATTTGTGAAATGTCAAAATAAAGAATTATGTTTTTTTTATTACTTTTATCAAAGTCAGGAGTATACATACACTAAGTTCATTGTGCGTTTAAACAAAAAGAAAACTCCAGATTCCATGCTGGATTTAAGAAGCAATTGATTGGTTAATTGAGTTCATCCATCATCTATATCTTTGATGGGTCATCGGACCAGGTTGCCAGTCCATTGCAGGGCAACACAGAAAAACAACCATGTATGCACACACACACCAGCTGCGATTTGAACCCAGGACCTTCTTGCTGCAAGGCAACAGTGCTACCAACTGGTCCACTGTGCAGCATGTGAACTGAGTACATCTGAGTTAATTAGTGGGACACCTGTGGATGCATATAAAGGTGCATCCCAAACACAGAGCCTCTTTCTTTGACATCATGCAAAAATCTAGAGAAATAAACCAAGATATCAGGAAAATAATTGTGGATCTCCATAAGTGTGGCTAGGTGCAAATTCTTGTGAAAATGCTGGCTGAAACTGGTAAGACAGTGTCACTATCTACAGTAATAGCCATCCATCAGAAAAAAGCCTACTACAGGCTACAATTTGCAACTGACCATTGAGACAAAAATCATAATTTCTGGAGACATGTCCTGTGGTCTGACGAAACAAAAATTTAGCTGTTCAGCCAAAATGATAAATGATATATTTGGAGGAAAAGGGGCAAAGCTTTTAGGCCTCAGAACGCCATCCCAACTGTGAAATATGAGGGTGGAGCATTAAGCTGTGGGACTGCTTAGCTGCAGAAAGGATTGGTGGATCACATGGCATCATGAGAAACTAAAATGATGAGGACATATTGAAGCAACATCAGAAGACATCAGCTAGGAAGCTGAAGCTTGGGTACAAACGGGTTTTCCTTATGGTTAATGACCCCAAACATAACTCCAGATTAGTTACAAAGTGCTTTAAGGATCAAAAAAGTCAAAGTCTTGGATTGGCCATCACAAAGCCCTGATGCCAGTCCCATAGAAAATGTGTACTTTCTATGGCACTCAAAAGTTTGAAAGCCTTTTAACTGAACACAAGTAGAAAGGCACAAACTTCATTGTGTAGATGTGCCATGCAGCCCCAGAAGACCTGCAGCTGTACCTACAATAAAAGGTTGTTTCAATAAAATAAAAGGTTAAAAATGCACAAATGCACACCACACTTTTTAGATAACTATAAGTAAAAAATTATTAAACGTATGTATCATTTTATATCGTAATTATTCACCGATTTATGTTAGCTCATGACATAAAATCCCAATTAAACATATTGAAATCTTTGCAAAGCACTGCATCTCACCCATGGTTTTCTTTCATATCTGCAAAGCACAACATCTTAGAAATGTTTATACAAACAGGGACTGCAACACCACAGAAGAGTCATATTACAGTTCTTCCAAAATCCAATCATAAAACAATTGCCTTAAAGGAACGGAGACTAACATTCTACAATTAACAGTACTTGGCAGTTAGGTGAACTGATTAAATAATCTACAAATATTGTTGTCACATTATCTCACTAAGATCAAGTGTTTTGTCAAATCCAAATCTTTAGTAACTAAATCACATAAAACAAAATCCAGGACACAAATGCAAAGATGAAATACATATCTCCAACAAAACAGATCTCCCATATGGGTTTGTCTACAATGTCAGGCATGAAACTAGAAAACAGTCCCTTCTATAAGTACGCACTAAAATGCAGAAGAGTTCCATGTTCAGAGTAACTAATCCCCATCCAAAGAGTCAGGTTCTCCATTATGTGTGGTCCGACTACTTCCAGCAGGGGGCAGTGTTACCTGATATATTGCATGCTGTAGCTTAAGTCAGATGTTTTCTGTGCTTTAAAAACACAGCACTAGAGTCTGATTCAGGAGGGCCATCCAGACAGGAAGAGATGGAATCTGCAGCAATCACCTGCTGTCAGTCACACTGGGCTACAGATACTCTTCTTCTTTGACGTAGAGGATCTCATGGGCTGAGCTGGGAACCTGACGAAGGCAGAAAAGAGGAAAAAGACAGGCAGTCAGAAGCTGTGCATATTTCCCCATGGACACCACAGTCAATACTGGTGTGCTATAGTGAGTGAAAACTCATACTCAGTCCCCGACAACTGCTCAAGCAGTAGTTAAAGGTTATGTGCTGTCGTGACCAAAAACGTTTGGTAGTGACATAAATATTTAGCAGGTTTTTTTTATTTCTATGGTAGACAATTTGTTTCACACACAGATATTGCCATAAAATTTAGTCATATTCAAAAAAAATTGAATCTATTCCAATGAGGCTTGGTATCACATCAAAAGTACCTTTTGAAAATAATTTTAAGCAGGTATTGAAACATACTTTTTGTTAAGCACAGATTTCTGCATTACATTTTTTTTTATTGGTATCATGTAATATTCTAATCTTAATTTTTTTTTGTTTTCATTAGCTGGAAGCAGAAAATCCTCATAATTAGCAGAAATAAAGGCTTGAAAACATTAGTCTGTGTGGAATTAATCTATATTCAATTCAATTCATTAATACTTTATTGATCCCAGAGGGAAATTAGGTGTTTTGGTAGCACATACTAATCAATTCTTCAAAGAGTTGTTGTGGATCATGATGGCTGTGGGCAGGAAGGATTTCCTGTAGTGGTCTGTGTTGCTGCTATCCCAACAGATGATGGCTGAAGAGATTAGACTCTGCAATCATCTCCTTTGTTTTGTTCACGTTCAAGGTAAGACAATTGTTTCCACACCATGCTACGAAGCGGTCCACCAGCTCAGACAACTGCAGAGTCATCTGAGTATTTCTGCAGATGACAGGTCTCTTACTTATACTGGAAGTCTGAGGTGTACATAGTGAAAAGGAATGGTGGGAGTACAGTCCTCTGTGGTGCTCATGTGCTGCTGACCACCGGGTTTGACACACAGTCCTTCAATCTCACAAACTGCACAGTTTATGAGACTGAAGGATTGTGTGTCAAACCAGGTGGTCAGCAGCACAGGTAGTCATTAATCCAGGCGATTATTGAGGGCTCCACCTGTGTTTCTGACAAAACAAATCAGACTGAATTGTGTTAAATGCACTGAAGAAATCAAAGAACATCATCCTAACAGTGCTGTCTGCTTTGTCTAGATGATAGTTGGTTGGTTGAAAGAAGTGGATAAAGGCGTCTTCAGCTCCAACTCAACGGCGATAAGCAAACTGCAGGAGGTCCTGATATGATCTTGCTTGCTTACTTAGATGGCCCAACAGAAGTCTCTCCAGGACCTTCATGATGTGGGATGTCAGGGCAACAGGTCTATGGTTGCTGATGACTGATGGGTGAGTTTTCTTTGGTATTGGAACAAAACAGGATGCCTTCCACAACACTGGAACCTTCTCCTTGGTAAGGCTAAGGTTGAAAATAGTGTGTTGAAAGAAAATCGAAAAATCGATTCTGAATCGATTCTTCTAGCTCTTGAGAATCGGAATCAAATCGATTCTTGACATTTGAATCGATACCCAGTTGTAGTTGAAGAGGTGCTGCAGAATTCCAGAGCAGCTTTGCACAGGCCTTCAGGACTCTGGGGCTGACACAATCTGGACCTGCAGCCTTGTTACGGAACAGTCTCCCCAGCTGCCTCTTCACCTGACTTCTAGAGACAAACAAGTGGGAAGGGGAGGCAAAGGGGGCAGCATCATCTCCTGGTTTGGTTGAAGACAAATTTGTGGAAGCAGAAAAGTCCATGACTGACATAAAGAATGAAAACTCAGAGGTGTGACAGGATAGCTGTGGGTCAGAGGAGGGTGGGTTGTCTATTTGGCTGGGGACAGGAAAGGAGGATGCTGAGCTTGTTCCTGAACTGAACCTATTGAAGAATTTATTCAGTTCATTGGCTCTGCACAGGCTTCCATCTATCCATCACAGGTATGAATCCTTAACATTGGCGTAAAACGAATCCAATGTTTAGTTTTCTCTGGTAGAGCAGCTGACAAACTGTTGAAATGTTGGAAGTGAGGACGAAGGTGAGGTATGATATTAAAATCACCAGATATTGCCAAAAATGCATTGGGGTGTTGGGTGTGTAGCTTGGCGACAGCGGAATTGATGACATCACATGCATTTTTGGCAACGGCTGAAGGTGGAATGTAAACGGTTGCCATAATAACACTGGTGAACTCTCTTGGTAAATAATATGGACGAAGACTTACCGCAAAAAGTTCAATATCTGGCCTGAGGAGATGACACTTCACAGTAACATGTCCTGGATGATATCTGTTGTTGACAAGCACTGGTACTCCACCTCCATTACATTTCCCGCCCCTCTTCAGATCTCTGTCTGCTAGTATAGTCATGAATCCTGGCAGACAGACGTTGGAGTTGGGGATAGGATCCTACAGCCATGTCTCAGTGAAACACATAATACTGCATTCCCCGATACTCTGGCTGAGTCCTTGTTAGGGCTTGGAGTTCATCCATCTTGTTAGCCGGTGATCTTAGAGATGGTTTGAACTTCTTGCTCCTGCTCTGTATCCACAACGCCTCCTTTTGAACTCATCAGGGATTTGGGGCTTCAGTTGAGGTATTATTTCAGCTTTTGCAAGGTTAATCAGCTGCTCCTGGCTGTAAACAACCTTGTTGTCGTGGTTGCGCATCATAACAATTAATCAAAAAGTAAAAAATCCACACCAAAAACCGTTCCACAAATAAAGTATCTGTCTGTCTGTCTGTCTGTCTGTCCGTCCGTCCGTCCGTCCGTCCGTCCGTCCGTCCGTCCGTCTATCTATCTATCTATCTATCTATCTATCTATCTATCTATCTATCTATCTATCTATCTATCTATCTATCTATCTATCTATCTATCTATCTATCTATCTATCTATCTATCTATCTATCTATCTATCTATCTATCTATCTATCTGCAAACACAAAGTTATGCATGATTGTAAAATGGAAGATGAATATAATGACACTCGTTCTAGAATAAGCTCATTCTGCTTTGCATACAGCTCAAGCTCAGTCAGATCTAATGGGGAGTATCAGTGGACATCAATTTGTAACAGACTCTCAGTTAAATACAGGTGTGGAGTTTGACTGAGCTGATCTAGCACTTAGGTCGTTTTCACACCTGATAGTCCAGCAGAATCGGTTCAATAGATGACCAAAATTTCAACATTGTGGGTTTTCTTTTTTAGGTGGTGCAGTTTGCATTCACACTGCACTTTGTCCAACAAACCAAAGTTGTTGAGCATCATGTTTACCTGTCTGTGGTGGCACTGCACCAAGAAGTGCTACTTCGGGGGTCACTTCTGCAGCAATAGGCTCAGCATGAGCAAAGAATGAGGAAGAGTTGTTTTTGTGCAGTCGTTTTTGTTTTATTTACCTGGAGCGCTCTGTGCTATAGTCCGCTTCCTGCTTATGTAGAGTCTCCAGTCCCACTTGGCATTAAGATATGCAATCGAACCGCACCAGAGTTCACTTCATCTAAGCCATGACCTAGGTTTTACACAGACCAGAGTTCACTTTTTTGGTCCCCATCAGAGTTCTCATTCACATCTCCCCAAAGGAACTGGACATTCTTGCCAAACGAACTAGAATTTGATTAAAGCGAACTAAACAGAGCTGGTGTGAATGCACCCTAAAATATGCTTTGATCTATGGCTGTATGTTTTGGGCCATTGTTTTCCTAAAAGGTGGATACCTCTGTAGGTTTTCTTCCAGGAATGTATCTAGGTCCATCTATCTCTCCATCAGCTCTGACCATTTTCCCCTATTCCTACTGAAGAAAAGTGTCCCCACACCATGATAGCCATTATACACCTTCCTTGACTTGTCTGCTGTGCTCCTCGCTCATTATGATGCTGTTTGTTCACTAATACTTTCTAATATACCTCTGAGGCTGTCACAAAACAGATTTATTAGGTAGGTGACTTCTGAAGGCAAGAGCCTCAGATGTGTGACTGGAAAAAAGGAAATATTCACATAAAATCACAATAAATTGGTGTGGACAGTTGGAATGTGACAAAATATGAAAAAAGTAGACTATTGCAATATATTGTACACTAGGCTTTAAAAAATGTCTCATTATTGCTGAGGCTCTGGCCTTCTGGCATCAGGTTTTAGACCTGAACACTCAGATGTTTCAAAGGTTAAACCAGAAGAATTAAAACCCATATGGAAATTTTTTTTTTTCAAATTCTTTAAAAAGTTTTTAAAAAAAGTAACGATCACAAACATATCCAATCAAAGATGATAAAAACTATTTAATTAATGTTTTAATATTAAATTTCTTTAAAACAAAACACTCCTTTTTAATTTTGAAAAGCGTTCTAAATGTCCGTAAAGGGATGTTTTATAAGGAGCTGATCAAGCATGACAAAGAAGCACTTAAATATAATCAGTAAATATGAATTTAGTTATGTAAAACCCTGCCTCTTAACTATCTGTTGTTATTAATTATGATCTTTTTAGGGGGGTTATTGCTGTTTGTGTGCTGATTTCTTTCTTTCTGCAAACTGAAATTAAGCCCCTTTAAACAAGCATTAAACACTGTACAATCTGTCTTCTTGGAGCAATGTCTGCCTCCTTCAAAGCTAACCTAACACGACGTATTAACCAAATAAGAGCAGTCTTCTCCTGCTGTGCTTCTACAGCACTTCTACTTACAATTAGAACTCAAGTGGACAAAAAGGTAACACAAGCTCAATAAAAATGACTAAAGTGAGCAACAAGTAGAAATTTCAAATATCTAAATGCTGTGTGCTGCAGGACCAGGTTGCATAGTGTTGCACTGCAGGAAATGTCTAGAAGTCCGTAATTACTGTCAGAAAAGAACCATGCACCAGGCAGCATTTGACCCCCTTTCTGTTAGGAGCAAAACCCTCATGTCAGGATATAAAAACTTCTTTGTACTTCAATTGTGAAATATTTGTATTCATCAGTGATTTTTTCAACATTACTAGTTGTCCTCATGTGACAACATTAAGTGGCTTTTTTCAAATTAAAACTAAATCACTAAATATTATTCAAACAGATTAAAAGTTCACACAACTGCAGTAAATCCTAAGGGAAGCTGATAAGATCAAAGCAGCCATCAAATAAAAGACATAAAGACTTGGTTATAACTGAAAACACTAGTGACATCTTTAACCAGGTCTTCTCTCTAACACCTCCCCTGTAAGGGGGTTCAGTCAATGAACCTGTCAACAGCTTTAATGCTAAAATATTAAATGTTATGGATACTATTGCTCCCACAAAGGTGAAGGTTATCTCTGGAAGGAAAAAGTCTCCATGGAGAAATTCCGCACTGGTGAAAAATGAAAAAAGGGAGTGTCGGAAAGCCGAGCGCAGATGGAGGAAAACAAAACTTCAGGTTCCCTATGACATCTAGAAAGAGAAACTTCACTCTTATAACTTACAACTGAGGAATGCAAGGAAGTCATATTTTTCTGACATCATCACCAGAAATAGTCATAGTGCTCGCACATTATTTGCTGTTGTCGACAGGCTAACAAACTCTCCTGTGTCAGTAGCACCTGAACTTTATTCCACCAAGGCCTGCAATGACTTTGCCAAATTCTTCACAGACAAAATCCAAAATATTAGACAAGCGGTTGGTTCATTAACGGCAGGTTCAGGTTATGTACAGTGTCCACGGAAAATCCGTTTAAACACCATGAAACTGTTTTATCTCCTAAACAGCAAAGATCTGGAGGACATCTTACGTCAACTGAACTCCTCCTCTTACTGCTTAGACATCCTGCCCACAGGCTTTTTCAAAAAGGTTGTTGCTGTTATAGATTGTGAACTCATCTTTAATGTCGGGTGTTTTCCCAGAGCCCCTGAAAACAGCTGTAATTAAACCCCTGCTGAAAAGAGACAATCTGGACAAGACACAAATTAACAACTACAGGCCCATCTCCAATCTTCCATTTTTACCCTTAACGTTCCAAGGGCCCGCGGGCGGGCCCAGCCCATTTCCTAGTTTAAATCCACCGATTTTCTGACTTCTAACTTTTATGAACCTATACATATTTTACATCATTGGAAAGCTAAGAGTCTTGTGATTCCAATTATGCCTGGCGTTTAAAGATACAATCATAACTGAAGACACAATGAGCGCTTTTGCCAACACAAACGTTCTCCTGATGGAGGTATAAAAATATGGAACTCACCACTTTGTAGTCCAATAAACGTGACAAAACCGATCAATTTCGAACAAAAATTGTCTTTTTACATCAATATGGGTCCGATTAAAGTCCTCCGATAAAGTGATTAGTCCAGGACAACAGCAAAACCAATAAAAAATGTAAAACAAACAGTGAAAATGCGCTCCCGAAATGTCTATGGCCATTTTTGTAGTCTTTACAGCTTTGTTTCTGATTCCTTTGCTTCCACTTCCGCCTACAAAGGTCACTGAACAAGCCCAGAAGAAAAAAAAATAAAATCATCCTGTTTATTCCTTACGTAGGGTACATCTCCAACCAATGGCGCATGGATGGAAAGTCAGGTTATGGTATTTAACTCGAACCAATCGCGGTCCAGAACTCTGATGATTGACGCATCGAATAGCCAATGTAATGCTGTAAACGCAGATATATAACTTGACCGGGCAGACTTGTTCGCAGCCATTGTATTTGACGTGCGTAAAATGTCTTATTCATGAAGAGATTATGCACAGTGCGTACCAGTAACATACTCTTTCAGCACCGTGTCCAAACACCCTTTATGATCAAAATACAGCATTGAAGGAAGCTGTTGAGCTTTATATGGTAAGATGAAGTTATGATTCTGATGATATTTTTAATTCAGTGAGGACTACAGCATTTACCCAGGAGATGGCGCATATGGCACACTTTTGACCACCTTTGACCTGTAGTTATAAAAATGTGTGCAGAATACTCATTTTTTGGTTTATTGCTGTCAAATTTGGTGTGGATGAAGGTAATACTTCAGGCTTTAGACCCACTGTGTGTTTTAGGTCACCATCTCTTTTTAAAGCCATTTTTACAGCATGTATTTATATAAAATAAATAATCGGACACATATAAAATGATTTTGCAGTGTATTAAAATTCATATTGCTTGGTAACAATAGCACTCAGAGATATTAACACAGTTCTGGGATAAATTTTTGAGTGTTTGCTTTCCAAAGAGACCCCAGCCATGTCTCTACTCAAAATGGTTCAAGAACAGCTTTAAGTTAATTTTGGGTAAGCCTTTTTTAAAAATGTAGGGCGGAAATTGCAGGAATTTTTTAAGTAAGATCATTGAAAAGGCGGTTTTTCATCAGCTAAATGACTTCTTAAGACAAAGCAACTGCTATGACGTCTTTCAGTCAGGTTTTAGACAGCACCACAGCACTGAGACTGCTCTGACCAAAGTCATCAATGACATCCGTTTGAATACTGACAGTGGAAAAATGTCAGTGTTAGTTTTACTGGATCTCAGTGCTGCATTTGATACAGTTGACCACATTATTTTACTCAAACGACTGGAGAACTGGGTGGGTCTCTCTGGCACTGTACTAAACTGGTTCAAAACGTACTTAGAGAACAGGAAGTACTTTGTGTCAATAAGTAACTTTACATCTGAGCAGACGGGAATTACATGTGGGGTTCCCCAGGGTTCCATCCTGGGACCTCTTCTGTTTAACATCTATATGCTCCCACTGGCACAGGTAATAAATAACAACAATATAAGTTACCATAGCTACGCAGATGACACACAGATATATATTAGAATGTCACCAGAAGACCAAGGGCCTGTACAGGCTCTTGGCAAATGCATTGAGGAAATTAATGACTGGATGTGCCACAATTTTCTGCAGTTGAACAAAAACAAAACAGAGGTAATTGTCTTTGGAGCTAAAGAGAAAAGATTGAAGGTCACCACAGGGCTCCAGTCCATACACCTAAAAACCACCAACCACGTCAGAAATCTGGGTATAGTGATGGACTCAGACCTAAACTTTGAAAAACACATTAAGGCAATCACAAAATCAGCCTACTATCACCTTAAGAATATCTCAAGGATAAAAGATCTGATGTCTCAGCAGGACCTGGAAAAACTAGTCCATGCGTTCATCTTTAGTCGGCTTGATTATTGTAACAGCGTCTTTACAGGTCTACCTAAAAAATCAATTAGGAAACTGCAGCTCATCCAGAACTCTGCTGCTCGAGTTCTCACTAAAACCAAAAAAGTGGACCACATCAGTCCAGCTCTGAGGTCTTTACACTGGCTGCCTGTCTGTCAGAGGATAGACTTCAAAGTTCTGCTGCTGGTTTATAAAGCTCAGAATGGTCTAGGACCAAAATACATCGG
The DNA here is from genome assembly GCA_963556495.2 of Valencia hispanica. Taxonomy (NCBI): domain Eukaryota; kingdom Metazoa; phylum Chordata; class Actinopteri; order Cyprinodontiformes; family Valenciidae; genus Valencia; species Valencia hispanica. The sequence continues at coordinate 49,444,815 of OY747708.1, forward strand.
TGATCTCCTGACCCAGTATGAACCTACTCGACCCCTCAGGTCATCTGGATCTGCTCTTTTATCAGTTCCCAGAGTCAGAACCAGACATGGATAAGCTGCGTTCAGCTTCTATGCTCCACATGTCTGGAACAAACTCCCAGAAACCCTCAGATCAGCTGAAACACTCAGAAAGACCCACCTGTTCTCAGCTGCTTTTGATTAGATTCTTATTTTAAGTTTTAAATCTGCACGGCTTCTTTTAAGATTTTTTTTTTTCATTTTAATTTATGGTTTTTATTCCTGTACTTTTGCTTTTTCTGCACCCTGCTGTAATGCTTTTGATGTTTTATGTAAAGCACTTTGAATTGTCTTGTAACATGAATTGTGCTATACAAATAAACTTGCCTTGCCTTCTCATAAAGAATGAAAGTTGTTAATACAGCGGTCAATGATCTGAAGATTTACTGCTAAATAAATAAAAAAGGGATATTTAACTTATAATTCCACCATAAATAATTGAACTATGAATGCATTCCCCACACTTAAATAGAAAACCCCTACTTGGTGGCTTACTGGAGTTATGATGAGGATTAATCTGTTTGAATCTAATGCTGGATAGGGATGAAAACATTGAGGTATTGTTTTAACATTTGTAAAATGAATTATCCCATCAGATCTCAGGGTCAAAATGAACTAAAAGACATTGGAGTGTACTCACAACAGGGATGTTGGTTAGTTCACTGGCCTTGGTCCGGATCAAATGTTTTTTTGTTGCGGTTCCTATTCACTCTGTGAGTAAATGCAACAGGACCAGAGTTTCTCAACAAAAAGACACGTGTGCTAAGGTCTTTCAGTCATTGGACAGTTAAACGAGTAAGCGGGGTAAACCCAGGAAGCCATGTGAAAATATGTCAACATAAACAATGGATAGTGCTGTTCTTATAGTCTTTTTGGCGTTATGGTTAATACTCAGGGGTCACATTAACCGAATATCTTCTGTATTTGACTGTTTTTTTAAACTGTGACAGAAAAATCTGAAGGGTGTCGGTCATTTTGACAGATTGGTATTCAGACCCCTGACCACTTGGTGCAAATGAGCAGACATTTACAACTTTATGCATGGAGGACAGGTAACTAAATCAATAAATAAAAAAAGATTCCAATGAAAGGATCTAGTATCATCTCAGACACGGAGACCGTACTCAATTTATGCCGCTATCCACAAGCTGACAGCACGTTGAGGGGTTACTGAGGTTTTGGAGCGCGTCTGTGGCTCCACCGGACACAGAGTGGTGGTGAAAGATCGCTGCAGTTTAACTACTGATGCAAAAAGAGCACATCCAAGGGGATTTCCTCCCACTGAAGCAAACAGAAAAGCCCCTTTATCAGAGCGTTGTGACGTATTCTGATAACTTCAATTGGAGAAATGATCCCTGATTTCAAAACTATGGCTGAAGTGATGATTCTGCCTCCATTATACACAGGCGGAGCAGTTCAGCTCCTTGCGAAGCGTTAAGTCCACAGCTGGAGAAATGTTCATAATTGTAGTTTATTAATCTGCTCGATGTATGATGGCATGATGTGGATTCTCTGATCAATTTGTTCGGATTTAATATAAAACAAAATGAATGAAAATGAACTACTGAATATGTTATCATTTATAAAATGATGGATGGATTATGACAAGATTTTTTTGCCCCTGTCAGTAAAAACGATCGATTGTAGCATGACCTCTAATACAGCTACAGATCTTAACAGAAATGTTTAAGCGTCTAGATTGTTTGATGCAACATGAGGTGTTAAAATAGGATGCAGATAGATGGAGGGTGTAGAATCAACATAACATTATAAATATGAATAAAATATGAATAGACTTTATGGATGTCACAGTGGGGACATTAACATGTTAAGGCAGCATACGCATACAAAATACAAAAATTAATAAAAGACATTTTTTTCTCATAAAGCGCCACAAGGACGGGTGCCTGCCGAGACTAAGGAGGACGTTTTTTTGTTTACTGGGTGGGATCAAGTTTGATTGCTTTCACACCTGATTTGCTCCACACCAGGGTTCGTTTGGAACCGCTCCGAGACCACCTCTTCAGCTGGGTCTCGATTCGCTTGTTTGGTGTGCACTGGAGTTCGCTGTGTTGTATTCACGCCGGCACAAAAGGTCCGGACCAAGGAACGAAACAAATTTGTGTTCGTTTTAAGTGAACTTAACGAGGCTGGTGTGAATACGCCCTAAATGACCACACTGAACTCCCACAGGTGGGAAAATGTTTTAAAAGTTAAAATACTCAATGATGGAACCCATGTTAAATACCTACTGTTTGTTTATAAGTTAAAAAATATATAAATATTTTTAGTGCAGTAAAATATTATTACCTTCTGTGAAATGTGTTCAAGTGTGTAAATGATTACAGTAATACCATATTGAAGCACTTTTAGAATCCATAACATTCAGTTTTCCTCAGTGAACTCCTTTCATTACTTCACACTATTGAATATCCATCAGTTCAGCTGCTCTTGCTGGATATTAATGATATTTTCTCATTTGATATTTAGCAGGAGCCATAGTCTGTACAGAGGTTAAAAAAACAGATTGTACATAGGTATCAGTCAGTGGAAGTGTCTATAAAGATTTTCAGTTCACATTAAATAGCTTTAAACAGCTAAAAACTAAATATCTTTCTACTACAGGTTAGGAAACTATTATTATAAATAACTTCACAGAACATTATGTTAAAAAACTCCAAACTATCCCTTTAACTCAAAGGGCACAATGAGTGATGTGAAGTTCTTTTTACCTGGTTAACTCCTCCCACCACCAGAAGGCGGTCTCTGATGACAATGGAAGAGGCAGAGCATCTGGGGAAGTTCATGGGAGCCAAACGTTCCCACTTCTTTTTCTGAGGGTTAAAGGCCTCAACGGTGTCCAAAGCTGAGGGTTCATGACCTAGAGGTGGTATTTAGAGACAAACAGACACATGCTTATTAATGTGTCCATATATGGTGTCAGTTTATTGCAGTTCCTCGTAGGGGAAGGCATTAATGCTAAAATTACATATGTTCTTTTTTGTTTTCTTACAGCAAAACTATTTTATCACAATTTCTCTACATAAAACATACAGTAGATATTGTAGCTTGTGCAAAGCACAATTACCATTTATAAGATACACAAGTAAGACTTTAAGTACACTTAAACTAAAAAGTACTTTAATTCAGAAGATAAAACAGCAGCACTTACACACTCTTGCAACCTAACAGGAATGTCATGGTACAAACATTTTCTATCATTATTTTGTGTGTAAATTCAGAGGATACTGTTATCCATTTAAATAAGCTATAAAATTTGTAATTTGAAGTTCAGAGAGTAGCACACTGTACATACTTGAGGGTCTTATTGTGAAGGTTTGTAGGAAGCTGTATCACAGTTCATTTGCTGCATTGACATAATCCCCCTTATTCCTCGATCAAATGATTCAATACGTGAATTCCGTTGGCAATATCAAGGCCTGCATTTTAACATGTTAACAAACTGTCTCCTAAAGAGCAAATATATGTAAACAAAACATGTAGGAACATCAGCTGCTACACTCGCATAAATACCGACTGTGATAGAACCACAGTGCTGGTTCTGTTGGATATCAGTGCAGCATTTGACACTGTTGACCATGACATATTATTGGAACAACTGGAGAGCTGGGTCGGGCTCTCTGGCACAGTACTTGGCAAGTTTGAGTCTTACCTTAAGAACAGGAACTATCTATCTATCTTAGATGGTAACTGCTATGGGTAGGAAAGATCTCAAGAAGAACAGTCTGCTCAGTCCATTCTTGTATGCAGCTTCAAAAATGCGTCTCCAGCCCAGTATGTTGTTCAGATGAACACTGAGGTATTTATAGTCCTCTACCTCTTCTCCCAAAGAGGGAACAGCCTCCAGCAAAATCCTGTTTCTCCTGAAATCTACAACCAATTTCCTTGTTTTGATCCTAAAGATAGGATAAATGTTTCCACACCATGTTACAAAGCGCTCCATCGGCCCTCTGTACTCAGCTTCTTGTCCATCTATGACTGCACACAAAGACTGCAGTCAGAGTATTTCTCCCAATGACTCTGTCTTGTACTGGAAGTCTGAATGCATTGGAGAAATCAGAGAACATGATCATCACAGTGCTGCCTGCATTGTCCAGATGATGATTAGTTTATTATCTTTAACTCTAACTCCAGAAAAAGAGTCACTGAATGGGCAACATCAGTCCTAAAAGACCCTCAGCATCTTCTCCACACTGAGTTCCGACTTCTACCATCAAGAAGGAAGTTTACTTATGCCCAAAGGGCAAGATCAAACAGGTCCTCTAGTTCTTTTATTCCTTTAGCTGTTGGGTTTTTACGTTTTTCAAGATGAATTGTGCTGCCTGGAATCCTGATATGATTTTGTTAATGTTTGTAAAGGCTCAGGTGGTAGAACTTTTTCCTGCAACCAGTGGGTAGCCAGTTCATCTGCCTGGTCAACTACACTGCTATGGATGAAAAATAGAGGTAAATCTAAAACATATTGTAGTATTAATTTGCTGTTTTTTATGGTAAGAAAACACCCTAGTTGAGTTGTGTGTTTGACAATTTTAGGAGGTAATTATCAGTTGTAGGTTGAGAATGTGAGCAGGAGAGGAAAGACTAATGAAATATTACCAACCATAAAACAATATAACAATGTTACTGTTATTTCTGAAACCTACATTTCTAACTGATGCCCTCTCAGCAATAAGGTTAATTCTTGTCACTCTATGGGTCTAACCCAAGCACAGTGTGTGCTAAATATTTTTTCTGTGCTGTGGTTTTTAGTTTTTTAAAGTGAGGACACACTTGCTGGGATTTCAGCAGTTGCTTTAAAGCAGTGGTCTTCAGCCAAAGTGGCCTCAATTCTTTATCAGTTGCTAACTGATGGAAAACATCTTCTGATTGGAGAAAGTACCCAGTTTTCAGGGGAATCCAGTGAATATTAAATATACTTCCTGAAGCCACAGGTTAAGTTTTGTTTCATTAACCGTGCAGCTAGAAACAGAGCAACAAACAGTTTGGAGCTCCAAAAGGGCATGTTTGTAGGTGTGTGATTATTGTAATACAGAAAAAGAAGAACCTTAACCAGACTGCAAATGATTTACTTCAAAAATACAGTTCACTACATATAATTCAGAAACAAAACAAACTGCTTTAGTGCAGCTGACGCTTCCATACCCCCAGGAATGAGGTGCATAAAATAGACGCATCTAACTGCTTCATTAAAAAAGCGTTGTATCTTTATATTTATTTTGGCTGTCCTGCTCTCATGTATAGTTCTACTAATCATGTAACAAGTTGAAATAGACAAACTTAATAGCAAAAATTCCAAACCAACCAGCTAAAAGTTAACACACTAAGCATTAGCTACTAAGCAGCTAGTGGCTGCAGGAGGCAGAATAACCATTCTTGTTGTTTCCTTCTGCTGGTAGTTGTTAGAAACATTGTATTATCATTGATAAGTGTAATACTTTGTATGTTACTGTATTTTGGCTGTGTAAAGTTTAAATAAGACAATTTGTATGCTTTACTGACATCACAGAGCTTAGGGAACGAAAAGGTTCATGCAAATTCCTCATATGGGTGATAAATCCTCTAAGAGTTGCTTCAGAGGTGTAACCTATTGCCCATTTAGTAAACCTCTCAATTACTCACAGTTTATTTCCTACAGACTGGAAACATGCTATTGTAACTCCCATCTTCAAATCCGGCAACCGCCAAGTAGTCAGTAACTATAGACCCACAAGTGTATTGCCAGTAATCTCCAAAGTTACTGAAAAAGTGGTCATAAACCAACTTACAGATCACATTAACAGCTGCAACCCTGGTCTAAACTCAGTCCAGTTTGGATTCAGAAAACATTACTCTACAGAAACTGTATATTCTACACCTAACAGAGCAAATCAGATCTGGTCTTGACAAAGGAGGAGTTGTTGGACCAGTGTTTTAGACTTAGGTAAAGCCTTTGACACAGTTAACCACAGTGTACTTTTATCTAAACTCTCCAACTTCAACCTTTCTTCTAACACACTTGCATGGATATCATCTTACTTATCCAATAGAAGGCAATGTGTAAAAATTAAAGATGCATGCTCCAGCTCCTTGAGGTGAACAATCGGTGTACCTCAGGGATCTGTGTTAGGCCCACAACTCTTTAGTCTGTATATTAACGACCTACCCCAGTACTGTCACGACGTAGAGGTACAACTCTATGCTGACGACACAGTTTTGTACACCCATGCAAAATTAGCTCAACAAGCAGCAACTAAACTAACCAATTCCCTGGTTGGAGTGGCTGAGTGACTAGATCTATCCTGTCTTACCTTGAACGTAGGTAAAACAAAAGGCATGTTCTTTTCCAAAACCAAACTGAACACCGCAGATGTAAACATCTGCATTAAAGGTGAACAGATTGAGACTGTTACTGAATTCAAATATCTTGGAGTGCTGCTTGATTAAAACCTGAGCTTCAAAAAACACTAAGAAAATGACAAAAACTTCAAATACAACTTGGCAAATTTTAGGCACATTCGATTTTCTCTATCAACAGAGGCTGCTAAGATATTTCTACATGCTTTTATTTTCGCACATATCGCATACTGTATTACCTGTTCGGGGCAGGCCAGTCAAACAACAATTAGGCCCTTAGAATCCCTGTACAAACAGGCCCTGAAAATCTTTGACAAAAAGCCACTTAGGCACCATCATTGTAACATACTACACAATCGCAATCTACTAACTTTCGAAATTTTTAGAATATTTTCAAATCTTTGCACAGTTTACAAAATCCTAAAAGGCCTGGCCCCCACCTGTTTGACTGAGTTTGTCTGTTACCGTGGCTTTGAAAGGACGACTAGAATAGCATCTGTACATCGCTGAACTGTACCCTTTCGCTACTCAGCATTTGGGCAGGCAGCTTTCTCTATTAAAGCTGCCACACAATGGAATACCATTCCAGACAACGTAAAAACTGTGATTCGCTTGTTGCCTTTAAAGCTAATGTAAAAAAAAAACACAGAAAGCTCTCACAACAATGCATCCACTAACTTGCTAGTGGGCAACATTAGGCTTTTGTTCAGTCATATTCACCTCCCTATAGGGTTGAAAAGGTGTGTTTATGTGTGTGGGTGTAATGCTCTATGCTGTGCATACTGCCACCATCTCTGATTATAGTGTGTGTGTGTGTGTGCGTGCATGTGCGTGCCTGTGAGGGGCACTACATGTGTGATATATTGCTGCAGTAGCCTACATGTTATATGTCCTTTAACAATGTCTGATTATTTATGTTTCATATGTTACACATCCCTGAATACTGTTTGATATTTTAATGCTTAATGTATTTATTTGTACCTGGAACTGCAGACGCAAATTAGCCAAAGGCTAACTCTGTTGGTAATCCATCAAATTTTTACATTTATGGTTTTAATTGCACATGGTATCTTTTAAATAATATAAAATCAAAAAACCCGGGTGTCAAACCTTGATAAAATAATCCTCATAGTTCTTCGTTACCTATCATATTACGTCACACAGTCATGTGACATGGGCGAGTGCCATACCTATTGCATAACCCTGGGAGTGGAAGCTTACCAGAATAGAACGAGAGGGATACGCGTGGGATGAACATTTTGCTGCAGGTGCGAGTGTGTTATTCCGTCTATTTTGATATTGAAAAAATTCTCAAACTAAATGCGATCAATGTCGAACTATCGGAGCTGACTACTGGATCTATTTAGCAGTCCAAAGGAGCGCTGTGTACGTTTAGACCATGGAATTGGTAAGTCGCGCTAGTATATAGCTTTCACTTCATTCGCTCTATAGTTTAGCTTACGCTAACCGTTCCATTTGTTTTAAACATGGACGGTTAGCCTGGGTTTTCTGGCCGTTTTCTCGAAATATAAGACACAAAAAGAAACATAATTAATGTGAACAAATTGTTATGGTTGTCATGATTATTTTGTATGGTCAAACTTAATCTGTGGCAGTGCAAACCCTGTTTGTGATAATTGTCTTTGCTATGTAGTCTAGACTCCATATTAAGCCCAGTTAGTCACTGTGGCAGCTATACACACTATTGGGGATATTGAGGGAGGTTTTTGGATGGATTGATTTTTTCCTAAATATTTTAATTATACAGGTCCTTCTCAAAAAATTAGCATATTGTGATAAAGTTCATTCTTTTCCATAATGTAATGATAAAAATTAAACTTTCATATATTTTAGATTCATTGGACACCAACTGAAATATTTCAAGTCTTTTATTGTTTTAAAACAGCATACAGCTCATGAAAACCCAAAATTCCTATCTCAAAAAATTAGCATATCATGAAAAGGTTCTCTAAACGAGCTATTAACCTAATCATCTGAATCACCTAATTAACTCTAAACACCTGCAAAAGATTCCTGAGGCTTTTAAAAACTGCCAGCCTGGTTCATTACTCAAAACCGCAATCATGGGTAAGACTGCCGACCTGACTGCTGCCCAGAAGGCCATAATTGACACCCTCAAGCAAGAGGGTAAGACACAGAAAGAAATTTCTGAGCGAATAGGCTGTTGCCAGAGTGCTGTATCAAGGCACCTCAGTGGGAAGTTTGTGGGAAGGAAGAAGTGTGGCAGAAAACACTGCACAACGAGAAGAGGTGACCGGACCCTGAGGAAGATTGTGGAGAAGGACCGATTCCAGACCTTGGGAGTCTGGAGTAGAAACATCCAGAGCCACCATGCAAAGGCATGTGCAGGAAATGGGCTACAGGTGCCACATTCCCCAGGTCAAGCCACTTTTGAACCAGAAACAGCAGCAGAAGCGCCTGACCTGGGCTACAGAGAAGCAGCACTGGACTGTTGCTCAGTGGTCCAAACTACTTTTTTCGGATAAAAGCAAATTTTGCATGTCATTCGGAAATCAAGGTGCCAGAGTCTGGAGGAAGACTGGGGAGAAGGAAATGCCAAAATGCCTGAAGTCCAGTGTGAAGTACCCACAGTCAGTGATGGTCTGTGGTGCCATGTCAGCTGCTGGTGTTGGTCCACTGTGTTTGATCAAGGGCAGGGTCAATGCAGCTAGCTATCAGGAGATTTTGGAGCACTTCATGCTTCCATCTGCTGAAAAGCTTTATGGAGATGAAGATTTCATTTTTCAGCACGACCTGGCACCTGCTCACAGTGCCAAAACCACTGGTAAATGGTTAACTGACCATGGTATTACTGTGCTCAATTGGCCTGCCAACTCTCCTGACCTGAACCCCATAGAGAATCTGTGGGATATTGTGAAGAGGAAGTTGAGAGACGCAAGACCCAACACTCTGGATGAGCTTCAGGCCGCTATCGAAGCATCCTGGGCCTCCATAACACCTCAGCATTGCCTCCATGCCACGCTGCATTGAAGCAGTCAATTCTGCAAAAGGATTCCCGACCAAGTATTGAGTGCATAACTGAGCATGTATGTATTCAATTAGAATTTATATTTTGAACTATTTATATTGTACAATATGGATTTTTGATGCGGGTATTTATATTAATATTTAGCATTGATGGCTGTTATTTCTGATAATTGTTTGCATCAGATGATTATTAATGTTGCCTTCATGTAGGCCAGGTTTTGATGGTGAGCCAGAAGTCCACGAACTATCAAGGCTTATATAGCCTGAAGAACTCTCTGCCTGGATCTGAACTGAACTGCAGAACCTCCTCCGTTGGGCAGGCTGGTAGGAGGCTCCTGCATGCAGCTGGTTTTTTTCCCCCCTTTGGTTATCCTTTCCGTTGGGAGTTACAGCCCAAACATTTAAGCAAATCCGTATTTGCCTTATTCATTTATTTTGGTTTTTTTGACAATAGCCTTTTGAAATTACTGGGCTTGTGAGTTTTTTTTCTTTGAACTTTACAGTACGGCCAAGGAAGGAAAGAAACAGAACTATTTGCGGTTTGCACTGCAGATTTTCAGCAATCTGCAGTATTGAAGTTGTTGAATTAAGTATTCCTTCACTGTGTAAATTTTGTAAATATGTATTGAATTATTGAATGTCCATTCATTTACTATTTGTTGCTTGTTATTATTTTGCACAATATAAGGTACCTATTAACCACACCTATGGTTCAGTCTCTTTTGTTTCTTTTTTTTTTCTCTGCTCCTAGAGCCAAACCTAGAATTTTGTGATGCTAGTTCCAGTTTTTTTTTTTGTATTGCATTCAGTACAATTGTGAGTGTAACGGCTAGGTTACAGAGGGTTGTCTGGAAGGCCTAATTTACACGTGCTTTGTTATTCCGTTTCAACACCCACAGGCCTAATGTGGGTGTGGTTTATGACCTGTTGTAAACCCCTGTTTTGTAATAAAAGCTTTTGGGAGAGTGAGCTCGGTGGAAGTAGGTACTGAGTATTCTTGGAGAGAAGACACTGAGCAAGCTTTAAGCCTTCCTCCCCCTTGTGAAGTCTTTTCACAAGTAAAAAACAGAAGTTGTGTCTTTCCTTATTCTGTTCTCTATGTTCTAGGGTAATATTTACCTAACAGTAGTGATGACTCAAAACTCCTCAAAACCTTTCTACAACAGTTATGAAGTTAAACTACAGCTCTATTTAACAATTGGTGCTCATTAGTGGTTGAAATACCTTCTTTTTATTGTCTTCTGTTTACATCTAAGAAAGCACCAGAAACAAGTCCGTTTGATGGACAGGCCAAATATTGGGAGTTTTTATTAGTGATGCAATCGATAATAGTTTTAATGCTAACTTCATTCTAAATCCATCCATCCATCCATCCATCCATCCATCCATTTTCTTCCTCCCAGTGGGACGTGAACGGAACACCTCACTAGGGAGGCGTCCAGGAGGCATCCTAACCAGATGCCCGAGCCACATCAACTGGTTTCCCTCAATGTGGAGGAGAAGCGGCTCTTCTCTGAGCAACTCCAGGATGACCAAGCTTCTCACTCTATCTCTAAGGGAGAGCCCAAACACCCTTCGGAGAAAACTAAATGTATCCGTGATCTCATTCTTTCGGTCACTATCCAAAGCTGGTGACCATTGATGAGGGTAGGAACGTATATCGACTGCTAAATTTCTTCCACACAATGGACCGGTACAGAACCCATATAACTGCAGATGCAACATCAATCCGCCTATCAATCTCCCACTCCATTTCTCCCTCATTTGTGAAAAAGACCTCCAGATACCTAAGCTTCACCACTTGGGGCAGGACCCCATGCCCAACCCAGAAAGGGCACTACCCTTTTCCAGCACAAGACCATGGTCTCTGATTTGGACAAGCTGATTCTCATCCCAGCTGCTTCACACTCGGCTGGGAACCACTCCAGTGAAAGCTGTAGATCACAGTCTGATGAAGCCAACAGGACCACATGATCTGCAAAAAGCAGAGACCTGATCCTGAGGCCACCAAAACAGATCCCCTCAACACCTTGGCTATGCCTAGAAATCTTATCCATAAAACTTATGAACAGGATCAGTGACAAAGGGCAAACTTGGCGGAGTCCAACTCTCACCGGAAACGAGCCCAACTTACTGCAGGCAATGCAAACCAAGCTCTGACACAGGTCCTACAGGGACCAAACAGCCGGTATTAAAGGCCCTGGTACCCCATACTCCCAGAGCACCCCCCATAGACTCCCTAAGGGACATGGTCGAACGCCTTCTCCAAGTCCAGAAAACACATGTAGACCGGTTAGGCTAACTCCCATTGACGCTCCAGGACCCTGCTAAGGGTATAGAGCTGGTCCAGTGTTCCAGGGCCAGGACAAAAACCACATTGTTCCTCCTGGATCCGAGGTTCGACTATCTGCCGCATCCTCCTCTCCAGAGCCCCTGAATAGAGGGGCTCCCCTCACTTCTTTGTCTCCCCTTACCAGGGAGACAAAGAAGTGTGATTCCCTGTAGTTGGAACACACTCTGTGGTCCCCCTTTTTTAATAGGGGGATCACCACCCTTGTCTGCCAATCCAAGGGAACTGCCCCGGATTTCCACGCAATATTGCAGAGCAGCGCAAAATCCAGAAACTTGAGGAACTCCGGGCAAATCTCATCCACCCTTGGTGCCTTGCCACCGAGGAACTTTTTAACCACCTCTGCAACCTCAGCACCAGAGATTGGAGAGTCCGACCCAAAGTTCCCACACCCTGCTTCCAGATTGGAAGGCGTGCTGTCGGGATTGAGGAGGTCTTCGAAGTACTCCACCCACCGACACCCCAAGTCCAGGTCAGCACCACACCATCCTCACTCTAAACAGTGTTGGTGGTGCACCGCTTCTCCCTCCTGAGACGCCGAATGGTGGACCAGAATATCCTTAAACTGTATGGGAGTCCTTCTCCATGACCTTACCAAACTCCTTTCACGCCCAATTTTTTGCCTCAGTGAATGCTAGAGCTGCACTCCAATTAGCCTGCCGGTACCTATCAGCTGCTTCCAGGGTCTCACAGTTCTCCACCAGCAGGTTCGAGGGTTGCTGCCATGACAGGCACCAACCACAGCTCCGGTCGACAAAGGAGGCACGAAACATGGCCCACTTGGGCTCAATGTCCCCCACCTCCCCTGAGACAAAGTTCTGCTGGAAGTGACAGTTGAAGTTTCTTCTGACAGGAGACTCGCCAGACGTTCCCACCAGACCATCAGAACACGTTCGTTCTGCCATGTCTGACCGGCATCCTTCCCTGTCATTGGAGCCAACTTACCACCAGGTAGTGGTCATACACAGTTCTGCCGAGTGTCCAAAACCGCAGACCAGATGAAAGGACAACAAAGTTGATCATCGGGCTGCGGCCCAAGGTGTCCCTGTGCCAAGTGCACATATGGACAGCCTTATGTTTAAACAATGTGTTCATTATGGACAATCCATGAGGAGCACAGAAGTCCAATAACAGAACACCACTCAGGTTCAGATCGAGGGGGTTATACCTCCCAACCACACCTCTCCAGGTCTCACCATCATTGCCCACATGAGTGTTGAAGTCCCCCCGCAGAACAAGGGAGTACCTGGGAGGCACACTTTCGATCATCCCCTCCCAGGACTTCAAAAACGGTGGGTATCTGATCTGCTGTTTGGCGCATAACCACAAACAACATTCAGGACCCTTCCCCCCTCCCGTAGGCGGAGGGAGCCTACCCTCTTGTTCACCGGGGTAAACCCCAAAGTACAGGCACCAAGATAGGGGCCAACAAGTATAGCCACCCCTCTTTGGTGCCTCTCAGCAGGGGCAACTCCAGAGTGGAATAGAGTCCAACATCTCTCGAGGAGACTGGTTCAAGAGCCAGAGCCGTGCTCAGGCTCGGGCTTTTTCCCCACCACCAGAGATGACATTCCATGACCCAAGAGCCAGTCTCTGGTGAGGAAGGTCCCCAAGGTCTCTGCCTTCGGACACCGCCTATCCCACATTGCAACCTACCTCTATGGCCCCTCCCACAGGTGGTGAGCTTATGGGAAGGAGGGTGCATGCTGCCACTTCAGGCTGAGCCTGGCCGGGCCCCATGGGTAAAGGCGCAGCCACCAGGTGCTCGCCAACATGCGCTAGCCAAAATGCCCCACCTCCAGGCCTGGCTCCAGAGGGGGGCTCTAGTGACCAAAGTCCGGGCGAGGGAACACTAAGTCCATTGCTGTCATACATCATTGGGGTCCTTGGGAAGGGGGGCCCATGTTACCTCTCTGGGCTGAGCGCGGCCGGGCCCCATGGGTAAAGGCCTGGCCACCAGGCGTTTGCCAACATGCCCCACCTCCAGCCCTGGCTTTTAGAGGGGGGGCCCTGTGACTCACGTACGGGCGAGGGAACACTAAGTCAATTGCTGTCGTACATAATCCGGGTCTTTGGGCTGTGCTTTGTCTGATCCCTCACCTAAGACCTGTTTGCCATGGGTGACCCGTATTAGGGGAGGATCATTGGGACAGGTGGCAGCCCAGGGAGGGGCATTTTAAAACCATAATAACTACACATAAGTACAAATTTAGCAGTACCTGTTTCATCCCTAGTACATAAAACCTTATAGGACTCAATTGAAAGGTCTGGGCAGGTACATGGTGAAGAACATTGTTTCATAGAATTAACCTTTTTAGGATTTTTTGTTTTGGCAGACTGTCAGCACGCTCTACTCCTTCACAATCTAAAATCTTCCACCCCTACCAGAATCATGGAGAAATCTCCAGTTTATTAAAAAGCAAAAAGTTGTAGTTTAGGTTCGAAAAACAGAAATCTCAGCTGTATTTAAATTAGAGGAATAATTGTTACAAAATTGACTATCAAAAATGTTGTACAGTACTGTATTGTAAGTATCTCTTAGCCATCCTCTTCTTTAATCATGTTGCTGTGTGCTTCTGTGATCCTGATTTGAACTGCAGAACTCTGCTTCCAGCTTACCAAGTCCACCTGCGACCACCATCCTGCCACGCAAGAAGGCAGCAGCAAAGTCTGCTCTCTTTGTTTTCAAAGCCACCGTCTCCTCGGACTTCAGCCAGGTGCCTGAAATGGAACAACGAGAAAAAAAAGAAAAGACAGCTGGAGTTAGCAAACGTGCGTGCCCGTCTGTGTGTGCAAGGTCATAAAGTAGCTGAGGTGAATTCCTGAGGCAGCATAGTCCACCTTCAGCTAGACAGGATGCTGCTGAGTTTTCAGAGTGCGACCTGCACAAACAGGTCACCCATGAGGCAGATTCAGTTACAAGATGTATACACACTCTTTTTCCCCACACACACACACATGCACACACACACATGCGCTCACACACACGCTCACCTGTCAAGGACAAAAAAAAGGTTAGAACAAACAGACAAAGAGAGGAATGCAGGTCAAGTCAGAGATGGCGATGCTGTGGTTAAACTGATGTTTGACAGCTTGTTGAGAGATTCCTGAATATGTCTGAAATATCTAGGAAGTCCAGCATCGATCAAAACCAGTGATCAATTAAAGTCTTACGTAAAGTCTTTAACGCACATGGCCTCGTTTTTACTGAAAATTGACAAACATAGGCAGCGCTGTACGTTATACTACATTATAAGCAGCTTTACTTTGTTTTCATAATCTGTAAGCTTTGGCTAGGTTTAGTCCTTAGTGGCAGCAGAATTAACTAAAACAGCATAAAGGTTTCCATTAGACTGAATTTAAGTAAAGGTTGTGCTCTAACAGGTGCTACAAGCAAGTAAGCCTTATTGCTTTCATTTGTAAACTCTAGGAAGCATACACGATTAAATATAAAAATGTATACTTTGGCCGTAGAATCAATAGTTTTTTACATGATTCTCTGCTAAACTAACTTTTCTCTCTAAAACTCCCACTATGCAAATTATCATTTAAAAAATACATTTGGAAATTTCTTGACTTAAAGGACATAGATTCTATTACAAGAATATTTCCCTGTTTCTGTTCTCGAGAAGACAAATTCAAGTAAAAATAAAACTGACAACATTTGCCTGTTTTCCACTTTGTATTTTCTATTTAAAGCATGACATTCTGGGTTTTTATCCATGTTTTTAATTCACAATTGCTTTTTAGTGAGTTTTGCTTGTATTCTACTCAGCTGCAGCGAAACCCCTGAGCCATATGTTGACAACATGGTTTATGTAAAACTTTGGAACAAAGAAATGCATCAAAGTTGATTATGTAGAGAAATATGGAGGAAAGGGGTGAATGGATTTTACTTTTTATATACCAACTATATATCTCTGATCAATGGCATTATCCACTACAGCTACCAATAATAACTGACAAGTAGACAAGGTAACAATGGTCCATTTAAAGCAAGCTAGCTTCAGCACGATTACACATGAAACATGATTCAAGGGAGATTAATTACATCATAAAGACTGTAGGATTGGAGTAAACTAATGAACAAACATGAAAATGCAAAAAACCCAATTAATTTTGATTAAGTTGAGATTTAGGGTGGGTGAACAACCTGAACCAGTTCTTCAACAGGTTTGACAAGCCACCCATCCCTCTCCCCGCTTCTTCTCCCCTGCTTCAACCCCCCTCATCTTTGAGGACTGCCTACTTTTCTTTTCAGGACTTCACACCTCTCAGCTCCCAGCCATAACATCCACCCCCGGCTTCTAAGGACTCCAACATACATCCCCCTCCCCCCATCTCTTCCCTTTCAACACTTCAGGTGAGGAACGAGCTGTGAAAGATCAAGGCGCGAAAGGCTACAGGTCCAGATGGCATCAGCTCTAGGCTCCTGAGGTGCTGTGCAGATGAACAGTGTTGCATCATCGGATATCTATACAACCTGAGCCTGAAGCTGGGGAAAGTACCACAGGTTTGGAAGACCTCCTGTGTGGTACTGGTGTCAAAGACTTCACATCTGAAGAACCTCAGCAGCTACAGCCCGGTAGCCCTGACCTCGCATCTGATGTTGACCCTCGAGAGGTTGGTTCTCAACCATCTTCGCCCCCTGATGAGGTCTTCATTGGATCCGCTGCAGTTTGCCAACCAGCCTGGCGTCGGGGTGGATGACACTATCATCTACCTCCGGCACCAAACTCTGATTCACTTGGAGAAGCCTTGAAGCAAAGTGGGGATTGTGTTCTTTGTTTTCTCCAGTGCTTTCAACACCATCCAGCTGGTACTTCTGAGGGACAAGCTGGAGCTGTCAGGAGTGGGCCACCACATGTCCCAGTGGATACTGGACTACCTCACAGGACTCTCACAGTATGTGAGGACACATACACATACAGGGTTGTGTCTCCGACAGGCTGGTCTGCAGTACGGGGGGCCCCACAGGGAACTGTGCTGGCACCGTTCCTCTTCACACTCTACACTGCAGATTTCCCCATCAACTCCCCATGCTGCCACTTTCAGAAGTTCTCTGATGATTCTGCCATTGTCGGCCTCATCACAGGTGAGGCCAACTCAGAGTACAGACAGTGGACTCTGGACTTTGAGGACTGGTGCAAGCAGAACCACCTCCTGATCAACGCGGGGAAAACCAAAAAGTTGGTGGTGGACTTCCGCAGGCGCAGACCCACCACACTGACACAGGTGAACATCCAGGGAGTGGACATTGAAATAGTGGACTCTTATAAGTACCTGGGTGTTCATCTGAGCAATAAACTGGACTGGAGCCACAACACTGACACTCTTTACAGGAAGGGCCAGAGCAGACTCAACCTGCTGAGGAGACTGAGGTATTTTGGAGTCCTGGGAGTGCTCCTACAGACCTTCTTTGACTCTGTGGTACTTTTTACTTTGTACTGCACAACTACACATGCACATTCCGTAAATTTTCACTGTTTTTTTTTTATTATCCTACTCAGTTGCACATTCTAATCTGAGTATGCCACTAATTTTAAGAACTGCACAATACTTTGGTTTTTGGATGGGCAACTGCCAGTCAATGACTCGATGTAATCTGCTGGGATTCCTTAAATAGAAAACTAGCTAAAACTTTAAACTGATTAGAATGTTTGTATTGAAATGACTTTCTTGTAAAGTGCCTTGAGATGAAATCTGTTGTGAATCGGCGCTATATAAATAAACTGAATTAAATTAAAATTTTTGTAATTATGTCCTAAATGTACATACAGTGGCTTGCAAAAGTATTCGGCCCCCTTGAACTTTTCCACATTTTGTCACATTACAGCCACAAACATGAATCAATTTTATTGGAATTCCACATGAAAGACCAATACAAAGTGGTGTCCACGTGAGAAGTGGAATGAAAATCATACATGATTCCAAACATTTTTTGCAAATAAATAACTGAAAAGTGGGGTGTGCGTAATTATTCAGCCCCCTGAGTCAATACTTTGCAGAACCACCTTTTGCTGCAATTCCAGCTGCCAGTCTTTTAGGGTATGTCTCTACCAGCTTTGCACATCTACAGACTGAAATTCTTGCCCATTCTTCTTTGCAAAACAGCTCCAGCTCAGTCAGATTAGATGGACAGCATTTGTGAACACCAGCTTTCAGATCTTGCCACAGATTCTCGATTGGATTTAGATCTGGACTTTGACTGGGCCATTCTAACACATGGATATGTTTTGTTTTAAACCATTCCATTGTTGCCCTGGCTTTATGTTTAGGGTCGTTGTCCTGCTGGAAGGTGAACCTCCGCCCCAGTCTCAAGTCTTTTGCAGACTCCAAGAGGTTTTCTTCCAAGATTGCCCTGTATTTGGCTCCATCCATCTTCCCATCAACTCTGACCAGCTTCCCTGTCCCTGCTGAAGAGAAGCACCCCCAGAGCATGATGCTGCCAACACCATATTTGACAGTGGGGATGGTGTGTTCAGAGTGATGTGCAGTGTTAGTTTTCCGCCACACATAGCGTTTTGCATTTTGGCCAAAAAGTTCCATTTTGGTCTCATCTGACCAGAGCACCTTCTTCCACATGTTTGCTGTGTCCCCCACATGGCTTGTGGCAAACTGCAAATGGGACTTCTTATGGTTTTCCTTTAACAATGGCTTTCTTCTTGCCACTCTTCCATAAAGGGCAACTTTGTGCAGTGCACCACTAATAGTTGTCTTATGGACAGATTCCCCCACCTGAGCTGTAGATCTCTGCAGCTCGTCCAGAGTCACCATGGGCCTCTTGGCTGCATTTCTGATCAGCGCTCTCCTTGTTCGGCCTGTGAGTTTAGGTGGACGGCCTTGTCTTGGTAGGTTTACAGTTGTGCCATACTCCTTCCATTTCTGAATGATCGCTTGAACAGCGCTTCGTGGGATGTTCAAGGCTTGGGAAATCTTTTTGTAGCCTAAGCCTGCTTTAAATTTCTCAATAACTTTATCCCTGACCTGTCTGGTGTGTTCTTTGGACTTCATTGTGTTGTTGTTCCCAACATTCTCTTAGACAACCTCTGAGGCCGTCATAAGGCAGCTGTATTTGTACTGACATTAGATTACACACAGGTGCCTCTATTTAGTCATTAGCACTCATCAGGCAATGTCTATGGGCAACTGACTGCACTCAGACCAAAGGGGGCTGAATAATTACACACACCCCACTTTTCAGTTAATTATTTGTAAAAAAAAATTGGAAACATTTATGATTTTCGTTCTACTTCTCACGTGTACACCACTTTGTGTTGGTCTTTCACGTGGAATTCCAATAAAATTGATTCATGTTTGTTGCTGTAATGTGACAAAATGTGGAAAAGTTTAAGGGGGCCGAATAATTTTGCAAGCCACTGTATATAATTCTTAATTCTGTTTTTATACTTTTTATACCATTCTTGTGTGATCGTGAATGCTTCTATTATCTGTCACTTTGCTGCTGTTACAGGCAAATTTACCCTCTGTGGGACAATAAAGAATTATTTTTTTCTATCTAACTTCTACAGAAGAAATTAAATTAAGTTATACATCAGCTGGGTGAATGCTACACTGGAATATCAAATAACCGAGGCGCTAACACCAAAATATGATGTTGACAAGAGGCGAACCTGTGGAAATCAATCAAATAATAAATCAAGACATTCTCATGCTTATCCACTGTTGTTTCAGCCTCAGCGAGCACCTATTTGTCTGTGCTGGCTCACGCTGAATTTCTTGCAGTCGTAACTCTTCTGTTGGAGCCATATTACTGTATTTGAAGCGTTTATTAATTCAGAGAATGTTGGATTTTTGCATTGTGCTACGTTGTTTATTATTGTATTGTTATTAATGACATTAGGTGACCCGAAAGTTCACAACAGAAATTATGTTCACTTTTAGCGAATCTTTTCAGAAACCTTCGGGGATGTACTACCTTTGGCATCCTACTGATTTTTTTACAACTGTACAGTTGTTGAAAACAAAATACACCTCCCACTGTCCACAAATGGCTATAATCCGTGAATACTTGACACCCGCTCTGTAAAGCTTTATAATTCCTATTTTAAAAGTTGAAACCCCAAATATACCTTAATATTACTTAAACATTAATAGACACAGTGGAAACAGTCATAGTACTACCACAGATGCTAACATCTACAGTCTTTCTTATCTCTGCTCTTGGGGTAAAATAAATAACTGGGAGTCAAGTTCCACAGAGAAATCCGTTAATAGTTGAATCTGCAAATACTGAAGGTGATTTTGGCGCGGGTCCACTGCAATGCATAAAGTTATGTACTTCCAGATATCCCTGCTCAGATGTAATGTAAAACCAGCTGAAGCAACTACCACAGTGATCGTTAGAAGAACCGTTAACAGTTTTCTACCTCTTGGTACACCGCCACAGTCACACCAAAGCCACACTAATGGGAACAAAGCGCAGGTGCAGTCATAAGCATGAGTGATTCTGTCATATACTGAAAAAGCCACTGATTACTAAAATCCCAACATACCTTTAACCCCATTAAAATATTAGGCAAATTCACAGGTGTAGAAGCTATTATAACTAATTTTTAATCTCTTTAAATCTCCATGATTTACCATTGACAAAACCTTTCATTTATGGCCATCTAAAAGGCTCCAGATGATAAAAAAACACACCGGATCGTTAATGAAATTAAAATGTAGCCATCAAACTTAAGTTTTCTCTTTTCCCCAGCAGATTCACCAAAAGGGTTTTCTTTCTACTTTCAGGCTTAGCTGCTGCCAAATCTTGTTTATCTGAAGGAAAGCCAGGCAGGAGAAAATTGTGACAAGGGAAGACAGATAACTTCATTAAGGATGTAAGGAGTCAGTGAGAATTAGAATGATGGAGCGATAGAACAAGAGTGAAAAAGAATATGTTCTTCTTTGTGTGTTGTTGTCTTTCTTCTTTATCTTAACTCATGCTCTTAAATCCTTGTTTTTCTTCTAACCTCTTTCCGCTATCTTTTCCTCTTTTCTTTTGATTAATTTCTGGTCTGCTCCTGAAAGAAGTGAGAGAGTAAACAGCAGCAGCAGACAAGTGTGGAGAGAATGAAAAAGAGATAGAAGGTCAGATGGAGAGAAGTCTCTGTGAGTTTTCCAGCACTTTCCTTTTCCAGTCTGGTTAAGTTACGCCGAGGAGAACCAGGAGAAATCACAGCTGGCTGTCCTCTCTGCTTTGTTCTCCTCTCAGGGGAAAAAGCAGCTTCTCTTTGTGATGCCATGTGCAATTAGTGTGTGCGTTTGAATGAAAATCAGCACTTATTAGTTGTAGCACTGAAAGGTAGTTTAAAGTTGGCACACATTGCTTTCTCTTTCTTCCTCCATAATGAGTCTTGGTTTGTTGATAAATAGTTTGATACAAATAGATGCAGCAGCTACAATAAGAATTGAATACATCAACATTTTTCTCCGTTAAAATATTTATTTTTTCCCTCCATATTTCTTTCCTTTTTTCATGTCCTGTCGCAGTATATCAGGCATACATGGAGAAGCTGGCTGTCAACATGTGCCAGGGTAGCTAGCTCCACAAAAAGGATATCTGGAGATGCTATCCTGACTGCTTGAGGTAACATATTTCTAATGAGGTCAGTGAAATAAAATTCACAACATATGTTGACAACAACCCAAGTAATCCACACAAACTTAGAAATAAAGCAAATAAGTCCAAGAATAAAGTTTTGGGGTAAAACATTGGAATGACACACAAAATGAGTATTGAATTTTACTTAATGCTTTGCGGAAAAGCCTGTTTTCTTAATCCAATTAAAAAAAAATTTTTATTGAGAAACTAGTCAAGGTTCTGGGGTTCTCTTATATGTAGTCTGATTTTCAGCTCTTTCCATAGATTTTCAATTGGATACTATTCTACCATTCTAGCGGTCAGTCATTTACTTTTTCTCTGAAACCAATTAGAAGTTTCCTCAGCTGTGGTTGGGAGATTGCCTTGTTGGGAAATCCACACAATTCATCTACAGATTCTCATCATGTCCCAGTATGTGTCCCCATTCTTCCCTCCTTCAGTTATATGAAATCCGCCAGTCCCTACCAATGTTAGATAGCTCCCACCGAGAGGTTCCCACCTACCGATCTCACTTTTGATATATGGTGTGGGGTGATGTGGATAATCTTTCTCCAAAATATATTGTGTAATGACATTGAATTCAATTCAAAAATACCATATTAATTCCAGAGGGAAACTAAGTGTTGATGTAGTTCATACTATTTTAGTTCTTCAAGGAGTTGTTGAATATGCCGATGGCTATGGACAGGAAGCAGTCCTTAAGTAAATGTATCTAATGGTTAGTGCTAAAGTATCTAAATAATGACTAATTTCAGATCATTTCTTGGCTTTTATGCCTTTTTGCATTTTTTTTCATGAACATTTTTCAGTAAATTTCTTTTGAAGATTTACCTTTCATCTAAACAACTGAGGTAATATTAGTTGTGTAAACACCAGTGTTGGAAACTTTACTTTAAAAAAAGCACAGAATTACTCTATAATGAAAGTAATGTTAGATTTAGATTTTTTTTAACAGTGACGGAAAAATCTGAAGGTCATCAGTGATTTTGACAGATTAGTTTCACACCTCTGACCAAAT
Organism: Valencia hispanica; assembly: GCA_963556495.2. Lineage (NCBI taxonomy): Eukaryota > Metazoa > Chordata > Actinopteri > Cyprinodontiformes > Valenciidae > Valencia > Valencia hispanica. Next base: position 49,467,213 of record OY747708.1, read on the forward strand.
GCGCAGACATTTTCAACTTGCAGGCCAAATAGCAGCATGCATTATTTTGTTCTGACAGGAAACGACAGAGGAGAATAAAGAGACAGAGATAAAACCGAGAAAGAGGGGATGGTGGCAGAGAGAAAATAAGACAAAAGCATGAAGGAGATGAGGGATTCTCTGAAGACTGGGCTTTGTAGTCTGTCTGGTGGTAATTTCATCCACAGCTCTCCTCTGTAATTGTCCTTGGTGATTAAAACTAGAGAAGGATGGTGATTAGTTTTTGGGCTTTGATGGATTGTGTCTGTCACATTTGAAATCTCAAATACCTGTGACTGCAAAATGATCCACTTGGACAAAATGCTTCCTACTTTGGTTCTGGTTTAATGACATAATGTTATAGAAAGGAGGCTATTTTAATCTCTAATTTTTAGCCCAGTCCTTTGTTCTTTATTAATTTCGTTTTTACCATCTCAATATTGATATAAATCAAATATTGAAAAATAGGAATCTGTTTTTACCGACTAGCCTTACTGTAACCATGCAATTGCACTTATTGGTTTCGGAAGGCTTTTTTGGAGATCAATCTTTTTTTTTGAAGGCAGGGTGTCATGTTTCGGTTTTCAAAGAGAACCCAAATGCAGAGAAGTAAATGAAAAGATTATTTAATTGGAAACAAAACACAAAAACCTCAGGGGAACCAGGAGACGTGAAACAGACTGGAAGATGGGCGACAGTGAAGGCAGGAACCAGGCTGGGAAGAAATGACGACGAACCAGCGGATAGTGACAGGATGAGAACAGAATGTATACTGAGGAGTGAAATGAGGAAGTGGCAGAGGAGACCAAGAACTAATTGGTGAAGGAGGATGCAGGTGAGGACAATCAGTAGAACTGGGTGAGGAGCAGAGTGGCAGGGAGACAACAGGAAAGGCAAGGGAAACAGAAAACTCTTAAGAAACTAGACACTACCTAAAGATATGGCTAGGAGGGGAATCTAGAGAGAAACACTGAAGAACAGAAGGAAGAAATAAATAAGGAGACAAACTAAGGAAACACAAATAGGAAGGTGGACACAGAAGCAAGAAGAAATACGGAAACAAGTAAGTGCCAGAAATAACTAATAAAGACTAGGGATAACCTAGCATGATAATAAAACTAAATAAGGAAAATAACTAACAAAAACATAAACACCTAAAAACAATGACATAGGGCTTGAGAACAAATCAGAACTATGCTTTTTATTATTTTCAATAGGCTAAAATACCAAGACAAAAATAACCTCCTTATTTCTTCAATATTTTGCATGTAACTAGAAATATACAAAAGAATCAGAAGGTGACTGGCTAGCGTTTCAGGGAAGTTTAAGAGTTGAATAAAATAAAATAACCTTTCTGAGCACACAGTGGGAACGACGTGAGCGCAAATTCCAATGTGAAAAAACAACCAGTCACCAGTATTTAATTGATAAAACTGACTCAAGCTATTTTTCCTGACAATAATTTGAATGATCCTATATAGTTTAATTTATAAACGTTTTTACTAAAGCTAAGAAGTGTTCTTTATGGTGAACTGATGTATGGTGATCTTAAAGTTTCCAAGAATTATGTAATCTCTTCAGTTTCTCTAAGTCTTTCAACCTCTACCTGCTACTGAGGTAGGAGTATAAATTATTATTTCAACAGAAGTTTTTTTCTGCTGATAGATATGGGAAATCGGCAAATCCATGCAGGTTATTTATTTTCACCTCTGAATCACTACAGATCAGGTCCGAAATCTAGGTGTAGTAATGGACTCAGACCTGAACCTCCAGGGTCACATAAAGGCAATAACAAGGTCAGCCTTCTATCACCTGAATAACATCTCTAGGATTAAAGGACCTAGAAAAACTCATCCATGTGTTTATCTTTGTCGGATTGATTACCCCAACAGTGTCCTCACAGGTCTGCCTAAAAAGTCGATTGGACAGCTGCAGCTGATCCAGAATGCTGCTGCTCGTGTTCCTCACTAGAACCAGGAAAGTAGAGCACATCACCCCAGTTCTAAAGTCCTTACACTGGCTCCCTGTAGCTTAGAGAACTGACTTCAAAATCTCAATCTCAATCTTCGATCTTTTTCGGCACTTGTCAGGGGTTTAACTTTTTTAGTCTTATGTGGAGTTACTGTTGGTGTCAGAGTTGTCCTTGGTCTCTTCTGTGTATTCCCACAATCCATTGAACTGCTTGAGAGTGCTGACTAGTGTTGGTGGCCGAGTGATCTGAAACGTTTAACATGAACGCGCTTGACGTCACATCTGCAGACAGCGCGGGAAAATCCGACCCGACAGAAAATAGAAAACATTGGATACAGGCTTATAAGTGCACCCACTGTGAGCTGACAAGGTGTCAGTATGCTCATCAGGAGATGTTTGAGTCATAAATGGTCAAATGAAAAGGCTATTGTTACGTTTATTTTGGGGAAAAAGTTGCATATAGCCCCTTTAACTAGTTTATAAATCATTGAATGGCCAGACCACTCAGGTCCTCTAATTCCAGTCTACTCAGCATCCCTAGAATTAGAACCAAACATGGAGAAGCAGCTTTCAGTTTCTATGCTCCTCTAAACTGGAACAAAGTTCCAGACAACTGCAAAGCTGCTGAAATACTGAGTTGTTTTAAATTACTGTTTAGAGCTGCCTTTGAGTAATGCTTTCATGTATGTTTGTTTGTGTCCTTTATTGCTCTTTTTACTTTATCCTAAATTCATGTCTGCTTTTGAGTAATGTTTTACGTGTCATATGCTGTGTGTTTTATGCTTTATTGCTGTTTTTACTTTATCCCATAATCGTGTAAAGCACCTTGAATTAACTTGTTGTTGAAAGTGTGCAATATAAGTAAAATTACCTTGCCTTGCCTTTAAAAGCATAAGCTTAAGGAATTAAGCTTTCAAGTTTAAGGTCTGGAGTTGGTAAGATGAAAAACTGTTATGTCCCTGCAAAAGTTGCTGTAGAAATAAATAACCAAATTTTGCAGCATGTTTAGTTTATTTTTTATTTTTCCAAGGTTGGAGATATCCATCTAAGGTCATAAACTAGATAAGTTTGTATAAGAAACATTTCCACTGTAATGTTGGTCTCAAAAACTAAAAACGCATCCTTCTCAAGCAATTTTCTTTTCCCAAATATGTTTTGGCTGTTTTTTGGTGTAACCCAGAACACAACATCCGTTCACAGGCGTGCGTCTTAATACTGGAGAGATGGAACAGTAATACAATATCAATGTGTCATGGCAGATTGGATGACTGTGTGTCTGTGTGGAGAAATATTGCTGCAGATGGATAATAAAGTAATCTGTTTCTGGGTCTTGTAATTTGATGCGCTCCTCATCCCCAACCCTCCCTCAGTAGCTCATCTCCCATCTAATCTCAAGCAGAATTAGATTGGAGTACAACTGCCTTCTCCGTATGTGTGATTGAGTGTGCGTCTGTCAATGCGCGTGCTGTTACATTTGTGTGTGTTGGAAAGCATTTCCCTTTCCCTTTTTCTCTCTCTCCAAACACACAAGTCAATCTCTCCCACTATTATCATATATTAATGTTATCGCCGCCATGTTCTGCTTTATTTGGCTTCCATTTGACCAATCCCAAAGTGTGACTGCATGCCCAGCTGTCTAGAATGACTTATTGATTTTTGCTTTCCCATTTCTTCTTCCATTCCCCCCTCAATTTGTTCACCTTTTACTCTGGGGTGTCATGGCTGGATAGAGGAACAAGTCTGCTTGGTGGGACACAAAACAGACCCACAAAGCTTTGAGGGAACCAGCCTGTTTGAACGGTAAACTCTCTCCAACAATGAGGTTAATGCTAATAGTTACATCAAGTGTCAAGATAAAAGAAAATTTAAAGAAATAGTTTTCTTTGCTATTAGAAAATGAATTGCAAAAAATATTTCCAGGAAAAAGGTAAACGGGCTCATTCAAGCCATGTTTTAAACTTTGCATTAACCCCCAAAATATAAATCTGATTTCTTCAATGGTTTTAGTGGCCATCTACCTGTGATATGTGTTGATTATGAAGGTTCATAATGATCATTGTGGGAGAATTCAACATCCGTGTTGACAATCCCCAAGACAGAGGGGCAAAAGAACTATGTGATACACTTCAAAACCCAACATGTTAAACAACCAACATACAAATGGGGGCACACTCTGGACCTGATTATCAGTAACGGTCTAACTATTTCCAAGCTTTCTGTAACTAACTGGCCATTTTTCTCTTATCTTTAAAAATGTCATTTAGTAATTTACTAAACCAAAGAGATATTATAACAAAACATTCTCTCAACTACAACTCAGCTACAAGTTTATTATTCCATTTCCCATTTGTTCTGTAGCTCAGTAAAAAAGCTGGTAGATAACTTTCATTTTAAAATTTCAGGGATGATTCTCTTGCTCCCTTTAAAGTGAAGATCGTCTCTGGTGGGAAGAACTCCCCGAGAAGAAATGCTCCAATGGTAAGAAGTGAAAAACGGGAGAGTCAAAAAGCCAAAAAGGTGGGGTAAGACTGGTCTCTAGGTTCACTGTGACATCTATAACGAGAGACTTCACAAATATAACTTACAACTGAAGAATGCAAGTGAATCATTCTTTTCTGAAAACATTAATAAAAACATAAGCTATGCTCGTGGCTTGCTTGCCACAGTTGAGAGATTAACAAACCCTACTGTGATCATGGCATCTGAACTGCACTCTACCAGGACCTGCAGTGAATTTTCTAACTATTGTACTGGGAAAACTCTGAAAATTAGAGGGTCAATCTGTACATCAATACCATGGCCATTACCAAGGTTGTGCTCAATCATTACCAATCTGGACAGAATAATGCAATTATACACACTCAACCACAAAAGCTTACAAGACATTGTACAGTAGTTAAGCTCGTTCTCCTGTAGTCTCGATTTCTTACCAACAGCTTACCTTAAGAAAGTGTCAAATAGTGACATCATCCCTCTTATCAGGTGTCTTTTCCCAGGGTTTAAAAACAGCAGTTATCAAACCACTACTGAAAAATTACAATGTGGACAAGTATCTATTACAGAATTACAGATCACTCTCCAACATTTCATTCATTATCAAATTTATTTAAAAAGCTGTGTTTCAACAGTTGAATAACTCTTGAACAATGACCAACTGCTTTGATGGCTTTCAGTCTGGTTTCCATGCCCGCCACAGTAATGAGACTGCTCTTGTCAAATAAAGCTATATCTGGAACACTAACTCATTATTACATTCTTATATGAGACAGGCTGTAAATTCTACATTTTCTAGGAAGTTTTAGACGCAACACAACAATCTTCATTCTGTTTGTTCAACTAGAAGTGTCAATCAGATTGAGGCATTGACAGAAAGAAAGATTCTGACAAATGTTCTAGAATTTTGCATAACTTGAGTTTCACATTCATATTTTTGGTCCACAAACTGCTCGAACATGGAATCAGGAATGTGACACAAATGTTGTTGTTCTTTTTGTTTTTTTACAAATGTGCAAACTTGAGCAATACATGCAAATTAATTTTAAAGATGCATGAACCATAACTTCTTAGGTATTTTATTACATAAGGTTACAATGCTCAATTTATAAGCATAAATTAGATATGATAGTACATTTTGTCCATAGAATAGGCCATTTAGATGGGACGTTAAAAGTCTTTAAGAAACAACAGAAGAACTCTAGTTGCTTTCTTGGACTATCATTTTCTGCATGACTGAGAGATCTACATGAATTAGAATGGTGGCATGCCACTGTATTCAGCCCTAAAATGTCAAGAGTTTGTAGATCTACCTTTCATTGCCATTACAGTGCCAAGTCTTTTGCAGTATGTCTACCTGCTTTGCACAGCTAGAGAAAGACGTTAAAACATAATAACAACCTACTGATATTTAGACAAATATTTGCCTTATTCCCCCCGAAGAATCAGCAATCGGTCTTGATGGGCCACACTTCACCGATTGTTAAACAGACATTTTTCTGGCAGCACAGCGCTGCCATGGTGATGCACAGCACACCATCCTGTCTGTCACAGAGCTACATTTATATCCTAGAAGACAGTGATTGCTAGTTGAGGTAGCTAACTTATAAAAAACACTATAACTACCAGTGAAAACGGTAAGACTTCCTATTACCATTCATCATAGCCATTTCTAATAATTTTCTTAAATGCAGGATACTATTTTAATGAAAAATGCAAAAATCTTAAGCTACCTTGTGAAGCCTCAGTTAAGAAGTTGTGGTTTAACTTCGCTCGCAGAGATGACGACTTGAGTTTGAGATTTTGCCTTAAGTCGCATTTGAGTTGCAACAATCTTACAAAGCAGAACACATCCCTCATGTGTTGCAATGGGGCCGCCATGAGCTCTGCCTACCCCACACACACTGCGGTTTGTACACACTCTCTTTCGTGTGCTCCTTCCGCTGTATGCTCACAGTATCGCGGTTATTAACGATGGTGGGAAAACTCAGTGTTAAAAAGCTGTTTACACTGGACTGAGGGTGATGTTGATAGTAAACAGCATGAATACGGCTCGTAGTTTGTTTGTTTGAGTCACTGCCACATTCAGCTAAATAATTGAACTAAGCTCTGTGCCCTGAGCTTTACTCATTAAACAGATTCATGTGAGTCCTAATCAATGTCATCTCCTCTGGGATCTTCTTCTTATTGCTTTTGTACTGCAAATAGGAGCTAAAATATCTCTAAGAAAAAATGTTATGATAGGAAAGAATGTTATTGAGGGGAAAATGTCTGATTTATTTGTAAATACACTAAATAAAAAAAGAAGCACGTTTCATCCTTGACTGTAACAGGGTATCTTTTAAGGATAGAAGTTGAGAAACAATTGGTAGACAACTTAAATCCCTCCATGGCTAGATTAATAGTGTTACAAAAGGCAAAATAAGTGACCTCACTTAGGTTATACTGCTTAGGTTTCATGTGAAAAAAATGACTAAATTCTGATCCCAGGTCAAAGAATGAGACTGATAATAAGTCATACAGGCAAAATAAAGTTAAACAGATGAGCCTAAAATTAAAGGGCAAATTAACTTGTTTTTCCAATAAATATGCTGTAGTCTCTAGTATGAAAGAATGCCCTTTAGGATGTTTTCTGTGAAAAAAGTTTTTCACTCACATTTCAGGAGACTGAAGTTTGGGTGGGCGGAAATCGACAGAATTATGAATATTCCACATAAATATTCATAATATGTAAATGTCTCACCTCTGATTGGCTAAAGCCACATTACTCTTATGCTGCCTTTGAACAAATTATTAACTTAGCATTACACTTCACTGGTGGTGTTCCAAAGACAGATTCCAACCATTTCTTCCTCAGTTCTTCTTTCCTGGGTAAAACATGCAACGCTGATGTGTTATCGCCACAAATAACAGCAGCCCAAATACAGGTCCTTCTCAAAAAATTAGCATATTGTGATAAAGTTAATTCTTTTCCATAATGTAATGATAAAAATTAAACTTTCATATATTTTAGATTCATTGCACACCAACTGAAATATTTCAGGTCTTTTATTGTTTTAAAACGGATGATTTTGGCATACAGCTCATGAAAACCCAAAATTCCTATCTCAAACAATTAGCATATTTCATCCAACCAATAAAAGAAACGTATTTTTAATACAAAAAAAGTCAACCTTCAAATAATTATGTTCAGTTATGCACTCAATACTTGGTCGGGAATCCTTTTGCAGAAATGACTACTTCAGTGCGGCGTGGCATGGAGGCAATCTGCCTGTGGCACTGCTGAGGTGTTATGGAGGCCCAGGATGCTTCGATAGCGGCCTTAAGCTCATCCAGAGTGTTGGGTCTTGCGTCTCTCAACTTCCTCTTCACAATATCCCACAGATTCTCTATGGGGTTCAGGTCAGGAGAGTTGGCAGGCCAATTGAGCGCAGTAATACCATGGTCAGTAAACCATTTACCAGTGGTTTTGGCACTGTGAGCAGGTGCCAGGTCGTGCTGAAAAACGAAATCTTCATCTCCATAAAGCTTTTCAGCAGATGGAAGCATGAAGTGCTCCAAAATCTCCTGATAGCTAGCTGCATTGACCCTGCCCTTGATAAAACACAGTGGACCAACACCAGCAGCTGACATGGCACCCCAGACCATCACTGACTGTGGGTACTTGACACTGGACTTCAGGCATTTTGGCATTTCCTTCTCCCCAGTCTTCCTCCAGACTCTGGCACCTTGATTTCCGAATGACATGCAAAATTTGCTTTCATCCGAAAAAAGTACTTTGGACCACTGAGCAACAGTCTAGTGCTGCTTCTCTGTAGCCCAGGTCAGGCGCTTCTGCCGCTGTTTCTGGTTCAAAAGTGGCTTGACCTGGGGAATGCGGCACCTGTAGCCCATTTCCTGCACACGCCTGTGCACGGTGGCTCTGGATGTTTCTACTCCAGACTCAGTCCACTGCTTCCGCAGGTCCCCCAAGGTCTGGAATCGGTCCTTCTCCACAATCTTCCTCAGGGTCCGGTCACCTCTTCTCGTTGTGCAGCGTTTTCTGCCACACTTTTTCCTTCCCACAGACTTCCCACTGAGGTGCCTTGATACAGCACTCTGGGAACAGCCTATTCGTTCAGAAATTTCTTTCTGTGTCTTACCCTCTTGCTTGAGGGTGTTAATGATGGCCTTCTGGGCAGCAGTCAGGTTGCCAGTCTTACCCATGATTGCGGTTTTGAGTAATGAACCAGGCTGGGAGTTTTTAAAAGCCTCAGGAATCTTTTGCAGGTGTTTAGAGTCAATTAGTTGATTCAGATGATTATGTTAATAGTTAGTTTAGAGAACCTTCCCCCTTGGGGGGAAGAAAGAAAGAAGAAGAGAGGTGGGAAAAAGTTAGAAGGGAATGAGGGAATTAAAGATAGAAGATAGGAAAGGGAATAAAGAAAATACGAGAAAACAACCTAGAAGTCTGCTTCTACACCTGCAGGACGGCAGAGACAGGGGCAAAAAACAATGATAAAACAAACCAAAGAAACAAACAATGGGAAATGAGAACCACACATCAACAACCCACAAATAGATATGTATTTACTACAACAGAGTCTCTCAACAGGGAACATACATTTTTTCACGGCCCCTCCCGAATTGAAATACATTTGAGAATCTGACAATATCTGTTGTTGTTTTTTTTTAAGGATGTCAGTGTTTCTGTGAGTTTTTTCGCAATGGCTGGGCGGTTTATTCTGTCTGTGTTGAGAGGAGGATTTAACCCCAGGTAACAACAGGTAGCCTACAGGAGGTGCAGGTGCCAGATCACAAGAGGAATAGTGTATAATTGTGTATTCCATTTTGTTTGTTAAATTCCATGATTACATCCACCTTTCCAATACCATGGACTTCCTAGAGCCCTATTCCATTCGTCAGCTCTGTCTGTGTAGACTCCTCTTCTGCTGGATTGAAAAAAGGCAGCCTGTTTATAAGTTTGAGCACTGCTGCCACCTAGTGACTGGAGGCTTGATCATTGTTCAAGCATGAATAAAGACAAGAATGTCCTCCTGCCTCTCGCGCCCCCCTGGCCACCTCACCATGCCCCTCACTATTTGAGATGCACTGACCTAAGGTATAAGTGTTCAATAGCTGGTGTGAAACCATAGATCTGACCCCCAGACTTGGTGCAGACATTAAGGGGACCGGGGCCACAGACATCCAAAACCCACAGGCCCTGCCGGCAGTCGACTACGCTAGGGCAGATCCAACCATGGACTCAGAGACCCAAGGCCTGAGGGCACACCACCCCCAGCAGAGACCCAACCTGAGATCGACCGACACTGTGGAATGCTATGAATTAATTTTAGTCTATTTATATAAACTTATTTGAGCATTTATTTACTAATTGCATTTTATACTGGATTGTTGTATGTGTGCAGTTCTTTTAGATGAGATAATGTAATACCTGGTCTGGTATCCTGCCTGGCTGCAATGGCCTGTTGGATGGGGGGCATCGACTGGGATGATCCTCCCAGTAACTGAACATCCACTGTGTCCTGTTATCAACTTTTTACTTTCTGTAACATAGAAAGTACTCTTATATCAGATCTTCTGTTCCTTCTGTGTTTCTGCTCTGTCTTCTCAAATCCCCAGACGGTCGTGGCAGATGGCCGCTCCTACTGAGCCTGGTTCTGTTGGAGGTTTCTTCCTGTTAAAGGGGAGTTTTTCCTCTCCACCGTCGCTACATGCTTCCTCAGTATGAGGGATTGCTGAAGGATTGCTGTGGTTGGAAAGTCTGCATCAACGGGGCCCAACCTCACGCCAATCTGCAATCTGCTGGGATTCCTTAAATAGGAAACTTTTTAACTGATTGGAATGTTTGTATAAATGTATTGAAATGACTTCTTGTTAAGTGCCTTGAGATGACATCTGTTGTGAATAAATAAACTGAATTGAATTGAATTCCGTTGTGTGATACATGCAATGACAACAAAGTCTGATTCTGACAAAACATGCAAACAAGCAGAGAAGCCGAACCCAACCCCTGACGAGCCACCCGACAGCTACCACCAAACAGTAGAACCCCAGCATCAATCCCCACCCCAATCCACAATAAGCACAATGAATACCCTAGAAACACCCAAACTACCACACCCATGTACACAGCAGTGAAAGAAAGGGAAACCACTCACTAGTGCATCCTTTCCGGGGTCCCCCAAGTCAACAATCAGCTCACTAATCACAAACCAAATTGCCGCACATACAAGGATAGCGTCATATCCTCACCGATGATTCTGAAGACTTTTGCAAGAAAATGGTATAAGCAGTCTTGAACATCTTTAATGAAACTACAACCATCACAACTCATTAACCAAAGCCTTAACACGATGATGTAAGTTCAGCAAATCTATCTAACTATTTTATAACACTGCTTTGACAAGTTACCCACAGTTGATGATGTGTGTTTCTCAGTAGGCTAGAAAGACTATGTTATTGTCAATCAAAATGCTGCAGTCAAACAAGGCAGAGTCATTTTCAGAATTATTCAACATCAGAGTGAGTAAGAAGATGGAGTCGTCATGTTGAGCTTTCTGAGAAAAAGCTGAAGGAGACAGGCTGCCACCCACAACTTCTCAGCAAGGTAACCAACTCCTGGAATTGTGCCCTGCTGTTAGACCTCTACTGCTCTAGATGTTTATCATGGCTGCTCACAAAACAGAAAAAATACTCAATGCAATCTGACTTCTTCAATCAATTCAAACTGAAGATACAGAATAGTGGTACAGATGTGCACAAAGCTTTCAGATAAATTAGTATTTCAGTGTAAAAGCATAATCTCACCCCGAGAGCTTGAGAAAAATCCAACAACTAATCTAACAACTTTTATAGTTTATGAGGGGAAAACTTTTAAGAAATCTGATTAAAAAAACAACAACTAAATTCTTGGTTTATACCTGTAAATACCGTGGTTACGTGTGCGGATAGAGAAATCAGTAAAAAGACTTAAATATATCTCCTGGAAATCCCAACAATGGAGCCATTTTCATGTCTTTTCCACATCTGTCTACCTTTGCCCAGAGTGTTTAATTTAAACTTTAAATCTGTGCTTAACATGTTAATGACTGAAATGAAAGACTAAACGACATCAGACAAAACACAACTATTTAAAACAATCTTCATTCTAGTACTGTTTCTCTTGTATGTTTCTACTGATAGTTTCAGGATTTAGCTATGGTGAATATGCTTTACTTATCATAATCTCTGACTCCATCCACAGATTCATACTAGTACTCTAGCTGAGCGACTCCAAAACATTAATTTTACTTCTAGTCATAAAGAAACATGTTGGTAAAATTAAAAGATTACTTTAACACCTAAATCTGCCAGGTCGTAAGAATAATATTGGGGTTAACTGTACACGTGAATGCTCTAAAACCAGCAAACACAATATGCAGAAGAAGTGTGTTTCATTACCTTGATTAGTATCAAAAATATTGACGTTCTTAGTGAACTTCGAGCTTTGGTGTCCTCCGCCCTGCCGTAGTCCTCCCAGCAGACAGAGCCTCCCAGAATGATCCCATATCACACCCCCATAGGTGCGTTTACATGGCAAAACAGGTAGGGAAGTCCAGGAGCGTGTTTCTGTGTCATACACCTCAAAAGCTTTCACTGGTCGTTTACACTGTCGACCACCTTCAAAAAAACAATTGTGTTTTTTTTTAAATCCTGACAAAGGTGCTTAAAAAAAGACTAAAGATATCCCGACTGTGCTGGAGAGTTACCTGCAACGTAAAGCTTGTTGCCAAGCAGATGGCAGTTGGCATCATAGCGAGGAGTTGGCATGGGAGGAAGTAGCGCCCAGACATCTTTTCTAAGGTCATACTGTTGCAGGACACTGCGAGGGAGGAGGTCAGCGCCCATTCCTCCAACAGCCAGAGCCCGACCATCTACAAGTGGAGACAGACATTTTTGGAAACTTCTCCTTAGTTGTTCAGAAGTGTTCATGATGATAAGAAAGAATGTAACTTATCTTTATGCAGCATTAATGTACAGTAGACCCCCGCTTATTGATGTTTTAGTATTGGTGGATTCCCCTGTTTGTGGATTTTTCAGTAGAGCATATCTAAAATATTCAAAAGACAATGCAGCTTTGGAAGCTAAAATATGTGCCCAATTCAATTCAGTTTATTTATAGAGCGCCAATTCACAACAGATGTCATCTCAAGGCACTTAACAAGAAGTTGCTATATGACACACTACTGGCCCCTTTCTGCAAAGCAGCCAATCCATGAGCACCATTTATTTTCCATGGGCCCCTAAGAGTGTAAACAAGGAAGACAATTAAGGGTGCCCAGGTTCAGTCTTTGAGAGCTACCATTCTGCAACTTTCTAATGCATCCCTGCTCCTACACACCTGAATCAAATGAATGGCTTGTGTTATAGGAAGAAAATATCTTCTTCCTTCCATATGGATGATTATTAACACCACATTGTGTGTGCAAATGGTGCGATGTTGAACCTGTGTGTGTGTGTGTGTGTGTGTTATCCTTTGTAGTTATTCTGCAGCTGCCGTTTTGATTAATGATGTTAGCTTGTTCATTAGCAAAGGTTTAGTGATCGCTGTAGATCGCCGCATTTTTAATCTTCTCGTTCTAGTTACTCTATCAGATCGTTTATAACCAAAACGTTTTTCATTTCTCTTGAAAGAAGTTGATTGAATAGTTGTACTTTATGTTGTTGGGGTTTTTTTTTTAAGCGATATGTGGAATCAACAACATAAAACATAATCACCTCTCTATGGTCGGTGAAGAGAAGTTCCTATGGACCCAAAGATACAGTTTGGGTCTGCCATGCTGTCTATGTGATGAGCTAGCCGTAGAAACAACACAGGTTGAATTTTGAGATAATTAGGGCGAGTCATCCTGTGCATGTCTTAAGTGCGTTAAACCCAATTACTCACCTTGATCCTCATAATCAATCGACCTGCATTATTGCATTGATCTTGACAGCCTTAATGTAAGGTTCTTATGGGTCCTTGTAATCCTTGAAAAGTACTTGAATTTTATTTGGGGGAAATGTATGATCCCTGTTAATTATTAATTATTACTCAAAGGTAAGGTAACCTTTTGTTAATTATATGATGTTTTTAAGAAGTTGTATGACTTGCCCTCTGATGTAATTAGTTTATTTTAAGCTTTTTAGTTTCTGCCATTTTAGTTCTTTTATAGTCTTTTTTTTTTTTTTATTCTTGTGTTCTAATTTCTGAAAATTTGAATTACATGCATGCTTCAGGATCTACTATTTCATTTCTGTTCAGGTCTTGCCATTTGTAGTCTCTGTATTATTGCTCAGAAGGTCTTGCCATATAGGTTGATTTCTTTGTATTGCTGTTTCTTAGCTTGAGGGCATTCTCTCCTTGTATTTTTCTATTTTGTGTTAAATTGGTTTACCTTTCTCTAGGTCGTCAAGTCTGTTTTATTTTCCTCTCATGTTAGTCCTTCTACTGGTTCATTGTAGTCACCTTTAATCTCCAGTTATGACTTTCACTTGTGCTGCCAAATTATCCCAATGTATTCCACTTTATCTATGTCCTACATAAGTTGATTGTTTTTCAGTATGCAGTGCCAAATTCTCTTAAATCCAGATTCTCTGTGTTTATTTTCTGTGTTCAAAACTTGTTTGCGACAGGGATAGAATACTCGAGTCTTGGACTAGGACTCCAAGTCTTTATTCGTGTCACCTTTCAGAGGTTTGTGACTTGACTTGAGCAGCACTTAAAGTCGGACTACGACATGAACAATGGCTATTGTTGGAATTAGCATGCAGCCAATGCTAATATTAGTTTGTTATTTTAGGTCGAATTACATCAAATTACTGGATAAATTGAATGACCTTCCAAAACCTCTATATGTTTTGCAGGTGCCATGCCGATTATTTTTTGTATTAAAATTCATTTTAAGCTTATTTTATCGTTCTGCACCCATTATTTTAGTTTTAAAATCCACACCCTAGTTTCTTATGTGTGACTCGCTCTCAGGTAATAATGACTTGACTTGCACTGCAAGATTCTTTTTGGAACCTGAACTTGTGACTTGGCCAGTAGCGACTTGACCTTGACTCGACTTTACCACTTCACTGGTTTCTGAGTAGAGTTTAGTTTGATTTAGTTATGCTGCTATAGGCTTAGACTGCTGGAGGACAGACTTACCAATTTTCTTCACTCTGCTACTTCCTTTTCTCCTACGACTCTCCAGTTGTATTACAGTACATTCTGTTATCTCGACTGTTAACTTTGTTTTCTCTCAGTGTTTTTCTCTCCATAGAAGATACACCTGGTCTGGTATCCTGCTGGGCTGCAATGCCCTGTTGGACGGGGGGCATCGACTGGGATGATCCTCCCAGTAACTGAACATCCACTGTGTCCTGTTATCAACTTTTTACTTTCTGTAACATAGAAAGTTCTCTTATATCAGATCTTCTGTTCCTTCTGTGTCTCTGCTCTGTCTTCTCAAACCCCCAGACGGTCGTGGCAGATGGCCGCTCCTACTGAGCCTGGTTCTGTTGGAGGTTTCTTCCTGTTAAAGGGGAGTTTTTCCTCTCCACCGTCGCTACATGCTTGCTCAGTATGAGGGATTGCTGAAGGATTGCTGTGGTTGGAAAGTCTGCATCAACGGGGCCCAACCTCACGCCAATGACTAACGCAATCTGCTGGGATTCCTTAAATAGGAAACTTTTTAACTGATTGGAATGTTTGTATAAATGTATTGAAATGACTTCTTGTTAAGTGCCTTGAGATGACATCTGTTGTGAATTGGCGCTATATAAATAAACTGAATTGAATTGAATTGAATTTAAATCATTCACTTTGCATCACCAGGATCACCCTGCTGGGTTTGCTCCAACAGATACAAAATGCACCAATTTTCAATTACCAGGCCTTTAAAGAGTCCTGTATTGTTGTTTATGCAGGGTTTCTATCTGCGAGGAAGAAACTTCATCCCTTTAGCTTAATGTTACAATGAAGGGTTTTTAACATGAATATATTAAATAATTCTTCATCCTTTCCTTTGAACTACTTGTAACCTAATTGATTTATACTTTATTTTATTCCATTCCTCTTAGGTTCCTGTTGATTTATTTTATAATGACTCTGATGGGTTTTGCACTGTTATTATAGAAAGTCAAGCTTTTGTTGTTGTTTAGTTCTTGTGTGTGTGTCCTCTTTTTTTCCTTCAGTAAAGCACATTGGCCACCTTCCAGGATTGTGGAAAGTGCTCTATTTAGCTTTGAATGATTGGTTAGTTGAATGTAAATCTTTAAATATCGGTATTTGTAAATATATATTTTTTCTTGAATATTAAATATTCCAAGTACCATAACAATGTGCGTAACTTTAATCACACTAAGGACCTTGCATTTTGGACACAGAGGAAACTGGCAGCGCAGCCAGTGATATGACAAAATGGTGAATTTCAGACACATTTTCAGACTCTTAAGTTTTTGTTCCTCTGTATTTCATTGGTTATAAGCTTTTAGTTAATGCATCATTAATCAAACTTTTTGGCTTTACTCAGCCTACCTGCCTCTGATGTCATTTGGCGTAATTTTACTGCCATCTTCACCTGCCAGATATAGCTATTCTCAGGTTTAGTTAAAATCTACATGAACTCCTTAACTCAGATTATAGAGTATTACAACATCTCCTACCAAATGTATGTGGAGGATAAACAACATTGCGTATGTTTCACCCCATGAGGATAGTCCACTACAGCCACCAGTCATGGTATCCAGAATATCAGTGAGTATATTGATGGGGCTGGTGTCAGAGGAACCACCTCCAGATCAATGCAGGGAAAACAAAAGAACTGGTGGTGGATTTCCGCAGGAGCAGTCACGCCCCCCCAACACCGGTGAACATCCAGGGAATGGAGATAGAGAGAGTGGAGTCTTATAAGTACCTTGGTGTTCACCTGAACAGTAAGCTGGACTGGGCCCAGAACACCATGGCGCTTTATAAAAAGGGTCAAGAAGCTCAGGTCCTTTGGTGTGCAGGGGGTACTCCTGAAGACCTTCTATGACGCGGTGGTGGCATCCGCCATCTTCTCTGGGGTGGTGTGCTGGAGCAGCAGCATGTCTACTGCTGACAGGAGGAGACTGGACAAGCTCAACAGGAAGGCCAGCTCTGTCCTGGGTTGCCCTCTGGACACAGTGCAGGAGGTGGGAGAGAGGAGGATGGTAGCAAAGCTATCATCACTGATGGACAATGACTCCCACCCCCTGCAGGACACCATCACTGCACTGAGCAGCTCCTTCAGTGATAGACTCCTTCACCCTAAATGTGTGAAGGAGAGATATCGCAGGTCCTTCCTTCCTGCTGCAGTCAGACTGTTTAACACCAGCACTGCTCCTTGTAGACAACACACACACGCCAAGGACTAAGTTTAATATTGTTCATATATTGTTTATTCATTGTATGTATTTTTTACATTATTATTTTTATTATAATTATTTATTCTTTTTTAACTATCCACTGTGCTGCTGCAACGTGGAGAATTTCGCCATTGTGGGACAATAAAGGTATATCTTATCTTATCTTATAAGAATATCCTTCCACTCAATGCAGAAAACTGAATTAAAAGGTGGGAACAGAGGTCAGTGCACAACCTGACTCATTGGTACTAGAACACAGCGCAACATAAGAACCGTGTTTTTTGACTTAAAATTAAATTTTAACAACCACATAAAGTCTGCTAATAATTATTACTTTTGCACCCCCCCCCCCATGACTGATCTGGCAGGGGGGAATGCAGTCTGGAGTCTGGAATGAAGGTTCTCCCTGGCTCTGCCTCTCTCATGCCTCTTTCTAAGGGGTTACAATGCAATGCAAGGAATTTTTACACTGTCGCTACATTATCATCCAAAGATGAATGCTACAAGTCAATGACTTGATGCAATATGCTTGGTTTCCTTAAAAAAAAGCTTTTTAAAACTCATTTGAATAATGAACTGAACTTCATGTACTGGTTGATTAGTAGGATCAATTGACATGTATGATTAGATGGAATTGACTCTTTGGGAAGTGTTTTGAGATTATGTGTCATAAATTACAGTTTTCCCAGGACAGGAAATAAACAAGATCAGGCGGAAATTTATAAAAATCTTAAGCTAGAAATATACATTTTAGAAATGTAAAAATGTAATTTGCCCCAAATGTTGGTACTAGAACCTTTGTTTCTTGTATGTGATTTTGTGTTTGACTTGTTAAGATCTCTTGCAAGTTATTAAAAGTATTTATGTTCTTTTTGTCTTAGTTGGATTTCTTGAAATAAACTTTGGATTGCCTTGTACATGAATGGTGTCAAAAGAATAAGCTTGCCTTGACTATACTTAAATGAAAGTAGCTGTTCTTTTTGTGCCACAGCAAAGACCTTAGAGATCTCCTCTGTTCTTCTTCTTCTCCAGGACCTGGAGGACTTGGGTCTAACTGATGGTACAATGAATTCTGTTCTCTGGCAGAAAATCCTGAAGAACAATTTCTGACCATCAGTTCGTGGCCTTAAGATCAAAAGCACTTGGATTGTACAGCAGGATAATGATCCAAATCATGCTAAAAACATGTGTGACACTTTCAAAGGCAGCAGGTGAATGTAAGATGGAAACATGGAAACAATTCATTCACCTCCAAGCGGTGGGCTAATGTAAGAGGTATGCTTGAAATCTGAACTGCATGGGATAGATCTATGATATTTTAGGTTTGCGCAACCTGCATTTGCAGGTTTTCTCATCTGTGACAGACAGCTATACAGTCGCACATTGTAACATAACTTCCACTGTATTTTCATGCTGGTATGTCGATCCTGTTAAAATCCCTGTCATTAATCAACAAATTCATCCACTTAATTTACCAACAGGAACCTGGAACCAGCTGTTTAACTGGACCACCTTAACTGGTCACCTTGAACCTTACTAAACATCCAAACTTTTTCTTTTTCTTCCTTTGTATGCTGTGTCCTCAAGGTTTCTCAGTTTTTTGACTGTAAACCATCTTGGTCACACTACACATGGTTGAAAATGAGATTTTGAAACCTTTGGGCGTCGTCTTGCAGCTTTTTGATAATAGCATTTTCGACACAGTAAGACAGCTGTATTGTCTTGACATCCATTCAGTTCAGGTCATTTGAACATGAAAAGTAACCAAATGAAATAAATAATTTATTTTCACTAGGTTTTTGCTTGAATGACAAAGTTCAAATGACTGAGCTTGACTGTTTTGTCTGTTTTCAGGTTTTTTGTTGTTGTTTTTCAATGATTTATTAAAATACTAATATCACACAAAACTAGTTTCCTCAATTCTAGCATTTTCTAAACCTCTGTGCTTTCAATTCCCGAGTGGAAACGGTTCTGACCAGAGCTTTGGCTCGTGACAAAACAAGAGCCTGTGAGAGACAGGAGGAGGACAGGCAGTTCTGCAGCAGAATAAAAATGCTACAGTCCACGTCTGGCACTTTGGAATGACACCTCGAGCATAAGAATGGAAAAGTGGGAGAGTGATGAAGCAAGAGACGATGATGCATTAATCATCAGAAAACAGAGGAAATGAAATGCGGGGGAAAGAATATGCATTTTTATTATCTTTTTACTTTGCTCACCTTTTAACTGCTTCTGTATACAGGGGAAAAGCTATAAACTAAAAGTTTGAAAACTCACCACATTTGCCTAAAATAACAGGGTGGGAAAGGTTTCCCTAGTAGTTCTGATTAATTTGAGAACAACAGTAGCTCATTACCCGAAGTCTGTTATTTAACATAAGTAAAGATTCTTAAAATATCAATAATAAAGGTATCATTTAATCAATTTACTAACTGGCTCCCCTTTTGAAATAGAATATTTGTTTTCATTTGGCTGTATTGATTGTTGTGTCAGATGGTGTATTGTTCTGTTGGTCAGGATGGGTTTGGAAGGGAAGATTGCTCTACAAGCGCTGACGATCGAAGACTGGACAGGGAGATGGAGAGCAGCAAGATGGACCCTTTGCACAGCCAATGTGTTTTTGTGGAAACTGCATCTATCTATGTTACAGCAGACACTGACAGATGCACCACTACACAGACTTGGTTGAGACTTCTTGATGGTTATTGTTGGCAATTTTGTAGCAAAAACTGGTGTGAAGCTCTTGTTGTATTGATTATTCTAAATCAATAATAATCTTCCCATTAGTAATTAGCAAGTAGTTTCCAAAACCAGGGTTGTCAAATTCAGTGTAATAAAATTTGGATTTTCATATTTTTTTGATAAACAAACACATCAGACTTATTGGGGGCTGGATTCCTCTGTGTCAAAAGGCTGCAGTTGAGAACATGAGTTTTCGTCACCTTTCCGAGTTGCTTCAGTGAAGTAAAGCCCTTTCCACATGTCACACATTCTATATAAGGCAACCAACTGAGGAAAAAGGCTAGGCTGGAGCACCAACAAGATTTGTTATTAAAGGGGAATTACAGCTGAGCAACTGTGACTGAAGCTGAAAAAAACTCTACATGAATTAGAAAAGCTGCAGCTACAAATACATATTTTAGAAATTAGAAATATTTTTTATAGTAAACATATGAAGTCTAACTGTACTGATACCATTAGCGATAAAACAAATGTGAAAGAATTGAGGCAGAACATTTTCTTAAACTGCCAACAATGCATTTATTTATGTGTTTTAGTGCATAACTGCAGTGTAGTTTTACACTTACAATGTTATTGTTTTTTTAAAGTTAAAGTTTTAGGAACATAAACATCTATAGGATTTATAAGAAGTTAAAGTATGCAATGTGCAGTTGGCAGTATTTTATACAAATGGAAAGGATTACTAAAGTTGAACTATAATTAGAGTGATAACCGCAGTTGCAGGTGTATTTTGAACCTTTCACCAGTGGCTCTACGAATGAGTGACTGGTGTCCATGAGTTATAAAAGGGGTAAAATGAAGGCTATGGTTTCAGGTAACTATTGGAAGAAGCTGTTCTGCAGTTCCTAATAGCCTTAAATCTTGATATGGATGATTCAGATTTGATTTACAAATGTCAAAACTTGATTATTTTAATGCTAATGTATAACTTGGGACAACTTTATTTTGAGAAATGTGTTGCGGACACACAGCCATTGGGTGGCGCTAACCCACATTCTAGCTCCGACAGGAGAAGAAGAGGACCAGAGGTTATATAAGGCACAGCCGCAGACCTTCACGCCCTCTCCAGTTCTGGTGTTCAGCCAAACAGTGCCAGGAGAGATCCATGTTTCCTTCGTTGGCGAGGGAAAAGACACGAGTTCTGGGAGGAACCCACTTCAAGGACGACAAGACTGTTGATCAATCAGGTGAATCGCAAACCCAGTGTCTTGAGACAAACCCCACTGTTCTGCCCTGAGCCCTACAGAAACTCTCTGAATTTCAGATGCTACCATGAGGAAGCAAACTGCTAACCAGCTACTGTTGCCGCAGAGCCGAGTCCAGACTACAGCCGTTACATCCACCGCTGACGGAGCTTATGTGAGATGAACGCTGTGCTGGAAGCTGCAAACTAAGGTACTTTCAGTGAAAGAGGGTAGAGCTGATCGCTGTTTAAGCAAGCGGGAGAGGACAACGACGTTCCAGCTCCATGGCTGCTACGCCAACAGCCATACGGCCTACCGCTGCTAACCGGCCGCAGCTATTGCTAGCCTGCCGGCTAACGTTGTGTTAGCTTCGCCCATCATCCAAGGAGCGACTTGGAGAACTTTAACCGTTCAATAAGGTCTGTCTGGGCAGAGGCGAGATTAGGTTAGTTTAAACAAGATTTAAGGGTTGTTTATTTTCACTGTGATTTGTTACTTTGAGTAAGATTTCATTTATTGTTTGGGTACAAACAGGCTGGTCAGCCTGGAGGTTTAAACAGGGATTTTCGAAGTTTCCGATGGAAAGTCGTTTAATATCCTGCAAACTAAGTTACTCAATCCAACAGTTTTTCTTTGTTTGATGTTTAGTAAATGATCCACTTTAAGCAGCACCACTTGAGTTAGCTGTAAGCTACATGCTCTAGCGAACCACGTGGGCCCGCCATTGACGGCCTTTTTATTCATGAACAATAGACTGCCATTAATGCTATTTAAAATAGAGATCTATTTAAAACAGATAGTTTAAACACTAAAACTAATCTTTTATGTCAATTTTGAGACCGCCTTCTTGGTAAGTCAAAATACTAAATTAGATCGACATAATTGATACGGCCCGTCAACATAAAGTCTAAATATTAAATTGGATCAATCACTGCGGTGACCGATCCATTAAATAGAATCAATTATCTAAAGGTTATTGATTTCTAATTCAGCAAATGGTTTAATGAAACATTGCTTCTTCCAAAGAATGTTTTTCTTCACTTCTGATTTGTATTGTAAATTGGTGGTTTGAAAACAAACCAGAATGTGCTGATTAGTCTTAAACTAATCACAATTAATTTAAAACTAACTTGGCTTCATTCCCAACACTGTTCAATATAAGCCTTGGTCTTTGAGCAAACATATTCATTCTGAACTGTGACATCATTATCAATTTATTGTTTATTGTTTCTATTTCTGTGCATTTTTATCACTTTTACTGTTTTACTTCTGAGTGTGAGTTTTATTATCGTTATTCTTTTCTTAGTGGTTTAGTTGTGTGTTACTAGTTTGGTGAGTTTGTTGATTAAAGTATGTTAACTGAAAGTTGAATTCTTTTTGTAATAAACTCTTGTATTTTGGAAAACCGTTGTTATTTCACCTACATGTGTAGTAACTTGCTGTTCAGGTACGCCAAGAACTTATTCCTTCATATATTGTTTAATTGCCTCAGCCTTATCAGGCAGGTAATCATAAACATAAACTGAGACTGAACAATTTGGCTATTGATATTCCTGGAATCCAGGTGGTGCCCCTAAACTTGGTAATTTTTGCATAAAATTATTAATCTGATTAATAATTGCCCTAAGCAATTATTCATAATTATTCATAGCCAAAACCTACCTATCTGTGGCACAACAAATGCAAAAGGTAGAATTGGACATTTTATATTGAACTCATAACAAAGCCATGGGAAAAGCTAGCTACTTCTGGACAAATAGGGAAATGACTTGAAAGAGAGTCACACCATTTGTAGGCAGAGTTCAATTCAATTCAATTCAGTTTTATTTATATAGCGCCAATTCACAACAGATGTCATCTCAAGGCACTTAACAAGAAGTCATTTCAATACAATTATACAAACATTCCAATCAGTTAAAAAGTTTCCTATTTAAGGAATCCCAGCAGATTGCGTCAGTCATTGGCGAGAGTTAAACTAAGCTGAATAATTATAAACCAAAAAAACACAAGTGACCATAGTACACATTTCCTCCTGGAGGCAAAACCATTGGCCGTAACCTGCTAACATCAGCCAGGGGAATCAGTGATGTCAATGTTCCTTGCTAACTATGAAAAGGCAAATTGATTTAAAAAGTTTACTACACATTTTACGGCAAAGGAATTTAAACTAACAAGTCGCTGAGGACCTAGGCTTTTAAGTAGTGAAGCCTTGAAAGCTATTTTACAGTCACAATGTATTGCTATTAGTTCTCATGAGACCTCCCCCTATCTCTTTGACAAAAGCATTTATTTTGTCTGCCTAAGCTGAAGGGCTGGTACACAAATACCTGAGACAGCAAGGACAGGAACAAAATTCTTCAAGGCCAGGACATTTGATTATTCTAAAAGATTTCAGAAATCTTAGGATGTCCTCATAGGTCTCTTCCACTGAAGGATTTGCGGTGGAAGACATTTTTGCCCAATCACACAATAGCTGCCAGTCACCACACACACAAAAAATGTTTTTGTCAAGATAATGTTTCAAGAATGAGCTGGAAGGGAGTTCCAAACCAGGGCTGCAAGAACAGAATGTCATCTTTTTGCTCCTGGAGCTTTGAGAGAGAAAACACATTTCTCCTTTCCTACAGAGTATATAGTGGCCTAAAGAGTTGGTATGAAAGATAAACCTTTGTATCTGTATCAAAGATAGTGCTTGTGTACTAGAAATAGTGCTAAACAAGCACTCCCAGTTCAGGACTGGTCCAAGCTTACTGGAAAACCTCTGCTGCTTTCAGATCCAGGAGATTAACTTCTTGGTCCTCTGTACAGACCTGGAAGGCCAAGCTCCTCCTGTTATCTGCTGTGCAACTGGTGTGCCATACTGTGATGATGTAGCTCTATTAGATCACTGTGGTATTTGATTGTCCAGAGATTTTCTGGTGGAATTTATAGTTTGAGGTTGAAGATTGTTGTGTCAAAGTTCTGAGATGTTCAGTTTAATTCTGTACTCAGACATTTTATATGACATAGAAGTGAAGTGATAAATGAATAATAATAATACGAAGAATACGAAGACGAAGAAGACGAAGAAGAAGAAGAAGAAGAATACATTTTATTTGAGGGTGCCTTTCTAAAACACAATGTCACCTTACAGAGAAGAAAAAAAAGAAAAATAATACATAGACAAACAATCAACAAAACAATTGATCAAATAGCAAATAAGAAAACAGTACAACAACCAAAATCCGTGTCTAAAGTGAATAAGCCTGTTTAAACAGATATGTTTTGAGCTGTGATTTTTTGTTATTTTTTACGTGTCCTGTTTGGCAGTGTGGAGCTCAGAATTGGTGTCTGAGTACCAAGTAGAGTACCACGCCGTGGGTCTTCTAAGCCACACCGTCGCCATGGGTCCTCTGCGCCACGCAGTCCCGAGGGTCCCCAGCGCCTTCCTCCCAAGGGTCCTCGGCGCTTTCCTCCCGAGTGTCCGCAGCGCCCTACCAAGGTCCCCTCAGTCGACGCCGGCTCCCTGGCTACAGGGTTCTGTAAAGCCGGCTCCCAAGACACAAGGTTCTCCGCCGCAGGCCTCCACGCCACAAAGTTCTCCGCCGCAGGCCTCCACGCCACAAAGTTCTCCGCCGCAGGCCTCCACGTCTCCTGGTTCCTCGTCGCCGGCCTCCTCGTCTCCTGGTTCCTCGTCGCCGGCCTCAGGAATTTAGCCTTTGTTTGTTGTTTTTGGACTCTTCCTTGTTCTTTGTTTTATTACTATTAAATCATTTCATTTTAACTTTGCTGCATTTGGGTCCTCTATACAAAATATTACAACCATGACAAACTGTGTATGTGTGAACGGTTGCGTGTGCAGCCACAGTATGTAATCTATATGCAACCATGGATGTTTTTGGATTTTTCAATTTCATTTGTAATTAGTAATCAAGAAGCAAACGACTCGGAATCCGAAATATTTATTTATATTTATCTGAAAAAAGGGGTGGGATTAAATAAGTTTTCTACTTCTTCCCACTCCATTTTGCACATGAAATTAGACATTTTTTAAATTAATTTTTTATTAACATTACTATTTATTTAATTGGTGCTTTTGTTATACATGTATATATGTGTGTGTATGTGTGCATATATATATATATATATATATATGTGTGTGTATATGTATTTGTCATTGAATATTTTTTTTGTTAAGTATTGTAATTCATCATGTACAAAATGAAAATTAAATGAAATGAAATTTTTTTTTTTTGTGAAAAACATAAAAGTCCGGCGTGCCGAACAGACATTTTTAAAGGACGGACCGGCCAAACTGTTTCAGCCATTAAAACATTTACAAAACACAGCAAATATTTTGCACTTTAAGGCACGTTTCCACTAGTGGAACTTCGGGGTAATTTGACTGAACCTTCCACTTATGCGCATGTCTCCACTTCATCCGACAGAGCCATTTTTGGGGCCATTGCAGGAGCCAACTGAGTACCTGTACCAGGGTATGTACTCGGAATGGCCCAATTGAGTGGCTCAGTGGGAGTTGTGGTTATGTCGTGCTGATTGGTTGTATTTCAGAGGAAAATAAGCAGAAGTCTCCATAGGACAAGCTTTAAAAATAAGAACAATTGCTGGCAAAGCAGTTCATAATAAACAGCAAACAACACAGCAACAAGCCCAGCTTCTTCTTCCATGTCGAGCTCTGGTTGTTTCTGCTGCTCTGTGCGCCTTTTTGTGCTGATCAGGGATGCTACTCTCTGTTGAATATGTGTGATATGTGGATGTCTTGAAACAACAAATTACCCCATCAGAAAAAGATCTGGTTAAATTACCCTGAAGTTCCGATAATGGAAACGCGCCTATAGTTGTCAAAGGAGCGTCTTTGTTGTGTATCATGTTTAGCAGCAACATCTTCTTTTCCCCGGACACGTCCACTTTTCGGTGCTGTCCGGGGCGTCCTCCACAAATACGAAGGAAATTTCCTTCATTCCATCCCGGTCGCGACTAATGTGTGGTGGAGAGCACCGTACTCATAGCTGGCAGATTAGTTTCTGTGTATGACAGGTGGCAAACATCCCATTGGTCAAACTGAGGCAAAAACAATGAAAACGCTGAGCAAAGTTAGAGTGTTGTATTAGATTGACAGCGGAAAAAAACAAACAAAGAATGGAGAATGGAGTAAATGCATCGAGCAAATCAATGGATGGATGTGCCATAACTTTCTCCAGCTGAACAGAAACAAAACTGAAGTAATTACCTTTGGACCTAAAGAGGAACGATCAAGAGTCAGCACACGGCTTCAGTTAATACAGCTAAAATCTACTGATCAGGCCCGAAATCTAGGTGTAGTAATGGACTTAGACCTGAACGTCCAGGGTCACATAAAGGTCAATAACAAGGTCAGCCTGAAGAACATTTTTAGATTTCTCAATTAGACAGCTGCAGCTGATCCGGAACGGTGCTACTTGTGAACCAGGAAAGTAGAGCAAATTACCAAAGTTTTGAAGTCCTTAACTGGCTCGCTGTACCTCAGAGAATAGACTTCAAAATACTTTTACAAGTTTATAAATCATTGAATGGCTTAGCACCAAAGTATGTTAAAGATCTACTCTTACTATACCAACCTCCCAGACCACTCAGGTCCTCTAATTCCAGTCTACTCAACATCCCTAGAATTAGAACCAAACACAGAGAAGCAGCTTTCAGTTTCTATGCTCCTCTAATCTGGAACAAACTTCCAGACAACTGATAAGCTGCTAAAACACTGAGTTCTTTTAAATCACAACTAAAAACTTATCTGTTTAGAGCTGCCTTTGACTAATGCTTTAATGTATCATATGTTCCGTGTGTGCTTCTTGCTTTATTGCTGTTTTGACATTATATGCATGGTCTGTATTTTACTGCTATTTTTATTTTACCCCTTATTCATTGAAAACACCTTGAATTACCTTGTTGTTGAAAGTGTGCTATACAAATAAAATTGCCTTGCCTTGCCTTACACTTTAAGTGTCTTTGGGAGAATTTACTATTACTTTGAATAGAAAAATAATACGTATTTTCTCAGAATATAATTTCATGTTTTTTTTTTCTTTCCACCCACATAGAGCAGGAACACATTAGATATGTAAGTCAAAAGTCTTCAAGTAAACAGAGCATGTGTTTAAGGATTGGACCTAGTGCCAACACACATTTCCTTTCATTGACAATATGACCTCATTATGATTATGAAACATATTTTGGACATGTTAGTTTATTTGTGGTTTGACATAAACAAAAGACAGGACATCAATTGGTTTGAATACTTAAATTAATGGAAACTGGATGGATTACAGAGTACAAATTAGCCATGGACGGAATGAAGAAAAAAACCCTAAATGGGGTAAAAATATGCAACAAAAAGAATCATTTTATAATTGAATCGTAGCACCCGAATTGTAATCGAATCGAAATTGTGAGGTACGCAAGATAAACCAGGCGAGGGGAGTATGACTAATGCCAATGAATGCTAATCTGTTCAGAAGAATATTAAGAGAAATGGTGTCAAAGGCTGAACTGAGATCGAGAAGCATGAGAATGGTGAGGAGACCAGAATCAGTTGCCATCAGAAAGTCATTGGTGATCTTTACCACAGCTGTTTCTGTGCTATGGTGGGGGTGAAACCAACTGAAATGGTTCATAAAAATTGTGGTTATTGAGCTGGGAGGCAACAACTTTCTCAAAAATGTTTTAAATAAAAGGCAGGTTTGAAATTGGACGAAGATTATCGAAGTTGTTGGCATCTGCACCAGGTTTTTTTAATACTGAAGGAGAAGCAAAAATTGAGAAATAACCCCCTCTGATGCAGTAGGTATGTAAAAATTGTCTTTCTGCAATTTTTTTTCATTTTGAGCTTTTGAATATTTAGCTCGGCCTAACAAATTACCTCGGCCCCTGTTATGGCTTCATTAGATGTTATACTTTTTTTTTTAAACCACATGAAAGACTTACAACTGTTTGTAACAGTAAACCACTACCCCCCCCCCCCCCCACCCTGGTCAGTCCACAGATGTTCTGCAGGAATTAAATCTGGGCTTTTTGGCTCAACATGAATTGAAGATGGCAGTTCACAGAAGCCTCAAATCCCGTCTGACAGAGCTTGAGAGGATCTGTTGGGATGAATGGGATAAACTGCAGCGTGCATGCAGGTGTGAAAAGCCTGAACACTCTCATCCAAGAAGGCTCAAAGCTTTAACTCCTGCCAACGTGGCTTCAAAGACTACGAGCTCCGGTGACTTCTTCCTTCGCTTCAGCTCTCCACCAAATTTCATCAACTTCTTCTCATTTTATTTGTAGTTTTTTCTAATCTTGTTTATAGACACAAGCCTGTGCATGTGCACCTTTCTTTATAGTACATAAGAGGCTAAACGTTACCATGTTAGTTATTACTATGTTAAGAGGTTTATTTCTAAAAAGCAGTGCATAGGCCCATTGAACAAATCTGAGATAATTCATGATGATTTTTGTTTGGGCTAAATTATTTTAATCACATAAAATTGGTCTTGATTAAAGCAGCTCCTTAATTAGACAAAATGAGAAAATTGTGGACTTGTTTCCTTGTTTTAATTTGATTGAAGAGCTGCGCTTATTTATTTTTTTATTTTATGGAAGCGGTTTTATATTTGCAGTGTGATTGGCCAATAAGCATAAAAATCCAAAAAGAAGGGGATGTTTAGCAGGACTAACGAGCAGTTATTGTGTAACCCTGAATACCTTTCACAGTGATGGATACACCCATCAGTGCTTCCCGCAGAGCACTCCTTTTCCTCCATCTCCCTTCCTCCGTGTTGAACATCTCCACCACCTTAAGAGGGCACTGGTCTTCTCCCACTCCTCCCACCACCAGGATCTGCTTCCCCAACACCGCCACGGCTGCCCCAGCACGAGGGGTGGGCATCGGGGCCAAGCGTATCCACCGGTCCCCCTGCACACAGGCAGTAAAAACAGAAGGTTGGCCACCAAAACGTCTTATAAATTTATAATTTCTCTCATCATTACAGGCATAGTAGATACAAAAAGACGCTCAATTTTTTTCCAAATAAAATCATAGGAACATGATGAGGGGCATCCCACATCTGTACTTATACATCATATTAAATATTTGCCCACTTGAAAAACGTTCTCCAAATCTATTGTCTGTGAGGACATCTATTGTCTTCAGGAGACTCAGATTTAATTCTGAGCTCTCTACTGGTGAAGCTATTCTTTTGCTGAGTTTTGACATTTGCTTGGTTTCACTGTGATGGTTCTCCACATAAAATATGAACCATGACCACAAATCCCATAGAAGTTGAAAAGGAGGTTTCATGGATGTAGTGCAGGACCAAAAAGCAGAGAGACAAGCAGGATGCTCAAACCATCTCTTCCATTGATCATAATGGCCAGGGATCATAGCTCCGACTCCAACATCTGACTGCCAGGCTTACTAAGCATACAAACAGGCAGAACTTTAAAGAGAATTGACAAAAGCAAATTAGATGGATCAGCAGTGCTTGCCAAAAACTGATGGTGTAATCCAGGGCATGTTGTTGGGGCAAATTGTCTCTGCTGTCTGGGAATTAAGCGGTTAGCATGTCATGACAGTCACATGACTGTCATACTGCAACATTCTTCAGGCCTCTTCAGATTCGTTGCAAGACTGACTGCAAACAGAGATCCTTCCCACCCACAGCATCACCATCCACAATGACAAAAAGCAAAAAGTATTTGGCAGGCACCAATTGCGCAAGTTTGTCCCACTTAAAAAGATCAGAGAAATATGTCATTTTAATCATAGGTACACTTAAACTGTGAGAGATAGAATATAAAATAATCCAGAAAATCAAATTTTATTATTTTAAATAATTTATTTATAGAATGGTGCAGAAAATACATATTTGGTCAACAACAAAAATCCACCTCAATATTTTGTAATGTAACCCTGGTTGGCAATGACAGAGGTCAAGCGTTTCCTGTAGGTCTTCACCAGGTTTGTATGGGATCAGAACAGTATCACCTTGAAATGAAACTGAAAATATATATTGGCATTGAAAAATATTATTGTAACTGAAAAAATTAATTTTGAATCTGAAATAAATCTAATGAAAATGTTTGTATTGAAAGTGATTTTTTTTCTATGAAACTCATGTATATGCATTGAAAGAAATAACTCAAGTTTTCAAACTTTCATTTTTTTTACAATGCTAATCTTTTTTTACAATGCCAATCTTTTTTTCAATACCAATCTTTTTTTCAATGCCATCATTTTTTTCAGCTTCATTCAGGTGATACTGTTTTGACGCTTCTGTGTGCACGCGCATGAGGGGCGGGGCTTCAGCCCCCCATATGTTTGCATGAACGAGGCAGGAGGGAAACTCCGACTGTCCGAGGCAAGACGCAAGAAACAACAGGACATTTACATTGCTAATAATGTGGTTTGTGGAAGAAAAAAAGACATAAACGGTTTCTTCTCAGTTTCTTCTACTGACCGGTGGACTAGGAGTCTTTGTGATAAAGTTTTATGCTTGTGTAGCCTGTCTTTGTTGGAGGCTCTCCTCATTACAGACAGTGTTGTATGAAGGGATGTAAATACACACTATATAGTCTATACCATATTAAATAACTGTATTTATTTCAGATCCACAATACATATTTACAATACATGTCAATAACTTTAGCAAATCAATTAAGACTGGTGTAAGCAAAGCTAACAACACTGACAACTCGTTTTTTTTTTTATTAGATTGCAAAATGTAATTGTGACACACACTCTAAACCAGAAGGTGGCGGTAATGCGCGCCAACTGCCATTGCAAACTGAGAAGAAACCGTTTATATCTTTTTATTATTATTATTATTATTATTATTATTCCACAAACCACATTATGCTTTCTGTACACCTAGAGACTTTGAAACGATTTAGAAAAGACTCTTAAAGATTATCAGCTCACATCTAAAGACTTGGGTTAACAGTTTTTTAGTCTCAGACTAAAGATTTTATAAACACTGAATCTTGTTGGGACACTATTTAAAAGACAACACCTAGGCTATTGTAGCTTCCCGCAAAATTCCTCCCATTATGCTCAGCATTATACAGTTTCTTTATGTGCGAATGTTGTAGCATTCTTTGCCAAGATTAATGTTATGTCAAATAAAGACTTGCATTGAAAGTGGGTAGGCTACTGTATCAACAAGTAACTGGTTAACTCATATCTTTTTAATGCAAGGTGTTTATGCTGTACCACTGGCTCCATGCAGATGCACAGATAGCGCTGGTTTGTGCCTGTATTCCAGGGGGCAAGGTTGGCATACACTTTGTAATTTATGGCCCATTTCTCAGCCATGGAACACAAATATTGTATTTGTTGTGTATAGACCCTGCCAGGCTCCATAGGTGGCTACAAAACTGTTATGTAGAAATATGACAGCTATGTTTATAGCCTATTTTCCCGCAGGAACAAAAAAATAATTGATATGTGGCAAGGTGCAAGACAATACTTTCTTTCTTTTTTTTTTTTTTTTGGGCTGTACTTTCTTGTAAAAAAAGATACGATAAAAAGGGACTCGAGCCCACCATCATCGGCAATGTAATTCTGCTTATTAACCATTGTGCCATAGCAGTAAAGTACAAGTCCAAATAGCCAGGGTACACCATAAGTGGACAGGGGAACAGATTACGACTCCATGCGCATGGTTTAATAAACCGAGGGTACAGATTCTTACCCCTCAAAAATTATTTCTGCACCTGACCCCTGCCGGGATCTGTAGCTTTGTGCTTCCGCTTGTGTGAGAACAGCTTTATTGGTTTTTGGTTGATTTACGTCACAATGACTACACTAGGACTTGCTATAATATCAAACATGTTTTATTCAAAAGACTACAGAAAGACTGTCATAAATCGGGTCCCCAACTGCAGATTATCAACTTCCACAAACCACATTAGAAGCAAAGAAAATGTTGATCCCACTCGGACAGTCGGAGTTTCCCTCTTGCCTCGTTCATGCAAACATATGGGGGGCTGAAGCCCCGCCCCTCATGCGCGTGCACAAACAAGCGTCAAAACAGTATCACCTGAATGAAGCTGAAAAAAAGATTGGACTGAAAAAAGGATTGGCATTGTAAAAAAAAAATTCACTTTCAATACAAAAATTTTCACTAGATTTATTTCCGATTCAAAATTTATATTTTCATCCATCCATCCATTTTCTATACCCGTCATTCCTATGCAGGGTTGCGGGGGGGCTGGTGACTATCTCCAGCGGTCAAGGAGCGAGAGGCGGGGTACACCCTGGACAGGTCGCCAGTCCATCGCAGGGCAACACAGAGACATACAGGACAAACAACCATACACTCATACCTAAGGGCGATTTTTTAAAGAAACCAATTCAACTAACAGTCATATTTTTGGAATGTGGGAGGAAGCCGGAGTACCCGGAGAGAACCCACGCATGCACAGGGAGAACATGCAAAAAGACCCCAGGTTGGGATTTGAACCCAGGACCTTCTTGCTGCAAGGCAACAGTACTACCAACTGCACCACTGTGCAGCCATTTACATTTTCAGTCACAATAATATTTTTCAATGCCAATATTTATTTTCAGTTTCATTTCAAGGTGATACTGTTCTGATCCCATAGTTTGCACACTGTAGCTGGTATTTTGGTACATTTTTCTATGCAGATCTTCTCTAGAGTTGTAATGTTTTGGGGCTGTCATAGACTTTCAAAACCCTCCACAGATTCTCTATTGGATTGAGGTCTGGAGAATAGCTTGGCCAATCAAGAACCTTGGAGTGCTTTTTTACGTAGCCCCTCCTTCATTTCCCCAGCGGTGTGTTTGGGATCATTGTCATGCTGGAAGATTCAGCCAGGTTTCATCTTCAATTCTCTCACTGATGGAAATATGTTTTTGCCCAAAATCTCTTGATAAATGGCTTCATTCCTCCTTTCCTTAATACAGATTATTCGTCCTGTCCCCTTTGCAAAAAAGCAACCCCAAACAGTAATGTTTCTACGCCCATGCTTCACAGTGGGGATTGCGCCCCCAGGATGCAACACAGCATTCTTCCCCCTCCAAACACAGCGAGTGGCGTTTATACCAAATAATTCGTTTTTGGTCTAATCTGACCACATGACATTCTTCTAATTCTTCTCTGGATCATCCAGATGGTCTCTGGAAAACTTTAAACGGGCCTGGACTGTCAGGTTTGTGGGTTGTTTGTCTGTGTTTGGTTTAACATCGTCACACAGGTATCCACCAGAGAGCATGGTGCAGACTGCTGGAGGGCAGTTCCTGCAGGTGTGCTGCCACCACACCTGCTTGTCATCAAGGTATGTTACCTGCTGGATAAGAGGAGCTGGCTGTCAGTCACTCAGTGCCTAAGTCTTAACCAATGTAGTAACTCCACGCCCTCTGAGTTCCTAGGGTTTTCATGTTCCTCCCTTCTGGCTTCATAATTAATATTTCAGTTTCTCCATTCTAAGGTTTTCCTCAGTGCAACTTCCTGGACATGTTCCTTCCTGCTCTGATCTCCTTGTGTCAACAAACCTTTGTGAAATAACTGCTGGATCATCACCTTCAGACTGGCAGCCTTTGTCTTCCACTTATCTTTCTTCTCCTCGTTGAGCAACCTGTCTGCCCTCCAACGTTCTACCATTTGTTCCACCTTCGCATCCTTATGAAACCAACCTGTCACTACTTCCTGGATCACCAAAAAGAGCAACACCCTGCGATCCACTCATCCTCTCGGGCAGAAAACCTCTCCATCTATTACAGTTTCTACAATCATTTATTCATTCTCATTTCTCATATATCATCTGCTTCCCTCCAGTCTTCCCAATTCCCCTGTGCCAATATATTTACCCGGGATAGGAATCTGCACCATATTCATTATTGTTTCAATGAACCTTTTAATTATTTATTGCATATGAGTGGTTTTCTGCATGTGGGTCAAAAACATGACACTGACATGTGCTGGCTTAAGCAAGGGGACCTTTCGAGTGCTGTGGGATTGTAATTCATGACAACGAAGTGTGTTACTAATAGTAACCTTTGTTACCGTGGTCCCAGTTCTCTTCAAGTCGTTGACCAGTTCCCCCCGTGTAGTTCTGAGTTTCCTCAGTGTTCTCAAGATCATGTGTACCCCATGAGGTGAGATCTTGCATGGAGCCCCAGGTTGAGGGAGATTGTCAGTGATGTTATATTTACTCCATTTTCTAATAATTGCTCCAACAGTTGATCTCTTCTCACCAATATGTTTGCCTGTTGTAGATTGGCTGATCCCAGTTTTGTGCAGGTATACAATCTTGTCCCTGGTATCCTTGGACAGCTCTCCAGTCTTGGCCATGGTGGAGGTTGGAGTCTGACTGTTTGGATGTGTGGATGTGTGGAGAGGTGTCTTTTAAATAGATAAAAAGTTTAAACAGCTGCCACTATTACAGGTAAGGAGTGGAGGATAGAAGAGCTTCTTAAAGAAGCAACAGGTCTGTGAGGGCCCGAATTCTTGATTGTTTGTAGGCACTTAATACTTATTTTCTGCACCATTATGGAAATTAATTATTTAAAAGTCATACAATTTCATGCCTGGATTTCTTTTTTACATTCTACCTCTGACAGATAAAGTGTACCTATGATGAAAATTACAGACCTGTCTTATCTTTTTAAGTGGGAAAACATGCTCAGTGGCTGCCAAATACTTTTTTGCCCCACTGGACAAGTTACAACAACAATTAATTTCTCTTTGTGGTAAATAAGGTATTTTTCAAATTGAATTGCACTGAATTTAGAAATATTCAGAATTTCACCAACTTTGACAAAAAAGCCTCATCAGTTGAAAACGAACCCCCGATCATGGTACTGCCACTCCTATATTTCACGGTTGGTATGATGATTCTTAGGTAATTAATGTGGAGAATTGATTTGTGCCAAATATACCTTTTAGAATCATGGCAATGAGTTTGGTTTCAACAGACCATAACACATTCCTCCACAAGATTTTGGGTGATTTTTACCAATGTATGGATGTTTGTTCCTGTCTTTCAACCTTACTCCTTAGTGCAGATGTAGACGAAAGGAGTCACATGTTGAGTACAACTACTACTGACTAGATATTCCTCCTGTTTCTTCAAGGTTAATGCCAGTCTCACTGACCATTTCCATTTGGTCTTTTATTAAGTTCTGGAGAAAGATCTAGGTTTTTGTTGGTCCTTAACCTCACTGCAAAGGTTGGCTTTAGCTTAAGGATGAACATGAGCTAATTTTAAGAAATTTCTACCAAGACAGCTTCATTTTCTTAAGGTTCATCACATTCACTATAATTGGTGTTGAACTTTGTACCGAAGAATGAATGTTGAATTTGGATCAAAATGTGCTTAAAAGAAAGACAAACAAATCTGGATAGGACTATGGACCCAAATAGAAATATATGATAAACCAGAAGATTGCAGTTTTTCTTTTACATTGTTCCCTTTAACATTGGTTTATTTCTTGGTTGAATCATACATGATATGTATAACTTTAAATGTTTTTATTGTGGATTGTGTCACCATAAAGTGACAGTTTAACATGGGTGTGCCCACTTGTGAGTGGTACTGTAGTTTAAACTGGACAATAATTCATAGTTTATACTTTAACAATAATCAATTAGTTGATGCCAGTTTTTAGGATGGTAAATCGAATTATTAACAGTACACTGCCGGTTTATCTTTGATTTAAAAAGGCCAATTTGAAGGGGTCTTCATTCTGTATAAATCTTAAGAATAGCTTCCTATAAGTGGAATACTTAACGATTATTGCATTTAAAATGAACAAGATTCAAGTGCAATTTTCAAGA
The DNA here is from genome assembly GCA_963556495.2 of Valencia hispanica. Classification (NCBI taxonomy): domain Eukaryota; kingdom Metazoa; phylum Chordata; class Actinopteri; order Cyprinodontiformes; family Valenciidae; genus Valencia; species Valencia hispanica. Next base: position 49,502,836 of record OY747708.1, read on the forward strand.
ACAATAATTCATCAGGTCTTTAACTATTTTAAATAGATCTATAAACATTTCAACAATAAACACCACAACCAACTGACGAGAGAAACCAGTGCTGTGTCTAATTGAGCAGGCAATATAGACCAGTTTCACTTTACAAGCAGGCTATCCTTTCTAAAGGTTTTTTTTCACCAATATGCTGGCACACGTTTCTAACAGATTACTTAAAAAACAGGTGTGTTTTTTTACATCACGGGAATTACTGTTCCATGTTCAATCCTCTTTCAGTTCTATTCTGGATTTCTATAGAAGATCACAGAGGCAGGGACATGCGTCACATTTATCTTCAAATTCCTGCAAACAGATCACTTATACTACCAACACACTATCGCCTTGTGTTCCAATGGCATTTGAAGATCGACAGCTTTTAAATAAATAATGCTCTAGCATCACCTACCACCATATAACATTCTGCAGAACACACAATATGATCTCCAGCTAAAACAAAAATGCCGTGATCTTATGTGAATGCTATTCAGACGCTCTGCTGCACTAGTGGAGATTCACTCACCTACAATTGCTGAATGCTTGGAGTAACTCCAACTGACCAAGTGACTCCAGCAGCAAAATTAAAACCCCTCAGACAGTGATAGTTTCTGTTATTGAGACTAACGTAAAATGCCCTTTTCAATGCTCTATCCGGGGCTCAACTAAGGATAAAATATTTATAATTACCTCCGCCAAAGAGATTATGTTTTCGCCAGGGTTTGTTTGTCTTTCTGTTAGCAACATTACTCAAAAAGTTATAGATGGATTTTGATGAAATTTTCAGGAAATGTCCGCAGTGGGACCAGGAACAAGTGATTACATCTGAGCTGCCTTGGCGGAGGTCTGTGCTCTCCAGGTGCTTTTCTATTTTAGTCTATTCTCAGCAATAAAAACAGAATTTGCTTTTACAGTAAAAGACTGGATAGACATGGGTCTTATTACCTATGAAATTAAAATGAACGCAAAAAGCCTGGGAATTACCAAACAGATACTTTGTGTTGTACATTTTCCGATGTAAGATGGTTTGTCATTTGTTTGGCTATAATTATAATTGTTTGGCTAATTTAAAAAAAGTGTTCATCAGCATCAAGCACATGTATCAGTATTAGTCGGGGGCAACCCAAAATCAACACAGGGACCACAAATGGACTCCTGCATTTTCTAAATGATCAAAAGGTATTTATCCACCTTTTTCCTATCGTATTGCTGAAGGACTGATTGTAGATACAACTTCCAGTAAGATCTTAATCTGAGGGGGTAAATCTGTTGGCTCGGTCCTTTTAGTCGTCGTGTGTCCATACAAAATTGGCCCTTTAAGGATCTTGCTATGACGTCCGCATATCAAGACCGTTTCGGTCATTTATCAGCGCCTTAAGATGCCCCCAGCAGCAGAAATAACAAGAGATCAACAATGGAAAAAGCAGGGATGGTTGTTGCATTTGTTTGCTATGTTGTTATAAACTTCTTTACCAGCAACTCTTTCAATTTTATAAAGTCGATTGTTTGGCATCGTCTGCTGATATCATTTCCCACTGAGTTACAACCAAACAGCATGAGTTAACCACAGCTCCCACCCAGCGACTCTACCGGGCCATTTTCAAGTGCATACCCCAAGACTTGTACTCGGTTGTTTCCTGAAACGGGCCAAAAAACAGCCCTGTTGGGCTGGCCTGGTGTAGTGGGGACATGCGCATACCATGAAGGTCAGGTAGAAATACCCTGAAGTTCTGATAGTGGAAACGCGTCTATTATGATGGTCAGCAAGAACCTTTAGATTGTTCATAGTTTCTCTAGCTGGAAAACGAGCTGACTCAGCAACTCATATGCTATTATCAGAGGGAATTATTTAAAGTCCTCCTTCTATTCTTTAAAAGTTTAATCTTTGAAACTCATATGATCATACGTCATCATATTAAACATGTAAAAGTTTGTCCCCACATTTGTTTAACAATATTGAAATGTGTTTACCATCTGCAAGCAAATGCTTATATGTAAGAATCCTGGTCCTGACGGTTTGCACAAAATTCACAATAACATCATAGACAAAGAGAAAAAGGTGGACAGAATGAATGCTGAAGTTTCTCAACACATATACAAGTGCTGAAATGCTGAGGCCCAAGCTAAAGTGGTACACTTTTAATAGAGAATTTTTTTTTTTTAAATCAATGCGATAAATTTATGAAAACAAAAGTCAATGTTATAAAACGTAAATCAATAACCAAAACATCTCTAACTATGAAACATCAGCATCCAGGTTGTATTTAATTCCTACCTCAGGAGAATACAGCTCCAGTCCGGGGCATGGCCTTCCTGCAGCATCGCAGCCACCCACCATGTACATCTGCCCCCCCACCTCAGACAGAGTGTGGTAGACGCGGCCACACGGCAGACGTGCCAGGCTCTGCCAGTGGAACTCATTGGCACTGGGTACGGCCATGACCTAAGTACCTGTGGGTTGGCTCACCAAGTTCTGTGAGGGAAACAGCATGAGATGACACATGGTTAAAGAAATGATTAGGAGGGGTTGGAGAAATAATTTAGTGAGAAAGCTTGACCTCAGGTTAAGAATGTGGTTCTGTTGAAAGTTGTTGCTTCAGGAAACTTGAAAGCAGCAGCACTGTCGAATCAGGTAAACTTCAGGCTGAGGCCTTCTCTGAATGCTTTGTCATCTCACGCTGGGTCCTGGAGAACAGAGTATGAGGCAAAAAGGCTTTTAGTATTCCAACATACATCCGAGCACAGCTTGAAACTCTGATTCTTTTCATTATGCAATGTGAGCATTTTCCAGGGCAAACCAATTGAGGTTGAAAAACGATGACTCAGTGAAAACAGTAAAGATGAGGATTAATTTAAACTGTTTTCAGCTAGCTGTGCATTATCTGAGATCCAACTTTATTCTTCATCTAGTCTAGCATATTTAGGTGGAATATATTGAACATCTGGCTTCATTTGAAGCAACAAACATATTTTAAAAAGCATAACAAGGATGTGGCACTGACCAATGACACAGTGCCAAAGCATTAAAGGGCTAGGGGCTTGATTTATCAATAGTCCAAATAAAGAGTGCAGAATTGTGTGTGGCACAAACATTTTTCACTAAAGGCGTGTTCCTGATTTGCGGGTGATCTACTAAGATTGTGTGTGCAAATGATAACAGGTGCAAGGAGCAATATTTAAATGAGGACTTTGCGTCCGCTGCTGTGAGTGACATCTCTCAGTGCATGGCCTAGAAAGGCTAAGAGGAATAGGTGCAATGGATTCATTATCTGTCCTGGGCAAAAAAGGTGGAAAAAACACAATGAATTTTGTTTTGTAAAATGTTATATGTATAATTGTCATTGTGGTATTATGTATGTTAATTTTATTTTATTAATTAGATTCCAGGAAAATTAGTAACCACTCCGGTGGAAACTAATGGGGATCCAAATAAATAACTCACTGTGTTGAGCACGCAATGAGTTACGATACATCTTTGGAAAAAAGGGGATACAAATCAAGATAACTGTAGGTTTATGCCCATTTGTGTGTTAATTACTATTAGGGTATAATTCGTGTGAATGATACTGCCATAATGCTACTTCATATGTATGAAATGTGTTCATGCTCTCTTGCTTTTTTTTATCTCTCTTGCTTTATTGTGTATTATGTGTAATGTGTGTTTCTTTTATGTGTTTTTTTTAAATCACCAAATCATGTAAAGCACCTTGAATTACCCTGCTGTTGAAAGTGTGCTATACAAATAAAATTGCCTTGCCTTGCCTTACTGTGTTAGTTTGGTGATAGCCGGTATTGAGCACAACTTTAAAATAAACCATGTATGGCTGCCATTATACCAGTCTTTAAATCTACACCCTGCTCTCTTATTTTTGGCTTGCTCTCAGGTGATAATGATTTGACTTGGACTGGAATATTCTTCCAGGGACTTGGACATGGCCTGTAGTACCTATAGCGACCTGACTTGGACTTGCACTTGGACTTGAACCCTAAGGACTCAAGTGGGACTTGGACTCAAGAGCTGGTGACTTGACTACAACACTGGATGAGAGGTCTTCAAGTAACAAGAGAAGAAGTCCATGGTTATGTTCTAGAGCGTGCTGATAAACATAAAAACATAATAAATGCAAAGCAGTTTGTGGACATAATTTGACAAAAGGGTTTAAGGATTATGAAAAGAGTTACAAGTCACTATAAACATACAAAAACTAAACTAAATTAAATGTTTTAAACAAGGCAACTCTTTTAAAAAGTACTATTCTTTCTTGCTTTGTTGCTCCTGAAGATGCTCAGCAAGTTGATTCAGTCAGCCAGAGAAACATTCACCTGTGTCATCCAGTGACGGTTGTTATATGGACTTCACCGCGCACCCCAGAGACTGAGGCCAATCTCTACACAGTTGATTGGAAGAGCACTTAATTCAGCTGGGATGGACTCGAGTGCCTGATGTGGGCTGTCAGCTATTTGTCAGTGAAGGAAATGGTTCTTTTTCACGCTCTGTTCACCATCCATCGTTTTCTAGTTTTGTATTTTACAATCAGTTTTTAAAAAGTCTGGCTGTGTTTTTAGTTCAACCGATATTTTTCCATACACTTACATGATATGTTAAACAAGACATCTTAGTAAGATAAATGACGTGACATATGCAGAAAAGGTCAATCCCTGAAATCGTAAATGTGTCATTAATTTCCTAATTGCAGACACATCCTCATGACCCCAATTAACCTAATTAGAGTCTTGTGACATAGTGATGAACACAAAGGGGATTTTAAGGACAGACTAATTTTTCAAAACAGACGCCTTGGAAAACTGCACTCATCCTAGATTTTGATTTCCTGTTGCATTCCAATAAATACTTTCACAGCAATTTAGCAGTTATAGGAGCTAAAGCAAGCATTCCTCCCAGTCCGCATATTTTACACTCTTTTCCCTCATCTTCAAGGTATTTTTGTGCGATATGACGAATGAGATACATACGTTAAGAGTCTGGTTGAGTCACTGATGTCTGCGTTTAGCTTCATTTCTCCTAATCCAAGACGTGTGGCACTTCAAACCAGCAGCTCTGATAAACTCTTTATTTTAAATTCAACTATTAAATTTAACTAACATATGAATTAATAAACATGCTGCAGAAACATTTCACGTTCAGTTACTTTGGTGCATTTTATTGAGATTTCATGAGGTAGTCCAACACAAAGTAGAAGATCATTTCCAAAATAAAATGGACCTTTTCGGGCCTTTTTCTGTGTAATGTAACTCCAGATTATTCATGGGAAACGCGTCTATTTGTATATCTTTTTTGAAATATTCAAAAGGAAATGCAGCTTGCGAAGCTGAAATACCTAGGAACAGTGCTACTTGACATGCTACTGCTAAAGCAAACGACAAGGATGGCAGCAGCTCAGGAACAGCGTTTGTTTGAAATGGCTTTGCCATCAACTTTGGATGATTTAAACTTGGGTTTTTCTTTGAGAGATGAGGTACTTTAGTCCTTTGTTTTGACTGCCCCATTGACTGATTTCTGTCCCCATAAATACGTCACTATTCGTTGCTCTGATTGGTCGCAGCACTTTCCAATTGCGTGCAGAGACCATTTGAAAGACAACCGTAGATTCTGCCCCGATGAGTGACTATGGGTCATGGCCACACTATATATTTATATATATAGCTTTTAAATTCCTGGATATGGTACTCGTCTATCTAGTATATAAACTACTGCTCTCAGACAACATTTCTCCTGAGTTTCTGCTCCTTATTGTACAAATCGCCAAATTAAATCCTAGTCTTATGAAATGAATATTGATTGCCAATTGTTTTTTGTCCTAAATGTTCAGCAGGTTCTTCCTTTACACTCCATTTTCCTCATATCTGGGCTCTCATTTATTAAATGTTTGTAGAAACTGTCCTATTTCTATCCTATGAATGAAATTTAGAATGTTTGTACATACAGTCGAAATCTGGATTTATCAAATGTGCGGTGGCCAGTGATACGCATGTTCATCAATCAAGTGTTTGTAAATCCCACATGTGCGTACCTAGGTGCTTGTGCCCGTTCAGTGATTTGCACACAAAAATGCCCCCAATTAAACATATTTGCTCACACCACATCCTCTGACACATGCATTAAATTATTGCATTCTTCACGAAAATAATGGCCAATAGAGGGAAAAAAGGAATTTCAGTGACACTGAGATCGAGGTGAAACAAAAGTGGAAGTTGGGCAAAAAAAAAAAGAGTCATGATGAACAGACCTTTTGAAAATTGTCATAATTATCCCAAATTTATTTTAAAACCGATAGTTTTTGACCTTTGTTATTAGCTGTTCCTCTGCTTCTTTCCCACCCTCCAGCACACAGCAGTTATATTCCTGCTGCAGACATAACATTTTTTGACAAAAATCGTTTCATTTGAGGTTATTCATTTCTGTGGAAATACTTAAGTTCTTTGAATAAATTAAGTCAGTTAAATTTGTCCCGAACATTGCTGTTTGGTTCTATCAGCTCAGGGGTAACCAATAAAAAAAGAACACTGCCTGGGAGAAAATGACAGAGGCAGTAAATGCGTTCAGGACAGTTGAGATGTTCTTGTTGGAAATAAAGGAAAAAAATGGTTCGATATCAAACCGAATACGATAGCACACAGCTGGACAAGATCTTATACTGGGGGTGAACAGATCACCACTTGAAGATGCACTGTCTTGTACAACTATAAATTTTAAAATTTTGCCATGTGTTTCTGATTAACTTGTGTAAATGGAAACACCTTTGGTGACCTTTTGGGGTAGCTATGCCTCTCTCTGCTTTGCACATCTAGATATGAAAGCTTCTGCACATTCATCTGTAAGTACAGTACATACTGTGAGGAACATAAGTATGTGAACACCCAGCAATTTTGTAAGTTTTCCCACTTAGAAATTATGGAGGGGTCTGAAATTTACATTGTAGGTGCATTTTCAGTGTGAGAGACAGCATTTAAAATTAAGTTAAGAAAATCACATTGTAGGATTTTTTAAGAATTTATTTGTATTTTATTGGTGCAAATAAGCATTTGAACACCTGAGAAAATCAGTCTTAATATCTGATACAGAAGCCTTTGTTTGGAATTACAGAGGTCAAATGTTTCCTGTAGTTCTTGACCAGGTTTGCACACACTGCAATAGGGATTTTGGCGAGGTGAGATCTTGCATGGAGCCTCAGTCTGAGGGAGACTGACAGTCATCTTTAGCCTCTTCCATTTTCTAACAATTGCTCCGACAGTTGATCTATTTTCACCAATCTGCTTGGTAATTGCCCCGTAGCCCTTTCCAGCCTTGTGGAGGTCTACAATTGTGTCTCTGGTGTATTTTGACAGCTCTTTGGTCTTGCCCATGGTAGTAGTTGGAGTCTGACTGACTGTGGGGTAGACAGGTGGCTTTAATGAGCTCAGACAGGTGCTACTAATTTAGATTAATAAGTGGAGTAGAGGTGAACCTTTTAAAGGCAGAGTAACATGTCTTTGAGAGATAGAAATGTTGCTGATTGCTAGGTGTTCAAATACTTATGTGCAGCAATAAAATACGAATAAATTCTTTAAAAATCATTTCCTGAATTTAAAAAAATGCTATGTGGATAAAAAGCTGTGAAACTAGGTACCGCACCTAATTCCTCAAACATTGTGTGTGCGAGGCTGGTAGCAGAGCACAGTTTAATGACATTGTTCCATGAATAAACAGCACAGGACATAGACTACATGTGTTGGAAAACTGAAACTGCATTTTTCAGAGCAAATCATCTTAATAATTGTAAAATTATATTTGTAAAAGTATTACAGTGCTAACATTTGAAGAGTGAAACCAGTAAATACCTGCTGTGATCCATTATAGTGAGAGAACCCGACTGCAAACAGCAGAACATTCTTACATGTCTTCCCAATAAGGAAGTAAAGTCAAAACACCTCCTCAGTTAAATGATATTGTTAATTGTGTTAAGTTAAATGCCTTTTGTCCAAAGTTGTTCCAGATAACTTACTCTTATTTACTTCTTTAACTAATTGAAGAATGTGTTTATTTTCTAAGGGTGGAGCTATGTGGAAGATTTCTTCATTAATTAAATTGAACTTCTTCATTACAGAACATTTTAATAGATATCACATTGAATAATTGGTATTCTCCCAGTAATTACTTTCAGCTGAAATGAGTTACCCCAAGGTGGCTTTTAAAAAATTAACACATCTAAAAATGGGCCAGTCTTTTGAGTGGTTCTTTGAAATGGATCCACAAATTCTATCTCCCTTGACAGAGCCTTAAAGCCCATCTCTATTTACCACATAACAACTTGAATTTACCGCACTATCCTATGATGGATCCAAATGTGCTAAAAAGTAATTAAAATTATCTAAATGTAATTCGTTATATCACTTTGTTACATTAAAACCAGTTACATTTATAAAGTAACCTACCAAGGACTGAAGCTGATTCAGACTGAATGGGGAGCATTTGTGAACATCAAGTATAGAGTCACGCCATGGATTCCTAAATGTATTTAAATGTACTTCTCCTAAGCTTCTAAGCATTGCTACCTTTCCATCTGGTCTCCTGAACACATAGAATATCCACCTTCCTTCTCTGCATCATGTCTACCAGCTCTCTAGCTTTACCTGTCATAGTCCCCACATTCAAAGTCCCTACTCTCAATTCCACACTCTTGAATGTCCTCTTCTCTCTCTGCCTATCAACACGCCTTTCTCCTCTGCTCTGTCGATAACCACTCGTTAACAATACCTCGCCAGATCCTGTATGGAGTTCATGTTTGTGATTCCCATATTTGATTTGGCTTAGCTTTTACGTCGGATGTCCTTCCTGACACAATCTTCAGCATTTTTCCAGACTTGGGACCAGTGCAAGAAATCACTGGGTTGTGACCCCTTATGGTTGAATTTGCGTGTTGGTCAAAAAGTTCTGTTTTGGTTTCATCTGATCAGATCCCCTTCTTCCACATGTTTGCTGTGTCTCCCATATGGCTTGTGTCAAACTACAAACTACTGTGTTTTGATTACTTTTATTCAACAGTGGCTTTTTTACTTTTCTAACACACAGGCCAGATGTGTTGTGTAAATGACTGAAAGTTGTTAGTTCCAAATTGTCAATGGATTCTACCACCTAAGCTGTAGGATCTCTGCAGCTCCTCCAGAGATACTATAAGCATTTTGATTGCTTCACTGATTAATCCTCCTCTTACTCTGTCAGTTTAGGTTGACAGCCATGTCTTAGTAGGTTTGCAGTCGTGTTCTACTCTACTGAACTGAACGGTACCATAATTTCCGGACTATTGAGCACACCTGAATGTAAAGCGCACCACCTAAATTTGAAAAGAAAATACTTTTTGTACATATATGGAGCGAACCTGAATATAAGCTGCCCGTTTTCATGTTTTAAAGGGGGGGTATTATGCAAAATGGACTTTCTGAAGCTTGATATCCTGAGAACCTGTCTTTCCCTCATTAAAAACATGCCTGAAGTGTTGCTCTGACCCGTTCAGCCATGTTAGAGTAATCTTTGAGTCTCTGCCTGTCTCTGCTGGTAGTTCTCGGGGTTGCTGAAACGCCTGCTCCCACCTATCCCCGCCTTTTCCACCCATCTCCTCCTCCAACCTGACGAACTCAGCCGAGAGCCTCGCCCCTGCAGAGCTCCCCTCCCCCTCCCCATCTCACACAACTACGTCTGAGTCCCAGGTGCAGTAATTATAACACACCAGCTGGAGCGGCGCGTCTTTTGTGGGATTTTTTTCCCGACTCCGTGCATGCTGCGAGGATGCACGGTATGTGACGAACTGAAGGGGGGGTGTCAGAAAGAGTAGGAGGGTCTTAGAGAGGCACAGGTGAAAATCAAGGCATCCAATACGGTAGTACATTTCTTTAAGGTGGATTTGGATATATGACGGACTTTTAAAAGACTTAAAGTGACAATTTTATTGAAGTGTGCTATAGAAGGGTAATATGTGGAATATGTGGAAGAAGCATAATACCCCCCTTTAACATAAGATATTTACACATAAAGACGGTACACACATGTTCTATTTTAGGAACCTCCGCCAGGAGGTAATGATTTCGTGCCCGTCTGTCTGTCTGTTTGTTCGTCTGTCTGTTGGCAACAGAGGTCAAAAAGTTATGGACGGATTTTGAAGAAATTTTCAGGAAATGTCCACAATGGGACCAGGGACAACTGATTCAATTTTGGGTTGATCCGACATGAAGCGCATATCCACCCACCAACTGGTGGTGCTAATCTTCACTCCTCTCCCACGGCCCAAATCTCCATTCTCCACTGGAAGAGCCCAGCCATACATCTCATTAACAAACATTTTATTGGAAAAGTGCCAAAAGTTAGAATTAGATAACAACATGTGGATGGAGGGATGTATCGCCCTGGCGGAGGTCTGAGTGCTTTTCTAGTTTTAATTTAAGACGGGCTTTTTGTTCAAACTCTGCCTGAAAATGGGAAGTACGGTACCAACACAACACTGTTAGAAATTACCAGCATATCACAATAATTAACTGTATTACTTTACAGTGAATTGTTGTAATTAAGTTTGCCTGTAATATCACAATGAATGCCTGTAAAAACTACAGTATCCTTGGATTTTACAGCATTTTACTGTTATTTTACAGTAAAAATCCTGCAATCTAAAACCTGCTGTTATATCACAACAAGGTCTGTAATATCACAGCAACACATGTAATATCACAGCAACACAGTAAAAAAACGCAAGACTTTCACAGCATTAAACAGTATTAATACAGTAAAATACTGTATTGAAATACACCCTGGGAAGTCACATGACATAACCGACTCCTGCTTTGAACTGAAGGCGCCATTTCCCTCTTCTCTTCTGGGCTGAATGGAGAAGGTGAGCAGCATGCTTGTTTGCAGCACTTACATCCATGTTATTTTAATATGATAATAATATTTCCTTTCAAATGAACGTTTATCGCATGACACAGTTCATATTTTGTTAGCAAGTGCCCGAAATTGTTGAAAGTCCTCTTACAGCATTTGCTAACGGTAGTAATGGTAGTAATGATAGTAATGACGCGAGTTTCGCTGTAATTTTTCATGTCACTATTACCGTGTAGATAAACCTAGTGTTTTTAAAGTTTGTAAAACAAATTATGGGACAAACATTACTATTTATGTGAGCACACTTTTGTAATTAGTCGAGGTTTAGGATTAGCTGGGCTAACCGTTAGCTGTTTAACTTTAATAACTTAGTGATTGAAACGGCCCATTAAAACTAGTTTTCCAGCGGAGATCTTATCTACTCTCATCGAAGCGAAGCGAAGACACGGGGAAACCCGCTTAAACAGGAATACAGGCACGGAGTTACAAAAATAAAACTTCGGCTACACTTTTCAAATAAAAGCACGGAGTAATTTAGCGGGTAAAAACTCCTCGAAACTTTGCTGTATGTGGGAAATAAGTTGGTCTACGAACCCAGGGAGTGTATTTTATGAGGATTATATAAAAAAAGAAGGAATTTGACAGTTTTAGGACCATATAGAGAATGCTTTTGGGGGTAAGTCAATAAAGAGAGTTTGATGCTTGAAGTTGATGTAAGATTTTTTTAATTCAAATATTTAAAATGCAAAATGAGTGATTACATTATCAACATTTACTTTGTATGATTTACTACCTTATCCTTAATCCATGCTATTGTGTGTTACTACAGCCATGTGCCACTGCTGCAGACGTCAATACTGCAGAACTCCCCAGCACCACCTGCTTGATCATTCAAGGTAATGTTGCTTTGATCTAGTATCGACATTTCTAACTCATTATTTTGTTTTCATTTTAGAAATCTACATGACTACAATACATCATTATAATAAGAATTACATTTGTATAGCTCTTTGTATCTGAAGCAGATCACAAAGTGCTCATACATAATATTGTATCTGTTCATTTCAGGTAACATGATGAAGCCCTCTGGATGGCTTATATCCATCGAGGGACATGTTGTGATGGGCACACAGCCTTTCTTTTTACACAGAGTAGCTGCTTTCTTCAGCAGCTATTACATCTTCAACCTTGAGTATCCTGCTGCTGGATCATCAACACCATTTCCTGCCTTTTAAGATGGCTTTTATGACTAGAAAAGTTGAATTTATTGAATTCTTTAAGTTCTTGGCATCTAATGTACATTGAAAAATATTCATTTGTTAATAAATATGCCATTGGGCTAACATTGACTTTACCTCAGAGTTGTTTGTTGTACAAAGATAGTAAATTCACAGTAAATGGAAGCTTCATCTGTATTACTTTTACAGTAAATTACTGGACAATTTTAGAATGACTTCCACAGTATACATTGTAAATTCACAGTAAATTATTGTCAACTTACATCACTTTCACAGTACACATTGTAAAAGTACAGGGCCTTGTTGTAATGATATACAGCAAAAGGCTGTAATTCCCCAGTAATTTACTGTAATATCACAGTAATTGCCTTGCCAATGAAGCTGTAAAGTTACAGTATACAGTTGTGCTTTTACAACAATGCAATGTAATATCACAGAAATAGAATTACAGTAAATTGCTGTGAGTATATTTCACAATAATTTACTGTAATGCTTACTGTGAAAGTCATGCAAAACTTATCCTGTAGTTTACTGTAAATTCACAACAACATTTTTTGCAGTGAACATGACAGTAAAATGCCTGTTTAGAAAAAAAACACACTTTAGCCTCCAGAAAAGTCATTGGTAGCTATCTTCATCATCCTCTTCCTCATTAAAGCCACTGAAGTCGTCTTCTTCAGTTCCTTTATGTCCTCTAAAACCTTTTGTTGTCTTTTTAGACAACAAAGAAGTATTCTTCATAAAATCAAAAAAATTATGGACAACCCTGAGCATCCTCTTCATGAGACAGTCATACAACAACAGAGCGTCTTCAGTTGGAGGCTTCTTCAGTTTCGCTGCAATACAGACCGCTACAGGAAATCCTTCATGCCCACAGCCATCATCATCTACAACAACTCCTTAAAGAATTAATTATATGAGCTATACCAACACTTAATTTCCCTCTCGGATCAATAAAGTATTTTTGAATTGAATTGAATTTTACACTGACCCAGTTCTTCCCGCTGCTTCATCCAACGTCTCACCATCGATTCATTGATGTCAAGCTGACATGCAGTAGCTCTATTTCCTTCTTTGATGGCCAGCTCGATTGCCTTTAACTGAAAAGCTGCATTTATTCGTGTGTTTTCCATGATGAGGGTGTGTGCATGAAAACTACCGGTAGTGTCTTCTTCTGCGCATAATCTTTTCCCACATGTCTGTCTAACTTTTGCACTTTTTGCTACAGTGCCCCCCTAAGGGTGTTAGCCAGTGAAAAAAATAAACCATCTCTTCCATTGATCATAATGGGCACCTCTCATCCCGGCCTAAACATACGACCAGACAGAGATTTAAGAGAAGCGGCAAAAGTAAATTAGGTGAATTAGCAGTGCTTACCAACAACTGATGGTGCTGAGACTTATCATCTTTGCTGGCCAGAAACTGGACTGTCATACAACAACAGTCTTTGGTCAGAGGCCTCTTCAGATTGGTTACAAAACGGACTGCTACCAGAGATACTTCCTGCCCACAGCATCACCATCCACAAACTATTTGAAGATACTAGGATGCAATGAGTTACTAAAACGTTTACTTTCCCTCTGGGATATTAAAGTCTTTTTGAATTTGACTTGAATTCTAGTAATCAGGTGACTCTGGATTTTGTATTGGTGTTTTTGGAAAATAGCAGGCAGAGTAAAAATGCATGCTACACTGTGAGAACTTTTTATTTGCAAGAAGAAATTGAAAACCATGAATCCTTTTCCAGCTTCACAACACAGGGAAATCCAATTTCTCAGTGTATGACCCCAGATCTAGTCAAAATCTACTACTTTCTATTCACATGCTGTCCCTATTTCAGGGAAACTTAATGACGTTGGTGACATTTATTTAACCAGCATGTTTACGTGTGTCTCCATAACTTAAGCATTAATCCATTTTTATCTTCTTACACACAATTACTTTGATTCATTTTGGCACATTCTGAATTGTCTTGTCACACAGTGTGTAGAAGTCAACACAATCTGTCATAACGCTTAGAAAAGACTTCAGCAGAACTGTTTATAACTTACACACCTCTCCCTTTCACCGTGCATCTATTTGTTATTCTTCAACCTGAAGTCATAATCTTCTCCTCTCATCTTCTCATAAAAAAGCAGCTGTTGCCTTGCAGACTGTGATGTGCCATCTCTCATGTTAAATTTCCAATCTTTCTTGCTGTGAAGTGAAAAGCGCTTGTTGTTTTTTCTTCTTTTTTTTCCACCCTGTCATCCCTAAAGAGCTTTCTGTTTCCTGCATGTAACCCACTTCTCGTGCCTACATACAGTTTTCAGGGAGGAACGGAGGTGGAGGCTTATCACTGATGAGAGAGGAAGCATCCAGAATGAACCCACAATACATCGCAGGGCTCATTCTTGCTGCTTCACCTTGAATGTGGCCAGGAAAACAACCTTTTGTGTCACATTGTCGATGAACAACACTTGTCATCACAGCCAGAGTCAGGGAGCTTTTCAGGTCACAGAAAGGACTTTTAAGTCGAATTGGACTGCTGTAATTTAAACAGGAGTTTGTCCTTTTGAGCTTCACATCTCTACAAACGCTCTCCACTACCCCCCCCTTCCTTTTTTCCATTTTTCTCCCGTTCTGTTCCCCTGCTCTGTCTGCTTTACTATTGCGCGTCATCTACCTGTCACACCTTTGATCACCTCGCAGACGCCCAAATAAGGAACAAAGAGAGAAGACAAAGAAGACCGTCCTTCAAAAATAAAATCTTCCTCTTTTTGTAGTGAGTGAGGACAGGTTGCCATAGCAACAGTTGGGTTGTTCTAAAAAGCTACCCCATGCACATGATTGCTTCTCGTTTGGTTTACTGTTAATAAGGAAGAAAAATGAAAAACAAAGGGTGTGCTTTCCCATAGGCTGACCCTGGCAGGTGACCATTTACTAAAGGAGCGGGGTACTTCTCACCCGGACCGGCTAACGGGGTGCATTTATTGCCATCTGTAACCAATTTGGTTTGCCATATCATCATTTATTCTTTCTTTTAATTAACTACTTGAGCAGCAACAGAACCAGCCTTCTTTATCAGGTTGTTTAGCCTATTTAAATCCATGGCTCTGATGCTGCTACCCCAACAGATGACGGCTGAAGAGATTACACTCTCCACAACAGACTTGTAGAAGATCTCCAGCATCTTGCTGCAAACCTTGAAGGACCTAAGCTTCCTCAAGAAGTAGAGTCTGCCCTGTCCCTTCTTGTAGACGGTTTCACTGTTGCGCCTCCAGTCCAGTCTGTTGTCAAGGTGAACTCCGAGGTATTTATACACCTCAACCACCTCCACTTCTTCTCCCATGATGGAAACAGTTTTTGACTTATCCCTGTTTCTTCTGAAATCTACAATCATCTCCTTTGTTTTGTTCACATTCAAGGTGAGATGATTGTTTCCACACCATGTCACAAAGCGGTCCACCAGCTCTCTGTATTCAGCTTCTTGTCCATCTCTGATACACCCGACAATTGCAGAGTTATCTGAGTATTTCTGCAGATGAGAGGTCTCTGATTTGTACTGGAAGTCTGAGGTGTACAGAGTGAAAAGGAAATGTGAGAGTACGGTCCCTTGTGGTGCTCCTGTGCTGCTGACCACCTGGTTTGACACACAATTCTTCAGTCTCACAAATTGTGGTCTGTTGGTCAGGTAGTCATTGATCCAGGCAATTGTTGAGGGCTCCACCTGTGTCTTCAGGAGTTTCTGACAAGGCAAATCAGGCTGAATTGTGTTAAATGCACTGGAGAAATCAAAGAACATGATCCTCACAGTGCTGCCTGCTTTGTCCAGATAACAGTGGGTTGGTTGAAGTAGGTGGATGATGGCATCTTCAACTCCAACTCCACAGCGATAAGCAAACTGCAGTGGGTCCTGATACGTTCTTGTTTGCTTACTCAGGGGTGCCAACAGGAGTCTCTCCAGGACCTTCATGATGTGGGATGTCAGGGCAACAAGTCTATAGTCATTGATGACTGATGGGTGAGTTCTTTTGGGTACTGGAACAAGGCATGATGTCTTCCACAACACTGGAACCTTCTCCTGAGTTAGGCTAAGGTTGAAGAGGTGCTGCAGATTCCCACAGAGCTGCTCAGCACAGGCCTTCAGGACTCTGGGGCTGACACCATCTGGACCTGCAGCCTTGTTCCGGTTCAGTTTCTTCAGCTGCCTCTTCACCTGACTTTTGGAGACAGACAAATGGGGGGGAGGCAGGGTTAGCAGAATTTCCTGACTTGATTGAAGTCAAACTTGTGGAATCAGAAGAGTCCATAGCTGAGGTGAAGGATAAAACATCCGAGCTGTTACAGGAAAGCTGTTGATCAGAGGAGAGTGGGATGTCTGTTTGGCTGGCAACAGGAGAGGGGGATGCTGAGCTAGTTCCTGAACTGAACCTGTTGAAGAATGTGTTCAGTTCCTTGGCTCTGTCCAGACTTCCATCTATCCAATCCTTCCTGTCCTTAAAACATGTGATCTTTCTCATTCCTGACCAGACATCTCTGATATTGTTCCTCTGTAGTTTGTTCTCCACCTTCTTCCTGTATGTCTCCTTGCTGTCTCTGATCTTGACCTTAAGTTGCTTCTGTATACTCCTCAGTAATTCCCTGTCTCCCTCCCTGAAGGCTCTTTTTTTCTTGTTTAGCAGATCCTTCAGGTCACTGGTGATCCAAGGTTTATTATTAGGGAAGAATCTCACTGTTCTGGTGGAGATGATGTTGTCCACACAGAAGTTTATATATAGTCAGTCACACACTCAGTCATGGCATTGATGTCCTCTCCATGTGCTTGGCAAAGAGTCATCCAGTATGTGGTTGCAAAACAACCCTGCAGGGCTTCTTCAGCTTCCTGTGACCACTTTCTCACAGTTTGTTTTGACACAGGTTGCCTCTGAACAAGTGGTTTATATTCTGAACAGAGAAAACAAGATTGTGATCTGATTGTCCCAGAGGAGGTCTTGGTTTGGACATGTATGCATCCTTTACATTTGCATAAAACAAATCCAAGGTTTTGTTTTCTCTTGCAGAGCAGCTGACAAACTGTTGAAATGTTGGAAGTGTAGTAGAGAGCGAGGCATGATTAAAATTTACCAGATATTGCCACAAATGCTTTGGATTACAGTGTCTGTAGCTTAGCAACAACGGAACTGATGACATCACATGCAGTGTCGGCAACGGCTGAAGGTGGAATGTAAAAAACTGCCAAAATTACACTGTTGAACTCTCTTGGTAAATAATATGGACGAAAACTCACTCCCAAGAGTTCGACATCTGGGCTGCAGAGACGACACTTCACAGTAACATGTCCTGGATGACACCATCTGTTGTTGACAAGCACTGCTACTCCACCACCTTTTTCTTTTTCTGCTCGTCTTCAGATCTCTGTCTGCTCGTACAGTCAGGAAGCCTGGCAGACAGACGTTGGAGTCGGGGATATGATCCAGCAGCCACGTCTCCGTAAAACACATAACACTGCATTCACGGTACTCTGGCTGAGTCCTTGTAAGGGCTTGGAGTTCATCCATCTTGTTAGCCAGTGATCTTACGTTACCCATTATGATCGATGGAAGAGATGGCTTGAACTTCCTCTTTCTCTGTCTCCTTTTCGCTCCTGCTCTGCATCCACGTCTCCTCCTAATCAACTCATCAGGGATTTGTGGCTTCAGTTGAGGTATTATTTCAGCTTTTGCGATGTTAATCAGCTGCTCCCGGCTGTAAACAACATTGTTGCCATGGTTACGAATCATAACAAATTGTCACAAAGGGAAAAATTTACAGCAAAAATCCTTCCAGCTTCACAGCACCAAAAACTAGAAAGTATACAGGTAAAAAAAATGCAATCTTCTTTAAGAAAAAAGAGGAACCAATGTACAAAAAAACAAAACTTAATATGTAGCCAACAGAGCCACTCCAACATGCAGCCACCCAGAGCAGCGCAATTCTAGAATTCAATCAGCATGCCTCCAAGTTGAATTTGAATTAATTAATTAGGTTGTGTATGTGCCCTCCCTCTGCCTGTGCTCTAAACGGGAAGCCTTGCTCTGCAAACGAAACGTAATGAAGAGTGTGTTCACATTGGGTCACAATGAGGAGAATCCTTACAACCATCCATACGGGTCTGAATGACTCCAAAACATCAGATAGGATTAACAGGATACACTGGAGCTGGAGAATTAGCTGAAGTCATAGTTTCTGGTGGTTCAGCTCCTCAATCAGATCAAACCAATCTTTGTTGAACAGTGGAATCCCTGATATTCGCAGGGGTTAGGGACCGTAACTGCCCACAAATAGATTGAATCTGCAAAAATTTGAGATCCCCTCTAAAAACACTTAGAATTGCCTAATTTAATAGTTCAAATGCTAAATATACCTTAATATGCGTACAATGGAACCATCTTAGGACTAAACTAACATAAATAGTCTTCCTTAACTCTGCTCTTATTGATTCAGCCAATCAGTGGCAACGAAAATGAATGGCGCCCCTGTATTGGCTGTTTTGTTAACGCCAGCCAATGACGTGCCAAGTAGCATTATTAATAAGTATTTCAGCAAAACAAAAAATAGCTAGAACATAATCCAGAAAAGCATAACAGGAGAAGTAAATAAAATCGATTATGTTCATATCATTCGACCTTTTAGTTCAGTAGCCCTCAGTCTACATTGTCAGTTAAAAGTGGTCCACGAACAAAGCAGTGGTGAATAGGCAAAAACTGTCATGGGCAGCAAAGGCTCATTGATACATACAGAGAGTAGATGAGCTACCTTTGGAAATGCTGATTGTGATATAAATATGCCAGAACACACTGTGGATCACAGTTTCTTTATACGGGTTTACATAACTGCAGGCCAGTCAGATTGTCCCTGCTGAGCCCTGCTATCCACTACTGAAAAATAGCAAATTAGCCAGGCTGCCATGGATTTTTGGTGAATGTTGAACATTTTTCACCCATTAGCACTACAGTTTGCACACGCCATATGTAGGCTACTACTGCAACAGAATTAATGCAACTTAGGTTTATCTACCACAGCAATGACCCAAGGATAACAATACTTTATTTAATACCATGCTAGTCAGATGGTTCCCTCACCTCGGGATGCTGGATGATTGAAACTAAAAGTGAAGCTTAAGGCATCTCTTACCATCTGATTAAGTCTGCTAATCATTTTCTGACCACCTGGGCGCAGTCATAGAGCAGTGAGATTTCAGTACCTGATGGTCAATTGATTTGTTTTATCATGAAAATAAATAAAACCCCAATAATCTCAGTGTGCACAAAGAATGATCTGTGCATCAAAAGCAAAACATACTTCTATGACGTGACAACACTTTATTTTCCACAAATTTCACTTGATTTCTTTGCATTTAGTTCAAAACACCAGCATACCTGGCAAGGTAGGAACTTGTGTGTCAACAACTTAAGCATTTTCACTGATCTGCCTCCTGTCATGGACATGGTATTTCCTGATCGACCTCTGTGACCTCTTTCAGCAGGATAATGTGCCCATTCCATGTGTCTGGATTGGTTTGAGGAGCACCAAAATGAGCACTCAAGCCAATGCAGTATCTGTTGGACATGCTGCAGAAACAAGTCAGATCCATGGGTCCCAGAAAGGATCAGCTGCAAAGATATCGGTACCAAATGCCATAGCCCACCTTAAGATGGAGTCAACATCTCAACAGATCAGGACAGCTTTGGCAGTAGACACACTATCAGGGATGTTTTGTATTGTTATGCCTGATTGATGTATAAAAGAAACCCTGCAACAATATCAAGTGCAAAACAGTTATACAGTAATTTAACAGCTAGTGGAGAAAGGTGTGCTGCAGTTTACCATTTACCTAAGGGCAACAGTTCAAAAAGCTCATTGAGAGAGTGAGAGGAATCTCAGCAAATGTTTAGTATACTGTTCCTGGAGCAGCTATGGAAGAGGGACATCCCGAAGACTTTTAAAACTCCCCTCACTATCGTCTGCAGGGTCATGTTCTCTGGTATGCTGAAGATGGAGCAGCACAGACAGAAACATATGCAAATACTTAGATTGAAGAGGCTGATTAGTAGCCAAGGCACAAATTCAGTAACTAATAAAAATTTGATATGAATATGTTGGAATAGCTAAGATGATGCAACTGGATCTATCTATAGCACCAGATGATTTTATGCATATTTAATCAGACTTGCAGGAAATTGATCCAACATCTCTCTTCTTCAGAAAATGAGCACCTTTAGACATCTCACTAACTTACAGTTAAAGTCAGAACAAACACAGGTGAACTAGTGTTGTAATGTGAAAGATTCAGGACTAAATCCAGTTTGATGATTTTTGTGAAGTTCAACGAAAAGCAGACATGAGTGAAGTCCTCACAGTCACACTTATCCACTGTAACAAAACACCATCTGCATATAAACCGAGAAGACATACAGCTTTCTCACAATTAGACTGTTACCATGGCAACTGAGGACAATATAGCAGCTAAATCTGACATGAAGCAAATCAGAAGGCAGGATTTTAAACCATCATAAGCCTCTCATTTGTCGAATCTCAGTAGAAGAACGATCAGTGGTGGACCCCATCAAGGCATGTCTGTAGTAGGATAGTTAAATATAACACTGATATTAGCTACATTTAGAAAACTATTTTTATCCAGGCAAAAATTGTGAGGACTGTAGAAGCTATCAAATCGTGATGCAGTCACAGTGTTTCCATATTTGATGATTACTGATCATCTTAAACAAAATCTTGATCTGTGACTGGTGAAAGTTTCTGTTCCACTTTGTTCTCTTAAGACCTGTATAAAATAAAATAAAAACTAATTTGTGTAAAATTATCACTTTTGTCAAACCAAAAAAGAAAATTGTTAAATTATCAAATTGGCTGATGCTAATTTACTTCAAAAGTCTCACAATTGGTGCAACTATTTTCACTCCAGTTTCCATGTTTTCTTGCAAAGGTTTTGCACTGAACTCTTTTGTTAAATCTGGTTCTTCTTAACAGGGTGAGATCTAATAATACTTTCAAATCTTGAGCAGCATTTGTATTATGTTAGCAGAACTATCTGTTGTGACAATAGCTGCTTTTTAATATTATTTTCTGTCAAGGAGCTTCCTTCCAGTTGCTTATAACTATCATAAACATATTAGATACAGGGCAACAATGAAACCATGTTTAAAGAACCATGAGGCCTTTTCCACACTGACACTCACTAAATATCCTCATCTACATTTGAACTCCATAAAAAAACATCCCATAGTTTTCCACAACAGCTGGTGAAAATACCAAATTTAAAGAAAGACCATCTGGAGCATAGGTAAAGCAGTCCTGGGCTAAGGATTCTCCTAAAAATACTTTAACCTCATAGTGAAACCAGAAGTCAAAATACAATCATCTTTTCAATGTGCAATAGCAGCATGGCGAGGCACGAATATTGCTGCATTTGAGCCGCCATGCTTGATAGTAATATCACAGCAATATTGCTGCAAAGCTGGACTGACGAATGAAGATCACACCTTGCCACAACAGAGGGTGATGTCATCATGAAGTGTGGAATGTGCGCTGAGTCGGCAACAGTATTTAAAATGCTAGTAAACATGGGGATTTCATTTAGCATTTGTAAACTGTATCAGCTGAAATGGCAAACTGAAGCGATGCAGAAGTCTGTGAGCTTCTGGCCTTTAGAGCTGAAGAGCAAATTGACAGAAGGTTCATGGGGACTGTAAAGGACAGCCACCTTTTGGTGGTCGCAAAAAGACTAGAGGAGCGGGGCTTCAATCAGGATAAAAAACAAGTTAAATCCAAGCCATTTTCTCGGTTTGTCACAGACTCTTCTGTCTCACAGTTTATACGCAACCTGCATGTCGACAGCCCGGACACCACCCCCACATCCCCGTTCGTCCCGCCATTGCATAATGTTTTGTGAAAAGCACCTGATCGTGGCACATTGCCCCCACAGGCAGGCCACTTATGAATGACCAAAAGGCTCACTGATGCTGGCATTGTCCTTCGAAACAGCCTTGAGTTTATTTTTGGCAAAACTGTGGATGCATATAAAGCCACACCCCAAACACAGAGCGTTTTTCTTTAACATCATGGAAAAATCAACCAAGACATCAGGATTTGGAATTGTGGACCTCCACAACTGTGGCTCATCCTTAGGTGTAATTTCCAGATGCCTGAAGGTCCCACGTTCATCGGTTCAGACAATAATATACAAGTATGAAAAACATGGGAATCTCGAACCATCAAACCCCAGGGGAAGGAAACGGATTCTGAGTCCCAGAATGGAAAGTTTTTTTGGTGGAAAATGTGTGAATCAACCTCAGAACAACAGCAAAAGACCTTGTGAAGATGCTGGCTGAAACTGGTAAGACAGTATCACTTTCCACAGTAAAACCAGTCCTGTACAACCATGAGCTGAACGGTTAATCCGGGAGGAGAAAGTAATTTGCTGCACTTCATAAAACAGATGGAGCACTTCAAAATTTGTGAACTTCATAAAATAGATGGCATCTTGAGTAAAGAAAGTTATGTGGACATATTGAAGAAAATTCTGAAGATATCAGCCAGGAAGTTGAAGCTTGTGATCTTCCAGATAGACAATGACCCCAAGCTGACCTCCTAAAAAGCTACGAAGTAGCTTAAGGACAATGATATCAAGGGATTGGAGTGGCCATCACAAAGCCCTGATCTTAATCCTGCGGAAACTTTGTGGGCTAATCGGAAAAGGTGTGTGAGAGCGAGGCGGCCTACAAACCTGACTCAGTTCCAGCCTTTTTGTCAGGAGGAGTGGACTCCATCAAACTACAGTGAGAAGCTTGTGGAAGGAAACCCAAAACATTTGGCCCAAGCTGAACAGTTCAAAGGCAAAGCTACCAAATACTGAGGAAATATATGTCAACTTCCGATTTTGAAGTTAATACTAAATCCATCTCTGATATATTCTTTCTCCCATTATTGTGGTGTTTAGCAAGTAGAAACAATTTTGGTAACTGACCTTAAACAAGGAAAGTTTGGTCTGATTTAACCTCTGACAGTAGTTAAATGTATTTGTATGTAAAGTGTTCCTTGCTTAGGTCTAGCACCAAAGTCCAGAGTTGGAATCCAGAGGTATAACTTAGGGCTGCTGTGGATTGCTACAGCTTGAGAGAAAAGCTCTGAGTAATGACGACGAGCCATGTAAAGACATAACCCCAGAGAATTGAAGCTGTAAATGTGATTAAGAAATAGCTTCAGCTAGTATTGACGTTCTCTTCTCCAGTTCACAAAATGGTTTGCAACTTCAAAGAAGCAGGCCTACTTTTTTGATCAATACATAGAAACCTCTATGAAAATCCATTTTAATTAAAAATGTAAGCATAAGAATAGGAAAATGACCTAAGGGGATTTATTAGTTTTCCAGACATTGTAAGAGGAGATTTTGTGGCCCTCTATCATGCAACAGCGTGTCCATTTTGCTCAGCTCCTGTTCAGATAAGGAAGTTCTATAAACAGACAAAGAGACCATATTTTTGTGAAGAGATCGAGGTCTAAAAGTGAAGTTTTTTTTTTTTTCCTCTTTGGAGTTTGATATTCTGCAGCAAACATAAACCTGCTGCATGTTAAATATTTCAAAACCAAAACAAATCTCCACTAATCATCCTTTTAAGTCAGTCTTACAGGTTTGGATGTGGGATGTGCTTTGAGGGAAAAAAAGGCTGCAGTAACTTTCTCTACCAGACTCTTTTAAACACAGTGACCTATTTTTCATCAAAAAGAGGTCAGATAAAACACCTGGTGTGCTTTACTCTGCACAACTAATGACCAGCTTCTGCTCCCTCTTTCACTGTGCTTTTTTGGGGAACACGCGGATCCGCAAGGGAACGTTTATTGACTTCTATTTAATTAGTCTGCAGTATTCAAATTGGGCATCTGTGCTGCAGTCTGTAGTTGACCTCACTGCGTAGCTAAAGTTGCCAAAATCTGTTTGTGCCTGAGTGTGTACGTATGCGCGCACAGTTGCGCAGATGTGAGAGTGGACGATGAGCTTTATCACACAGACAGCTTTTCACACCAATCTCGTTTTAATAATGCCACATTAGTCCCACCGGCAGTTTCCCTCCCCCGCCGTTTGATATTACCAGGTCTGTTTTATACTCTTTCAGCTCCTCAGCATAGGTCAAAATCTATTAATAAAGATTTCACAAGATAAGACTCCAGATACATAGAAAGATCAAGACACCTTTTCTTGCGCAGCTCTGCAGACTATTCTGTAAAACACAGACAGGTAGTTTTTCATGTGAAAACTGCAGAAAAACTGCAGCTTACCCCGTACTCTGTGACGGGTTAAGCCGTATTGCGTCATTTCCTGTTGTGCTCCGTGGACCTGTTTGGTGTTCAGACTCTCTTGAATTGATCTTGTTTTCTCTGTGCTGAGGCCTCTCTAGGTTATTTTAACACACAAGAACACTAAAACACACGTTTTGTGGTGGTGTACTTAACGTTTTGGGAACTCCTTGTGTTTCACACAGCTTTTCTTGGGGTGGTAAGGTCTCGCTAGCTCAGTTAGCTTAGCTTCATTGCGGCTATGGCTAATCTTCTCTCTCCTGTCTCCAACCCTTCCCTTCTCTCTTGCTCTCTGTGTCAGATGTTTAGTTACTTCCCTGCCTCCTTTAGTGATAATGCTAACTGTAATAAATGTAATATTTTTGTAGCTTTGAAGGCGAGGGTCTCAGAATTAGAAGCACGGCTCCGCGCTGTTGAAAAACCAGCAGATAGCAGAAGCCCATTAGCCAGCGCGGAGCCAACAAGGATAGAACCCCCTAGCTGTCCTCCGGTAGAGCCTGCACAGCCGGGACCTCAGGCCGGCTGGTTGACTGTACGTAGGAACCATAGTTCTAGGACCCAGCCCACGGGCCACCACCAACCCGTCCACGTTTCTGACAGATTTTCCCCGCTCAGCGGCACACCCGCTGAGAAGCCGACCCTGGCAATTGGCAGCTCCATGGTCAGAAACGTGGCATTAGAGACACCATTAACCATAGTCAAATGCTTGCCAGGGGCCAGAACGGGCGACATCAAATCCTACCTGAAACTGCTGGCTAAAGATAAGCGTAAATACAGTAAGAATGTTATTCACGCTTGCGGTAATGAAATCCGGTTACGCCAATCGGAGGTCATAAAAATTAGTGTTGCTTCGGTGTGTAAGTTTGCCAAAACAATGTCAGACTCGGTAATCTTTTCTGCCTGATCGGACCAGTGACGACATGTTTAGTGCATGCTGTCATTCCATCAATGGTTGTCTAGGTGGTGTCCTGCAAACGATGTGGACTACATTGATAACTGGCAAACTTTTCGGGGAAAACCTGGTCTGATCTGGAGAGACGGCATCCATCCCACTTTGGATGGAGCAGCTCTTCTTTCTAGGAATATGCCCGAATTTATTAGTCCTCCAAAACACTACCACCGGACCAGGAAGCAGAGTCGTAGTTTAACCCACCTCTCTGCTGCTTCTGTACTGTTACCCACCCATTACCCTATAGAAACAGTGTCTTGCCCATGGCCAAAATTAAATGGATTAAAAGTTAAGCCAACAAAAGCAAATTATGGAAATCTCATAAAGATAAATACGACTTTGACTGAACAGAAAAATAAATCTATTAAATGTGGTTTATTAAACATAAGATCTCTCTCCTCAAAGACTTTGTTAGTAAATGACTTGATTTGTGATAATCATTTTGATTGCCTTTGTCTCACAGAAACCTGGTTGCAGCAGGAGGATTATGTCAGTATAAATGAGTCAACTCCTTCCAGTCATTTAAATTTTCACATTCCTAGAAATACTGGGCGAGGGGGAGTAGTTGCAACCATTTTTCATTCTGATTTACTAATTAGTCCCAGACCAATTGATAGCTACAGTTCTTTTGAACATCAAACCCTTATTTTCCTCATCCAAGTTGCAAAACATTAAGACCATTTTTGTTTGTGGTTTTGTATCGTGCACCTGGCCCTTACTCTCAATTCATGGATCAGATCTCACATTTTAATCTGATTTAGTATTAAATACTGATAGGGACATTATAGTGGAGGACTTCAATATTCATGTGGATACTGAAAGTGATAGCCTAAATGCAGCCTTTAGTGCTATTTTAGACTCAATTGGATTTACTGAAAAAGTACAGGGATCGACCCACTCGGGTAAACACACTTTGGACCTTGTACTGACATACGATATTGAGTGTGAGGAAATAACAGTCCACCCACATAACCCGGTCCTGTCTGACCACTTCTTAATATCTTTAGAATTTACTTTAACTGACCATCTTAAATCTGAAAGAAAATTTCATTATAGTAGAGCTTTATCAGACAATGCTGTAACAATTTTTAAAGAATCTGTTCCATTCTTACTTTCCTCAGTGTCTCATAGTAACACAGTGGATGGCAGCAATTCTATCTCTAACCCTTCAGAACTTGATGATCTGGTTCACAGCGTTACGTCCTCATTGCGTTTTGCATTAGATAGTGTAGCCCCCTTAAAAAAGAAAGTGGCTAGCCATGCGAGGCTGACTCCCTGGTTTAACGCAGAGTTGCGAACTTTAAAGCAGAATAATAGGAAGTTGGAGAGGAAATGGCGCTCCACACACCTAGAGGATTCCTATTTAACTTGGAATAACAGTCTACTGCTGTATAAAAAGACCCTTCGACAAGCTAGAACAGCATATTTTTCATCATTAATAAAGGCGAATGAAAACAATCCTAGGTTTCTTTTTAGTACAGTTGCCAAACTTACACAGAGTCATAGCTCTGTTGAGCCAACTATTACCCCAGCTCTTAGCAGTGATGATTTTATGGGATTCTTCATAAATAAAATTAATTCTATTAAAAATAAAATCATTGGCATCCTCCTAAACATGATTACTTCTTCCTCAGTAAATGAGGAAGTATCGGAAAGAACTTTAGATCCTCATTTGTGCTTAGGCTGTTTTGATTCAGTCGAGCTTTCGGAATTATCAAAAATATTAGCCTCATCTAAACCTTCAACTTGTATGTTGGACCCAATCCCAACCAAATTATTTAAAGAAGTGTTCCATTTGGTTCCTGGCCCCATTTTGGATATGATGAATCTATCCTTAGTAAACGGATACGTACCACAAGAATTTAAAATAGCTGTAATTAAACCTTTACTCAAGAAACCTTCCCTTGATCAATATGACTTAGTGAATTACAGACCTATATCTAACCTTCCTTTCTTATCCAAAATCCTTGAGAAAATTTTTGCTAATCAAGTCTGTGAGCATCTAAACAGTAACGAGCTGTTTGAAGAGTTTCAGTCAGGTTTTAGAGCTCATCATAGCACTGAAACAGCCCTGGTGAAGGTTACTAATGATATTCTCATGGCCTCAGATAATGGACTGGTGTCTGTTCTGGTTTTGTTAGATCTCAGTGCTGCTTTTGAGACAGTCGATCACAATTTTCTCTTACTTGTGGAGTTCCACAGGGTTCTGTGCTTGGACCAATTCCTTTCACCATATATATGCTTCCAATTGGTAGAATCATCAGACAGCATGGGATAAATTTCCACAGCTATGCCGATGATACACAACTATATTTATCCATAAATCCTGATGAACCCAGTCAGTTAGGTAGATTGCAGGCATGTCTGAAAGACATAAAAACATGGATGAATCTAAACTTTTAGCTTTTAAATTCTGACAAGACAGAAGTTGCTGTCTTTGGACCAGAAATTCTTAAAAAGAAACTAATTAGTCAATCACTTCATCTAGATGGCATTAAATTGGCCCCCAGTAATAACATAAAGAACCTCAGCGTTATTTTTGACCAAGACTTGACATTTAAATCCCATATTAAACAGGTTTCTAGGATTTCCTTCTTTCACCTACGGAATATTGCTAAAATTAGAAACATCCTGTCAAGGAGTGATGCTGAGAAACTAGTCCATGCATTTGTTACCTCAAGACTGGACTACTGTAATTCTTTACTATCAGGTAGTCCACAAAATACTATTAAAAGCCTTCTGTTGATCCAAAATGCAGCAGCAAGAGTTCTGATGAATATTAAAAAGAGAGATCACATTTCTCCTGCTTTAGCTTCCCTTCGTTGGCTCCCTGTTAAATCCAGAATAGAATTTAAGATCCTTCTTCCTACATACAAAGCCCTTAAGAATCAAGCTCCATCATACATCAGAGATCTGATTGTTCCATATGTTCCCAACAGAGCACTCCGCTCTCAGACTGCAGGTTTACTTGTAGTTCCTAGGATTTCTAAAAGTAGAATGGGAGGCAGATCTTTTAGTTATCAGGCTCCTCTCCTGTGGAACCAGCTCCCAGCTTTAGTCCGTGAGGCAGACACTCTGTTTACTTTTAAGACCAGGCTTAAAACTTTCCTTTTTGATAAAGCTTATAGTTAGAGTGGCTTAGGTCATCCTGAGCTAGCTCTGTGATTCTGTTTGGGTATAACCTGCACTCAGTTGCTTTACAGACCTGCCCCTTGTAGCTTGTTGACTAAAGTTTGAAAATGTTGCCTTACCAAGAGTGATGGGCTCCTTTAGTTTCTATATAATGACTGTCTGTGAACTATATCAAAATAGTCAAATCTTTCTTATTTTTAGAGGGGGAAAATTACAGAACCTTTCTTTTAGCCAGCTTACAGAGCGGGAGCACTGTACTAGTCAATGTGACACACAGGGAGAAAACTACAGTTACTCCGGCACTTTCTCTGCCATCTCATGTTTTGGTATTCTTACTTCCAGTAGGTATCTTAAGCCTTTTCTGAAATTACCATTTTCACCCACAGACAAATAAAGTTAGACACCAAGAATGGTGAAAATAAAACAAAATAAACAGGTTGAAAAGATTTGTAATTGTACTGCTGTTATAACAATATCAGGTCAAAAGGGTCACGGTGTTTACAGAACGGGCAGACAGTCTCTTACGTATTAGGGTGTAATACCCATGGTGGCCATTCCATCCTTTTCTGTACCTGGTAGGACCACAGCTGTTGTAAGTGACGCTTAACACCTGGCAGACTGGAGGAAGTTGACAAATGAGCTCATTCCAGTATAATCAACTAGAGGAAGATCAGGGGACCTGAGACAAGGCACTGTCTCAGGAGTAGTAGGACATGTGGATGTAGGATATCGCAGACGCTGTCTGCAAAGAACTCTGAATTACTACCTATTAAGTAATCGAGTGCCATAAGATAGGAAATCATATCCCGTGATTCCCTACACCATGATGGCAGGAGTAATGCCAGTGTGTCTCTCCACAACAATGACATGATTGATCCTCTGTTAACAATGGTCATCTATTGCAGTGGTTTCCAAATTATTCCCTACTGGTCCACGGTTTGGTTTATAAGAAACCAAAGAGGGGGCAATACCCCCCAGTTTGATCATTTTGAGTATACTTTTTTTAATACTGAGTATCAATATCAAACATTTGCTTTCAATTGTTTTTTGTGTTTTTTGTAAAGAAATGCCTCTCTTTTCACATTTGGTTTAAAAACATAAATAACTCCAAGAGGAAAGAAAAAACAAATGTAAAGGGCTGTTTTGCAAAACTGAGGCTTTCAATCATCACAACTTTTCAGTAACTGGTGGAAGCCTGCTGTGATGTCACTTTATCTGCCAGGCACAAACACACACCAGGGAGCTGTGTGTTTGTGCCCTGCATCAATGAATTTGATTCATTGAACACCGGTTTCAGAAAAGTTTTATAAAGCTGTTAAAAGTAACATTTGTGGATGAGCTCACTGCCCTCCTCCATCAAAAAGTTGCTGATCTAATCTCGCAGTTCAAAGACCCTCGACAGCATCTTCCCACATGACAGACATTGGGACTCGCTGCAGCTGTCTGGTTGGAGCAAATGTCCTCACACAGTACTGCAAAAATTTGACAGGTCGTTTAGTTGACTGTGTTGAATACATCGATCTTTACATCATTCAGCTCTGGACTCAGGTGTTCAGACGCCGCATATGGGGGGAAACGTGCCTGATGAAGCCCTCTGCGCCCTGTTTGTGCAGATCTCTTCAAAGTCCCTACACGTCAAAGGACATGTCATTTTTTAAAAACCCGTCAAATACAATTACAAACGGTTACGGTGAAATCTGAAGACCGACCGTTGTTTTGACAGATTACAATTCACACCCCTGACCACTTGGTGGAGACGCGTAAGTAAATCGATTTAAAAAACATTCCCATGAGAGCATCTGAGCTTCATCTCAGACCTGGACATCGTACTCAGTGCATGGACGCTTTGGAGCGGTGAGGCTGGTTACAGACGCGCTCCACACTTGAGTCCTGGACTCGCACTCAAGTCCTGACTCAAGTCACATTTAAGAGATCTGGGACTTGACTCGAGCAGCACGCCAATGACTTTCACTTGGACTCAGACTTGTAACATTAGAACTTGGACTTGGACATTCGAAACTGCCATTGTTGGAATTAGCATGTAGCCGATGCTAATGTTAGTTTGCTATATCAGTTCAGATTACTGGACAAATTCAATAACTTCCCAAACTTTTGTAAGTCATACGTTGATTATTTATTGTTTTCAAATTTATTTTAAACGTGTTTTATTATTTTGCACAAGCTACTGTGTGAGCTTGGTGATACCATAGGGACATTGATTAGAATTTTTTTTAAATAAAGTAAATCGTGTATGGCTTCCATTATTCTATTGTATGTTCTCAGGTGATAATGACTTGACTTGGCCTGTAGGACCAAGCAACTTGACTTGGACTCAACTAATCCTATGTGACTTGGACTTGCACTTGGACATGAACATTAAGGACTCAAGTGTGACCTGGACTAAAGAAATAAGACTTGACTACAACACTGGTCATGCCAACCACTGGTGTAGAAGCGGTGCATGCTGTGGGATTTCTTTACGCTTAATCGATAGCTTGCGGGTCAGGAAACGCTCGATCAGAGAGTCTTTTCAACTTCTTTTCACTTCAGTTGGAGAAATGTTCTGAGGAGCCTGGTTTGTAGTGACGGGGTAAGCCGTATTGCGTCATTTCCTGTTGTCACTGTTGCGCTCCCAGTAAACTGTTTGGTGTTCAGAGTCTCTTGAATTGATCTTATTTTCTCTCTGCTGAGCCCTTTCTAAGTTATTTTAACACACAAGCACACTAAAACACACGTTTTGTGGTGGTGTACTTTACGTTTTGGGAACTCCTTGTGTTTCACACAGCTTTTCTCGGGGTGGTAAGGTCTCGCTAGCTCAGTTAGCTTAGCTTCATTGCGGCTATGGCTACTCTTCTCTCTCCTGTCTCTAACTCTTCTCTTCTCTCTTGCTCTCTCTGTCAGATGTTTCGTTACCTCCTTCAGTGATAATGGTAACTGTAATAAATGTAATATTGTTGTAGTTTTGGAGGCGAGGGTATCAGAATTAGAAGCACGGCTCCGCGCTGTTGAAAAACCAGCAGATAGCCGAAGCCCATTAGCCAGCGCGGAGCCAACAAGGATAGAACCCCCTAGCTGTCCTCCGGTAGAGCCCGCGCAGCTGGGACCTCAGGCTGGTTGGGTGACTGTACGTAGGAAGCATAGTTCTAGGACCCACCCCCCGGGCCACCACCAACCGGTCCGCGTTTCTAACAGATTTTCCCCGCTCAGCGACACACCCGCTGAGAAGCCGACCCTGGTAATTGGCAGCTCCATAGTCAGAAACGTGGCATTAGAGACACCATTGACCATAGTCAAATGCTTGCCAGGGGCCAGAACGGGCGACATCAAATCCTACCTGAAACTGCTGGCTAAAGATAAGCGTAAATACAGTAAGATTGTTATTCTAGCTGGCGGTAATGACACCCGGTTACGCCAATCGGAGGTCACTAAAATTAGTGTTGCTTCGGTGTGTAAGTTTGCCAAAACAATGTCAGACTCGGTAATCTTTTCTGGTCCCCTGCCTGATCGGACCAGTGACGACATGTTTAGCCGCATGCTGTCATTCCATCAATGGTTGTCTAGGTGGTGTCCTGCAAACGATGTGGGCTACATTGATAACTGGAGATCTTTTTCGGGGAAAACCTGGTCTGATCCGGAGAGACGGCATCCATCCCACTTTGGATGGAGCAGCTCTTCTTTCTAGAAATATTTCCGAATTTATTAGTCCTCCAAAACACTGACAACCCAGGGTCCAGACCAGGAAGCAGAGTCGTAGTTTAACCCACCTCTCTGCTGCTTCTGTACTGTTACCCCCCCATTACTCTATAGAAACAGTGTCTTGCCCACGGCCAAAATTAAATGGATTAAAAGTTAAGCCAACAAAAGCAAATTATGGAAGTCTCATAAAAATAAATACAACTTTTACTGAACAGAAAAATAAATCTATTAAATGTGGCTTATTAAACATAAGATCTCTCTCCTCAAAGACTTTGTTAGTAAATGACTTGATTTGTGATAATCACATTGATTTCCTTTGTCTCACAGAAACCGTGTTGCAGCAGGAGGATTATGTCAGTATAAATGAGTCAACTCCTTCCAGTCATTTAAATTTTCACATTCCTAGAAATACTGGGCGAGGAGGAGGAGTTGCAACCATTTTTCGTTCTGATTTACTAATTAGTCCCAGACCAATTGATAGCTACAGTTCTTTTGAACATCTAACCCTTAATTTTCCTCATCCAAGTTGCAAAACATTAAGACCATTTTTGTTTGTGGTTTTGTATCGTCCACCAGGCCCTTACTCTCAATTCTTGGATCAGATCTCACATTTTTTATCTGATTTAGTATTAAATACTGATAGGGTTATTATAGTGGGGGACTTTAATATTCATGTGGATACTGAAAGTGATAGCCTAAATGCAGCCTTTAGTGCTATTTTAGACTCAATTGGCTTTACTCAAAAAGTACAGGGATCGACCCACTCGGGCAAACACACTTTGGACCTTGTACTGACATACGGTATTGAGTGTGAGGAAATAACAGTCCACCCACATAACCCGGTCCTGTCTGACCACTTCTTAATAACTTTTGAATTTACTTTAACTGACCATCTTAAATCTGAAAGAAAATTTCATTATAGTAGAGCTTTATCAGACAATGCTGTAACAATTTTTAAAGAATCTGTTCCATTCTTACTTTCCTCAGTGTCTCAGGGCAGCAATTCTATCTCTAACCCTTCAGAAATTGATGATCTGGTTCACAGCGTTACGTCCTCATTGCGTTTGGCATTAGATAGTGTAGCCCCCTTAAAAAAGAAAGTGGCTTGCCATAGGAGGCTGACTCCTTGGTTCAACGCAGAGTTGCGTACTTTAAAGCAGAATACTAGGAAGTTGGAGAGAAAATGGCGCTCTACTTCTTCCTCAGTAAATGAGGTAGTATCGGAAAGAACTGTAGATCCTCAGTTGTGCTTAGGCTGTTTCGATTCAGTCGAGCTTTCGGAATTATCTAAAATATTAGCCTCATCTAAACCTTCAACTTGTATGTTGGACCCAATTCCAACCAAATTATTTAAAGAAGTGTTCCATTTGGTTCCTGGG
Organism: Valencia hispanica; assembly: GCA_963556495.2. Lineage (NCBI taxonomy): Eukaryota > Metazoa > Chordata > Actinopteri > Cyprinodontiformes > Valenciidae > Valencia > Valencia hispanica. Next base: position 49,536,454 of record OY747708.1, read on the forward strand.
CCCATTTTGGATTTGATGAATCTATCCTTAGTAAACGGATACGTACCACAGGAATTTAAAATAGCTGTAATTAAACCTTTACTCAAGAAACCTTCCCTTGATCAAGATGACTTAGTGAATTACAGACCTATATCTAACCTTCCTTTCTTATCCAAAGTCCTAGAGAAAATTGTTGCTAATCAAGTCTGTGAGCATTTAAACAATAACGAGCTGTTTGAAGAGTTTCAGTCAGGTTTTAGAGCTCATCATAGCACTGAAACAGCACTGGTGAAGGTTACTAATGATATTCTCATGTCCTCAGATAATGGACTTGTGTCTGTTCTGGTTTTGTTAGATCTCAGTGCTGCTTTTGACACAGTCGATCATAATATTCTCTTAGAAAGGCTTGAACATGTTGCAGGGATCAAAGGAACAGCACTAGGCTGGTTTAAATCATATTTGTCTGATAGATTCCAGTTTGTTCATCTAAATGATAAATCTTCTTCACTCTCAAGAGTTACTTGTGGTGTTCCACAGGGTTCTGTGCTTGGACCAATTCTGTTCACCATATATATGCTCCCAATTGGTAGAATCATTAGACAGCATGGGATAAATTTCCACAGCTATGCAGATGATACACAACTATATTTATCCATTAATCCTGATGAACCCAGTCAGTTAGGTAGATTACAGGCATGTCTGGAAGACATAAAAACATGGATGACCCTAGACTTTTTGCTTTTAAATTCTGACAAAACAGAAGTTGCTGTCTTTTGACCAGAAGTTCTAAAACAGAAACTAATTAGTCAATCACTTCATCTAGATGGCATTAAATTGGCCCCCAGTAATAACGTAAAGAACCTCGGCGTTATTTTTGACCAAGACTTGACATTTAAATCCCATATTAAACAGGTTTCTAGGATTTCTTTCTTTCACCTCCGGAATATTGCTAAAATTAGAAACATCCTGTCCAGGAGTGATACTGAGAAACTAGTCCATGCATTTGTTACCTCAAGGCTGGACTACTGTAATTCTTTACTATCAGGAAGTCCACAAAATGCCATTAAAAGCCTTCAGTTGATCCAAAATGCGGCAGCAAGAGTTTTGATGAATATTAAAAAGAGAGATCACATTTCTCCTGTTTTAGCTTCCCTTCATTGGCTCCCTGTTAAATCCAGAATAGAATTTAAGATCCTTCTTCTTACATACAAAGCCCTTAATAATCAAGCTCCATCATACATCAGAGATCTAATTGTTCCTTATGTTCCTAACAGAGCCCTTCGCTCTCAGACTGCAGGTTTACTTGTAATTCCTAGGATTTCTAAAAGTAGAATGGGAGGCAGATCTTTTAGTTATCAGGCTCCTCTCCTGTGGAACCAGCTCCCAGCTTTAGTCCGTGAGGCAGACACTCTGTTTACTTTTAAGGCCAGGCTTAAAACTTTCCTTTTTGATAAAGCTTATAGTTAGAGTGGCTAAGGTCATCCTGAGCTATCTCTGTAGTTATGCTGCTATAGGCTTAGACTGCAGGAGGACAGACTTACCAATTTTCTTCACTCTGCTACTTCCTTTTCTCCTACTACTCTCCAGTTGTATTACAGTACATTCTGTTATTTCGACTGTTAACTTTGTTTTCTCTCAGTGTTTTTCTCTCTATAGAAGATATACCTGGTCTGGTATCCTGCTTGGCTGGAATGCCCTGTTGGACAGGGGGCATCGACTGGGATGATCCCCCCAGTAACTGAACATCCACTGTGTCCTGTTATTAACTTTTTACTTTCCGTAACATAGAAAGTTCTCTTATATCAGATCTTCTGTTCCTTTTGTGTCTCTGCTCTGTCTTCTTGAACCCCCAGACGGTCGTGGCAGATGGCCGCTCCTACTGAGCCTGGCTCTGTTGGAGGTTTCTTCCTGTTAAAGGGGAGTTTTTCCTCTCCACTGTCGCTACATGCTTGCTCAGTATGAGGGATTGCTGAAGGATTGCTGTGGTTGGAAAGTCTGCATCAACGGGGCCCAACCTCACGCCAATGACTGACGCAATCTGCTGGGATTCCTTAAATAGGAAACTTTTTAACTGATTGGAATGTTTGTATAAATGTATTGAAATGACTTCTTGTTAAGTGCCTTGAGATGACATCTGTTGTGAATTGGCGCTATATAAATAAACTGAATTGAAAATTGAAAATTGAATTGATTTCAAAACACTGGCTGAGGTGGCGCTTATTTCCAGTCTCCAGTGTGGCAGTGGAGCCCGGATCTAAACCCCCATGTGAAGTCATCAGTCCCAGTCTAAATCTAAAAGCTCATGACAATCCCCTTGAGACATTTTATTACACACATGTGTGCATTTCATCAAGTAGGTGTTGCAATAACTAAGGTTACACACTTACACGGTGCTACTTGATGCAGCCATTTTGCAGCTACTGCCTCACAGTCCTAGGCGGAATGTGTTCGAGGCATTCATGGCAAGTCTGCACCCGGGAGAAGTCACTCTGATCCAGGAAAAGAGCAGTGATGTACCACTAATACATTGGAAAATATCCAGATGTGCATCTTGTAAATCTACCACTTAAATCTTAGAGGACATGTAGCATTTTCTGTCGGAATTATCCAATTCTCAACATATGCATTATGCTGCATTTTTTTTTTAAACAGAGTTTTTATTGAGTTAAATAGTCTTAAAATAAAAATTCAAGATGTGACTGGATTTTTCAGCAACAGGTTGAAGTCACAAGCCTATTAAAATCAGTTTTAGATGATCATTGGAAGTGATGCTCAAAATGTAAACACAACATATGAAAATCTGTCTTAAAATTTTTTGGGTTTAATTGCTAGAATATTATCATGGAAAAATGTTCATTTCTTACAAAATAAAAATTTTAATTAAACTTGCTGTGTAAACCATGCAAAAAGAAGTGCTGCACATTCTGAATTTGAACAGATGGTTATTAAACATGAACAACAACCTGAAATCTCATTACTCTGTGCTGCCAGAACACCTGACTTTAGAAGGAAAGCAGAAGAATTCAGATTAAAATAGCTGAATTTTTGCGAGACACCTCACAGCGGGATTTGCTGTGACAGCAGGGGAGTCCGTTTTGATGGTCATTAATTAACGCTTCCACAGGAAAATGATTTTTCAGAGCGATCACTGGCGCAGACTCGGAAAGAACAGGAAGCACTCTTCCTTCCTTGAGATAATTACCATTCATCTTAACACCTTTCTCATTGCTTCCTCTCACACACAAGGTGTCAAATATTCCGCGAGCACTGTATCTTTTTCCTAATGTCCTGTCCTAACTGTGGAATATTTACATAAAGCCATGGACACCCAGTTCAAGCTTCAGCAAACTGGTATTCTTAGTTGTATTAAACATCTACTAAAAACTTAACTTAAAAGCCACTGAAATTAGTTATTTGTGACAATATGATTTCATTTTATGCTTCTCCTTTGGAATGAAGGGAAGCCAATCTGACAAGGACACTATGGGTTGATGCAGAGGAAAGAACTTGGAGAGCACAGACCCCCCGCCCCAACCCCAAAGGTCCTCCATTTTTTTCTTGTATGGAATCACAGTATCCAGAATTTTGCCTGGATTATTCTGATATTTTGTAGAACCTGTTGGGAAATTATCCTGTATTTCTTTACCAAGCCTCTCTGGCTATTTATTGTGGAGCTGCATGCACATATGCTGAAAACAACTCTATCCCCCAATGACAAAGAATCCTTAAAAAAATTCCAGGATCCAAATGGTGATCTGGATCGTCGAATGTCAACTGGATCAAATCACTTGTTCCAGGTCTCTTTATGAGTTATGTTGCTAACTAACTAACAGACAAACAAACAAACCTTGCTGAAAACAGGTAATGAAAAAGAAACAGAAGTAGTCATTTTTGAGTACATGGGGTTGGATCGTGTCACTGTGTGGTGGGTTCCCGGGAGGCAGCCTATGGTCCTCAGGGAGTTCTTAGGCCAGCTGTAGGCCACTGGGACTGGGCAGGGCTCTAGTGGGATCCCTTCTTTTTGGCCTCCCTAGAATTACCTCACCAGAACGGATTGCACTCTGCCCTCCCTCTTTGCTTCCAAGTTCTGACCGTTTTGGCAGGTTGATGGCAGCCTGAGGAGGTTCAGCGGGGATTTCCCTTCTTTGTCCTGGGCAGTCTTGCTGCCAGTGGCTTGCACAGGGGCCCAGCTTGGCATGCACTGGGGAACGATGATGGGGTGCTAGTTAAGGGGATCCAGTGCCTTTTATTTCCCCCCATGCCTCTTTAGGGGGCTGCTCCTCCTATGTTTTTGATCCACCATTGTGGTGGGCATGTGGCTATGTTCTGGGAATGCCTGTTGTCTGTCTGGCTGGAGCTGCTGCAGATTAGTGGGCCAAAGCGACATGCCCCATGCTGCCCTTCGGTACTGAATATAATCTGGTTTATACCCTTCTCACTTCCACAGATTTTTGAATCTAGAATTTTAAAAAAATTAAACATTCTCACTTATCCCATGCACATATAAACATACATAGACATAATCCCAGTTGCTGAAGCTTATTCAAATACCAGTTAATATTTCATTGATATAACCTGTCTACTCTGATGACAGAAGCAATATTGATTTAATAAATTTAGTCACACAATTAGAATGTCATCCGGACATATCCTTTGTTTAGAGTAAAACTGCCAAGGCACATAAAGTATAGGCCGCCAGTTTCTCCATGTGATACAACTAAAATGCAGAGACAGAACGATTTAAAAAAGAGAAAAGAATAAAAACCATTCTGTTGCATTGTCTCGTTAGAGCTGGGGGTAGCAATTTATAAACAGCCCTCAAAGGGAGCAGAAGCTTGAGGATGAATGCTGTACCTTCTCACATTTTGTCATGGTACAAATTACAAACAAAACTGCATCATAAGCATTTTTTTTGGTGATAAACCAACACAAGTTTTTTTGCAAATAAAAGCCAGCAAAGGGTATGTGTTAATTCATACACAAACCCTATTTTATTCTAATGTCCCTGAAAGCCAGGGCAATGACAAACCTTCAGAAGTCACCTCATCAGTAAGCAGAGTCTACCTGTAATCTTAGTTGCAGCTCTTCAGTGAAGGCCTTTGAGATTTGTTAGAGAACATTGGTGAAGAAACACCAGCATAAAGACCAATGAATAAAGCTAACAGGTCAGTGGCAATGCTGTGGAAAAGTTTAACCCTTTAATACCTAAAGTTATACTCAATTTTATGAAAAAAAAGTTAACTGTTTTTTTGCTGTCAGTCAGATGCTAGATTAATTAGCAATTGTTATTTTATATATAACGTAATTTAGGTATGATGCAAATGTGTAGTTAACATTAGGCAGAAATTTTCCAATCTCAACTATGTGGATTATGATAATGAACCTTCTAATGCTCAAACAGGGCTTTGAAATTAAATGACAGCAGTTGGTTTTCAAAAAGCAAAGTACTTAAATACTATAAATACTTATAATTTCCAAATAAAGTTTCTGAGCTGCAGATTCCTGGGGCTGCATACCCCTTATTTGCAATTGGGCAATTGTGTATTAATGTATGTAAGCAATTAATAATTATTTATGTATTCATTATTTTTTGTCATGTAAACAAAGTATTGCATTCAGTGTTTCATATTTGACATAAACACCAAGCACTTTATATTTGTATGATTTCCCCCAAATTATGTGCATTACTAAATAAAACAAACACTACTCATTGGTATTACATTATAGCCTAATGTCACAATAACGCAACAAACTTAATATTACAAATAGCTTTGAGAATCCTTGTAACATGTCCATATACCAAAAATGAATGAAACCGTAATATTGAAACCAAGGTATGTACTGAACTAGGATTCTTGTCGTACTGTTACAACCCTACCCTGAACACAAACACAATGGTGCTGAGTACAAATACATACAATACTTTTTTGATTTTTATTCATAAAACATTTAAAAAACTACTTATTAATGTCTTTCCACTTCCCAATTATGCGCTACATTGTCTTAGTAAATTGATTAATACCACAGAAAATACATTTACATTTTCACAACATGTGAAAAAGCTCTAAGGGGATGATTACTTTTGCAAAGCACTGTAGGTATTTAAGGAATGGTTTTGGATACGTTTTCAGGAAAGCAGACCATTCTGTGTACTTTGCTAAAACTCAACATGTTATATTGTACATGACAGTTAGACAGGCTCTTAGCACTAATAGCTGAAGGAGCAGGGGCTGTTCCTGTCCTTGTGAACATTCCTGCCTTAGCATATTTAGCTTGTCTGGTTGACAGACGAACAGCTCAGCTCGTCTCAGCCAGTTAAATCACCTTGTTCCCAGCCCCAGCTCAGACATCCAGTCTGAAGATAACAGAAGGCTCTGGCTGCCCAGCTACAGCTGATCTAAGGGTCCTCACAGGACTGGGCCAAAGTGCTGCGTTAACAGAGTGGAGAAGAGAGCTCAAGTCTGAAGGCATGTGGGCTGCAGAGAGTAAAACTGTCCAGTGGCTCTGAGCTGATCTCTGGATCCAAAGGCAGAGAGGACAAACAATCTCTACTATCTTGGCTAATCCTGTTTTCCATCTCAAAACAAAAAGCACATCATGCACTGTTAAGTGTAAAAAAACAAACACAAAGAACCTCTGCAGTGAGATATAATAATGCTGTCATGGCTACATGAGAAGCAGCATTATCAGCTGCTGAGGTAAGAGCTCCTTTTATAGTGCCTTCAAAAAGAACTAATGTGAGACTTATATAACAAAAAGTAGTGCATCATTTTGAAGTGGAACAAAAATGACACATACAACTTTTTTTTACAATTTAAATCCTGAAAGGTTTTCACTACAGTTTCAAGAGGAAGTCTTTTTTGGGGTATCCCTCTAAAGATTTTCTAAAGCATGTGAGTCTTTATTAAACCTCCTAACATCACCCTCTGGGAAGAATGCATCTCCATTGTGCCGGAAAAAAACCATGACTGTAGCCTATAGTGAAATGGAGTGATTTAAATACCAGTCAGTTCAGAGACTGATTATATGGAAATTGTACAGGGAGCATAAGTGGATGTTAGATCTAGATATTCCGCATCACGTTTTAAAAGGAGTGGGGTAAAAAACAAAACCGAGCTGCGGCCGTAATGCAACCGGTGTAAATTGGGGATAAGAGGTTATCTAACAGGGTTGTTCTGTATTTTGCTCCATACATGTTCCCATGCACTCTGACTTTTCTTTCTTTGTTCCTGCTGAAGAAAAGCATGATACATGTATTACCAAAACCAAGTTTCAAAGTGGGAAGGGTGTGTTTGTTGTTACCATACACTATTTTGCAAAAACATTCAGTTTTGGCCTCAGCTGATCGGAACACCACCTTCCACATGTTTTATGAGGCCCCTACATGGTTTGTGGCAAACTTTGAATGGGACATCTTGTGGTTTTCTTTCAACAATGGCTTTGTGCTTGATGCTCTTCCATAAAGGGGAGAATTCTAACATACATTATTAATATCTGCCCTTCCAACAGATGCTCACATGAGCTATGGATCTCTCCAGGGTTACAGCTTCTAACCTGTTCCGCTTGGACACAAAATACCAATGAATGGCATTGTGATTTCAGGTTGTAATGTGATTAAAAACAAAGCTGCTCCTGGCCCCATTGCTAGGATTTCTCCCATTTGAATATTGAACTCTAAAATGGCAAATGCACCAGCACTGCTGTTGTTCTGTATTTATTGGTACTGATGAAGTTCATTAACAGACTTAATCTAATCCTGCAGGCTCCAGGTCCTCTAATGAGAGAGCTGAGACCAAATCATTTGTGGCTGATTGTTGGCCGAGGCTGTTGCGGAGCAGTTGGTGTGTCTCTTATCTGCCTTTAAAAGGCAAACAGCTCATACTGGTGCATGTGTGTGTATGGCTCAATGTCTGTGTGTTCAGCTGGCAGATGCTGTAAGAGCAAAAACACTGTCACCGTAGTAACTCAAGTGTGTAGTTGCCGGAAAAGGAAGAACAACCATTTCTAGTGTTCTGCTCTGGGTTTTTGCGCCTGAAAGAACACATTATGATCCAAAACAAGATTTAGTAGTAGTAGTTAGGGCTGGAAAATAATTCTATATCAATATATACCGCGGTATACTTTTATTCAATAACGGTGATATTCAGTTCAATTCAATTCATTTTATTTATATAGGGCCAATTCACAACAGATGTCATCTCATGGCACTTAACAAGTAGTCATTTCAATACATTTAGACAAACATTCCAATCAGTTAAAAACTTTGCTATTTAATGAATCCCAGCAGATTGCGTCAGTCATTGGCGTGAGGTTGGGCCCCGTTGATGCAGACTTTCCAACCACAGCAATCCTTCAGCAATCCCTCATACTGAGCAAGCATGTAGAGACAGTGGAGAGGAAAAACTCCCCTTTAACAGGAAGAAACCTCGAACAGAACCAGGCTCAGTAGGAGCGGCCATCTGCCACGACCGTCTGGGGGTTTGAGAAGACAAAGCAGAGAAACAGAAGGGACAGAAGACCTGATATAAGAGAACTTTCTATGTTACAGAAAGTAAAAAGTTGATAACAGGACACAGTGGATGTTCAGTTACTGGGAGGATCATCCCAGTCGATGCCCCCCGTCTAACAGGGCATTGCAGCCAAGCAGGATACCAGACCAGGTATATCTTGTATGGAGAGAAAAACAGTAAGAGAAAACAAAGTTAACAGTCGAAATAACAGAATGTACTGTAATACAACTGGAGAGTAGTAGGAGAAAAGGAAGTAGCAGAGTGAAGAAAATTGGTAAGTGTGTCCTCCAGCAGTCTAACCCTATAGCAGCATAACTACAGAGATAGCTCAGGATCACCTAAGCCACTCTAACTATAAGCTTTATCAAAAAGGAAAGTTTTAAGCCTGGCCTTAAAAGTAAACAGAGTGTCTGCCTCACGGACTAAAGCTGGGAGCTGGTTCCACAGGAGAGGAGCCTGATAACTAAAAGATCTGCCTCCCATTCTACTTTTAGAAATCCTAGGAACTACAAGTAAACCTGCAGTCTGAGAGCGAAGTGCTCTGTTGGGAAAATATGGAACAATCAGTTCTCTGATGTATGATGGAGCTTGATTATTAAGGCAACGCAATTTTATTTGTACAGCACACTTTCAACAGCAGGTTAAATCAAGGTGCTTTACATGATTTGGTGATTTTTTTTAAACACATAAAAGAAACACACATTACACATGATACACAATAAAACAAGAGAAAGATAAAAAAAAAAAGCAAGAGAGCATGAACACATTTCATACATATCAAGCATTTACTCGAAGGTAATTCTAAACAGATGGGTTTTTAGTCTCGATTTAAAGCAGTTCAGAGTTTCAGCAGCTCTACACTCGTCAGGAAGTCTGTTCCAGATAAGGGGAGCATAAAAACTGAAAGCAACTTCTCCATGTTTAGTTCTGAGTCTAGGGATGTTTAGTAGGCTAGAGTTGGAGGACCCGAGCGGTCTTGGTGGTTGGGGCCGTGATTAAGGGCTTTGTATGTAAGAAGAAGGATCTTAATTTCTATTCTGGATTTAACAGGGAGCCAATGAAGGGAAGCTAAAACAGGAGAAATGTGATCTCTCTTTTTAATATTCACCAGAACTCTTGCTGCCGCATTTTGGATCAACTGAAGGCTTTTAATAGCATTTTGTGGACTACCTGATAGTAAAGAATTACAGTAGTCCAGCCTTGAGGTAACAAATGCATGGACTAGTTTCTCAGCATCACTCCTGGACAGGATGTTTCTAATTTTAGCAATATTCCGGAGGTGAAAGAAAGAAATCCTAGAAACCTGTTTAATATGGGATTTAAATGTCAAGTCTTGGTCAAAAATAACGCAGAGGTTCTTTACGTTATTACTGGGGGCCAATTTAATGCCATCTAGATGAAGTGATTGACTAATTAGTTTCTTTATTAGAATTTCTGGTCCAAAGATGGCAAATTCTGTCTTGTCAAAATTTAAGAGCAAAATGTTTAGAGTCATCCGTGTTTTTATGTCTTCCAGACATGCCTGTAATCTACCTAACTGACTGGGTTCATTAGGATTTATGGATAAATAGAGTTGTGTATCATCGGCATAGCTGTGGAAATTTATCCCATGCTGCCTAATGATTCTACCAATTGGGAGCATATATATGGTGAAAAGAATTGGTCCAAGATATGAGTTTTAAACACATTTCCGGTAATTCATGCTCTGATTTAAATAACTTTAAGAACACAGGCAAAGCAGAGTCTTTAAAATCAACCAGTCTGGAAAGGCTTACAAAGCCATTTCTCAGGCTTAGGGACTCCAGTGAACCAAACTGAGAACCATTTATTACAACTGGATAGAACTAGAAACAGTGGTGACCCTTCCCTGGAGCGGCCAGGGCACAAAGATTATTTCCAAGAACAAATTTATGACTAATCCAGGAGGTCACAAAAGAACCCAAAATAACATTTAAAAGCACTGCAGGCCTCACTTGTCTCAGGTAAGGTCAGAGTTCTTGATTCAACAATGAAAGAAAGGGGGGGGGGGGGAATTACCGCCATGAGAGAATTTAAGTGACTCCTTGTGATCCCTAAGACTTTGGAAAATGTTCGGTGGACTGACAAGACAAAAGTGGAACTTCATAGCAAATGTGGGTTGTTATAATTGCCGTTAAATTAGCTTAACATGTTGTGATTGTCTGGGGCTACTTTGCTTCCACAGCATCTAGCTAACATGACCTAAATGATGAAACCATGAATTTTGGGTTCTAAAAGAAAATCCTAAAGGAAAATGTTCACCCTTTAATTTGTGACCCTAAATACTATTCAGCAGGACAACAATTTCAGTCACAGCAGCAAGTCAATGACTAAAAAGCTCAAAATAAAACAGATGAAGGCTATGGTGTAGTTAGCCAAAGTCCAGATTTAAATCTGATAGTGATGCTGTGGTGTGACCTCAAATGGGCCGTTCATGCTTAAAAACCGCCCATTGGGACTAAACCAACACAGTTCTGCAAAGAGTTGGGCAAAACTCAAAATATTGTTAGTTATTTCCGATGTTTTATGGTCAGCCTTGCTTCATAATCTCAGACTCTATGACATGTATGCGCCATCATTGCTGCAACCACCCTCTACTCAAGGACCTGATACAATGCAACATTAAAACTCCGCAGCTTCGTACAGAGATATGTGCTCAAAGCCCTAACAGACTTTTCACACTCGGTAATTCATAATCTAAAGCAGCAATTTTTTGACTATCTGTCCAAGTTTTCTTCAAAGTTCCTCCCCCTTCCAAATGAGACAGCTTAGAGAAACTCTTGCCATTCTTTGAGCCTCAAAAAGACAATTTTAATTCAATTCATTTATAATGCGCCAAATCCCAACATGTCATCTTAAAGCAATACTAAGTAAGTTTTTCTCTCGGGGTCCTCCTACAGTTGGGAAAAATTTATTGTTTTCTACTACTGTCGTAAAATCTGTTATGGTTACACCATTGACTGTATGGGGGATTCACGTGCATTGACAAGCGATACCTTCTAACGTTAAAGATTTTCACGTCTTGGGCAGCCTTTGTTTAGTGTCAAATGTCTTCATTCCAGGTACATTTTCTATATTTCAGCATGTCATATGTACAGCGGCGTGGAGCTGTCAGCCATATAATAAAGAAATTAGACCGTATCACGTTATAACGTGATGGTTTATTGTAAAAACGTGAAACTATCACGTTATAACGTGATAGTTTCAAGTTGTTTTCACGTTTTTATATTAAACTATCATGTTATAACTTGATACGGTCTAATTTCTTTATTATATGGCTGACAGCACTGTTCTGACGATCTGCGCTACCTCCTCAGAATGTCTTACCGTAGCGCGCATCTGTCGGTGCTACCCCTCGAAAAGTATGTTTACATGCCGAAAACAACAACTGTTAGCTTTGATTTCATCGGAAAATATTTTTCAAGCGACTGGATTAAAGTGGCAGTTTAGCAGTAATGCCTAACATAGCAAAAATGTACGAATAACGAAAACCTTTCTTTCAATCCACAGAACATGTTACCCGCTTAATATAAAGCTAAAACTAGCACATAAAGAAGCACGGAAAACCTTGATCAGAATATCCTATCTGTTAAATAGGCCTATAGATGAATAGCACCCTCTGGAAGTCTGTTATTAGTTTGTAAAGCAGCTAATGAATATATACCAAGCCAATAAGACGTAGAGCAGATGTATAGTACAGTATACAGATAGTAGGATTATAAGCACAAATAGCCAGCAAAAAACACTTCATTTACTCTACGACTCTAATTAATGGGACTTGTTTACATGCAGTGTAACGATATCACAGAAGTGAAACTAACATAGCCTATAAGGGCTCTTATGTAAATTTGAAACAAGTAGCTTAAGGAAAGCCTTAAAATATTTTGAATAAAAATTAGCCAATAATAAAATAATTTGAATAAAACTCACCGTAAACTTCAAAGAAATAAAACAGACTAAATGGATCTTCCAGGTAGAAATTCTTGATGACAGATTTGCTGAGTAAGCGAATTGTGACGTAACATCGAAATGTACATGCGCAGTGCTACAGGGTAGCACGGATTGAGGGGTAGCACAGATAGTCGGAACACCGGCGTACATATGAACACAATTTCGACTCCGTCATGATGACAATTGTTCAAGCTACCTGCTGTTAGGTATCTTCCATTTATATGTATATGGTCCACCCAGAGAGCCTTGCAGGATGCTCCACCTACTGGCTTTTGTGAAGCATGCCGTAAAGCAAGTCTCATTTGTAGTCTCATTTGAACTACAAAATCGCTACCCGACGACCCAAACTTACATACTGCTGTTATGGCCGATAGAGGGCCGCAAAGAGAATACAGAAGTGCCGTTTCACCCTGTTATGAGTTGATGAACCACTGACAAGTTCGGAAACATTATTTTAAGGCAAAAAAAAACTTTTTAGTGTTGCTTTAAAGCACTTTACAAGAAAAGTCATATTAATTCAATCATACATACATTCCAATAAATGTTTTTTTCATTATTCCAATCAGTTTAAAAGATTTCTGTCTAAGGGAACCCAGCAGATTGCATCAAGTCATTGACTTGTAGCATTCACTCCTGGACTAACATGTAGCGGCAGTAGACAGTCTCTTGCATAGTGTGTCATTGACTTCACAAAAATTCCTCATAGTGAGCAAGCATGTATGGACAGTGGAGAGGAAGAAAATGCCACTCTAACAGGAAGAAACCTCCAGCAGAACCAGAAACTGGCTCAGTATGAGCGGCCATATGGTATGACTGGGGGTTTGAGAAGAAAGAGAAGTAAGACAAAAAAGAAACCGACAACTGGATTTTTTGTTTTAAAACAATGAATTAATTTATTTATTATATGGGGATGAAACCTCAAAGTTCTATTCATAATTTAATAGTGCCCCCAAGTGTACAAATAATTAGCTGAATTTACACTTAAGCCCTAAATCATTCATACCAATAGGAACATGCAAAATTATGGTCAGCAATTTTTAGAAGGGTTTAATTACTGTAATGCCATTAAAGATGTCAATTAAATATTAAAAATATATATAAATTACAAGTCATTATTTAATAAAAATTAAATATGTAAACAGTGGGATAAAAGGTATTTGGCAGCCACAGAGAAGTTGACCCAATAAAAAAAAAATGAGGTCTGTAATTTTCATCATAGGTACACTTCAATTGTAATCACATTGTGTGGTGTTTTAAGCATTTATTTGTATAATAGTGCAAAAAATGAGTCTTTAGCACCTACAAACAAGCAATAATTCTGGCCCTTAGAAATCTGTTACTACTTCTTTAAGAAGCTCTTCCACCGTCCACTCGTTACAGGTAGTAATGTCACCTGTTTGAACTTCTCATCTTATTAAAAACACCTATCCACACCTTCAAACAGTCAGACTCCAAGACCTACCATGGCCAAGACCAGAGGGCTGTCCAAGGACACAAGGGACAAGCTTGTACACCTGTGCAAGACTGGAATGAGTCATTCTACAATAGGCAAGCAGCTTTGGTGAGAAGAGATCAGCTGTTGGAGCAATTATTAGAAAATCGAGTAAATACGAGATCACTGACAATCTCCCTGGGGCTCCATGCAAGATCTCACCTTGTGGGGTACACATGATCTTGACAAGGGTGAGGAAACAGCCCAGAACTACACAGGAGGGACTGGCCAATTACCTCATGAGAGCTGGGACCACAGTAATAAAGGTTACTATTTGTAACAGATTAGGTTGACATGGATTTAAATCCTGCTGCGCTCAATAGGTCCGCCTGCTTAAGCCAGCACATCTTCAGCCTCACCTAAAGGTTGCCAGAGACCATCTGGATGATCCATAGAAGGATTGGGAGAATGTCATGTGGCCAGATGAGACCAAAATAAAATTATTTGGTATAAATGCCACTCGCCGTGTCTGGAGGGGGAAGAATGCTGAGTTGCATCGCAAGAACACCATACCCACTGTGAAGCATGGGGGTGGAAACATTATGCTTTAGGGCTACTTTTCTGCAAGTCGGACAGGACGACTGATTCGTATTAAGGGAAGGATGCATAGGGCCATGTATCGAGAGATTTTGGACAAAAACCTCCTTCCATTAGTGAGATAATTGAAGATGAAGCGTGACTGGATCTTCCAGCATGGCAATGATCCCAAAGACCCGGGCAACAAAGGAGTGGCTAGGGAAAAAGCATTTCAAGGTTCTGGAGTGGCCTAGCCAGACTCCAGACCTCAATCCAATAGAGAATCTGTGGAGGGAGTTTAAACGTTTGTGTTGCCCAGCGACAGCCCCAAAACACCACAGCCCTAGAGAAGATCTGCATGTAAGAATGGGCCAAAAATACCAGCTATAGTGTGTGCAAACCTGGTGAAGACCTACAGGAAACCTTTGACATCAGTCATTGCCAACCAAGGTATTGAGGTGAACTTTTGTTTTTGACCAAAAAAATTCCAGGAAATGACATTGTTTGATTTTTAAGGAATTTACTCGTATAATGATGGAGAACATCATTATACGAGTAAATTCCTTAAAAATCAAACAATGTCATTTCCTGGAATTTTTTTTCTATTACATTCTGTTTCTCACAGGTAAAGTTTATCTATGATGAAAGTTTTAGACCTCTCTCAACTTTTTAAGTGAGACAACTTGCACAATTGGTGGCTGCCAAAAACTTGTTTGCCCTAATGTACATATATCTAAATCTGACAGAGGTATTCTTAACTTTATAGGATGATAAAGCTTAGTCCCCATCCACGTTGCCTTTTTTATTATTCAGTATACTAAGATGGATGAGTCATTATCAGTGCAGACAGTGCATTATGTACAATGAGATTAAGTAGGGCCCTATGATTTCCGCAACGTGGAAAACGTGGACGGAACCACAGAATTTAACAAGCAAATGGAATCCACAATAAAAAGCTAAATTTCACAGAATTCACTGATATTGGTGAGGAGGAAAAGCTATAAAATAGTTCATTTAGTATTTTAGCTTCTGCAGTTCCCATGCTTGTTGTTACCTGGTAAGCCAGGGGTCAGATCAATTATGCTCTCCTCTCCATACAGACAAAATAAACTAGTCAGCAATGGTGAACTCATTGATGTACCAACGTTCTCAAAACAAATTCTTTTTGAAGCTTAGTGCAAGGCTAGCAAGTTTTGACTAGCAAGTTTTATGAATCGGGAGAACAATTTTTCTATAAGTTTAGTCACCACATTGTTGAATGGGAGACACAAGGATACATGTGATGACCACTGATAGTGAAGAATCACACCAGAAACAGAGAACTAGTAAGATAGAACGAGCAAGCCATGCCTGCTAACTTTTGAACATTAAAATAAATCAGTTGAAGCGAGGCGAGAGTTTATTGAAGGTTTTGTTGTTCTGTGTGCTAATTTGGATATTCCTTTAGGGAAAAAAAGAAATAATGCTTGTTTTTGGTAAAGCAAAGCAAACGGAGGGCTGCATTAACACGAGAGCTCACATGCCATGTACTACAATAAAGATGTCTCAGATAGAGTTAGGAAATAAAAATGAAAAAAGTATCTGATCATTGTTAAAGGATTTACTGTTTTCAGGTTTCTTTGTGAGACATATTTTGATGTTGAGTTAAACTCTAAAGCATTTTTCTGTTGAACCCATTATATGTTATATTTGTGAAACATGAATAACAGTTATTATGGACCTCTTTGGCTATTGAATTGTTGAATTGTTTTCAATCATTCCATAATTATACACTTTTTGGGTTAATAAATATGGTCATAATAGAACAAGTGGAATTCAAGGTAATAAATAAAACAGAATTTGGAAAACAATAAACTGGATTTCATAGGGCCCTAGAAATGCTTTTGTCAGGTTACGAAAACATTTTTTTGAGTAGCACCTGGGGCTTTTAAATTACAATGCCCATGCTATGGAAATTTCCAATGTCCAAAACATATTGGATCAGTTTCTGATACATATAAGGTTATGCAGGACTGTTATATGCATCAATGTGTGCAACTAAAATGCAACACAGCTACGTAATAGTGTGATGATGTTACAAGGAAGTATTGGGGCTTTTGAAGTATAGCTGGCCTTTCCACACATCCACACAGGGGTAATCAGAACGAAGCGGTATGATAATGACATATTTCTGAAAGCCTTCATGTAATACTGGTGAGTTCCGACTGACCCATTTCGATATTTCTGTAGATTTACGACACATTTAGTCTGGGGAGAAAATGGTGCAGCAGTTTAACCTGAACTGATAATATTGTTCTGCAAGCTAAAATACAGAGTCCGACACCAACAGACTGGATATTTAACAAACAAATATGAACAAATGTTCTTTCCATTTTGCCCGTTATTGTCAAACATCCAAAAGGTAAATCATGATAAGGGGATGACTTTTGATTACTTCTCTAAGCATTAACTAAAAGTCATACTATCATAAACAAAGCAGAAGACATTTTGGGGGATTTCTCCCATAAATATAAAGAGTATAGTTGAAACCAGAAGTTTGCATACATCAATTCAATTCAATTCAATTAAATTCAGTTTATTTATATAGCGCCAATTCACAACAGATGTCATCTCAAGGCACTTAACAAGAAGTCATTTCAATACATTTATACAAACATTCCAATCAGTTAAAAAGTTTCCTATTTAAGGAATCCCAGCAGATTGCGTCAGTCATTGGCGTGAGGTTGGGCCCCGTTGATGCAGACTTCATAAATAAAAGACACAACCAATTTTTTTTCCTTACTGTCTGAAGTTAATTCCGACCAAACCTCTATTGTTTCAGGTCAGGTCAGTGAGTCACAATGATGAGATAATATGTCAGAGATTTATTTATTAATGTCTAATAATTTTGGACAAATTTTATGTGTGTCTAGAAAAACGACTGTGTTCCCAGCTCAGTTGTCTGAGAATGGCTGGGCACATAATTGCAGCGGCCTATCTTACTTCAGCAAACTACAGGTAGGCCTACTGTAAATCTAAAAAATTATTTGAATATTGTGAAGAAAAAAAATGTGTCACTTGGTACCCTTGTGAGTTTGGGCCAAAGGTACCAAGTAATGCTGTGAAATAAAATCTCCATCTCCATAAAGTTTGTCTATGAGTGTCAGGACCAGTATTAGACCCATTGTAGATAAAAGAAAAACAAATTTGAATTCATTTCTGTCCGAAAACCCTCTGTCAAAAACGTGTATATTTTTAAGATAAACAAGTAATTTTCCATGATTAAAGGCATACAGTTGCAATTTTAATACTAAAATATTCTCTCATATTTCAAAGCCAGAAATTACAATGGAAAAAACATACTTCAGATTATAAAGTCAGACCTTTGCAACAAAAAATACCAGTGGTCCTCTGAGAATGAAGTGGTGAATTTAGGAGACATGTATCTGGCTGTGTAAGTGGAACATCCGAGCTCTTTCCCTGTATCAGAACAACATCTCACCATGTAGCCTCGAACGGGATTCGGAATACACATCGGAGAAAGTGAGAAATAAGCTGCAAAATTGCATTGAGTTCATGCCTACCATCCATTATGGTTAATTTGATGAATCTGAAATAGTGTGTTTATCAATTCCCTGAGAGAGTCCTCAGCACTAACCATCCTGACAACGTCAAGATTCCCAGGATCTCAGGGAATTGAATAGAATTGAATAGAGGTTAGATCCAGGGGGGTCATATGACTCTGACGGCCTCATTAGGAGTTAACAATCGCCTCGTTAGTCGGTTTATATTGGACTATTAATATGATTGTTCACAAAAACCTGACATTGTAACGGGGTGTGTAGACTTTTGAGAAATTACAAACAAATTACATTGCCTACATTTTTCTATATTAAAGACAACATATTCAGTATGAAATTTGGATGAATATGTAGTCCAGAACTGATCTAGTTCAGGTTCACTAATACAACAGCTAGATATGTTGCACATGCACACTGTGCATCGTATATGGGCTTCCCTCCTCTGGGAGCTGTGTGCATTAAAAACATTTCAAAACAGTAGAAATGAAAGCATCTTCATGAGGGCAGACTCTTGGATGTTCTCGCTTCGTTAATTTGATTAATTCTCCACATGCGAGCTGTGATTATGTGTCAAGCTGTCAAGCTGTTCATTGGTGTGTAGTGATTAGTTATAAAAAGTCAAAACTTTCCCTACAGAGAAATCAGTTAGATGGTAGATAACACTGGGCGTATGGAAAAACAGAAGTGTAAACCGTTTACAGTTCTGCCAAATAGAGCGCAACTGAAACACCTTAAAGATGACTCGGAGAGGAGAAAATCACTGAATCTGTGGATAGCACTGTCTTTACTCTCTTTTCTTGACGTTTAAAAAATGTGAATCTTAAAAAGTGTGGCTTGCTTTATATTCAGCCCAGTAGTATAGCCAGAAATTGCTTTTCATGTGGACCTAAAAAAAAAGGGGCGGGTCTTATAAATATAGTTGAACTTGAGTTTCTTTTAAGTTCCACTGTTTCTTCAACAGATATGCGTCTGTATGTATCAGAAATCGACTGCAACCGTTTTGAACAGAAACAGCTTAGATCAAAGCATCCAGGCCAAATAAATCATATTAAAGCTGTAGCCTAACATAGGTCATATCAGCTCTCTGACATGAACAATAGTTATTTTTAGGTAGTAGTTAAGCCTTATTGAACTTCACTCACCATTGAGACGATGTGCTGGTTTTCCTGTTCCATCCGATCAGTTTTTTTTTCTTCTAGATTTATTTATTTATTACCAGGACAGTGCACATTAATAACAGCATAACTGTAACATGCCAGAATTAGCCAAAGGCTAGTTTGCATCTGTAGTCTTGCTGGCCAGGTATTTATTGCCATCTTAGTGGAAGCAAAACAGCTTACAAACAAGTTATAAAATAGCCGTGGTAACAAAAAAATGTAGTAAAATAATCGGTTTGCAGAAGAGAAAAGAACACAGTACAAAGAGGAAGACACAGGGTCATGATTGAGAGAGAAAGGATTCAGTGCTGACAGGTCTGGTTACTGAAAACCCAGCATTTTAAATTATACCGGAAGTTGTTATATCATGTATTAAAGGGGGGATATTATGCTTCTTCCAGGCACATATTACCCTTCTATAGCATACTCCAATAAAATTGTCACCTTAAGTCTTTTAAAAGACTGTCACGTATCCAAATCCAGCTTAAAGAAATTTACTTCCGTATTGGACGCCTTGATTTTCGCCTCTGCCTCTCTAAGTCCCTCCTACTCTTTCTGACACACACCCTTCAGTTCGTCACATATAATGTTCACATACTGTGCATCATCGCAGCATGCACGGAGTCTGAAAAAAAATCCCACAAAAGACGCGCCGCTCCAGCTGGTGTGTTATAATTACTGCACCTGGGACTCAGCCAGAGTTGTGTGAGGTGGGGAGGGGGAGGGGAGCTCTGCAGGGGCGAGGCTCTCGGCTGAGTACGTCAGGTTGGAGGAGGAGATGGGTGGAAAAGGCGGGAATAGGTGGAAGCAGGCGTTTCAGCAACCCCGAGAACTACCAGCAGAGACCAGCAGAGACTCAAAGATTACTCTAACATGAGTGAATGGGTCAGAGCAACACTTCAGGTATGTTTTTAATGAGGGAAAGAATGGTAATAGACTCAGACCTGAACCTCCAGGATCACATAAAGGCAATAACAAGATCAGCTTTCTATCACCTGAAGAACATTTCTAGGATTAAAGGACTGATGTCGCAACAGGACCTCGAAAAACTAATCCATGCGTTTATCTTTAGTCGGATTGATTACTGCAACAGCGTTCTCACAGGTCTGCCTAAAAAGTCATTCAGACAACTGCAGCTGATCCAGAATGCTGCCTGTGTTCCTCACTAGAACCAGGAAAGTAGAAAACATCACCCTAGTTCTAAAGTCATTACACTGGCTCCCTGTAACTCAGAGAATAGACTTCAAAACACTTGTATTAGTTTATAAATCATTGAATGGCTTAGCACCAACGTATGTTGAAGATCTGCTGTTACTGTACCAACCCACCAGACCACTCAGGTCCTTTTTTCCACTCTACTCAACATCCCTAGAATTAGAACCAAACATGGAGAAGCAGTTTTCAGTTTCTATGCTCCTCTAATCTGGAACAAACTTCCAGACAACTGCAAAGCTGCTGAAACACTGAGTTCATTTAAATCACAACTAAAAACGTGTCTGTTTAGAGCTGCCTTTGAGTAATGTTTTGATGTATCATGTTTTGTGTATGCTTCTTGCTGTTTTTATATCATGTGCTTTGTAATGCCTTGATGCATTTGTGTTAGCTTCTTGCTTTATTGCTGTTTTTACATTATGTGCTTTGTAATGCCTTGATGTATTTGTGTTAGCTTCTTGCTTTATTGTTGTTTTTACTTTATATGCTTTGTGTTTAACTGCTATTTTTATTTTACCTCTTAATCATGTAAAGAACTTTGAATCACCTTGTTGTTGAAAGTGAGCTATACAAATAAAATTGCCTTGCCTTGCCTAATTTTAATTAGGGGTTTCAAATTATCACGTTAATTGTGATTAATTAATTATGGCCACATTTACTGGGCTATGATTTTGAATCACGTTAATCTAATTTTAAATTTTACAGTTTCTGCATTTGAGTTGCCTTTAAATAAAATCTGTTTTTATGCCTTTGGCTTCTTGTGCTTGAGTTGTTAGGGGTTAACCACACCCTGAAGTGGACATCAATTGGGTGTTTGTAGACCTGCTTATCATGAGCTGACACTTCCTTTGTAGTAAAGAGGGCAAGGAGAGTGAGGATGAGTGGTGAGTTGCAGACAGTGTTGCTAGTTTAGCGTCTTTGCCGCTATTTTTAGTGAGTTTTTAGACCCCAGCCATTCTTTTTCAAAAAAGCGACTAGCGAAAAATCTAGCAACTTTTTCTGGGGTTATTGTAGTTGGGGGTGAAGCACGTATCATTGTTTGACCTGGTTTATACTTCTCCGTCAGCCTGGCAGGTCTGCCTACTTACAGTGACGTCTCTGGTCATTTTTCTTCAGCTTGTAAATGCATTTCCCCTCAATGAGCAGTGGCTAATAGAGAGCGAGTTTTGATTGAACTGGAAAGCAGTCCCTGACTGCTGAAGGAGGAGCAGCTGCTCTCTGTCTCTCTCCAGATCCGTTCACTTTATTTTATTTTCTGTTTGCTTTTCTTGTTTTCTTTTCTTAACCTTTTCTAAGTTACTTTATTTACCCCCTTTATCTACGCTTTATCAGCCCCTGGAGTTACTGTATTGGACCGGATCTCTTCTTGGATTACTTTTTTATGGACTTATCAACATGGCTTTTTGCTCAGCTGAGATTTTGAAAAACTGCTCCAAAGAATTGAAGGCATTGAAACGAAGCTACGTCGTCTGGAAATTAATTTTGATCTCCACACTGATTATGGAAACGACACAACTTTACCGTTGAATACACACAGGGAACAGCCTATCAGCCCGGTGTTACATTGCTCTAACCGTGTCACAGAGAAAACACAGGACAACAATACTCCCTCAGCAAACAGACGTCTTACGGGCAGAACTCTGCACTCTAATAAAGTCTGGCCAGCTTTAAAACGCACAGAATCATCAACCCCAGCCCATTCTCCGAGGAAGAAAAAACAAAAGAAACTTCAGCACAGAGAAAGCTCTGAACCCAGACCTATCGCTTCTGCTAAAAGTAAACAAAAGAGGTTTCAGCCAAAAAAAAAAGATATTTCTCCACCTGGAATCCCGCTGAAAAACAGATTCACAGCCCTGAGTTCCCCGAAAGATGACTCAGCCCCCGCAATCAGTCAAAGCCACCAGGAGAAACCCTGCCGCATCAAACGGACACATAACAAAGTAAGAGCCCCCCCAGCAAAGATTGTTATCATGCAAGACGGATCAATTAATGGAATTGAGGCTTTTTGTAGCAAGAACACCAGAGTTTATGTCTGCTACAAAAATACAGTGAGAGAAATATCAGAAAAAATCCAGAAAATCTTGGACCAACATTCTGCTTTGGAAAAGCTCATCATTCACGCTGGATTAGCAGATATCGCGATGAGACAATCAGAGATTCTGAAGACAGACTTTTCTGATCTCCTACAGAGACTTAATGGACTTAACGTAAACATCCTCATCAGCGGACCAGTCCCTGAAGGGAATGATGAAAGATTTAGCAGACTCAGCATGCTCCATAAATGGTTGAAGAAACAATCAGCTGAGAAGTCGTTCACATTTATTAATAATTTCAAAGTATTTGGAAGTGCTAATCATCTGTTCAAAGCAGGCCAACGTTATCTTAAGAAGGCCAGAGTAAGGTTGTTAGCAGCAAAAAAATTTTCTTATCAAAATCAGAAAGCAAAAAACTTGCTCCCAAAAGCTGACCTTGAGGCGCCCATGGATATCAAAGAACAAAAACAGCAAGTCATGATGAAACCACAGGACCGAACAGATAAACAACCATCAGAGATTAAGTCTTCATCTTCCTGTGACTCAGCCACATCAAATGCGTCTCCATTTAGAAACTTTACAGACAGACTGAACAAGCAAATCAAATTTAGGATACAATTAACACCTAAACTTAGACTACACCAAACCCCTGGGATTAGTGTCCCAGCCTGGGAGCTTCCCCCCACTGATTATTACAGATATTTGATATTTGAGGGAACCGGGCAGTAAATCTACCCCTACCGTCTCCCAGTAGTCGCCCGGCAACCCTGAGCATACCAGTGATTATCAGCAGCAGGAAACATAAACCGTTAACCACACGCTTTCATATTAAACAAAATCTCAAATTGATAACCTGTCAGAAGGTTCAGCTGCCCATCATCACAATACTTAAGTTAGCTTTATTAAACATTAGATCTCTATCGGGGAAGTCTTTTCTTATCAATGACTTCATCACTGAGCATAATTTACACGCCCTTTTTATATCAGAAACTTGGCTAGATGAAAATAACGAAACAACTGCATTGATAGAATCTACTCCTCCAAATTACAATTTCTTAAGCGAGAGCAGAAAACACAGGCGAGGTGGAGGTGTAGCCACATTTTTCAATACTCAATGAACTTTAAAACGGTAACCCTGGGCACGTTTGATTCTTTTGAATACCTAGCCACCCAGATAAATGAGCCTAGCTTTATTCCTAAGTTTATATAAACCACCAAAACTTAACTCTAACTTATTTAATGATTTCAATGACCTTCTTTCTGTAATATGTATCGACTATGACCAACTAATCATTGTGGAGGATTTTAACATCCATACCGACAACCCCCGAAGATAGACAACCAAAAACATTAGATGATACCCTCCACAACTTTGGCCTGACCCAGCATGTCAAACAACCAACACACAATAAAGGACACACTCTGGACTTAATTATCAGCAAAGGTTTAAATATTTCCAACATCTCGGTAATTAATATTACGTTATCTGACCATTTCTGTATTTTCTTTGAAAGTACCATCTCTGCTAAATTATCCAGCCACAGTAAGACCACTATAAAAAAAGCGTTTTCTAGTAGACAGTTCAGTAGAAACCTTGAAACGTATTTACCCTTCCACCACATCCCCCTCATCTCCCAACTCAAACTCAGTAAATAAGCTGGTAGATAATTTCCTTGCGAAAATCTCAGACATCATGGATTCCATTGGTCCAACTAAAGTGAAAGTAGTCTCAGGTAGAAAGAAGTCTCCTTGGTCAAGTAATCCACTGGTACATAGTGAAAAAAGAGAGTGTCGACGAGCCAAGAGAAAATGGCGGAAAACTCAATTCCAGGTTCACTGTGAGATCTACAAAGAGAGACTGAGTAGATATCAGCTAACTATAAAAGATGCTAGGGAATCGTTCTTTTCTGAAATCATCCACAGAAACATTAATAATGCACGGACTCTATTTGCAACAGTGGAAAGACTAACTAATCCTTTGGTGATAGTAATCCCAGAACTAAATTCTACCAGATCCTGCAATGAATTTGCCATCTTTTTCACTGAAAAGATTCTAACAATTAGACGGTCAATCTGTACCTTTATATCGAACCCACAACCAGTGCCATCCCCAATCAACAACAATGTAGAGAAAATGTCTGAATTCCACGAATTAAACCAGAACAGACTTGAAAAAATCATTATCCAATTAAGCTCCTCCTCCTGCTGTCTTGATATCCTACCCACAGCTTTTCTAAAGAAAGTTCTTCCTGTTATTGGGTCTGATCTTGTTCAAATAGTGAACTCATCACTGCTATCAGGTGTCTTCCCTCAGGCTTTAAAAACAGCAGTTATTAAACCACTGCTAAAGAAGAAAAATCTGGACAACACGTTAATGCAGAACTACAGGCCGATCTCTAATCTTCCATTAATCAGTAAGATTATTGAAAAAGCTGTGTTTCAGCAGTTAAATAGCTTTCTAACAATGACAAACCGTTTTGATGTTTTTTTCAGTCTGGTTTCCGTGCTCACCACAGCACCGAGACTGCCCTCGTCAAAGTATTCAATGACATCCGCATAAATACAGACTGTGGTAGAACCACAGTGCTGGTTCTGTTGGACCTCAGTGCAGCATTTGACACTGTTGATAATGATATTTTATTGGAATGACTGAAGAGCTAGGTCGGACTCTCTGGTACACTACTTGGCTGGTTCGAGTCTTACCTAAAGAACAGGGACTTCTATGTTTCAATAGGAAACTTTTCATCAGAATGAACAGAAATCACATGTGGGGTTCCCCAGGGCTCCATCCTGGGGCCCCTCTTATTTAATATCTACATGCTCCCACTAGGCAAGATTATAGCAACCAATGACATTAGCTACCATAACTACACTCAGCTCTACATTACAATTTCACCAGGTGACTCTGAACCCGTTCAAACCCTAAATCAATGCATTGACCAAATAAATGGATGGATGTGCCATAACGTTCTCCAGCTGAATAGAAACAAAACTGAAGTAATTGTTTTTGGACCCAAGGAGAAACGATCAAGAGTCAACACACAGCTTCAATTAATACAGCTAGAAACTACTGATCAGGCTCGAAACCTAGGTGTAGTAATGGACTCAGACCTGAACCTCCAGGGTCACATAAACGCAATAACAAGGTCAGCCTTCTATCACCTGAAGAACATTTCTAGGATTAAATGACTGATGTTGCAACAGGACCTAGAAAAACTCATCCATGCGTTTATCTTTAGTCGGATTGATTATTGCGACAGCATCTTCACAGATCTGCCTAAAAAGTCAATCAGACAGCTGCAGCTTATCCAGAACGCTGCCGCTTGCGTCCTCACTAGAACCAGGAAAGTAGAGCACATCACCCCAGTTCTAAAGTCCTTAGACTGGCTCCCTGTAGCTCAGAGAATAGACTTCAAAATACTCCTACTAGTTTATAAATCCTTACATGGCTTAGCACCAAAATATGTAGAAGACCTGTTGTCACAGTACCAACCACCAAGACCACTCAGGTCCTCCATCTCTAGCCTACTAAACATCCCTAGACTCAGAACTAAACATGGAGAAGCAGCTTTCAGTTTCTATGCTCCCCTTATCTGGAACAGACTTCCTGACGAGTGTAGAGCTGCTGAAACTCTCAACTGCTTTAAATCGAGACTAAAAACCCATCTGTTTAGAATGTTGATGTCATATGTATGAAATGTGTCATGCTCTCTTGCTTTATTGATCTTTATTTTGCTTTATTGTCTATCATGTGTAATGTGTGTTTCTTTTACATTTAATTTCCAATGTTATATTCCATGTTTTTTTTTCTTTTTTAAATCACCAAATCATGTAAAGCACCTTGAATTACCCTGCTGTTGAAAGTGTGCTATACAAATAAAATTGCCTTGCCTTGCCTTGCCTTACTACAAGTGCAGCTCATAGAATCCTCTAAAAATGCATGTAAATAAACAAACACAGTTTTGTTGTTCTCTACACCTCCTGGTGTTCAAAATCGCCAAAAGTTCATATAAGAGAAACTGGCCTTGCAATATAAAGCATCTAGTGCCCAAAATCTGCATTGGCTACTAATTACATTGACCATAGAGCACTGTTTTGGTTAAATGATCTGGGGATGATGTTGGGCTGACCAATCACAGACGTTGTGTTCAATAGTTTAAAAATTGGGCTCTACTCAGCCCTTGCTTGGACGGATAATGGGGCTGCATGTCTCCGCACCTCCGCAGAAGGAGAAGTATTAAACTAGGCTTTACTCTCACTGAGCGGTGAAGCAGTGGGCTTATCTCCCGTCTCAGAACGTTCATAGCAGGCAGGCAGGCAGTCCTCGCGCTGCAGCTCTGCCCGCCCCCAGGTCCATCTGGATCCAAAGCAGATATTTGCTCCACTGAGTCCAGCATGCCAATGAATCACGCATGCTTGAAGCTGAAGTTGCAGGCAGACAGCACTGGGACTAGTATCAAAAACAGAGAAATGTAAATGGCTGGGACTGCATCTGTTCAAGTCTGGTAAAAACAACAAATGAGTTCATAAAACCATTTTTTTGTTATATATCAATATTTTTCTCTGTCACAATGATTTTAAGGAATTTAAATGAAAACACCTCAAAATGAGGCAATTTTATTTGTATAGCACACTTTCAACAACAAGGTAATTCAAGGTGATTTAAATGATTAAGGAGTAACATAAAAATAGCAGTAAAACACAGACAAAGCATATAAAGTTAAAAAAGTAAAAGTAAAAAATAAAAGTAAGTAGCACACACAAAACATATGTTACATGAAAACATTACTCAAAGGCAGCTCTAAACAGATAAGTTTTTAGTTGTCCTTTAAAAAAACCATATCCAGAAACAGATTACTTTATTATCCATCTGCAGCAATATTTCTCCACACAGACACACAGTCATCCAATCTGCCATGACACATTGATATTGTATTACTGTTACATCTCTCCAGTATTAAGATGCACACCTGTGAACGGATGTTGTGTTCTGGGTTACACCAAAAAACTGCCAAAACATATTTGTGAAAAGAAAATTGCTTGAGAAGGATGCGTTTTTAGTTTTTGAGACCAATATTACAGTGGAAATGTTTCCCCAGTTTTCTTTTTTTCAAATTCTCTAGTTTATGACCTTAGATGGATATCTCCAACCTTGGAAAAATAAAAAATAAACTAAACATGCTGAGTTTTCCGCCATTTTCTCTTGGCTCGTCAACACTCTCTCTTTTCACTATGTACCAGTGGATCACTTGTCCACGGAGACTTCTTTCTACCTAAGACTACTTTCACTTTAGTTGGAGCAATGGAATCCATGATGTCTGAGATTTTCGCAAGGAAATTATCTACCAGCTTATTTACTGAGTTGGAGTTGGGAGATAAGGGGGATGTGGTGGAAGGGTAAATACGTTAAAAGGCTTCAACTTAACTGTCCCCTAGAAAACGCTTTTTTACTGTTATCTCACTTTGGCTAGATAGTTTAGCAGAGATGGTGCTTTCAAAGAAAACACAGAAATGGTCAGTGCAATATCAATTACAGAGATGCCAGATATATTTAAACTTTTGCAGGTAACTAAGTCCAGAATGTGTCCTCTATTGTGTGTTGATTGTTTGAGATGCTGGGTCAGGCCGAAGTTGTGAAGAGTGCCACCTAATGTTTCTGCTAGTCTATCCTGGGGGTTCTCAGTGTGGATGTTGAAGTCCCCCACAATGAATAATTGGTCATAATGGATACATATTATGGAAAAAAGGTCGCTGAAATCTTCTCCTTCAGCAGCCACAAAAGAAAAGCCTTTTCTCAGCAATTATTAGGGGCGATTAAAAAAGAGATTAAGTAGATTAACTAATTACAGATCATAATCAATTAATCTTAAAGTTTTTTAATCTCTTAACACCACTGAATATAATATCAAACAAAATAATCTGATTAAATGCAGAATAGATATTTACATGATTACTATTGATGATAATGATTTATTGTGTTGGATAGAAAATCCATTTCATTTTATGTAAATAAAAAAAGTACCCCCTCAGAAAATGCTAAAATTAATTGTGGTTAGCCACAATTTCTTGGCTCAATTGTACTCCCCACACCCTGGCCTGACTACTGCCTAAGAAATCGAGAAAAAGTTTTAAATTGAACTTGTATGATAACATAAGGTAGGCTAAACAATCACAATGAGCAACACATCATCTAGATATTCTAGAACAGATGATGAGCAAAATCACTCACAGTCTGGAAAGAGTTACAAAGTCATTTCTGAGACTTTGAGATCCCAGGGAACAACAGTGAGAGCCATAACCCCCATACAGTGTATGGAGTTCATGTTTGTGATTCGCATATTTGATTTGGCTGAGATTTTACGTCGGATGCCCTTCCTGACACAACCCTCTGCATTTTTCCGGACTTGGGACCGGCACAAGAAATCACTGGGTTGTGACCCCTTATGGTTGCATTACAGTGGATATATTCAAAAGAAAATGCAGCTTGGGAAGCTAAAATACCAGGGTGCAATGATACTCGACATGCTACTGGCTGGTGTTTGCAAAGCAGCCAATCCAGGATTGCCATTCATTTCCTTTGTTGCTGATTGGCTAAGACTGGAGATGAGGAAGACCGTGGATGCTAGCTTTTGTGGTAGTGCTAAGACGGTTTCCATTGTGTGTATTAATATATATTAACGTATGTTTGGTGTTTGAAGTATTAAAATAGAAAGTTTTAACTTTTTTTAGGTGGGTCTCACGTATTTGTGGATTTCAGCTATTAAGTGCCAGCTGCGGTCCCTTAACCCATGAATACCAGCAGTCTACTGGATAAAGAAAATATGGAACAGCGGTGAACCTTAAAGAGCAACTCACCCCCAAATCAACTTTTTTCCTGATAAACTGTATAAATGAATGTCTAATAGTGCTATCTACATGTCTGGTAATTATTTTGGTATTCTAGTGCATCTTAGTAAAAATATTAATTTTCTGCCTAAAACTGTCAGCGTGGCGCCCTCGTCAGGTTAAAACTATATACTGCACTTGAATTTGAATCCGGCATTGCTATTCGCTCTCCCTCCCTTTCCTCTCTTTCCTCTGGTGAAGGAAGTGGAGTGAAATCCTCAGACTCAGAAAGATCGCTCTGAGGCAAAGGAGCTCACGTTGCTCTCCATCTTTCTCAAGGTCTGTGTCTGTGCAACTGCAGTGGCGCTGCATAAAATGTAAGAAATCCAATATGGCCACCACCTGATGACATCATAATATGCAAATTAGATGAGTGAATCTGTTCCTATCACAAATTTTGGGTCATACAATATGCCTTTATCTTTCACCATATTTAAGCTACAAGCTTTTGAAATAGTGATATCGAAATTTAAGATTTTACTGAAAAAACCATGGCGCCTAAAGAGTTAAGACTCTGGTAGGGGGCTGAGTTGCTCTTTAACTTTTACTGTCTCCCAGTGGAAAATTCAAATATATCAGCAGAATAACAGAGACATGCAGATACATGTACAGATAGCAACAATAACAAGAAGTAGAAAATAAGACACTGTAAATGAAATCATTATGTGAAAACGGCACGCATTTCCTCAGGTTAGCGTTGTAAGATTTTAAAATGTGTTTAAAGATCTGAGACACTTAATTGTGACAAACAGTACGAAACACAAGAAATATGTAAGTAAAAAACAGTTTTTCACGCAACTATATGCTGCCGATATCTAGTCTGTCAAGGCAACATATTGTCTTGCACTTTGATGTGCCTTAATGAGCTTCAGTGTGAGAACTGGATTCAGCTAGAGCCTCTGACGCTAATCACCCAACATGGCTGCATTTTGCATGTTGCTGTACCAGTAGCCAAGGAGACGAGACGGAAATAGATACAGGCCCAGAAAACAAAAAACGAGACCGTTGGCAGAGTTCACAGGAGAATGCTTGATGTGGACAGAAATAGGGTACATATGCACCAGAGAACATCCCTTATTACATAAGTATTCAATTAGAACATAGTGTACTGCAAACCTTGAGCTCTGCCTCTATTCGCAGCTCTAAACGCCTGTACGCTTTGGCCATTGTGCTGCTGCTCCCTTACACTTACTGCTGCACAGGAGTCATATCAGGCTTTGCCCATCCACTGTGGGACTGCTATTATGGCTCTTGTGAAGAAAGAAGAGGGGGCAGAAGTGCAGAGGAAAGCAATAAAAGATGAAGGAGAGGGATGTAAGGAGAGGGTGAGGAGCAGCAGAGGAGTGCTAAGTTAATGGATGGAGGTTATTATATGGTGGGATAATGAGAGGGAGGGACAGCTCTATTAGGGTGGTGATAAAGACTGGGTAGCAAAGCTAAAGGGTTATATGGAGCACAGGCTCTATTACAGCGGGGAGCTGGGGACATCATAATCCCTGTGGCCTTATAAGTAATTACTATATGATAGGGAGAGTGAATAGTAAAACCTATCTACTGTCAGCAGAATTGGAATTAACTCCCTAATGGTTTCTTAGGTGCACTACGCATTCATGTGTGTGACTGTGTGTTTACTGCGAGCCTAAACTTTAAAGATTTGAGTGGTTGACTTTGGGAGTGAGAGTGTTTGTATATATTGGGGGCATTTTTCATTCCTCCAAAGCTACACCTCGGCAAGTGATGTGTGTTTATGAGACTCTGTAGCGCACACGACCCGGACGCCTCCTCTGTGTCTGTATGTGTGTGTCTGTTTGTGAATTCCAAACCACCAGGAGGTCTGGACAATGTATTCTGGTTCTTTAGACCAGGAACCTCT
Source organism: Valencia hispanica (assembly GCA_963556495.2). Classification (NCBI taxonomy): domain Eukaryota; kingdom Metazoa; phylum Chordata; class Actinopteri; order Cyprinodontiformes; family Valenciidae; genus Valencia; species Valencia hispanica. The sequence continues at coordinate 49,567,640 of OY747708.1, forward strand.
CCTGCAGATGTACAGTGGCCTGTCTGCTCACCTGAAAACCTTCACATTTTTAAGAAGAAGAAGATAAACAGCTCTTGGTGCTGTATCCGGATAATTTAGTATGCAGTTTGTTGTGCACAAGAAGGCAATTTTTACTCTCCAGAATAAGAAAACCAACCTGAACCAATTATAGTTTGTTTACCTTTCTGTAATTTGTTATAGTTGAGCCAATCAGACCCAATTTTGTACTTGCTCAGCAAGAATTTACAAACCATGAGGTTTTTTAGCAGCACATCCTTCCCTACCTTCTATCGAGACTCTGTACATAAAGGAAAGTAGCTCCTGTAACAAAAGCACTATATCACAGTCTGTACACAAACTGCAGTTGTAGCAAACAACTTGTCCTCACTTCACACGGTTAATGTTTTTAATGTTTTGGATTTTCTAAGACAGAAATCAGCTGCTTTTATTTATGTTCTTCTCTTTGCTGTTGCACCAATTTAGTTCTCTGTTCATTAAACACGGAGTTGTTCTTTGAAAGATTAGTCAAAAAAGTCAAATTAGTTGGAAAAAGTCTGTAAACATCAACTTTCAAGACTTGCCACAGGTTCTCAATTGTATATATGTCTGGAAATTGACTTGACCATTCTAAAATGTGGATATGCTCTGCTATGATGAGTTCTAAAACCTGACTGAAACTCTTCAAACACCTCGTTACTGTTTAGATGCTCACAGACTTGATTAGCAACAATTTTCTCAAGGATCTTGGATAAGAAAGGAAGGTTAGGTATGGGTCTGTAATTCACTAAGTCATAAAGCTTGCTGGAGCATCTTTCAGACTGATGGCATTAACCACAATATAAATAATCTATAACAGATGTAAAACCTGTCAATGATTGACATAATAGCCAAATGGAATATTGCACATTGTTGTCATTAATGTGTTGTTGTACTCTAGTCGTTGTGCTGCACTAAATGGGTATAAAAACACTTAATGCCGCTTATGGTAGTAAAGAGAGTAACCCCCAATTTACACCGGGCGCGTCAGCGGCGCTTTACAGAAGCACCGCGGTCACTGCGGCAAATAAAAATCATTATAGTCTATGGAGTGGTTTACACTGGGCGCGTTTCAGGTGCGTCCCAGAAGTGTCTCAACGCGCCGCGCTGCTAAAGTTAGGATTGTGTTCTATTTTTTAAACGACACGCTTCCAAAACGCATCAAGCTTCAAAAGTTAACATAGGGCTAACCGGAAAACACCCATGCAACATCCGTTAAATTTCAAAATAAGAATCACGTGCATATTTGTCATAGCTTAACAAAGAAGCAATTTTTTCGGAAACCAATGAAAGAGACATTACGAACGACGCAAGGATCTTGTTTGCTACCTGCATGTAAAATCGCAGTTGTTTTTGGACGACGAAGCGTTTATTTTAGCTGTGCAAAATCACAAATCCGACTGTAAACAGAAAAACTAAGCAGAAAGAAACCCACATACCTCTGTCATCCATGGGTTGTTGTCACCACTTGATCTTAATTCTCTGATTTTGTGATCTCGTGAGTCAACTAAGTGGACCGCGCTGCTGCTGTCTCGCGCCTGAAACGCTCCCGGTGAGGATTGACACGCCGAGGAGGTCGCGACCATACCGCGCCGCCGACGCGCCCGGTGTGAATTGGGGGTAAGTTGAGTAAGAGCAAAGACAAAAGTAGCAGCATTATCAAAATGTTTAACATTCAATGTGAGTTTGAGTCATTAAAACCCATCTGATCAGACAGTCCATGTATGGATATATAGCAGAGATTGTACTAGAATTTTCTGTTGTTGGTCATTTTGACTGATGTTTTCTAAATAAATCCGGTCATAATCTATTTTCCCCCATTAATTTTTAAAATGATCATAATGACATATTCAGTAATGTTTCATTTTCATTTAATTTTAATTAATATTCAATCAAACAAACAGAGAATCCACATTGTGCCATCACACATCGAGCAGATGAATAGGCTACATGTATTAAATATGAACATTTCACCTGCTGTGGCCTGAACGCTCAGTGTGGAGCTGAACTGCACTCCCGCTTGTGTGTGATGGAGGCTGAATCCGTGCTCTGTTACTACACTAGAAACAGGAAATACAAGCGCCATTCAGCCAAAGTTTTGAAATCAGGGAACATTTCTTCAGCTGAAGTGATCAGAAATGGACAAGATTAAGAACGACAGCTTTCCTGATCGGTTCAGCGGGAGGAAATTCCACAGCAAGCGCTCTTTTTGCATCAGTAGTTAAGCTGCAGTGATTTGTCACCTCTTGGCTGTGTCTAGTGCAGTCACAGATGCGCTCCAAAGCCTCTTTAACTCTTCTTCGTGCTGTCAGTTTGAGGATAGCGAGATGCATTGGGTGCGGTGTCGAGGTCTGAGATGTTGCTCAGATGTTCTCATGAGAATCTTTTTTTGATTGATTCAGTTACATGAACTCTATGTGTAAAGCTGGAATGTCCACACGTCTTCACCAAGTGGTCAGGGGTGTGAATTGCAATCTGTCAAAATGACTGATGGCCTTCAGATTTTTCCGTCATTGTTAAAAAAACGGTCAAATGTGGAAAGAATTTGGTTAACGCAACCTCTGGTCTATAGTTGTGTCACATTCTTTCCTTTTTCGGGTGATAGAGTGAACAGTGTCATCTGAGATGTTTGGAGTATAATCTCCATTATCCTATTCACTAATGTTCTCTAAAAAGTCTCAGAGGCTTTCAAAGAGCTGCTGCGTTAATACTGAAATTAAAGGTACATACTACTTAATGTTTCTTCTGATCTGATGTCACTATTTTATTTGGGGTTTTCAAAGGAAGGGTGGCTGAATACAAATGTACACCACACTTTTTAAAATTTACTTTGTATAACTTTCAAAAAAAATGTGTCATCTTCTTTGCATTCTTTTTTCATGCACTACTTTGTGTTGGTCAGTGACATCAAATCCCAATGAAATAGAGTGTGGTTGCAATCTGACAAAATGTGCAGACCTTTGAAAAATAAAACTTGGATATTTTGAGTCAAAAAGGGAGGTGGGACCAGGATTGTGCTTTACAGTGACAGCAGCTCTCTGTGGCATAAAGCAGCGCTTTTTTTTATTTGTATGGACCCTGTCAAGTCGAGAGTAGGATGGCAAAACAGGAACAGAGACCAAAAAAAAAAAAAAAACACCCAGTTCACCTGGCCTAAGTTTGCAGTGTCACAAAGATATCAGCTTTACTTTCTGAGGAAAGGACAGATTGACATATACTTTTTATACTATATATATTTCATATAGTACATCTAGTATTTTCAAATGTTTACTTAGCTAAAGCTGCAGGCACAATGAGTACATTTCACTGTCGGCTTTTTTGCTGCAGAAAATAAATGCATTGCTAGGATTTATTCAGGAAATATTATTTTCTCATATTCGAGATGGGACCAAATATAATTCATATTTAATCAAATGAATGTATGTATGTAGTTCTAATGTAAGGTTTTTCATATAAACCATCTAATTGATTTTTTTTTTTTTTACAGATCAGTCTGATAAAAGAGAGAGATGGGCCGCATAAAAGACAGATGTCCAAACAAGATTTTGAGAAATTCATCCATGAGTTTATCTTTTGTCAGATTGATTACTGCAACAGTGTCTTTACAGGTCTGCCAAAATAGTCAATCAGACAGTTTCAGTTGATCCAGAACGCTGCTGCTTGGATCCTCACTAGAACATTAGAGCATATCACCCCAGTTCTAAAGTTCTTACACTGGGTTCCTGTAGCTTAGAGAATAGACTTTAAAACACTTTTGTAGGTTTATAAATTACTGAATGGCTTAGCAACAGAATACATGAATAATCTGTTGTCATTGTATCAACCTTCCAGACCTCTCAGGTCTTCTCGTTCAAATCTGCTCTGCATCCCCAGAATAAGACCCAAACATGGAGAAGGAGCATCCAGTTTCTATCCTCTATTTATTATGTTCTAATAAATTTAAATAAAAATAAATAAATGAACAAACCAACCTAGAATAGTAGCCAATAAATGTCTGCTGTGTCATTTTCTGTTTGCTGACGGGATGAAATGCTGCCACCAGCTGTCAAACAAACTGTTACTTTGGAACACTGCTGCCAATCTTAACATTTAAATGACACCAGCGTTGGCAAGAAGTGATGTTCCATCATCTCAACAACACACACAGACACGGCACTGGTTTTAAACTTCGTTCAAAGATTGACAGGAAGTAGCATCCCATGAGCAAATGAGCAGAATAATGTTAGAATGAGGCTGTTATTGATTTATCACCCTAAACCACGGCACACTATGCATAGTAATTGGCTCAAATGGTGTTCATGAGTGTGTGGACAAAGGTAATCAATAGAGGTTGGGCCAAGTGATGATGGGGGGAGGAAGGGGAAGCAGGGTCATTGGATGTAAGAGAAAAATAAGTTGCACTGTACCTTCAGAGTTCAATCCTGCACAGGTAAGCCTTGACCCTTTCTTTTCTTCTTTATCTATAAAATCAGAAAATTGCCATCATAAAATTTGTGCTACAATGTCTTACATGTTCAGAAGATGGATCACATTTTTCATTTTTTACTTACAATGAAGAATTCCATGTGTGTGGCGGAGGGATTTTATAGTGACAAATGAAGACGAATGCCTCCCTGATGTATAGCTCTGCAGAATTTATTTTCTCCACAGTTTTAATGGCTGGATGTCAAACCACAGCTCTGTTTTCGTACCAAGAAAAAACCTACTAAGTATCAAAGCTATCATTATGGAACAACTCCATGTTTTCTCCACAAGAGAAAATGGTGGACATAAAAACTGTAAAATAAGGCAGTAACAAAAAGTACTGAACACATCAGCATTTCTCTCAGTAAAGATATTTCTAATCTTATGAAATATAAACCAGATACTGTAATCTGGATATACACCTAATCTTGAATGTTCTTGAACCTCCTTTACCCACTCTAATCTTCAATTCTTCCCAAAGATTTTCAGATGGATTCAATTCCAGTTAATGACTGGATCATTCTAAAAGCTTTATAGTGGACACCTGCCTACTCGCGCTTCAGCATTCTCTGATTAACCTATTCCTGGATTTTTCTCCGGAACGTGACTCCAGATTATTCATAGAAAATATGTCTATTTGTAGATTTGCTCTTTAAAAATTCATAAAATATTTGAAAGAAAATGCAGCTTGGGAAGCTGAAATACCTACCTATTTGCAAAACTGCAAATCAAGGATTGGCATTTCCTTGGCTCTGGTTGGCTGTACCCCAAAGAGTAGAAGCAAGGAAAACTGTAGATCTTATCTTATGTGGTAGTATTAAGATTGTTTCCATTGTATATAGTAATGCATATTAAGGTATATTTATTGGTTGAAATATTAAAAAAGACAGTTTTAAGCATTTTAAGAGGAGGTTTCAAGTATTCACGGATTTAAGCTATTCGCAAGCGGTTTTGGTCCCTAACCCCTGCCAATACCAGGGATCCACTGTATTTTTGATTCCTTGGCTACATGTTTGTGACCAACACCTAAAAAGTCCATCTGGTTGCATCTTTTCTTTATCAAGAATATACATATCTTCATTTCATCCTTCCTATTATTATATGAAGCCTGCCAGTAACAGACAGATAAACAGTCCTCTTCCATGATGCTCCCACATCCAAACTTCAAAGTTTGTAAGATTGTGTGGGAAAATACAGTATAATTCTTCTTCTAAACATAATGTGTGCCATGACATAAAAAACTTAGCATTTGGATCACATGTGAGCAGATTATATTCTCTTAGTATTTTACTGACTTACAGCAAACTGTGAAAGAGCTTTGCATTGCCTCTTCTTCTGCAGTGGAGTCTAATGCAGCAACTAGTTAGTGTTTCACAAGACAGACTTTAACCTGGCAAGAAATATTACACAATTTTAATATATTTTGCAACAGGTCATTTTAGACCATTATCACTAAATTTAGCCAGTGTTTTTTTTTTTTACATTTTTGCTTTAATTCATGTATCCAGATCCAGATAATAATTACTAAAAGGTATAGACACCCGTAATAATCTTTATGCAACAATTAAGTTCCAACAGTGGGAATATTTGTTTCTTGTCTGTTGTAAATCAAAGTAAATAGATAATCTTTATCTTTAACTTTTTGCACTATTCCAAACTTCTCTTTCACATTTTGATAAATACTGCGATACAATGAAACCCTGACATTCATACTCAAGGTTTTCATACCTTCTTTCTTTTTTTTTCCTTCTAACATCTGTTTGCCTTCAAGGTAAAGGATTTTGAGGTGTTTTGTTTTGGTGTGTATTTAGATTGCTTCCTTGTTTCCCACGTTCCCTTTGTATTCTACACTGCTCAAAAAATAATGGGAACACTAAAATAACATCCTAAATCTGAATGAATGAAATATTCATTTTAAATACTTTGTTCTTTACATAGTTGAATGTGCTGGATTAGGAGTCTTGCATACATATCTTTGTCAGAGCCTACTGTTATTATCCAGAGATGCCTTTAAACTCTTTCCTTTGTGTGAATTATTTCTGGATTCATTGCTGGACTTTAGTTTTTGTGAGGTCTCGGTTTTTCTTATTTTTGTTTTCCAAAAGGTCTCATTAATTTGTTTTTTTTCAATAAATTTGCTGTGGTCTCTATTATGATTGAATGCCTCGTTAGTTGTTTTCTGTGGAGATGATGCTCTCTCGCTCCTGTTTCAGTTGAAAATGTTGAAGTCTGTCGGAGGAGTGCGTGGGGGAAACGACAGGATTATGAGTCTAAATCGTTAATAATCATAATGTGCAACGGTCTCGCCTCTGATTGGCTAACAGCAATGTGAGCGACTCTTATGTTGCCTTTGAACAAATAACTAACTTAACTTACTTCGCTGGTGGTGTTCCAAAGACAAATTCCAACCATTTCTTCTTCAGATCTTCTTTCTTGGGTAAAAAGTGCAACGCTGATGTGTTATTGCCACAATCGACCGTGTTCTGCCATGTTGTGGAGTTGCTAACAGTTAGCTTCTATGAGCAGAGACGCGCTCTTTTTCAGAAGCGGGAAGCCTTACTATGAAGATGCAGCTGATATAGTAAAGTCTACATTTTTTACAAGTTAGTCATTGGAATTAATTTAGCATTTATAAAAAGATAAAAAATCACAAATTGTTTCAACTTTAAAATAAAGCTGAAGCAGATCATAAAATAAGTTATCATAAACATTACAATAAACAATAAAAATAAACCCCTGCAGTCCTGTTTTTGTTCTCTGACTTTAGCTGCTTTTTTTAAACAATGTAGTGAATTCACGGAGCAAGGCGACAACGTGTTCCAAAATCACTTAACATCTCTGCAGACTCCACACATCCTGGACACAAACTGTTTCGATTTTTACCTTCAGGTTGCTGCTACAGAGCGTTGTTTATAAAACCAGCCGCCACAGAGACAGTTTCTTCCCCAAGGCTGTCTCCCTGATGAATACAACAAACACTTACACTGCTGTGTCCAACCCCAGTCCAAAAGGACTGGTGTCCTGCAGGTTTTAGATGTGTCACTGTTCCAACACAACTGCTTTAATTGGCTAAATTACCTCCTCTCAGGCCTGTTAATGGGCCAGTCATTTGATTCAGGTGTGCTGACCCAGGGTGACATCTAAAACATGTTGAACATAGGCCCTTGAGGCATGACTTTAGACACCACTGCCTTGAACCCTGAGTACTCAGCTACTCTGCTGTAAAACAAATAAGCTTGTTTGCACTGTCAAAAACTGCCCTTCATTTTTTCCAATTTCCTGTGGGGTTTTTTTCAAATGGCTGTTCGTACATATACATGTAAAGGCTAGAGCGACACGGTTTTGGAAAACTGACATTGCAATCTGCTTCTAACCTTTAGAAATACATTGCGATATGAAAAAATACATGAATTTTAAACAGACAACTTGAATAGCACCTTAAGTTGCACTGCAATCTTGTAAACAATTAGCGTGCACTGATCAAATCTCTTTTTTTGAATGTTACAAACGTGAGTTATTCTTATTGTTAGGGCTGCTCAATATTAGAAAATTTTGCCATGGCAATAATATTAGAAAATATAGTGATGACGATATCAATTGCCAAATCTGTCTATTTTCATGTTTTTTTTCTCATGTGTGCTTCCATCACTCTGTGACTTTTAGCATTTTTTGCAATATCCTTTTTGTCTATCGTAAGAATCTGCTGCCGTGAGATACTGTCCAACTGACTGAACTTTAGATTTGCATAAAAAATGCAACTTTATATCACTTGGAATATTGTGAAGTGGGATTTTAGAAAGTTGGGTGGGCGTGGCCATCGGACATCAGCTGGTGTGTGTTTGACATGATGAGGACGCTGATCATAAAAAGACAGCAAATCTACCTGAGGGGGTGTCTGGTTGATCTGTCATTATTGCCCGCTGTTTTGGGGATTGGGGTTGTTCACAGTTGGTTAGGACTGCCGGCGACAAAGATAGCAGACAGGCGGTTAACGTTCCAGCGCTAGGAGGGGAGGCTAGTCGCCTCCTTTATGTAGCCAGGGCTGGGGATAGTGGGGTGCTCAGACCACAACTAACTGCCATAACCGTCATCAGGCAGTCGGACACAACTCGTAAAGATTCAGCTGCCGTCCACGGAAGTCAATCCCCAGGGCGTTGGACGGCTTCGAAAGCTCAGACCCCGGGGGGGGGGCTCACCAGCGGGGCAAGTTAAGTACTTGAACTTTTTACCTTTATATTGTTTTTATATTTGGACTGTAGCTACTTTTAATGGAGGGGGGAGGAACGGATGAGAGGAGGATCTGAGGAGGTCTGGGTGGCTTCTAGGATTTCCTGATTTCCTGATTTGCATGTCTTTATAGCTGCTGTACCTCCGAGTGGGGATGGTTTGTTTGCTATGAATTAAAAAGTGGTACTGGAGCCTAAGCCGCCAGTAAAGGACTGTAGGATCCTGTGGGTGGAATCACCCTGCGCCCCTCATGTTCTTTGTCTGTACTAAATAAAGCTATATATTTGTAACTCTTGCTTGCTGGTGGTTATTTGAAGGCTCTGGCTGGGAGAGCTCTATTCCCCCAACTCTTAGCAGTGATGATTTTATGGGATTCTTCATAAAAAAAATTAATTCTATTAAAAATAAAATCATTGGCATCCTCCCAAACATGATCACTTCTTCCTCAGTAAATGAGGCAGCATCGGAAAGAACTGTAGAACCTCATTTGTGCTTAGGCTGTTTTGATTCAGTCGAGCTTTCGGAATTATCAAAAATATTAGCCTCATCTAAACCTTCAACTTGTATGTTGGACCCAATCCCAACCAAATTATTTAAAGAAGTGTTCCATTTGGTTCCTGGCCCCATTTTGGATATGATGAATCTATCCTTAGTAAACGGATACGTACCACAAGAATTTAAAATAGCTGTAATTAAACCTTTACTCAAGAAACCTTCCCTTGATCAAGATGACTTTGTGAATTACAGACCTATATCTAACCTTCCTTTTTTATCCAAAATCCTTGAGAAAATTGTTGCTAATCAAGTCTGTGAGCATCTAAACAGTAACAAGCTGTTTGAAGAGTTTCAGTCAGGTTTTAGAGCTCATCATAGCACTGAAACAGCACTGGTGAAGGTTACTAATGATATTCTCATGGCCTCAGATAATGGACTTGTGTCTGTTCTGGTTTTGTTAGATCTCAGTGCTGCTTTTGACACAGTCGATCATAATATTCTCTTAGAAAGGCTTGAACATGTTGCAGGTATCAAAGGAACAGCACTAAGCTGGTTAAAATCATATTTGTCTGACAGATTCCAGTTTGTTCATCTAAATGATCAATCTTCTTCACTCTCAATGGTTACTTGTGGAGTTCCACAGGGTTCTGTGCTTGGACCAATTCTGTTCACCATATATATGCTTCCAATTGGTAGAATCATTAGACAGCATGGGACAAATTTCCACAGCTATGCCGATGATACACAACTATATTTATCCATAAATCCTGATGAACCCAGTCAGTTAGGTAGATTACAGGCATGTCTGGAAGACATAAAAACATGGATGAATCTAAACTTTTTGCTTTTAAATTCTGACAAGACAGAAGTTGCTGTCTTTGGCCCAGAAGTTCTAAAACAGAAACTAATTAGTCAATCACTTCATCTGGATGGCATTATATTGGCCCCCAGTAATAACGTAAAGAACATCGGCGTTATTTTTGATCAAGACTTGACATTTAAATCCCATTTTAAACAGGTTTCTAGGATTTCCTTCTTTTACCTCAGGAATATTGCTAAAATTAGAAACATCCTGTTCAGGAGTGATGCTGAGAAACTAGTCCATGCATTTGTTACCTCAATGCTGGACTACTGTAATTCTTTACTATCAGCTAGTCCACAAAATGCCATTAAAAGCCTTCAGTTGATCCAAAATGCGGCAGCAAGAGTTCTGATGAATATTAAAAAGAGAGATCACATTTCTCCTGTTTTAGCTTCCCTTCATTGGCTCCCTGTTAAATCCAGAATATAATTTAAGATCCTTCTTCTTACATACAAAGCCCTTAATAATCAAGCTCCATCATACATCAGAGACCTAATTGTTCCTTATGTTCCTAACAGAGCACTTCGCTCTCAGACTGCAGGTTTACTTGTAGTTCCTAGGATTTCTAAAAGCAGAATGGGAGGCAGATCTTTTAGTTATCAGGCTCCTCTCCTGTGGAACCAGCTCCCAGCTTTAGTCCGTGAGGCAGACACTCTGTTTACTTTTAAGGGCAGGCTTAAAACTTTCCTTTTTGATAAAGCTTATAGTTAGAGTGGCTTAGGTCATCCTGAGCTAGCTCTGTAGTTATCCTGCTATAGGCTTAGACTGCTGGAGGACAGACTTACCAATTTTCTTCACTCTGCTACTTCCTTTTCTACTACTACTCTCCAGTTCTATTACAGTACATTCTGCTATTTTGACTGTTAACTTTGTGTTCTCTGTGTTTTTCTCTCCATAGAAGATATACCTGGTCTGGAATCCTGCTTGGCTGAAATGCCCTGTTGGACGGGGGGCATCGACTGGGATGATGCTCCCAGTGGCTGAACATCCACAGTGTCCTGTTATCAACTTTTTACTTTCTGTAACATAGAAAGTACTCTTATATCAGATCTTCTGTTCCTTCTGTGTCTCTGCTCTGTCTTCTCAAACCCCCAGATGGTCGTGGCAGATGGCCGCTCCTACTGAGCCTGGTTCTGTTGGAGGTTTCTTCCTGTTAAAGGGGAGTTTTTCCTCTCCACCGTCGCTACATGCTTCCTCAGTATGAGGGATTGCTGAAGGATTGCTGTGGTTGGAAAGTCTGCCCAACTTCACGCCAATGACTGACGCAATCTGCTGGGATTCCTTAAATAGGAAACTTTTTAAATGATTGGAATGCTTGTATAAATGCATTGAAATGACTTCTTGTTAAGTGCCATGAGATGACATCTGTTGTGAATTGGCGCTATATAAATAAACTGAATTGAAAAAATTGAATTGACAGCAAGGCGTTCTGCCCATGCAAACCCACAGTTACTTTTATTACAATTTATTAGCCAACAATTATTGAATTCTACACTGTCCGATGGAATATGAATATTCCACACACTGATACTGCAATGACGATATATTCGCAAAATATCGTGCAGCCCTAGTACAGACTATTTTTTTGTCCTTTATTTTGAATCCACGAGGCTTATATATTTATACTTAATGTCTGTACTCTGAGTGCTTGAACCCGAAGTGAAATTCCTTGTTTGTGCTCACGATCTTGGCCAATAAAGCTGATTCTGAACCTGGGAGTCACAAGTTTAAAAGACCTGCCAGTTGTTGCTTTAAAATGAGTCTGTGATTCCACCACCAGCCATTAGCCGGTCTGAGGTTTCAGGATGGACTCGGAAGCACAAAATAAATTTGACCTGGAGCCAACCATGCAGAGCTTTAAATGCGAAGCCTAAAATATTCAAAAAAATTCTAAAAGAAAAATGGGGAGCCAGTGTACACATCTTTAAACACAAGTATTGTGCTCTCTCTCTCTCTCTCTCTCTCTCTCTTTTTTGCTTAAAAGACTTGCAGCAGCGTTCTTGACCAGGAACAAGTAAAAGTTATATCATACCAACTTTTCTTGATATGCACCAAATTGATGCGTTTATTAAGTTTTAATGTAGTAATGAAACGACTTGTTTCTAATCCAAATGATGCTCTAAAGTTTGTGGACAAAAATGAAACCACTTGCTGGGGAGGAGGGTTAAGAACACCTTCCTGAGGGAGATGGGATGCAACAGAAATGTCATTCTTCTTCTGTCACATCGATGCCAAACTAGAACCTTGGCACATTGGAGACAAGCATGTGTGCTGAATATTGAGTAAGTGACCTTTCTGATAAGCCTTGGAAGGTCTTTATATTCACAGTCATGACTGTCAGAAGGACTGCAACAATAGGTCCATCATCATCAATCATCATTTCATGAGCTTGGGCAGGGGCCTAAGAAGTTAGTAAACTATGACAGATGACATCGACCCTCCAATCAGCTCTCAACTTATACACTAATGTAACATAATAGATTGACTTTCCAATATGGATCAACTTTATGGAAGCTGCACTAACATCAAAAATAAAGTACACCTTTTTTAATTGGACATTTATGTTTTATAATCATTTGAACCTAACCTCAACTGAACATAAAACAGATTTCAGTCAATATTTACAAAATAAAACCAAAGTGTAGAAAACCTAAGTACATCCTGGGATTTAATAGAACCACAGGCTCATTTACTGTATGACTGAGTTTCTCCGGGTGTCTTAAGCCTCGTTCACATTGAGTTTTTCGGCCATTGTAGACAAATCAGCATCAGCTTGATTCGCAGGTCTGTGGCCGTCCAGAGTGATGGGCCCTCAAACATCCTATTGAGGACTCTCACAACCAAATCCAGCCTCCAACAGTCTTCAAGCAGTGTCGGAAAATCTATGATTCCGGTCTGCAATCAGCCAATGAAAATACACCCAGGGAGTATACACAAGAGTAAAATCTGACAGTAGCAGTATCAACATTAGCAACAACAGAGGGAACACACAAGAACACATGGAGCAACAAAGAAGCCAAATTTATTGACCATTGGCAACATAGATGACATTTTGTCATTGCCATCTGGGGGATCTGTCGGCTTTTAGTGAAGTATGGTTTTCGGTGACGTATGCCCGTGATGTTGGCATGTCCTGCTAGAGCGAGACGTTGTGCAGTTTGACCCACATTGTGCAGTTTGACCCACCTCCCTGAAATCTTGGGCGGTACAGTGCGCTACCTCACTAGAGCTCGCACAGTGTGACATGAAGCAGTTCTCTGCAACAGCCGAAAAATGCAGTGTAAGTCGGGCTTTGCTCAACATTGCTTTGTTGCTTGCGTGACCCTATTTAACTCAAGCTTCAGCTGTAAGATAGAGGGGTTCAGATTTGACCAGTTGGAAAACAAAAGATTTCATTGTTGAATCTGGGACTGCAAAACAAGCCCAAATCATCACCACCACCATGCTTCACATTTGGAACAGGAGTCCTTGCTGATAGGCTGCATTTGGTTTTCTTTCCAATTAAGTCATACTCGTTAGGTGTCTTTTCAAAATGTGCTGTTATTAGTTTAACATCAAATAACCAAGCGGAGACCTGTAGACCTGTTTTGTTTCCTAGGGGAGTGAATCGTTAAGTCTTCAACAGGTTATTGCTGGTGTTAGTTAGTTCTAAGCTAACCTATAATTGAATGCTTTGATGTGTTTTTTTTTATGTAGCTGATTTAAAAACCTGTCCTGAGTCCACTTGATCCATATTCATATTGAAGAAAGTCAAACTACTTCTGGGGAACTAATCTTTGTGGATGCTGAAAGTTAAGATACACACTATTACCTAAAGTATTCACTCCCCCATCCATAACTAGATGCAGGTGTGCCAATCACCTAATTTGTATTTTAACCTTTAATTTAACAAGAGAAACTAAACTCAAGCAGCCAGCCTGATACTGTTGCAGAGGAAAACAATTCCCACAGCATGATGCTAACACCACCATGTTTCATTGTGGGCACGGCGCATTCACAGAATGATGTGCATGTTACTATTTTTTGCCATACATACTGTTTCACTTGTAGGCAAAAAACAACAACAAAAATCAAGCTAAGTTTCTGCTGGGCAGAGCACCCTCCTTCATAAGTTTCCTGTATCCCATAAATGGCTTGTAGCAAATTGCAAAGTTTAGCTTATTGTGACTTTCTTCCTGTCACTCTTTAAAGGTATTCACAACTAATACTGGTCCTGTCAACAGATGTTCCCACCTGAACTGGGGTTCTCTGCAACTCCTCCAGAGTTGCCATTATAGTATTAGATTTTTCTCTAAATAGTAGGGATGGACAATAACTTAATAAAAATATCGATTGACCGATAGACGTTTGGTGCGATAGGAAAAAAAAGGGTTGATAAAAAATTACTTACTCCAAACTAATCGCAAACGCAGGCCCTGCCACTGAGCCCTCGCTCCTCTCAAACCACAAAAGAAAAGGAATGACTTGAACTACAAAATAGGTCACAGAAAGGAGCAGTGGAAGAAACTGTCCTGAAAAAAGGTTTTCACCAGCAGGTAAATGCTGCGTCCTGTTTTGAACCGATCCTCGACGTACATCAACACTAAACGTAACAATAATGAACAAAATAAAATACAGGAATTACTACGGTCAGTAAAGTTGATGTTGCCATTGCTGCTGTCACGTTTCCACAGAGACAGACACAACACACATCTCGGCCGCGTTGCTAACAACACCCGCAGCTTTTAAAATGTCCACCCGGTTCTCCACCAAGTCCTCAAAAGCAAAAACGCTTTCAAAAATACAGACAGGGATGGAAAGACCAGCTGCCGTCAGCACTCAGTCACTGGACTGGGCTCCAGTGCTTTGGGCTCCGTCTACACTCAGCCATTGGTGAGTAGCTGGTTAGCTTTAGCAGCTGAACTGAGAATTAGCTTTATTGACCCGTTTTTTACACACAAACTAACCCAAATGTCTGAGCCAATAATATAATGAAGTGTCATTAAATGTTTAAAAGATATACATAAGCATCAAGATAAACCTTCTATTTAAATTACTAACATCATTTAAAAAAATTATAATATACTGGTAAATGAGTTTACATTTTTTTGCATTTACTGATATCACTCAGGTCTCTTAACTTGATTTATTTTTGCATCTTACAAACTTTCAGCTATGGTAAAAAAAAAAGTGTCTAAACAAAGCGCTGAATTTAATTCTTAATTAAAATTTGTTCATTAAAGAATAGCATCAAATGACCATGGATCACTTAAAATACATTTTCTACAATTTTTTCATAGTTATCAATAATTATCGATCAATATCACTATTCCCTTTATATATATGCTGTTTTTCTACATCTTCCAGCCCTAGTTTGCAGTGTGGCCATAATTTTTTTGACATAACTCTGTTTCACATTTCCTTACAATGTTACTTCTTACCTGTCTAGAATAACTGTATAAACTGAGACTGAGTTACAGTAACTGGACTTCTAAAACGGAAATATATTTATTTGGTGGGACCAGAATAAAGGCTGTTGAATATAAATGCACAACACACTTTGAAGATTTTTTGTCATATATATATATATATATATATATATATATATATATATATATATATATATATATATATATATATATATATATATATATATACACACACACACAATGAATATCTATCTGTCCTCTTGACACATGCAGCTCCTTGGGACTTTATCATTTGTCAGGTTCAAGGGGCATGCATACTTTTGCATGTTTAAAAACTGCAAGTTTATAACTACTCCATCTACCTTCATTATGTTTATGAATTCATGTTTGGTCATGTCAGACTGCACATAGCTTAATGCAGAAAATAAAACAGGCAGAACCTATAACACAGTTACAACCTCCGGCCTCATGTTGTTTACTCCCGTATGTTTTCATATTTGACTGCTTAAATCATACTCATGCTCAGTTTTTTGTTGTTGTTTGTGTTTTGCTGTTTTATTTAATATTTAATCTTCTTGTTGGCATTCTCTTTTTTGAGTTATTTTGTTATTTTTTTAACACAAAAATCACTTTATACAAGGTGTATAATAAATTACGCCTGAACTAAACACTGTTTCTTAAGTGGTTTTGTAGTTTAAATTAACTCTTAAGTTTAAGCACAAAAGGAAACCCGTATTGGTAATCTTTGAAATAGTTTTCATGTTAACAGACCAAAGATTCCCTCTATGTCAGTCCGAGCCAGTTAAGTTTAGATTATAGCTTCCACTGACCTATAGGCTACTGCTGGCTGAAGTAGCAATAACAACTGAGCCTTATCAGGGAGAGCGATAACATTTCCATTTACTATCCCTTTGGAGCAACTTACTTCTTCCGTTTCCTTCGCCCGTTCCTCGGCAGAAGTCACCTCCGTTCCTCCCTCCTCTCTGCCTTCGGAAAGCGAGATGGAGAGAGGGAGAGCAAAGGAGAGGCGAGTCGGCTCCAGGCGGAGGAGGAAGACGGGAGACGAGACGCGGAGAGCAGCCGCTGCACCGGGGGCGCTTCACCGAGCCTCATATATCGCCATTATGTGGGTCAGGGATGAAGTATTCATCTCCAGTTTCCATCGCACAAGTTCTCGTTCATTCCCTGCCTGCGATGGTACAATCCGGGGAGAGAGGGAGAGAGCCGGAGTGTTTGGATAACCTATATTTGGTAAAGAGGAGCCCACTGACACTATTTTAAGATTGCCAATTGTGAGAGAGATTATCCTTGTTGTTAAATGGAGCGGCTGTTTTCTGCTCTGCTGATTATACACTCTTGGGTGAATTTGACACGTTAAAAAGTTTTATTTTCCCAAGGGCTTCTTCCATTTTTTTTAAAGTGATGTATAACAAAATGTATATCTAGCTGTGTACTATATTCGTTCTGATGATGCTCGTTTGTCAGATTAAAAGTAGGCTACGTTTTTCAAATAACCTTTAAGCAGGTATTGAACATACTTTTTATTTAGCCTGCATGTTTGTATTAAAAATGTTTTGTGTTTTTAAGGGTTTGATGTAATATTTTAATCTCAAATGTCCTGTTTTCATTAGCTGTAAGCGTCATAATTATCAGAAATAAAAACTTGACAACATAAGTATGTGTGTAATTAATCAATGTGTTACACCTGGTTAGTTGAATTACAGGGCAACATAACATAGAGACACACAGGACAAACAACCATGCACGCATACACAAACTCACTCTAAAGGGCAATTTAAAAAGAAAGAAAATTAAGCTAACAGTCATGGCTGTGGAAGGAAGCCAGAATAACCAGTGAGAACCCATACATGTACTCCATGTGAACTCCATGCAGAAAGAAACCTGGATGGGGTTCGAGCCCAGGACGTTTCTGGGTCCTTAAGAACTGTTAAGAACTAGCTATTTAGATAAACAGATATTACATTTTCCTCTTAACAAATGTTGCAAATCTTCTGTTTATGGGAAGTCTATATTATAAAAAAAAGTATGAATCTGCTAGTTTGGCTGCGGACCAGAAAAGAGAGATGGACTGGAACTTTTAGATTCACATTCAACATTTAGCGTTCTCTTAGTAAACATGGTGACTGTGAAATAAAGTTCAGCTGTTCTGTCTGCATTTTCTTGACATTTTCTCATTCGCATAATTTAGGTAAAGCTATAGCATGATTTCAGAAAATGTAAAACAGTAACATTACTGAAACATCACCTTCTTCCATAATTCATAAAAAAATGGAAAGTGTTCAGGTTCATGGTTGTAATGTGTAATGGTTTGCCATGGCACATTCCTGTCCTTAATATGCTAGCCTTATAGAGCCTAGCAAAAGTTGCCATAAGAAAATAAATGTTTGCTCCTTAATAATGATATATAATATAAAGCTTAAACAGCCTGAGAAATAAATTGTTGCTTGCTTGTATTCATATTGGTAGTCTGATCGCTTAGCACATTGTTAGCACATGCCACTCATTTTCTGACTTGACAACTGGAACCCCCAATCTCATAAATTCTTAATTTTGTATGAACACACAGAAGTTTTTTTCTAAAGACTGAAACCAACAGTGTGTCTCAGCACTACCCACAGGAGGGAATTTGTTGGGACATCCAGTCCTGGGAAAATCAGCACATCTGTTCAATGTTTTACACTTTTTGAATTTGAAATGCTGTATTCTAAGTTATTGATCCCTTTCATCATTGATAGTCTATTGTGCGGCAGTATCAGTCCAAACCAGCAAACTGCCAACACATCTGCTTTTATGGAGGTCATGACACTTCCTAATGATCAGTTAATGTAGTGAATTCGATTACTAACATGTAGCTGCTACTTTCTGTCCTAGATCATATGGGAGCAGCCGGCACTTAGTATTTCCACTCACAGCTTCTCCATTTCGCCTTCGTTTTGTTTAATAAGTAATGAACGTGTGGAATATTTTATGTGCCTTTGTATGCTTGAGGTTAGGTTTTAGGAATCGTAGAAACTAGTAAAACCGGCTTACTTTTTATCACACCCTGTGACATCAAGTTCTGGAACTAACACAGGGTAATTTCTTTCACAGTTTCTCTATTTAATACCATCTTTTGTTATTGAATAATTGTTTTCAGACAAATTCAAAATTCTTTGGGACTCTTTTTGCCCTTTTCTTTTTTTAAGTACTTGTAGTATAATCATATATAATTTAGCGTAAAGAATCAGCAATAGAACAGTAGAATATCAGTACAATGTAATATCTAACAAACCTCAGCATAAACCCAAACACTCCAACATAGCCAGATCCTTTTCATAGTACCATTATATAATAGTCCCTATTTAGTTATATAACCATAATAAAGCGTTAAAGAGAGATGGGGGTAAAGTACACCAAAAGAATGGACATGACCTAAACAGAATGTGTTTGAAGATGAATCCATTAGTAATTCAGTAAATTAGGTTGCATTACTCATGAGACTGGCCATTACCTAAAGTATGTGATATCACTAAGGTTCGTCTTTTTTTGCATATAAATATAATCCCATGCTATGTGGATTAGAAGCTAGTTAAGTAAGCACAGCCTCTCATGTGAAACAGTACAATTCTCTTGTGTAAATGATGTAATAAGTCCTTAACTCACATCTTCAACGTGTGAGCTAATCTCTCCTTCCATCTCATTGGTATAGGCATCCATGCTAAAAAATATAGAAAAACTCTGGGTTTTATGCTATGTGGTTGAAACATATGTAGATCCTGAATGCATATTCCAAATAGTGCAGTGAAGTTAGTAGTTGCCGCTGATAGAGTCAGGACTTGTTAAAGGATTCTGGATTTATATACAGTCGTTACCTCACAGTAAGTATGGCCTTGGTTCAAATACCAGCTGGGGCCTTCTGTTTCCAGTTTCCATGTTCTACTCATGCATCCTAAGATTTTCCCCAGGTATTCCATTTTCCTCCCACAGCCCAAAAAAAACACAAATATTAGGTGAAGTTTAGATTCTAATTTGTCTTTATTTGTCTATGTGCAACTCTGTGATGGACTAGCGATCAGTCCAGGGTGCACCCCGCTTCTTGCACAATGTCCACTGGAAACAGCTTTCACCACAGGAATCGTTTCAGTTTGGCATATATCTTATGTTGGCATGTGTAGCAACTGGATAATGGATGGACGCCCAGAAGCTTTTTGATTTAGAGCAATACAGGAACAGATGAAAGACACTAGCTGATGAGTGGTTGCATCTGACACACTTTAGATCTCCAGGAGAACTTGAAATTGGCAAACTTTACATTTGTACAATGAAGATAGTTTAGCAGGGACTGTGAACATAGATAAACACCCACATTCATGAAATGAATCTCTCACACAATGACATTCAACTATTAATAACAATTTAGGAAAATTAAATAATCTGGCTGCCATCAGTCCCATGATGACCATTAACCAATGCCCATCCTTGACATTCCTCTGCCTCTGCTTTGCGAGTGAGGCTGCGGTAAGAAGGGTTAGTAGGGTATACAAATTACTACACAGGAGTACTAGATTACTATATACACATTGTTAAGTTGTCTTGTGGCAACTGACAAAGTAAAATGAGCCTCTGTGTGCTCACCGTGCAACTGCACCACATAACATTTACTAATCCTTTTACTAAACAAGCACTGCCACCGACAGTTGTACCGAGCCTGTGGTAGAGGGGGGAGCTCAGAACTGGCCCCTCTAATGATCAAATTGTAGCCAAGAATATTTCTTACAAAATGGGGTGATCCGGATCACCCCCAAAATCGAATCACTTGTTCTTGGTCCCACTGTGGACATTTCTTGAGAATGTTGTCAAAATTGTCTATAACTCTTTGAGTTATGTTGCTAACTTACTGACAAACCCTGGCAAAAACATAACCTCCTTGGTATAGGTGATAATTGGGCCCTCAAAATCTACTTAGCAGTATAAATTTGTTCCCTTATGAACTGCCCCAAACTCAAACCTAATCATTATTAAAAAACACATAGAATACAAAGATGTGAATCTCAGTTAAAAACATATTCTGAATTAAATTTGAACTGTCATCCATGTATAATAACTATAGCCTCAACAAAACATAACATTGGAGGCCTTGAAGGGTTGAGAAGTGGAATTCCTACATCTAGCTAAAATATGAAACATTTTCATTTAAAAATACACCAATTTTGTCTCCTAGTTTACAAGTGTTTTAGTGAAGAGGTGACACATTACCCTTCGAAATCATCCGTTTAGAACTGGCAGAAACCATTGGGACCCAGGTACTCCAATCTACTGTCTGGAGAAGTCTGGCCAGAAGTGGTTGTCATGGAAGAGTTATTGCAAAAAAGGCATACCTCTGATGTGGAAACAAGGCCAAGTTACTCAAGTATGCACAAAAACAAAGGAACTGGGGGGTAGAAAAATGGCAGCAAGTGTTCTGGACTGATTAGTCAAAATTTGAAATATTTGGCTGTAGCAGAAGGCAGTTTCTTTGTCGAAGTGGTGGAGAGTGGTACAATAATGTGTCTGCGGTATGTCTGAGTGTCTCCTGGCAACAGTGAAGCATAGTGGAGGTTCCTTGAATGTTTGAGGTTGCATGTGTCCAAATGGAGTTGGAGATTTGGTCAGGATTAATACTGTATGATTTCCTTGATGCTTGCTGTCAGCTCTTCTTTGTTTTTGGGTCTGGTGACCCTCATTTTCCTCTTGATAATACCCCATAGATTCTCAATGGACTTTAGGTCTGTTAGTTGTTGTGGTGTTGAGAAGGTGTTTTCACTCTAATTTAAAGCCTATCTTAAAGGAACAGACACACATTTAATTTATGACCCTGGGCTCTCTGAGCTCTCATTTCACCTTTCCGCGTGCTCGTTCATTTCTGTAAAAAGGAGCAATAAGAACAACAAACAACAATTATATATTTTTAAAAGCGAGACGTTGTTCGCTGGACTCAGTTCTAGTAACTGAGCACAGCTTTATCTCAGCATAAGGTTTTTATTTGAAACAAGAGTTAAAAAGGAAACTCCTCCCACATAGATCTTCGTTCACAGAATGGTCACAGCTTCTTCACACAAGGCACACAGGATGTACCACATTCCTCCTGATTGTTCACTGTTTCTAAGTGTTTCCACATGCACTACAAAATTAAACCCTCATACAACATTAACAGAATTTCTATCTCTTCAGTGGCCAGGCAAGCACTGTGAGGGCATGAGAATCAAACCAGGTTTTGGTGCTTCTGGCGGTATGGGCAGGGGCCAGGTCGTGCTGGAAGATGAAACTGCATCTCCATACAGATCCTCAGCAGAAGGAATCATGAAGTCCTCTAAAACAGAGGACATTGGACCACTGGCAGCAGTCCAGTACTTTTTCTCCTTGGCCCAGTTGAGATGCTTCCTACGTAGGCTCAGGCTCAGAAGTGGTTTGACCCGAGGAACCCAACAGTTGTAGCCCATCTCCTGGATGCGTCTGAATGTGGTGGTTGTTGAAGCTGTGACTCCCATCTCATTCCACTCTTCCTGGATTTCTTCTCCTGGCCACATTTTGCCCTTCCACTAGACTTTCCATTGATATGCTTGGACACAGCACTCTGTGAACAGCCAGCCAGCCACTTTTGTGGCTGACCTATCCTATGGAGGGTGTTGTGCCACAGATAGGTAGGATTTGGCTATGAATAAATATGAATAATTGCCTAGGGCAATTATTAATAAGATTAATAATTTTATGTAAAATTTACCAAGTAAGGGGGCACCACCTGGTGGATTCCAGGAATATATATAGCCAAATTGTTCAGTCTCAGTTTATGTTTATGATTACCAGCCTGATAAGGCTGAGATAATTAAACAATAGATGAAGGAATAAGTTCTTACGCTGTGGACATTAATTGTATGCATTACTCCAAGTATTCCCCGACAACTTCTCTTTAAGTTAAGGGGAATTTATTAAGAAAACAGATCAACCTTACAGCCAAAACATTTCGTCAATAAATCCCATCTATTCTAAATATGCAACTACTACTACAGATCTTAGAAAACAATAATAGGTGAACGTTAAACACAATTAACATTAAATGAACCAGGGAGAACAGCTGAGGTTCGGGTCAGAAAAGGAGGGGGGCCCTCACTCCAGGGGGCCCAGCTAAGATAGCCTGTGGGACAAAGAGTCATAAATCTTAGCTCTGTGCTAAGGTGGAGAGCTGCACATGGAGTGTAAGAAAGGGTCATAAAACAAGCTTTGGCTAAAAGAGCACATGGTGTGAAGCGTCTATGTGGAAGGCCTTTGCTTTAGCAACAGACTAAAGAACAATGGAGTTAACCTTTCAGCTAAGACCAGCTAACGCAGGTCGGACCGAGCCCGACTCTGCCGACCGGGTGATCAGGGAGCGAGAGAGAGAGAGAGAGAAAGCGGAAAAGAGAGGAAGGAAAAAGAAAGAAAATGGGATCCGCTCAGGGTAAAAAGAAACCGTTTCAAACACAGCAATTACAGCTCAAACTTATGCGTGCGGCGACGCCAAAATGAGCAAACAGGTACAGCGCTTAACAACATTTAAACCAAAAATGAACGAGATCTAACTCGTTACAACTCTATTTTCTCTATTTATCTCCGCCCAGAAACAATATTAGTATAAATGAACCGGTTCACTCCTACTTTGCTTTAAAGGAGGTCCAGTCCACTAGGAGGAGAGCAAATTGTGTCCGTAGTTGAGCAAGAAAGAGAGTTAGGACCTGCGCAGGATTTTAAGGACCGTGTGGCCCAACTGCAGGCCGGGTGGCCTGGAGATTGACGTCATTTTAGTAGATGAGTAGTGTATGACACTCAGTTTAAAACATTCATGCCCTGTAAAATTTGGGCTGATTTCTTCACAGTATTCAAAGTTTTTGAATTTCTGTTTTTGTGGGTTTTATGAGCTGGAAGTCCAAATTATGTACAAATAAACAAGTAATTACTTGAAATTGTTTAAGTTATGGGTTAGAATCTATAATCTATGGAAGTTTAACATTTTTAATGGAATTATGGAAAGAAAGAAATCTTTCCATGAAATCCAAATTTTTCAAAGGGGTCTGTAAATAGTGCTTTTCGCAATCCTCAAAGCACTTTACTCCATTATTCATACAAGTTCCGATTTTAGCCACAGCTGCACTGGGGCAGACTGACAGAAGCAAGGCTGCCATTTCGCCATACTCGGGCCAACACTAGTAGGCAAGGTAGGTGTTGCCTTGTCTCTTGTCATCAATGGTGGTTAAAGTGAAAAGCTGTCCATCAAAATCCATGTCTTGATATCAAGGTAAATGCCCCACAAATATTGAATATTTTTGAATTACATCAGTGAGATCCTAAAGTGTACTGGGAATGCCAGAAGGAAAAAGCAACTTGCGAATGTCATTATCTTCCAAAATTATCCTTAGCTTTGCAGAGGTAACCATCTCTATAGGACAAGCTGCATCAGAAAAAAAAACAAAGAAGGAATTGACTGTGCTGAAATAAAACAGATAATTCATGAGTCAGTACAAATTTTTAACTTAGGAAATACCTAAAAAGGGGAGACAAATGAGGTATTTTAAGGTCACTAATCGTCTTCCAGCAAAATTGTATACAGTCAACAGATAAAAATCTGGAGGATATCTCTGCTCTAGTAATTGCATTTTGCCTGTGTTCTCCAACTCATAGTTCCTTAGGTATTCCTCATACCATGCATTATGTAGTCCGACAGAAAAAGACCAGCTTGTCACTAACGCAACAGCTCAGCAAACTCTGGTAATCCTGCAGTAGACCCACAACACAACATCCAAACTGTATAATTAGTGCATTAAAGCACACATTATTAGCAATGTGCACTAATGTTACAGCTGGGAATCTGGATGTCACCAAGTCCTTTAGGTCATCTCCAAGTATATCTAAAGACACAGCTGTTGTTTTTGTGACTGAGAGAAGTTGTTTGACAGGGAAATATCCATAGTATTCAACCATAAGCTGGTGTTTACTTGCAAGGGACAGCTAAATATTCCTAAAACAGCCAGTTTGCTCAACAGCTCGCGAGAAGAAGCTATGTTTAGCCTCAATTCTCATAGTCCACCAGGAAGCAACCGGGGACAATTCCTGAATGAGCTGAGGATAGTGCTCAAGGAAGTGTTGTTTAGGTAGGAGCTTTTGTTGTGGGAAAGCTTCAAGAAATCCTCTTCAGTGCTCTGAAATCATGCAGTCAAGATAGCAAATTATTTGATCTGTATGGACAGGTGACACCAAGATCCACGATATCTTTTAATGCCATGAACATCTGACATACAGGCTCATGTTCGGGTACTTTTAAATCAATTATTAGTGGCAGCAGAAGTAAGAGGCACCAATTTTTATGCGCATTTCCTCCCACTGATCTTCTTGCAGCAAAGTTATTTGGGACTACATGTGGGCGATTTGTTTTATCACTCCACTTAAATGGGAACCGACAAATTGCACTACTGAGTTCAATGAAAGATAAATATTACAAATATGACAAAGCCAATTCTACTGGAACAATGCCCTCCAGGAGGTCATGTAAGACGTCTGGAGGGTAACCAGTTGTCACGTGAAAATGATAAAATTCTTCGGAAAGTGCACACTGTCTTTTCACACCAAAGCAATGAGTGGAATTTGGATGAGACACAGCCTTCTGAACATTTGTTGTATGCTTGTCTTTAGTTCTTCAATGAAAACACCCAATTCTGACATCTTGAGACTGGAATTCTGACCATCCACCATTTTGGCTCTGACAATACCGGCAAAGGTAAGATCCTGTGAAGCTTTCGACAAAGCCTGCCAAGGAATGAGCCCCCAAATTATCAGCCACCACACCGATAACAGTTCCTTTTATGAGCTTTCCTACACTTGGGATAAAAAGACCATCTTTCTCCAAACTTTGAGGGTCTCTTAACAAATGATTTAAAACTTTTTGGAGCCTAAACCTCTTTGTGTCTACTGCCTTACAGAGAACAGCTAGATTAAATGGTGTCAATGTTGACCTTAGCTGTGCTTGAATGTTTCCCAACACCCAATACAAAGCTGTGATATTGTGTTTCTTTCAAAATGTCCCAAGAGGATTACACAGCTGAAAATAATCAATGTAAAGAATAAGACACAGTCATTTATAGAAAAAAATCATTTCTATGATAGTGAGATCCATCATGAAATGAATGATAAGGTACATTTTCGGATTTTTATTTACATTCAAATGCCTTTTCTTGAACTGATGTGCACCTGCAAAAAGGACTTCAATATTGGGACACACTGGAATGCTTTAGCCTCATTTTTGTGAAGTATGTATTCTTCGGTTCAGCTACTGCAAAATTGGTCTTCATAGATTTTCTTCTCCTGTATGCAGTTGAGAATGGTCCATCAACCCCCAAATATACACTCAAAGTGTGTGACTCAAAGATGTTTCACCAAATCTGTGACAACTGAATCCAGATCACAATTATGGCTTTTCAAGGTGGACTCAACCACATCTCTCAAAACTGGTCCAGATGCACAGCAAGCTATGAACACATTTAGAATTTCACCAATGCAGTTGTTTAGCACATTAAAAGCGCCCAAACTTTTATTTATGTCTTAAGATAACTCCTGTGGTTCCTCATCTAAAGGATTTGGAGCAACTTTCAAGCGTACAGTTTTAACAACTCCTGGAGATTGTTGTGCATTATAACTTTCTTAACACTTGCCCACAAAACATATAAATGCCTGCAGCTTTGTTATTTGTAGTGATTGTCCATAGAAAAGCATGCATTTCTACTGATACACTCCAAAAAGGAAGTCCTACAGTTACAGACACCTAGCAATACAATGCAGTGGTGCTTGCAACATGCGTAAAACAGCTCAGTTACTAGCAAGCATGCTAAAGTGCTAACAGTAAACTTTTAAGTAGCAAAGAATTTATGACGGACAAACAATATTGAATACATATAGTTAGCTGAGTGCAGAACTTACCTTTATCCCCTCCACATGTGTAGTGCAGAGTGCATGAAAAATTGTTTCTCTTAAACCGTTCCTTTTTTCCACAATGGCACCTTTCGTTCCTAGGTTTGAACAGAAGAGCCCCAATCAGTATGTCAGCCTCAGTGCTTCTTCAAGAGCACAAATTATCACCGGATTTGATGTCATTGGAGGAGTCAGAAATTTGTCAGGTTCACTCAAATTACCCAAATACATTTAACTTAATTTGTCAAGTTGAGAGCTCGTTAAATTATTACAGGTATTAATACTTGATGTAAAATGTTAAGTTTACAAGCATTTGTTAAATAGAAAACCACAAATAAATTCTAATTAACAAACTGAATTAAAGGGGATATTTTAAAGTAAATGCACTGCACTAACAATTTTAATAATGTACAGAACCTAAAAGTCTATTTTTACAGTGCAGCTCATATGTTTTTGTGCTGGGGGGCCACCACAACATATTTGTGCTTCGAGTACCCAATCAGCTAGCACTGCCCCTGACTACCAATATGCTAAATAAAGTCATCCCCAAAATATAATATTTATTTTTGCCATAACATTTGTATTTTGCTGCACCACTGCTGTTCAGTCTTTTATGTGTGATTTTTAACATAAAAAACCCTTTCTGTCAGGAACTCATCTCACTCTAGTACCTCCACCTGTGCTCATTAACTTCACCTCCACCTCATTGGCTGTCACTCTGATTGAAAGACAACATCACTCACCACATCCCCGTTCTGTCATCTAGTTCTCCAGCCTCAGAATCTCAGTCAGTCATCCCAGTCTACTCGTTCTCCCAAACTCTCGCTGTTCGATCGCCCAGATCTGCCAGCCAACCGCCTTTCCTGACCCTCTCAGCTGTCCTGCTCGTCCAGCCGGACCTCTGTACCACCCTCTGCACTTGAGCTGTTCTCTAAATTAAAGTACTGTGCGACCCATCTGAGTGGTCCTTGTCAGGATGACAGAACCGAGTCCTGGCAGCTCAGCAGTGCTCAAGGCACTGCAGGCGGATATGGTCTCTCTCCAGGGCATAGTGGAACGCCTCTTTTCCAAGGTGGAGTCACTAACGGCGAAACACATCCGACTAGCCAGCCTCGTGCACTCTCTTCCGGCCCAAGCCCCTTTGGCCCCAGAGCCTCGAATCTGTCTTCCCGAGAAGTGGAACGGACTGACTTACTTGGGGATTCTGAGGCTGGAGAACCAGGTGACAGAACGGGGATGTGGTGAGTGATGCTGTCTTTTAACCAGAGTGATAGCCAATGAGGTGGAGGTGAAGTTAATGAGCACCGGTGGATGTAGTAGAGTGAGATGAGTTCCTGACACTTTCAGTAGAAGGAGGCATAGAAATACATTGATCTCGATTCTCAGTCAATCAAGACAATCAATCTTAAGTAGTTAAGTAGAAGGCCACTGGAGTTCTCTTGTTTCCCCCAAGAGGCTTCTAGTTTATTGAACATGCGTTGGAAATAACAGGCTTGGAAGCTATAGCCTGAAAAATCACACTTGAAGGGCCAATAAAGTCACTGATTGGGTTGTTAAGGTCACATTGACCATGAGTAACAATGATCTATTTAGTTTCACCCCTGCTTTCCACCGAATGCGTAAGCGGCGCGTAACGTCTGCGAACCATAATACGCAGCTGACTGCCGTCATTAAAGTCAATGGGACCATTTCCACCGGGCGCCAAGCAGCTCAAATCGGACGCTTTTCAGAAGCGTTGTGTCCCGGCCCTCTCCTAAATTTATGTTGCTGGTCTATTTTTAAAGCTCTTCGCTTCTAAAACGCATCAATCTGAGCAGTTTAGATCGGACTACACAGGAAATCCGGCACGGAAGCAGTGAAAATAATCCAGATATTTTCAAAATAAAAGATACGTCCAGATTTTCGTCTGCTTAAGTACGAAAAGACAAAACTACTACTGACTACTTGTGACACCAGGACTACCCTGGATGTTGAGTTTATGCTACTTACTAACATAGAATTACATTTCCCCCTTCTTACTACACTTTAAGTTATGCATTTTGTGATCTCCCAGG
This sequence comes from Valencia hispanica, assembly GCA_963556495.2. Lineage (NCBI taxonomy): Eukaryota > Metazoa > Chordata > Actinopteri > Cyprinodontiformes > Valenciidae > Valencia > Valencia hispanica. The sequence goes on from OY747708.1 coordinate 49,596,157, forward strand.
ACCAGCTGGGTGGAACGCTTTCGTGAGTAAAACGCATCTAATACATTACGCTCCGCTTATGCGTCCGGTGGAAAGCAGGGGTCATGCATAGGTCATTGTCACTTGACGATTCAAATATTCAATTCAATTCAGTTTATTTATATAGCGCCAATTCACAACAGATGTCATCTCAAGGCACTTAACAAGAAGTCATACATTTATACAAACATTCCAATCAGTTAAAAAGTTTCCTATTTAAGGAATCCCAGCAGATTGCGTCAGTCATTGGCGTGAGTTTGGGCAGACTTTCCAACCACAGCAATCCTTCAGCAATCCCTCATACTGAGCAAGCATGTAGCGACGGTGGAGAGGAAAAACTCCCCTTTAACAGGAAGCAACCTCCAACAGAACCAGGCTCAGTAGGAGCGGCCATCTGTCACGACCGTCTGGGGGTTTGAGAAGACAGAGCAGAGACACAGAAGGAACAGAAGATCTGATATAAGAGAACTTTCTATGTTACAGCAGCATAACTACAGAGCTAGCTCAGGATGACCTAAGCCACTCTAACTATAAGCTTTATCAAAAAGGAAAGTTTTAAGCCTGGCCTTAAAAGTAAACAGAGTGTGTGCCTCACGGACTAAAGCTGGGAGCTGGTTCCACAGAAGAGGAGCCTGATAAATAAAAGATCTGCCTCCCATTCTACTTTTAGAAATCCTAGGGACTACAAGTAAACCTGCAGTCTGAGAGCGAAGTGCTCTGTTAGGAACATATGGAACAATTAGATCTCTGATGTATGATGGAGCTTGATTATTAAGGGCTTTGTATGTAAGAAGAAGGATCTTAAATTCTATTCTGGATTTAACAGGGAGCCAACGAAGGGAAGCTATAGCAGGATAAATGTGATCTCTCTTTTTAATATTCACCAGAACTCTTGCTGCCGCATTTTGGATCAACTGAAGGCTTTTAATGGCGTTTTGTGGACTACCTGATAGTAAAGAATTACAGTAGTCCAGTCTTGAGGCAACAAATGCATGGACTAGTTTCTCAGCATCCCTCCTTGACAGGCTGTTTCTAATTATAGCAATATTCCGGAGGTGAAAGAAGGAAATCCTAGAAACCTGTTTAATATGGGATTTAAATGTCAAGTCTTGGTCAAAAATAACGCCGAGGTTCTTTACGTTATTACTGGGGGCCAATTTAATACCATCCAGATGAAGTGATTGACTAATTTAAAAGCAAAAACTTTAGATTCATCCATGTTTTTATGTCTTCCAGACATGCCTGTAATCTACCTAACTGACTGGGTTCATCAGGATTTATGGATAAATATAGTTGTGTATCATCAGCATAGCTGTGGAAATTTATCCCATGCTGTCTAATGATTCTACCAATTGGAAGCATATATATGGTGAAAAGAATTGGTCCAAGCACAGAACCCTGTGGAACTCCACAAGTAACCCTTGAGAGTGAAGAAACATGTCTCTAATGATGCCATGTGAGTTGTTTGGTCACAGGTCTCAAGGTGCGAATGGCTGTATAAACACCTGGGAGAGAAGAGTAAAAGCTGCACTTTAGATGTCAGAATGATTAAACCATTGGTCATTGGGAAAGTGATTGGACAGTTTGCCAGTCCATCAAAAACACACACACACATACACACAATCACATGCGCATACATGCGCACACACACATAGCACATGCAAACTCAGTGCAGACTGGCATTCAAATCCAAGACCTTCTTTCTGCAATGCCCAAATGTCTACCAGACAGTCTGAAAAAGGTAGCATTGTTGCCCACTCCTTCGCAAATTTTATATTGCTGTCCCATTTAATTAATGTACTTAATAATAGAATCCACTGTTTTGGCGAGGTATCACCAATGTATCTAAACTAGTTCCTTTGTAGGAGTTCAACTCACTGCTTTCCACTTCCTCCATGTAGAGATTGGTCACAGTGGGTGAAACTGTAAATCTTATGACACATCCATGCTTCTGTCTGTAGATGTTGTCCTTGCCAAGTGCAAATTGGGTCCCATGTTGTAGCAGTTTCCACTTGATCCAATGTGAGTATACAGGGTAAATTGATGTGACTTCATATAACGGTAAACGGCCTGCATTTGTATAGCGGTTTTTCAGTCAGAGGACCAAGTGTTCACACTTCAGTCATTCAAGCACACATTCACATGATGGTAAGCTACATTGTAGTAGGAACACTGACAGAAGTGACGTGCCACTGTTTTTTTTTTGATAACAGACAAGGGAAGTATCTTACCCAAGAACACAATGATGGATGGAGCAGGGGTTTGAACCAGCAACCCACCGATCATATGACAAATTCCTACCACCTGAGCCACAGTTGCCCACTGGTTTTAAATTTGCCCTGCATTTACCCAGAAAAGGGAAGATGCACAATGTTATACAGAGAGGTTATATTACTCTGATTGTTCTAACTGTAAATTATTAATATTTTTGTTTTATCGATTTTGCCATGGAATAATGTAATTGGAATTGGAATGGAATGCTTCTTGAAATCTCATGAGTATTTCTCTCAGAAATCCTTTTGCTTCTGGCGGTGCACAACTCGACCTTCTCTGTTCTTGTTTACTGCCATTTCCTAATTAGATAACAAACTCTACAGACTGCTTCACTTGCTTCCTGTGGTATAATCATGTGTTGCTAGGCAGCTGCATAGAGGAGCTATTGCCTGCTGATTGTTGGGTCATGGTTCAAAGAGTCTTAAAGCTTTGGAATCTCCAGCACCTGGTCAAAGATAATTGGAACAGAAAAAAAGTTTTATCCTAACAAGCCTATTAAGGTTAAAGACATTAAGTAACAAAAGAAACATTTTGAACATGGATAACAGACATATTCTACAGGGGACATGCATATAAATTTCTACAAAGGATGCAATAATCTTGCTTTAAAATTCACATTTTAGGTTAAGAATTATCCTGTATCTATGATAAATGTCAACATTTTACCCACTTGATCAGTTGAAACATTCAGTCAGTATAAAAACATGATTTTTCTGTGGAGAGAGACTTTCTGTCCTGACGAATTAGGAGCAACTGCTTCACTGGAGCAACACAACAGCTATGTCGACAACCACGCAGGGCAGTGGTCAGTAAGGTGCCAACATGTAACACATTTGCTGCTGTGATAATCTTTTTTACTGACCCGTTGCACGGATCTTCCTGATTGGCTCTCCTGTTTAATCCATATCTATCTAACATAAGAGATTATAAAAACCTCTATCTGAATTGTGGAGGTTTAGAGGTTACCTATGTCTTTTTATTATGAACCGTTTCATCCAGTCAACAGTGAGCCCGACCGACTTAACTAGTAATGTAAATGATACATTAACACATGATACATTTTGTTCAAAGCAACCAGAAACCAAAACAAAGAACAATAAAGCTCAGATTTAAGGACATTAATAATAATATTTCTAACTAGAAAAGCACTCAGAAAGCACAAACCTCATCCAGGACCACTCATTCCCCTCCCCATCCCCATGTTGTTATGTAATTCTAACTTTCTGTACTTTTCCAATAAAGTGTCAGTTAATGAGACACATGGTTGTGTTCGTGCTGTTTTTGTGCTCTTCCAGCAGAGAGGGGAAATTCGCGCACGCACGATTAATTTGCTGTTCATATGCTTCAACAGTAGCAGGGCTGCTGTGTGAGCTCAGCCCTCTGTGAGCTCTCTGAGATGGGAGAGGGATCCACAATTGCACCGCTGCTTGGTGGGTGGATATGCGCTTCATGTCGGCTCAACACCAACATTTTTTGAAAACTGAGGACCTCATTTAGACATAAGTCAATGTTATGTCATTACATAGTCCTGATCTAGATTTTGTCTGGCATAAAGTCTATACAAGCAGGATGAGAAGCTCCATCATCCAGGAGGAACTTGAAGCCGCTAAAGGAGTTAGTTGAGTTGGTTGGGGCATCTGATCAGTAATATCCTGTCTACTCTGAGAACACCTTGGAATCCCCCAGAAGGAACTGGAGGATGTTGCTGGGGAGAGGGATATCTTGGGTTCCCTGCTGTAACTAATTCCCCCACAACCCAATCACAGATAAGTGAAAGACGATGGATGGATGGATGGATGAATGGATGGATAAAACTGGTTTATTGGCATACGGATTTCTAAATTAAAGTTAGAATGAATTAATTTTCTCATTTTTTAAGTTGTAATATTTGGGTAATGTCAATGTGTTGGAAAAGACTGTATTTTGATTTCAACCACATCTAGTACACTTTCAAAACAGCAGCACCTTTGTGATTGAGTTACTCGTAACACAGATGGCACATTACTGACAGAATTTCTCTGGGGCAGACCAGAGTTTTATTTGTATTTGTTAAAAAAAGTAATCAGTTTCAGACCCACAACAATAAAACCATGACCGAGATATTACCTGGGCTATATGAAGCATGCTGATGCTGTGGCTCAGCTAAAGACATTCTCTTAATTAAGAGGTTGAACCCTCACCATTCTCACACTTTTCGTGCTTGTCAATTTTGGCTTAAACAGATCTTACTGGGAATAAAACCATGAACCAATGTTACTCCAACAGACTTGTGTTTCATTTTCCTTCTGCTCGATGAAATCAGTAGTTTCGGGTGAGGAACACTGAAACTAATCATGTGGTTGAAGATGAGAGCTGCTCCTCTTCACTCTTGGACTACTTTAGCTCTTGATTTGCCCCGTTGTCTTCTTTGAGATGACTAATGAAGACTTCTCATCCAGCTGACTTTTTGTTTATCTGGCATCAGCTTCAGAGCTTTCTATCAGTACTAAATTATGGGAGCAGTTTTATCAATACCTCTTAAAGAGCATATTGCCAGTTAAATATTTTCTAAAATGCATATAAAATGTCCAAAATTACAGTTTGAAATGTTTATTGAGGATATTTTTTGTTTTTACTGTACACAACGGCACAGATGCCCGAAGAAGGTCGCAAGACCGAAAGCTTGCATTAAAATTGATATTGCACAGTATTTGAGTGTGGGGCTGCTATATTTTTATGATTCCAATGGGGATTAAATTCAGCAGCACCTTACAATAGGATTTTGACGGATGAGCGGTGGCCTTTTCCATTTTTGAACTGTACACAACAGCACAAATTTTAATAAAAAAAGTTTCATAATCTGGACGTGTGACGTAAACGAAGGGAGTCATATGGTATGCACTGCCTCAGCTCAGTGTAGCGAATAGGTAGTTATCGGGTAGAGGGGTGGTGTTATCGAGAGTCAGTGTTGTCACTAGTTTTGTATTAGGTGTATTTGTCTTAAAAATGGTAAATTATTGTGTTTGTGGAGGCTGTACAAACAGCAGGTCTGGACATAGAGTCCACAAATTTCCAAATAAAAACCAAAACGGAGCCATCTCCTGTTCCTGTGTGCGTTTTATGCAGCTGAAAAAACGAGATTTCACATCGAAAAACAGGGTTATTTGTGGCGCTCAGTTCAGGCCGGAGTATTACCATCTCAGCGATGTGAAAACTCAGTGTGGGGATACAGCCTTCAGGAAATAACCTTTCCAGAACCTGCTCAGGACCCCCAAAACATTACAATGCTGGATGGAACTGAGAAGAAAACGGGCTTGGCGCTGGTTGTGCAAATTGTTATGGATGCAAGGCAAGGCAATTTTATTTGTATAGCACACTTTCAACAACAAGGTAATTAAAGGTGCTTTACATGATTAAGGGGCAAAATAAAAATAGCAGTAAAACACAGACAAAGCATATAAAGTAAAAACAGCAATAAATCAAGAAGCATACACAGATACACCAATGCATACAAAGCCTATAAAGTAAAAACAGCAATAAAGCAAGAAGCATACACAAAACATATGATACATCTAAGCATTACTTAAAAGCAGCTCTAAACAGTTACATTTTTAGGTGTGATTTAAAAGAACTCAGTGTAGGCGCAGTATGCTTGGGATTACGAATAACCCAGAATTTGCATGGTGTGATCTGAGATTTCTGGACGGGAGTTGAAGAAGCTCCTCCAAGGATTGAACTGATTAACGCTGTGGTGAGATGTCTGACCTTAGCAGAACTTGGTAGAGGTGTGTGAGGAATCAGGCTGTGGAAGGTAGACCACCAGACTCTGTGATGAAGAGTGGAACGAGTGGTGAGGCATTTGCAGCTAATCGGGATTGAAGGTCATGTGGAAGTGGCTCGTAGGAGCTAAGGAAAAGAGCTAAGGTGGAAGAAGGATAGTGGATGGTTGAGGTTAGTCGAGGAGGAGGGACTGCTATAGATAGAGGAGGGTAATGTAGAGGAAGGGTCAGAGGGATGGAAGGATGTACAGTGGGGCAAAAAAGTATTTGGCATCCACTGATTGTGCAAGTTGTCTCTCTTCAGAAGATTAGAGAGGTCTGTAATTTTCATCATAGGTACACATTAACTGTGAGAGACAGAATGTAAAAAAAAACAGGAATCACATTGTATGATTATTTTTAAAGAACTCATTTCTATAATGGTGTATATTTAGCACCAAGAAACAAGCAAGAATTCTGGACCCCACAGATCTGTTACTTCTTCATAAAAAAGCATTTCTGTCCTCCACCTGTATTAATGGCACCAGTGACGTGCGGTGAAGGGAGGCTCACCTGTCATGATAGCAAATAAAATTGGCACTAAAATGATAATAGAAAATCAGTGAGCTTAACTTATCTGTTGTATAAATTTGTATTCTATAATATTTCAACATTATTATGGTCAAAATCACAGAATTTATATAACAAAGTAATACATTTAAGCAGTGCCTGCAGAGTGAGGCGGGGTGACGTGTGAGGTGACAGTGCTGTGTTGTGCCTCACTTCTGGTGGTGCTGTGTCACACACAGTAAATAAAGCAGGCAGTTGGCGCATGCTCATTTCTTTTTCTCTTTATATCGCCAACATACATGTTTGATATAACATGTACAACAAATGTTGACATTCTACAGTCTGTCTTATATATTTAACAAATGTGTGTGACATATTAAGTCTTTCTTATTGGCCTTAAATGCGGAATCAAAACATGCAAGGTGTGGCAGAAAATACCGTACCTCAATGATAGGTAGCAGTGCTGAGCTCAGTAGGCGCAATGGGAAACAGACGCTCTTCTTCTATGCATTGAAAAGACTACAAAAAATACAAAAAACATAATCAGAATAGAAGCAATCCAGGCCATTTATCCTCTTTATGGGTCATGTCCACTGTATCAGTCAGATTTTTAAGAATGAAATCAAACAAAGATGATTTTTACATGGGAGTGATGGAAATATTTGTGGAGCAGGATAGATGCATGCACTTCAAACACAAAGGTAAGATCAAACACGATTTTAATTTGATATATAAAAAAAGATCAGCCAAAAATAGATGACTATTTTTTACAGAATATTAAACATTATATTATGTTTCAAGCTATCACATTGTTAAATAGCATGGAATTGATTAAAGCATAATTAAAAGTTGTCAAAAAGACAAAAATGTTCCAAATCATCAAAAAACTAAAAGCGAAACTTCAAATTTGGGTTTGATTATTCTGATTCAGTAGTTACTGGGTATGTTTAGGGTTGCCCCAGTCTTAAGTCTTACTGTAAGTCCAATTTAATACCATTCAGATGAAGTGATTGACTAAGCGATTTCTTTTTTAGAGCTTCTGGTCCAAAGATGGCAACTTCTGTCTTGTCACACTGCAGTACTGTTGCACACCTCCTGCGGGTGATTCAGACAGTTATAAGCTATAACTTGTTACAAGTGTTATGTGATTGTTTGTAGCTCCTCCCAGTGCCGGATGGGGCTAGCTAATCAAAGTTTTACCCCAAATGTCATACTCTTTCCTGTCCTGTCCTTTCCCTTCTCCATCCTGGCAAGCATTGATGAGGAATCAAACCACAAGTATGATGTTGACAATGTGGGTAATTTTGTTTTTTTCTTTTTTTATATACGCTTTACAATTTTAAACTTTTATTAGTGGTAGGTTAGTATCTGCCCAGACTCAGGTAGCCCTGCCCAGACACACCTTAAATTAATGGACCCAGTGTAGCTCTAAAGACTGTAAAGACATTCCATCCTTCAGATCTAAAGGGGGAGATGCTGGGACCCAAATATGTTTTATTTTTTTTGTTTTTCGTTGTTCTTAGAATGGACTGAACTGTTAAACCTTCCCTGCCGCAGAAGGACAGCAACGTTTCCTGGTTCACATGGAAAATGAATCAACTTCTAGTTTCAAAGACTGAACATTGGTTCAATGCTTCAGAACTAAGGGGGGATGTTGTGATTGCATTTCTCATAAGATGAACTGAACAGACTGTTGGAAGACCACATTTCCCAGCAATCCCAGCAGTGACCCCCAACACACTCCTATGGGTCCGTGACCACCCATGGTGACATTGGCGATGACATCATGGCCAAAGGGGGCTATAAGAGTGGGAGTCGCAAAATTTTCAAACTGTTCTCCAGCCAGAAGTTCTTGGATGAACTACTGCTGAACAGAGGACATCTCACCGGTGAAGATTCTCTTTTGTTCTGACCCGCTGGACCGGGGAAGAACTCGCATCGAAGTGCTCATACGGTTTGTGTTTCTCGTTTGAGCTATATCAGAACTGTTCCCAGACAGTTCGTTAGATGTCGACCTACAGGCCATCCAGCCTGCCTTTGGACCACACGGTCCTTAAAATCCTGTGCAGTTTTTTTTTTTATAACTCTCCCACAACAAGAGCAAAACGTTTAGCGTCATCCAGGATTTCATTTCTTCCAGACATGCTTGTAATCTACCTAACTGACTGGATTCATCAGGATTTATGGATAAATATAGCTGCGTATCTTTGGCATAACTGTGGAAATTTATCCCATGCTGTCTAATGATTTTACCTCATGATCTTGAGAACGCTAAGGAAACAGCCCAGAACTACACGGGGGGAACTTATCAACGACCTGATGAGGGCTGCGACCACATTAACCTCTTAAGCCCCAGGGTCTCTCCAAGCTCCTAGCTTGAATAGGACATGCCCAACATTAATTTAGTTTTTCTCAGCAAAAATAAACTCTGTGTAAACAATCTTGGTATCAAAATGAAGCCAATGCTTTGGAGATTTAATCAGAGGTGTAAAAATTACAGCATATGCTACTGTGCCAAAGTAATTGTAGCTTGAACATAGACAAATTACAAGATTCTTTTTTCATGCCTAACTTTTTTTCTCATGTTACAGTATATAATACCATTCTAAATATGCTCCAGTAGAATATAAACTGCAGATAATCATAAACCAACATGTGTAGATTACCTGTACCAAGACTCATGTTGTTGAAGTGAAGTGGAGCAAAGTTACAGAGGCTTTAGTGAAAAAATAGCTCGTTTTTTTTGCAGTTTGGCACAGTTCGGCACAATTTGGCACAAACAGTGAAAGTGAAATGTCTCAACTCCTGATCTACTGATTGTATTAAAGTTCAATTATATGCCTGGAAAAAAAACTGTTTTTTTATATTTTTTGGTAAAATATCCAACATATTTATCACCCTATTCACCAGAGTTAGGCTTGACTCCAACTGAAGAAGATTTATTCAAATTCCAAATACAACAAAACTGTGAAATATACAAATGAAATGGATAACAAAACTGTTCACAACCCCCTCCTCTTATCAATGCAAATGTTATATGGATGGTAATGTGCTTTGCATGCAATAACAATATGATTGTAGAGTGGCCTGATTTTGCACAGACGACTGTAATCAGGAGTGGTTTTTGTTTCTTTTCAATGTCCTCCCCATCGTTCACAAAGCTGAGGTGAAATAACAACAACAACAACAAGATTGCCTCAAACTGGTTTCTCGGCATAGTGTTATGGGATGATTGAAAATTATATGGCCACTTACCTCTCCAACAGTCAGCCCTGTGGTGGACATTTACAACTCTGGTGTATATAATGATGGATAGGAAAACATATAAGTCTGTTACAGTGAGGGGAGTCCAAAGGAACTTTCTGCCAGCCTCTTTCCTTTTTGTAGCATTGGTATTGTCAATAATTGTCCAAATTACAGATGAACTAAAGAGCTGGAAGAGAGAGAGGGGACACCATGCTGCTGTTTGGTCAAATGTGGGGCCCGGTGGCCTCGTGAGCATGAACCTAAAAGACTCAGGAGTGCTGTCCTCCTCATGTCTGTGGCATCTTCACCCACTGGAGTGTCGGCAGACCTCTCTGGACAGTTGTTGTCTTAGCTTAGTTGAAGGCCTTGGAGGCATTTAGTCTTCATCCTCACTAAACAAGATAACAGAAAATAGAGAAATTATAAATAAATGCATACACATCTACATATAAATGTCTACACACACACACACATTTTATATATATATATATATATAAACCTTTCAGGCAGCTGTGTCTCTCTGTATGACATTCCAACAGTCTTCTTGGGCGTGGTGAAGCATAGATGAGTAAGCTAAGGATGAATGCCGAGGTGACAAAAAAAATAATAATGACAGAAAAAGAGTTAGAAAAAAATATACAGAAACTACAAATACAACCCACAAATATTTTTACACACATCTCTGTACATATATCTACAGAAATATCCACCCATAAATTCACAAATCTCTTTCTCTCTCATATATATATATATCTCTATATATCTATATATACATACATACATACATACATACATACATACATACATACATACATACATACATACATACATACATACATACATACATACATACATACATAAAAAGATGTGAACATAATTGTCACAAAAGCTGTCTATATACAAACATCTAAGAACACACACACAAAAAAAACATCTATATAAAATGGCTGACAGAGTCATTAGCATTAGCTAGTTGGGACATACCTCTCTTCCTGGAAAAAATCAGGTTTTCCTCTTCTGATGACAAGTCCTCAACACAATTCTCCGATGAACTATCATTCCAAATAATCGCCAGGGGTTTGTTAGTGATGATTCTCTTCTCCATTTTTCGAACGCAAACAAAACAGTCGAAGCTGAATCGTCACCTGCTCACCTGAACACCTGCGCGTAACTGCGTCACAGCGCCCGCCCCCGAGGTAAACAATATATCTGTTTTTAGAATTACGCAGACCTGTAACTCGAGTTTCTATTGGCCGATTTGGATGATTGACATATGGTTAGAATCGTAGGATCCTATAGAATCACACTAACATCTTAACTTTGAAGCAGATTGGACAAAGCAAATGTTTACATGGGGAAAGTTCACAGTGCGCATGTCAGACAAGGTTGAGCCTCCTCGAATCAAATGTAAAAAATAATTGCAAAGGATTACGTTTTTTTCACTTTTTTTTCTAAATACGCACAGGATATTTTAGTTATTCTGGAAATACAGTCATATTACGGTGGATTATTATTTTCAACACAGAAAAAACAAAGGTAAGGAAAAATTTATGCTCTTGTTTTTCAAATGCTGTACACATTTCTGGGCTTATTTTGCTGCTCATTTGCTGAAATTTGCACATAGCGTGATGAAACTTGCAGCTTTAGAATCTGTGAGATGCTGGCTTTCAGGGAAGGCAAAGTTTCCTCGGTTCTGTTTGGCACGGTGACCGACAGGTTTGGTTGAATGTGTTCATGTAAAAATCGCAAAATAGCACAACTGCTTGTTATTTTTTCTGGGTTTGGAGGTCACAAAAATATTTATATGAGTCTTTAGCTGAAATTCTGAGGTTCATAATGATAGGACATGCTTAGCAATCAGTGACCACAGGTCAAATAAATTCGGAACTTTCCCCGCCCTTCCCCCACAGTGACCTGGCGCCGGGGCTGTGGGGCTTAAGACGTTAACAAAGGTTGCTATTATTAAAACAATATGTTGTCATGGATTAAAACCCTGCAGCACTCAAAAAGGTCCCCCTGCTTAAGTCAGCACATGCCCAGGCCCGTCTAAAGTTTGCCAAACACCATCTGGATGATCCAGAGGAGGATTGGGAGAATTTCTTGTGGTCAGCTGAGACCAAACTGGAACTCTTTGGTATAACTCGCTGTGTTTGGAGGGGGAAGAATGCTGAGTTGCATCCCAAGAGCAAAATACCCACTGTGAAGCATGGGGGTTAGAACATTATGCTATGGGGCTGCTTTTTTGCAAATGGGACAGGACGACTGATCCGTATTAAGAAAAGGAGGAATGGGGCCATGCATCATGAAGTTTTGGGTAAAAACCTCCTTCCATCAGTGACAGCATTGAAGATTAAACGTGGCTACGTCTTCCAGCATGACAATGATCCCAAACAGACCATCCAGGCAATGAAGAAGTGGCTTCGTAAAAAGCATTTCATGGTTCTGTAGTGGCCTAGCCAGTCTCCGGACCTCAATCCAATAGAGAATCTGTGGAGGCAGTTGAAAGTCCGTGTTGCCGAGTGACAGCCCCAAAACATCACAGCTCTAGAGAAGATCTGCATGGAAGAATGGACCACAATACCAGCTACAGTGTGTGGATATAACTGGTGAAAACCTAAAGGAAATGTGTAGCCTCTGTCATTGCCAGCCAGTGTTACTTTACAAAGTACTGAGGTGAACTTTTATTGACCAAATTATAAATTATAAAAATCAGTTCTAAAAAAAGTCATGCAATGTGATTTCCTGGATTTTTGTTTACATTCTGTGTCTCACAGTTGAAGTGCACCTATGATGAAAATTTTAAGTTGGACAACTTGCACAATTGGGGGCTGCCAAATACTTTTTTGCCCCACTGTATGTGTAATGGGAGTCTGTAAAGTCTGCGTAGACATGAATGAAAAGAAAGAAGACATGAACTGAGAAAGGTCTGACGGAGAGGATGTAGGCATTGGGGGTGGAATACTACCTGGTTCCCACTAGGGGTAGCTGTTGATGCTGGATGAGGTCCTGGGCACACATGAGCGGTGATGTCGCCAGGCCAATTTCCGGAGGAAGTGGGCTTGAGGGATGAAGCCAGAAGGGACGGTCGGATGCCAGGGACATGATGGGCCACTGTGTCTTGGTCCAAGTGAGCAACCTAAAGAGACTGGACTTTGTAGAGTTACCAAATGGAATGCCCCTGCACACCGTGAAGCTGTGCCACAGTCCAGCCTTTCATGGCGTGATGGCTCGAAGCAGCGGAGTAGGAAAGCTGGGCCTTGGGTGGGACAACGAAGTAAGGAAGGAAAGCTCCAGGGGAGTGGCGGGGAGCAGGTCCACGCAGCCGCAAGCTGCTGATGGAGGAGGAAAAATTCAAACTAATCTTTTGAATATGAATTGCATTAGTTTTTGATTCTGAACAGAATATTTCCCTATCATTACTGTGAGTCTAAGTGTAGAAATCAGATTGTTAAATCTTCTTCCAGAGTTCTATGAACATTTTTGAGGGTAGCTTTTGGAGTTGAAGTTTTAGGAAGCTGGTTATCATCTGTTTAAAAATAATATCTCTGTTGTTTATGACTAATTTTTTGTCACTGCTGACCTTCACTCAGTGTTTTGAGTGACTGTCAGAGGCTCCTTGTAGCACATTGCTAGCACACTTGGGATGGCATCACTTCTACCCTCTGGTGGCTGTTCTAGACCTGCCAACTCATCGCAAATCAAATCAGATACAAACTCATTGCTTCCCAGCATGTGTACCAAACTGCATCCAATTTGGACCATTCCTTCTGGGTGCTGCCCTTTGGCAGCAAGTGTTGGTAACTATATATTTCACTGTGTGCTTACAAATCTCTCAGTTTTGCTGTATGATGTGCAGATTCTCAGTTCTTTTTAGTCCTTGTGAAAAAACCCCACAAACTACATTATATAAATAAATAAATACCCTGTTATTTTTCAAAAGCCAGACATAGAGACTTTGGCCTAGAAACCCAGCAGTTAGGATGGGTACCAATTTGCTGTCAGCACTGCTGTCCAACCTCTGGGGACCTAGCCTGATTATAGCATCCTCATTTGCTTTCTTTTAGTTCTGGACCAACACACAGAGTTGTGCTGTTCCTCTCTTGGTGCACATCTATTCTTTGCAGCTCATCAGATATGCCTTTTCAACTCCTTTATTATGTTCCAAGCCCCTTGCATTTGTGTGGCCCCCTGTCACAGTGTTTTCTGTCTCTCTGTACCCTGAGAATGTCAGACAGATATGACTGTGGAGACTCTGTTGCCAATGACAGCTGGCCAGTCACATAATTGGGCTGTTGACATGTCACTGCCCATCCCAGATGTTTCCATTGGAAAAGAAGACTGGTCTGAGAAAATAATCTGCTGGTACATCTATAATTCAGCTCAGACCCAAAATGTCTTTAAGCAGCAGTTTTTACTGGGCAAAATTGCAGCAAATAATACCTAGCACATGTTTGAGGGTTTTCAGGAGCCGTTTTCTTGTGGGAGTGCACCACATCATGCGAACAGGACCAGTAATTTGGTGTACGGTAGTTATTTCTACTATAGAAAAAACTTTAATTTGTAGCAAATTCATAAATGTCAAGGTCTACAAGTTTATTGATCAATGAAATGATGAGAACTAACATAAATGCTGATGGTGAGAGATTTTAATCCAGAAAGACCTTCATAAATTAATTGAAATAAATAAAGAGGTCTATACTCATACAAGCACAACATCAATCACAATGCAGTCCTCTCCACCCTCTTGTGGTAGGTTACAGACACATTGCCTCAAACCACTATCTAAATAATGTAACAAGCCTTTGAATTAATTCACTTTACTTTAATACTTTGTACAACCACCTTTTGCTGAAATTACAGCTTCAAGGAGTATGTCACTTCGAACTGAAACCAGACAAAAAAAATGTCAATTTTGCCTATATGCTCCCTCTCTGTCAGACTGGATGAAGAACATCTGTAAGCATACCTTTTCAAGTTTTGTCTCAGAACACATGTTGGATTAAAGCCTCGAACATATGAATATCTCTGACCTAAACAATTCCATACAACTCTGGCTGTATGTTTAGGGTTGCCCCAGTCTTAAGTCTTTTTACAGCCATTTTTTCTACCAGGACGAAACGTGTTCCCAACATGATGCTAACACCACTGTTTCTCAATGAGGATGGTGAAGGAGTGTGCTAGTCTTCTGTCACACTAAATGTTGTTTGGCATGTAGAGAATGTCTTAAAATTGAATTAAATTCAAATTAAAAACCAGAAGTTTGCATACATTTCCTCAGTATTTGGTATTATTGCCTTTGAACTATTTGGTCAAACATTCTGGGTTTCTTTCTACAAGCTTCTAACAATAGTTTGCTGGGATACTAGCCTATTCTTTCCTGACAGAACTGATATAACCGAGTGAGGTTTGTAGGCTGCCTCACTTGTACATGCCTTTTCAGATCTGCCAATAAATTCTCTATATGATTGAGATCAGGGCTTTGTAATGGCCACTCCAAAACATCGACAATGTTGTCCTTAAGCCACTTTTTAACTGTCCTGAGTCTGAGGTATTTGTCTGGTGTTTTGTGTGTTTTCCCTTTCCTCGTCTTCCTGTGAGTCCTCCAGGAGCTCAGCCAGAGGTTGGAGCTGTCCATCACAGCTGGAGGGCGGCGCCTCCTCCCAGATCCACCTGCACACCTGGTTAGCATCAGCCATTAGCTGGCTTTATAAGGCCTAGCTACCAATTCAATGCCTGAGTGTTTGCTTTACCTCGGGCCCTCTGTGTTCCCTTGTGATTCCTGTGGGTTAGTGACTTACCTCTGTGCTTACCTGCAACTAATTCCTCTGTGTGCTCCTCCGTGAAGCAGTTCATAATAACATAGCAAACAGGAATACAACAGCAATCTCTGCTTCTTCCATGTCAATCGCTTGTCATTTCTGCTGATCTGTGCGCCTTTTCGTGCTGATAAGTGACACTGCTCAATGCAGAGAGAATGGTGATATGCAGACGTCTTAGCTATTTCCTTAAAGGGTCACTTTTGTCTGGAGACCCGACCGCTGAGAGGAGCGGGACAACAGATTATCCCATCAAATAAAAGATCAGTTAAAATTGCCCTGAAGTTCAGCCTTTCACTCCTGGTTTCCAGTCTACATTTACAGTAATCAGCTCCTCCAGCCCACAGCCAGCCTCTGCCTGTCCACCCTCCAACATCCACCTCTGGTGTTCAGCTTCCCTGGATTCTCAGATCACAAACACCACAAATACTTTCTAACTCATTCCCCTCTCTTAGCTCAACCTCACTTCATCTACAGTAAGCTCCATCTGATTTATCATAATTCATCGTATTTGTTACTCACCTCTGGACTCACCATCCTCCAGTGCATCCCGTTCTGGTTTCTGATTTCATCTACAACCTTTTCAATAAACCACTTAAAGCTGTTCAGATCTGTGTATTGTGTTCTCCTTGGGGTCATATTCCATTTGGAAGATCCATTTTTTTGTGTCTGACTTTTAAGCTATGGATTGATGTCTTCAGATTCTGCAGGAATATTTCCACATAATTTTCTTTCATCTTGATGCCATCTATTTTATGAGGTGCACCAGTTCTTCCTGCAGTAAAACAGCCCCACAACATGATGCTGCCACCCTCATATTTCACAGCTGTAGTTTGGTGTTGTGCGGCTCCCCTTTTTCCTCCAAATGTATCAATGGCCATTATGGCCAAACAGTTCCACTTTAGTTTCATCAAACCACAGAATATGTCTCCAGAAATGAAGGTCGTTGTCCTTATGTGCATTTGCTAACAGCAATCTGTCTTTTTTGTTTCTTTTACAGAAAGGACTTTTTTCACTGAAGGACCTTTCAGCCCATGTTGGTATAAGGGACGTTTCACTGTGTATAATAACAGTGTCTTACCATCTTCAGCCTGCATCCTCAAAAGGTCTTTTGGCTGTTGTTTTGGGGTCCTTTTGCACTTTTCGGATAAAAACACATTCATCTCTGGGACACAGAACCCATCTCCTTCCTGAACGGTACAATGGTTGGACATACCCATCATGTCTATACTTGTTTGATCAGATCATCTGAAATTTGTTCCCCAGGATGAACCAGACTTATGCAGCTCAGCTATTTTCTTCCTGATATCTTGGCTGATTGCTTTTGAATTTCCCATATCAAATGAGAATGCAGTGTGTTCCAGGTGTGGCCTTAAAATGGATCCACAGGTGTGCCTCCAATTAGCTTAAATGTGCCAGTTGACCTATCAGCACTTTCATAAGTCATGACATTATATGCTGGGCTTTCCCTCATTGTTCGAAGAGACAGTATCATTCTTTATGTAAACTTCTGGTTTTGAAGACGTTAATAAATCAATCTCTGACATATTCTCTCTCATTATTGTGCCATTTTAAAAACAGAGATAATTTTGGTACTTCTAAGTTACCTAAAACAAGAGAAGTTTGGTCTGATTTAACTTCAGTAAGAAAAATGCATACACATTGTATGTGTCTTTTTAATCAGTGTATGTAAACTTGTGGCTTAAACTGTATGTGTGTCTGTTCCATCAGTAAAGGTGTTTTAAGTGTCAGGGCTAAATGTAAATAGACAGTACAGATAAGTCCACACTTATTGATAACTCAAGCCGAATTGTGTTTAAAGTAATATTTTAGTTTAAACAACATGTTTCTTCCGACTGGAAGTAATAATAATGTGGCGGCAAGGGGACGTTCCAACCTTAAACACATAGAGCTCTTTATCAAAGACAAATTGACAAAATAGCAGTGGAAAAGCTGGTGAGCGATTATAGGAATGTTTTAGCTGCTGGAATGCCAATAAAGAACCTTCCATATTATTAAAAAGGGTAAAGAAAATCAGTTTCAGTTTGCCATTATTAATACATTGAACATTAAAATCTATTAATTAACAACTGTTAAGATATTCTTGTTTCATTTCCCATTAAAAACAAATTCCTTGTTGATTTAAATTAATTTCCAATCTAAATCAGCTGTATTTGATGTAATTGTCCCTCCCAACAATACGAATAAGCTTCAGTCTTCTTTCAGACATTATAAAATATTTCTCATATAACTATGGCCCAGATATCTTTAGATCTTCTATTCCTTTTTGTGTGTGCTTGAAATGCACATATTTGGATCTGGAATGTGCCAGGGTATTGCCAACGACCTTATACTGAGATAGAAAATTAGGGCTTCATTGCAGTTGAAAGTGAATAAAATACGTAAATGTTTAATATCATGTCAGAGATGGTTTCATACTTCTGGCAATACAGTAAAAAAAATTACTGATACAATTTACATATTGAATTGCTGCTGAACCTCTCTGTTCCTGCTTTCTTGATCATTTTCCAACTTTTTGACATTTATTACTGTATTATATCCACACCAAACTGTGGGCAATACATTTATAACACTACTAATACTTTCTTTGGGTGTTGAGAGAGTATACATTGCTTTGTCAATGCAAAGAGCTATAAGCCTCAGGGACACTTGGTTACTTCTTCCTCACTGACCGACTTCACCAACTTTGATCACAGAAGTGGGCTAAAAAAATCGGGGGGGGGGGTCAAGTTTAATCATCCAGCAGAGCTCTGTTTGTGAAGCGACTCAGTGTAGTGTAGCATCATGTGCTTGGAGACTTTTGTATGGTAATTTGCTGTGAGAGTGCAGGGTGTTGGTTGAAAGAAACCCTCAGAAGTTTTTTTTTTACATTTTTTTAGAAGAGTAAATGAATGCATAGCAAGATCAAAATATTACAGCAATCGTTGTTCTGGATTAGGTAGAGATGAAACAATGAATAAATAGGTAGTTATGACCTTTACATACGAGTCAAAGTGTTTTTGTTATAGCCTCTCAATCGGATAAATCTTGAGCAGATGTTTTCCACCACAAACAACCTCTTAGAAGTGTTTGATGTTATATGAAAAGACTTCATCTTCTCCCTAAATACAAAAAAATAATGTTTGTACATTTTCATGAAGGTACGGACAACTGTGGCTCAGTAGGTAGATTAGTGCTCTTGCCATTGGAGGTTGTAGGGTCAACTCCAGCTTCCTCCTGTCACACATCGATGTGCCCCTATGCAAGGCACTTAACCCCAAGTTGCCCACCGAGCTCTGTACTGGTGTGTAAATGTGCATGCGTTTGTGAGTGCGAATGGGTGAATGTGCCTCCAGTATAAAGCGCTTTGAGTGTCTAGCAGGACCAAAAAAGCACTGTATAAGTTCAGAGTATTTACAAAGTCGTAAACTTTAACATTAGAGCCACAAACTTCTAAATTTTTATGGGACTTTTACACAATAAACTAGTGATGTTTATGAACGAATCAAATCTTTTGAACGGCTCTTCATGGTCAGTTATGAGAACCGAGTCCTTGAAGAGAGCTGTTCATTTTTTTTATTGACTAAAGGGGCATCATCGAGTCGGCGTGTGGCCTTCACATGCTTTGCAACTACTAGTTTCATTTCATGGCGAAACAAAACAAGCCATGAAGAAAAGATGGAGTGGGAGTGGGGCAGTAACCCCTCCACGCCAGAGAAAGGCAGCAATGCGCCATCTGGCATGCAGAGGTGCCGGTGGGAGAGAATAAGTCACCAATTAAACAAGTTTAACATGTAATCCCTCACTCATCTCAGTGTTAATTTTATGATTAAAAACATTGCTGTTTCAAAATATTGCAAAAAGTATAAATAGTCTTTTTAGACAGTCTTTTGAATGGCTCTTTGAGGTGAATTGGCTCCCGAATTAACTGCTCCCTTCAAAGAGCCATACGTCCCATCACTAACAATAAAGTGGGATGAAAGGGATAAATGGTTTCCAATTGTTTTACAATGTAAAATCCGTGTTGCATTTATATTCAATGCACTTTACTCATAAGCATTGATGGAATGGTTTAGATTATGTTGTTTTACATGTGTTGTTGAATTTCAATATGTAATGACAATAAATCAATCTGATTATTATGAGATGCATTAAAGGGTTTTGTTGTAACTTTGCTAAATAAAAACAAAGGACTAGGAATACTTCTGCAACGTGCTCTTTTTGATCATTCCCATACCCTGAAGTCATTTCATGATTTTTTTTTTTTCATGATTATGTTTTCTTTCGTTTGGTGGATATTTCATTCAGTGCAAGATAGGGTACAGTGCTTTCCACTGCACCTTTGGAAGCAGATGCTGCTGTAATCCTCTGGATGCTGAGTGGAACCCATCATGGGATTTCACGCGTCCTTCTCTCTGCACTCCGCTTCTCGCTCTCTGACCTTCTCTTTTCCCCTGCTCGCTCTCTTTTCATCACATGTCTCCTGACCTTCATACAAAGAGGGCTTCCTAGCAAATTTCCATTTTAAAGTAGGCCCTGTGAAGGTTCTGCTCTCCCATTGTTAGAGTAATCATTAAAGCAAGTAAACAAGAGGAAAGGTGAGCAGAGTGCAGCACATTCAATGAAGCTACTGTGCTTTGTGTAGTGGGTGCACACACACACACACACACACACACACACACACACGCACACACGCACACACACACACACACACACAAGGTCAACCTGAGCGAGATAAAGAGGAGCAGGGATCAGTGTTAAGTGGATGTTTCTTGACATTAACAAACCAACGGGCATTTCTCCAAGAGGGTTTGCACCTCCTGTGACATCAATTCCCCTGCCAGCCTGCACATGCATTATCACCTGAACACTCACCCACACAGGCATGTTTGTCACTCTAAACTGCTACACCATGACATGAGCATGCTCACACCAGATACACAAAGGCTACACAACTGCACAAGCACACACTTATCAACAGTTTCTCTCCATTAGGCAGTACAGCTGCTGCTGTCGCACATTTCAGCTACTTTACGTGATCGGTTAATGGCACTAATTTCCCAGAGAGAGAGCCTCCACCTGGCTTCCCTGCCACTCCATCAGCCTCTGATTAAACACAGAGTGTGAAAACCGGCACTCTGAAAGGCTCCTGGGTGGAAAACGGTGCCTTGAACCGGGTCGGGAGGAGGATTTTGAATGTTTGATCGAAGCATCTGCTGGTGATGGCTGAGTGGTATGAGTTGTTTGGGGGAATGTTTTAAGCAGGTTCAAGGCTATAAACTGGGTGAACTGATAAGACCGGCAGATGAACCAATTTCCTAATATTCGGTGCAATCAGCAGTGTTGCGCCTCACCTGCTTCTCTGGATTTTCACAAGGTGACATTGGAACAATTCAGACCATCTTCAGTACTTAAGCATGCCCTTTGTTGTTCCCATAGCAACCCCACTGAGCTGACAGATGAACATAGCGCCTACTTGCATACAGTGCGGTGAAAAAAATTATTTGCCCCCTTATTTCTTCTTATAGTTTTTAGTAAAACTTAAATGTTTAAGAACAACAAACTAATTTTAATCTCAGACAAAGATAATCTGAAGTAAATATAATACTTAGTTTTCAATTGAGAGTTCATTAAAAGAAATAGGTATCTTAACTGAAAAAAAGTCATTGCTCTCCTAAACCAAGAGGAACTGATTGTCCCATCAATGTCACCACCATGCTTGACTTTCACTGTTTTTTTTTTTAGAAAATGTGTTATTTTCAGCCAAGCGATGTACTGGTGACCTGTTCAGAGTGTACTCCATATTTTCTCTACTTGTGGATAACTGGGGTTAAATGTCATTTTACCCTTTTTAAAATGATAGATGTTAATAACTGTTCCTGAATTCCTTTAGTTCAGGGCATGATGTGGTGCTCCTTAAGATCCTTCAGCCTACTTCATGTTGTCAGGAAGCTAATATTTGATTCTGGTCTGTCACTAATCAGGCTTGGATGGAGTACCCGGAGAGCACCCATACAAGCACATGGAGAACATGCAAACTCAATGCAAAAAAAACCCAGGCATGGATTAGAACCCACAACCTTCTTCCTGCATGGCAACAGTGCTACCAACTGCTCTACAATAGAGCCCAGTTTGGGAAATTGACCTATAAATTTGTTGTTTATCTTCTTTTTTTTTCATTTAACAAATTAATCAATTTCCTTTTAACTAAAAGTCAAGTGGACAGCTTTTTTGTCCTTTTTAAAATGTAGTCACCATTTGAAAACTCCTTCTATTATGAATTTCATGTATCTATGCTATTAAATGAAATTTGTCACGAGTGTGACAAAAACAGAAGCACTGTGGATGGCACAGCAAATGCTAACACAAACACATGACTATGTTATGCTACATTGTTTAAAATAACTCAGGCATCACAGGCAGTTTTGGAGCTTGATTGTCACACATAGTTAGGCTATTACAGCAAAAGGATTCTCCTATCTGTGAAAACAGCGCTGCTCCCTCTACTCTCTCCTCCTTTTCTTTGCCGTGCTCTCAACGGGCAGGCCACATGCTCCTCTACGCTCGTTATCAGAACAAACAGAGATGCGGGTGGAAGAGACGGCTGCACACCCCGTACGACGGAGGGAGGATGAAAGAGCGAAAAACAACAGGCGGGCACCAGGGAAACACTGGGGACTAGTTTCTTTCAGCACGCACCTGCATCTATTGGGAGAGTGTCCATTTTAACGCATTAAAAGATGCGTGCAACCACATCCAACGCTACAGAATCATCAGCTGAAGAAAAAAAGAAAAATCCAATCCCAGTCTTTAACAGATGCACATTTCCCTGAAGGGATTAGAAAACAAAAAGAAACCAGAGAAGATCCAAAGGCTTGCAATAGGCTTGTAATGAATAAGATATTGCATCAGAATTAGAAAGACAGTGAAATCTCCTTCCTCTCTTTGCGCTGTGGAACAAAGGACAGAGCCAGTCATTACCAAGGCTGTCTCTTTTCATGTCCTTGGAATCCATGGCGTGACGAGTGGTGGAACATCCTAATAAATGTAGCAGACACAGTGCAGAGAGAATAAGCATGATAAAATCCAAATATCAGCCATGTCCTCAGGCTGACGGATCTGGTTGTCAGAGGAAGAAATCTGCACAAACATCATGCATCCCTATTCCTATGCAAGTAACAAGAAAATCTCTGAAATACTGCAAAAGCTTTGCCAAAGGTCTCAAGAGATTTCAAGACCTCCTTAACCTCATGGAGTTCATTCATGTGAAAAACTTAGGACATCTGATTGAATAAAGTTCATGCTTGGGGAGTGAGCAGGCCCTTCTTTTCACCTGACGGGTCGGGGTTTCTCCGGTTGGACGTAGCGCGTGGACGTAGCGCGTGGAAGGATCACGTTATTCCAGCCAGATCCTCCCCAACCCTTCAGGCGCCCTGGCCGGCCAGGAGGAGGCAGTATACAGCCCCAGGACTAGTGCATGTTTTTGTGGGAGTAGCTCACATTAGCTGCTCAAGGGAACACGGGGAGAGCATGCAAACTGCACACAGAAAGGCCCTTTCGCCAACCCCACCCAGGGTGTGGGTGCCGATGATGCGGGGGAAAAAACACACCCTCAGCACCCACAGCGTCCCTGGCGGTAATCGAACCCTGGACCTTCTAGCTGTGAGGTGAGCTAGGCTACCATCTGCACCACCGTCCCCCCCCTTTTTATTTTTTTTAAAGAAAGTTATGTCCATATTATATTTCTGTTATTTCCACACAGTCTCTGCAAACACATAACTCCAGTGTTGATAAAAGTCGCCACAATCACGTACAGCAAAAGTACTTCAACAAATTACTCCAACTGACTCATGAGGAGTACTTCATATTTACAACAAAACAATTTTCTTTGGTTTTCAAACGTCACTCTCTGGATCAAAAGAAATGAACATTTAATCCGAAAAGACTAACAGGTCTAACTTAGGCGACGACTTACTCACTCAGCCTGAACGAGTGATTGTAACTGTCCCTGTCTTTGGTGGTGATGCCCCAACACTCTTGCTGTTAACATCTCTGCCCTTTGCCAGGGGATCTTCCGATGACCCGCTGGTAGTTCAATTCAATTCAGTTTATTTATATAGCGCCAATTCACAACAGATGTCATATCAAGGCACTTAACAAGAAGTCATACATTTATACATTTATTTATACATTTATAACATTCCAATCAGTTAAAAAGTTTCCTATTTAAGGAATCCCAGCAGATTGCGTCAGTCATTGGCGTGAGGTTGGGCCCCGTTGATGCAGACTTTCCAACCACAGCAATCCTTCAGCAATCCCTCATACTGAGCAAGCATATAGCGACGGTGGAGAGGAAAAACTCCCCTTTAACAGGAAGAAACCTCCAGCAGAACCAGGCTCAGTAGGAGCGGCCATCTGCCACGACCGTCTGGGGGTTTGAGAAGACAGAGCAGAGACACAGAAAGAACAGAAGATCTGATATAAGAGTACCTTCCATGTTACAGAATGTAAAAAGTTGATAACAGGACACAGTGGATGTTCAGCCACTGGGAGCACCATCTCAGTCGATGCCCCCCGTCCAACAGGGCATTCCAGCCAAGCAGGATACCAGACCAGGTATATCTTCTATGAAGAGAAAAACACTGAGAGAACACAAAGTTAACAATCGAAATAGCAGAATGTACTGTAATACAACTGGAGAGTAGTAGTAGAAAATGAAGTAGCAGAGTGGTCAGTCTGTCCTCCAGCAGTCTAAGCCTATAGCAGCATAACTACAGAGATAGCTCAGGATGACCTAAGCCACTCTAACTATAAGCTTTATCAAAAAGGAAAGTTTTAAGCCTGGCCTTAAAAGTATACAGAGTGTCTGCCTCACGGACTAAAGCTGGGAGCTGGTTCCACAGGAGAGGATCTGCCTCCCATTCTACTTTTAGAAATCCTAGGAACTACAAGTAAACCTGCAGTCTGAGAGCGAAGTGCTCTGTTAGGAACATATGGAACAATCAGATCTCTGATGTATGATGGAGCTTGATTATTAAGGGCTTTGTATGTAAGAAGAAGGATCTTAAATTCTATTCTGGATTTAACAGGGAGCCAATGAAGGGAAGCTAAAACAGGAGAAATGTGATCTCTAATTTTAATGGCATTTTGTGGACTACCTAATAGTAAAGAATTACAGTAGTCCAGCCTTGAGGTAACAAATGCATGGACTAGTTTCTCAGCATCACTCCTGGACAGGATGTTTCTAATTTTAGCAACATTCCGGAGGTGAAAGAAGGAAATCCTAAAAACCTGTTTAATATGGGATATAAATGTCAAGTCTTGGTCAAAAATAACACCGAGGTTCTTTACGTTATTACTTGGGGCCAATTTAATGCCATCCAGATGAAGTGATTGACTAATCAGTTTCTGTTTTAGAACTTCTGGTCCAAAGACAGCAACTTCTTTCTTGTCAGAATTTAAAAGCGAAAAGTTTAGATTCATCCATGTTTTTATGTCTTCCAGACATGCCTGTAATCTACCTAACTGATTGGGTTCATCAGGATTTATGGATAAATATAGTTGTGTTTCATCGGCATAGCTGTGGAAATTTGTCCCATGCTATCTAATGATTCTACCAATTGGAAGCATATATATGGTGAAAAGCAGCACAGAACCCTGTGGAACTCCACAAGTAACCCTTGAGAGTGAAGAAGATTGATCATTTAGATGAACAAACTGGAATCTGTCAGACAAATATGATTTAAACCAGCCTAGTGCTGTTCTTTTGATCCCTGCAACATATTCAAGCCTTTCTAAGAGAATATTATGATCGACTGTGTCAAAAGCAGCACTGAGATCTAACAAAACCAGAACAGAGACAAGTCCATTATCTGAGGCCATGAGAATATCATTAATAACCTTCACCAGTGCTGTTTCAGTGCTACGATGAGCTCTAAAACCTGACTGAAACTCTTCAAACAGCTCGTTATTGTTTAAATGCTCACAGACTTGATTAGCAACAATTTTCTCAAGGATTTTGGATAAGAAAGGAAGGTTAGATATGGGTCTGTAATTCACTCTGCAAATGAAGTTCCTAACGGATAAATAAAGTGAATTTGAATTTGAATTAAGTCATCTTGATCAAGGGAAGGTTTCTTGAGTAAAGGTTTAATTACAGCTATTTTAAATTCCTGTGGTACGTATCCGTTTACTAAGGATAGATTCATCAAATCCAAAATGGGCCCAGGAACCAAATGGAACACTTCTTTAAATAATTTGGTTGGGATTGGGTCCAACATACAAGTTGAAGGTTTAGATGAGGCTAATATTTTTGATAATTCCGAAAGCTCGACTGAATCAAAACAGCCTAAGCACAAATGAGTTTCTACAGTTCTTTCCGATGCTGCCTCATTTACTGAGGAAGAAGTAATCATGTTTGGGAGGATGCCAATGATTTTATTTTTATTCTCATCAGTCTCATCATTAGTCTCTGACACCTTAATGGGACATTGTCCAAGTCCTTGTTGTTCATTAAAGGCACTAAGGGCTTGTGGTCATTGATCAGTGTGAAAGTCTCTAGGCCAATCAGGTATTTCTCAAAGCACTCACATGCCCAAACAGTTCCCAGGCATTCCTTTTCTATTTGCGCTTACCTGGTTTCCAGATCACAAAGCCTCCTGGAGCAATATGTGACTGGCATCCAATCTTCTCCAGGTTGCTGTAGTAGGACCCCTCTAAGCCCATAGCTGCTGGCGTCAGCCGAAGCCGTAGTGGGCTTGTAAGCGTCGTAGAAGGTAAGAAGAGGTGCAGATGCCAGGGCGGATTTCAGTCTTTGGAAGGAGGATTCCTGTGCTGGACCCCACTGCCACTCCGAGTTGGTTTTGAGCAGTTCATAAATTGGGTGTCCAACTGCAGACATCTCTGGAACAGACTTGGCTGGGTAATTAACCATACCAATAAAACGTCTCAGTTCTGTGACATTCTGGGGTTTCAGGAAATTATCTATCCCCTCCACTTTAGCTGGGTCTGGTCTCACCCCATTCTCATCAATGATACGCTCCAGAAACCTGATTTGTCTGTTTGAATTTACACTTGCCTTTGTTCAGTTTCAGACCAGTTGCCTAAAGAAATAAAAGTGGTGTTTCTGCAGCTGGTAGGCTCCAAAGGGACAATCATCTTTAAAGCAGTCAGCAGATCATTATCTCACAGGACACAGTCTACATCTGATTTTCTTTATTTTTATGTACGCACTGTGTAAACATCCTTTGAGTTTGGCATCTTTAGGAAAATTTACATAACAAAATAGTTACTGGGATGGACTGGCGACTTGTCCAGAATGTACCTCGCCAAGACAAGGCAGGAAAATCTGTTGACTGAGAGTTGTACACTCCACGAATCTAAACTTTATAGAAGAAGAAAGCTGTTGTTGAAAGAAAGCCATCAGAAGCTCAGTTTGCCAGATGTCATGTATGAAACAAAGCAAACAGGTGGATGATGTGCTCTGATAAGATTAAACAAAAAACAAAGATTTTGGCCTACATTCCTAAAGAGACCAGGTACTGGAAGCTAATTCTGCACTTCACTCTGAACACACCACCTCCACTGGCAGCACCATGCTGTGGAAATGTTTTTTTTTTGTTTAAAAGGTCGATTCACACTGTATGTTTTTCGGCTGTCTCAAAGAACCACTTCATGCCACACTGTGCGAGCTCCACCGAGCTCTAGAGGTGGAACGGCCAAAACGGCCCAAGATTTCAACGGGTCAAATTGCACAATGTTTCGCTGTACAGGTGTGTCACACTGAACGGCCCAAGATTTCAGCGGGTCAAACTGAACAATGTCTTGTTGTACAGGTGTGTCACACTGAATGGCCCAAGATTTCCGCAGGTCAAACTGCACAATGTCTCGCTCTAGCAGGACGTGCCAAAAACCAATGTCATGAGCATATGTCGCTGAATAGCATACATTACTCAAAGTCAACAGATATCCAAGATGGTGACAACGAAATGCCATAAAGACAATATCTCTGTTGCCAGAGCTCAATATATTTACCTTCGTTTTGGCACCAAATGTTTTTCCTTTTTGTGTCAATTGTTGCTAATGTTGCTATTGCTACTGTCACAAAAATAACATCACTGGTTGTCGCGTCCCTCCCAGGGTGCATTTTCATTGGCCAATGGCAGACCAGGGTCGTAAAATTTCTGTCACCACCTGCAGACTGCTGGGGGCTGGTTTTGGTTGTACTAGCACTAAATAAGCTGTAGGGGAGCATGTCACATTGCACGGCCACAGAGCTCCGAATCACATGCATGTGCACTGTTTTTCATCATAATTATTTTCACGATGAAAGAAAAGGTCTCTTATAACAAGAGCTGAATGGCAGATGGATGAAGCTAAATCCAGGACTACATATTGGTCAAATTAAGGATTATAATTGAGAAGTGTTTACCAATATCAATGCCATTGTTGATTCAATCCAATTCCTTATCAATTCCCTTATCAATTCCTGAGTAGTTCAATGAGTGGCAAAAAAATGAATTCTACAGTCTATTGTACCAAGAAAAAAACATTAAATTTTTCCCCCCCAAAACTACACTTGTACAAGACTGTGAACATGAACATATTAAACTGATGGAGGTTTAACTGGGATTTAAGACCCTCACTATCTTCACCATCAACAAGACATAATTTAACATATAATTCTGATGATGTAAGCCCTTCACCACGAACATGATCACTGGCGGGTGTATCAGAGATGGACAAGATGCTGAATACAGAGAGTTGGTGGACCGCTTTGTGACATGGTGTGGAAACAATCGTCTCACCTTGAATGTAAACAAAACAAAGGAGATGATTGTAGATTTCAGAAGAAACAGGGATAAGTCAAACACTGTTTCCATCATGGGAGAAGAAGTGGAGGTGGTTGAGGAGTATAAATACCTCGGAGTTCACCTTGACAACAGACTGGACTGGAGGCGCAACAGTGAAGCCGTCTACAAGAAGGGACAGAGCAGACTGTATTTCTTGAGGAAGCTTAGGTCCTTCAAGGTTTGCAGCAAGATGCTGCAGATCTTCTACAAGTCTGTTGTGGAGAGTGTAATATCTTCAGCCGTCATCTGTTGGGGTAGCAGCATCAGAGCCAGGGACTTAAAAAGGCTCAACAACCTGATAAAGAAGGCTGGTTCTGTTCTTGGGACAACTGTGGAAAATCTGGAGATGATAATGCAAAGAAGGATTCTTCATAAAATCAAAAAAATTATGGACAACCCTGAGCATCCTCTTCATGAGACAGTCACACAACAACAGAGCATCTTCAGTCGGAGGCTTCTTCAGTTTCGCTGCAATACAGACCGCTACAGGAAATCCTTCCAGCCCACAGCCATCATTATCTACAACAACTCCTTAAAGAATTGATTATATGAGCTATACCAACACTTAATTTCCCTCTGGGATCAATAAAGTATTTTTGAATTTGAATTTGAATTGAATTGAATTCCTGCATCTTCTCATTCCACCTAGCTCCCTGAGAAACAACCATGAAAGGGGTCATTTTAGCCAATGTCGTGGGGCTAGCTGCCTGAGAGCTTTCTGTGTCGGCCTGACTGTATCTGTCATCGTCAGTATGTAAAATGCATGAGACCATAAAATCTTAAAAGTACCTCAGCTTTTAATTGAAATAAATAAAATAAATCTGTGCCTGCTGCTTGAAGTTGCAAGGCGATAGTGTGATGCAGGACATATAATATGAACGTCACCATTGTCAACAAAGATCACAAAGGAGCTTGTTTGATTAGTTCCTCATTAACACTTGTATGCAGGCGTTTGAACGTGACATTCTTAGTACTTAGTTTCATGCTGGGAAGACAAATGCTTTAGCATGTTGCCGGTATTAGCAGGATATTAAAGCATTGCATGGACTACACACAGCAGAATTCTCATCTTGTTTGGTGAACTGGAGCCAGGCGTTAGACTGCAGGATAGTGTGACGTAATTGTAAGATGACGCAAATTTTCGGGAAAACCGTAATCAAGAGACTTGTTAAGAAGAATTGATAATACTGGAGGTGTACAATTCAGATGGAATTGGTCTGTTGGAACTGGTTCTCGAATCCCACCCCTAGGTCAAATACATACCCATGTCACACTTTTCAGGTTATTTTATTGATTTTGTTGTTTATTTCAAATTTTTAACATGACCTGTTATTTGTAAAAAAAAAATAAAAAAAATAAAAATAAAAACCATGTTGTTTTCTTTTTCTTCCACATCACGCTTATGCTCACATTAAATTAAGCTGTAGTTTGTGTTTGAAATTAGGTGGAAAAGTTAGGAGAGTATAAATGCTTTTGGAAGATGCTGAATCTGTCTGAATTCCTCAGTAACATCACAAATATTTGTCCTCATCATCTCAGTATGAAATGTTCTATGTGCAGATGACTAGTGCATCTTTGTTTTTTGAAATAAGAGCTAACAGAGGCAACCGGGATGGCTTCACCGTTGTGAATGCAAGTCACGTTTTGATTTAATCTCCCTTCGTGAGGCCAGACGACTTTAGTTTCTGACCTTCAGCTTTACTGATGAGGAACAATTTGCAGCCCAGCACCTTATCCTCGGCTGAAAACCGGCCCCTGCCATGCTGTGATGAAGTCAGCCATCGAACTGCCTTATCTCCCAAGGGAAACCCCCTCTGGCCTGATGTCTGGATATCTACGGAACAGCTCTGTCTGCTTTAAAATCCCAAGCGGCTGACACAGTGTGTAGAGAACAGAGACAGCTTGGGCTGAAGTCTGACTTCGATAACAGTCAAAGAGACTCAGAGTGTGACAGTTATGCAAACACACACCCACGCACACACACATCACTGCTGATTGGTAGTTTGATATAAACATTATGTTGTAACTGAGGGAAGGTTTATGGATGTTTAGTATAGATAATCTTTATTGAATCATTAAGAATTTAGATCAATCAACCTGCATCAGTGTCAAAGTAAAAATCTAAGCTTACAGTAAAGCTACAGTTACAGTACTCCAAGCTGCCACAGAGTGTCTCTGCTGTACCAATAACATCAAAAGGACTAGATGGACTCTGTTAATGAGGTTTTGTCCTCCCTGCTCCCACACCGCCGGGGGAACAGGTGAATGGACTGAAGTCTAAATGAGATCCAGCTGCTCTCCGTTTGATTTATTCTCCTTTCCTGTGTGCAATATGGTGCAAAGGTATTTGCCAATATAATAGTTTAGATCCTTATAGAATCAAAAAGAAAAGGAACTGGTCATTTTGAAATTCTCTGTTCAGTGGATTTTCTGTACCTGGGAGCTTTGCTCAGAACTGAGAAAAAACTGTTTGCCTTTGTTCGTGTTACCAGATGACTAAAAGATATGCAAATAAGACAACTTAGTTAAAGTTCTGCTCTTGTGTTCTATATTAACTATTTATGTAGAAAATTTGATAAATATATATATATATATTTTTTTATGTTACATATGCAGGGCTGTGGAAAAATATTTGCATCCTTATAGCTTTCTTCTAATTTTGCTTTTTATCACTGGTGATTATTTCAGAACCCCAAATGATTTTAACAAAATGATTGATGATGATTTAGACATTGGAGGGCTTTTTAGCACAAACTGATTGAGGCCACTCAGCCTCTGATTTTGATTTAAACTCAAAGTTGGAATAGGCCATTCCAAAACCTTAATGTTCTTTTTTGATAAATTCCAAGGGGAACTTGGTAGTGTCCTTTGGATCATTGAGCCTAAGGACAAGAACTGATAACCAGATATTCTCCTTCAGCATTTTCTGCGAGAGCACAATTACTGGTTCCATTAATTACTGCAAATCATCACTGTTAGTATGACATTTTATTCCCTCTGAAAGGCGTTGGTTTTGAGCATCTAAACAGTAACGACCTGTTTGAAGAGTTTCAGTCAGGTTTTAGAGCTCATCAAAGCACTGAAACAGCACTGGAGAAGGTTACTAATGATATTCTCATGGCGTCAGATAATGGACTTGTGTCGGTTCTGGTCTTGTTAGATCTCAGTGCTGCTATTGACAAGTCGAATATTCTCTTAGAAAGGCTTGAACATGTTCCAGGGATCAAAGGAACAGCACTAGGCTGGTTTAAATCATATTTGTCCAACAGATTCCAGTTTGTTCATGTAAATGATAAATCTTCTTCACACTCAAGGGTTACCTGTGGAGTTCCACAGGGTTCTGTACTTGGACTTATTCTTTTATATATATATTCATTTATACATATTCTTTTTACTTCCTATATGCTTCCAATTGGTAGAATCATCAGACAGCATGGGATACATTTCCTTCTACATTCAGTACATTCTTTAAATTCTTTAAAGAATTTTAAGAATCAGACAGCATGGGATACATTTCCAGAGCTATGCCAATGATACTGAACTATATTTATCCATAAATCCTGATGAATCCAGTCAGTTAGGTAGATTACAGGCATGTCTAGAAGACATAAAAACATGGATGACTAAAGTTTTTGCTCTTAAAATCTTTTTTTTTTTTTACGTGTCCTGTTTGGCAGTGTGCAGCTCAGAATTGGTGTCTGAGTACCAAGTAGAAGCCCAACAGATTTACTTTCACAAGCGGAGCAGTACAGCTTTTGCTATAGTCCTCCACTTGATATATGTGTGAAAAATCTTTTTATGAAATGCTGGGGGTTTTATTTCCTGATGTTATGGACACGGAGACGGAAAATTAAGGGGAAGAAAGAAAGAAGAGGAAGAAGAGAGGTAGGAAAAAAAAGTCAAGAGAGAGGGTGAGTTGAAAATACAAGAGAGGAATGGATATAAAAATACAACAACAATGTCACAGAAAAACTCATGGTACCGATTAATCAAGATCTAGTAATGATAACCTCAGCCCAAGAATGTATCTTGCTCCTAAATTCTGACAAGACAGAACTTGCCGTCTTTGGACCAGAAGCTCTAAAAAAGAAACTGCTTGGTCAATCACTTCATCTGGATGGCATTAAATTGGCCTCCAGTAATAATGTATAGAAAGAAGATTTTTGACCAAGATCTGACATTCAAATCCCGTATCAAAAAGGTTTCTAGGATTTCCTTCTTTCACCTCAGGAATATTGCTAAAATTGGAAACATCCTGTCCAGGAGTGATGCTGAGAAACTAGTCCATGCATTTGTTACTTTAAGGCTGGACTACTGTAATTCTTTACAATCAGGAAGTCCACTAAATGTAATTAAAAGCCTTCAGTTGATCCAAAATACTGCAGCAAGAGTTCTGATGAATATTAAAAAGAGAGATCACATTTCTCCTGTTTAGGCTTCCCTTGATTGGCTCCCTGTTAAATCCAGAATATAATTTAAGATCCTTCTTCTTACATATAAAGCCCTTAATAATCATGCTCCATCATACATCAGAGATCTAATTGTTCCATATGTTCCTAACAGAGCCCTTCGTTCTCAGACTGCAGGCTTACTTGTAGTTCCTAGGATTTCGAAAAGTAGAATGGGAGGCAGATCTTTTAGTTATCAGGCTCCTCTCCTGTGGAACCAGCTCCCAGCTTTAGTCCGTGAGGCAGACACTCTGTTTACTTTTAAGGCCAGGCTTAAAACTTTCCTTTTTGATAAAGCTTATAGTTAGAGTGGCTTAGGTCATCCTGAGCTATCTCTGTAGTTATGCTACTATAGGCTTGAACTGGTTGAGGACAGAATGACCATTGTCTTCACTCTGCTATTTTCTTTTCTACTACTCTCCAGTTGCATTATATGCTGTTATTTCCACTGTAAACTTTGTTTTCTCTCTGTGTTTTTTCTCTCCATAGAAGATATACCTGGTCTGGTATCCTGCTTAGCTACAATGCCCTGTTGGACAGGGGGCATAGACTGGGATGATGGTCTCAGTGGCTGAACATCCCCCGTGTCCTGTTATCAAGTTTTTACTTAGAATGTTCTGTTATATCAGATCTTCTGTTCCTTCTTTGTTTCTGCTCTGTCTTCTCAAACCCCCAGACGGTCTTGGCAGATGACCGCTCCTACTGAGCCTGGTACTGCTGGAGGGTTCTTCCTGTTAAAGAGGAGTTTTTCCTCTCCACTGTCTCTACATGTTTGCTCAGTATGAGGGATTGCTGAGGGGCTGAGGTTGGAAGTCTGCATCAAGGGGACGCAACCTCAAGTCAATGACTCGATGCAATCTCCTGGGATTCCTTAAAGAGGCTACATGCAATTTTCTGAAATTTAAACTCGCAACTGACCCCATGTGGCCAAAATGGAACTGCTCTTCCTTTCTGCTCGCTCTCGCAGCACGCCCTCGTACGTACACACTTCAGAAGTCATCCGCTGCAAAGAAGTCAACATTATGTTTACAGAGATAAGAACAGTCAAATACATATGTTGATTGTTTGCAATATATATGACACAACAAAATGCACAGTAGTGCTTCGAAGTTATATAGTAATAGTGTTTGTATATTTCAGTGTTTGTTCAGAATAGTGTGTGTTTTATAAAACGTAACATAAAATGAAGATAACGTGTCACAAAATGTCAAGTGTTGTCTTATCAAAACGTCAAAGATGTAGCTGACAAACTACACAAAAAATGAATACATTAAAAATATAAATTAACCCATTTCGCCATTGGCCTGCACGCTGATGAAGGGTGCCCAGCCCGAAATGTTCGCACAATCCATTGCGCTGCTTGTGAGTGTAGGCTAATTGCTGACTACCGGTAGTGGCAGAGTGATCTGAAACGTTTAACATGAACGCGCTTGACGTCACATCTGCAGACAGCACGTGAAAAATCCGACCCGACAGAAAATAGGAAAAATTGAATACAGGCTTATAGGTGCACCCACTGTGAGCTGACACGGTGTCAGCATGCTCATCAGGATATGTTTGAGTCATAAATGGTCAAATAAAAAGGCTATTGTTATGTTTATTTTGGGGAAAAAGTTGCATGTAGCCTCTTTAAATAGAAAACTAACTAAAACTTTAAACTAATTGGAATGTTTGTATGATTGTATTGAAATGTATTTTCTTGTAATGTGCTTTGAGATGACATCTGTTGTGAATCAGCGCTATATAAATAAACGGAATTGAATTGAATTTTACCCAAGATGTAAAAGTAAGATTCCTCTTTTGTCCCATCAGTCCATAAAATGTTCTGTCCATAGTTTTGCCGATCGTCAAGAGGTGGTTTGGCAAATGTAAAATAGGTCTTAGTGTTAATTTTGAGCAACAATGGTCTTTGCCTCGGAACTCTCCAGTAGATGCATGTTTTGTCCATTTTTTCCCCCAATTTTTTGTTACTGAAGAAGACTGACCTTAATTACAATGTTTAATCCCAAACATTTCCCTACGGAATTAGTGCATGCATTTCAAATCTATACACCCCTGACAGATAATAATTTGATAATGATTTTGATAATATTTGATGATGGATATGTTGCTGGTGGGAAACAGCATATTCTGAATTCACACAGATTCTCTAATCTGGCCTATTTACACACATAAAAAATAAGAATAACAAAAACATGCATAACCTGGTATAAGAAGGCAAGTTATAGATACATAAAGATACAATGGCGTATCATGCAAACTTCACTGTCTCACTGTGCCAATAGACCTAAACCCATGTTTGGTCATTTTATCAATGAGGTTCAAAGGTTATAATTCAGTGATGTGCATCTTGGACAAGCTTCTGCCTGTTCCAACAGATCAGGTACTACACCTAAGTCCTCTCCTCAGCTATAGGTTAAAGAAGATGTTTGTGGACTCTGCAATAGGGCTTCATGTGAAACATACAAATGTACCCTGAGGGTGAAGCAAGGCTCAATATCTTGTACCCAAACTGGATTGGTTTGTCCCTAATAAACTGTTTATAGCCATGTTTGCCATATTAGGGCGTGATGCTTTCATCTGCTGATAGCAGTTTTGTTTATGAAATTATTTTATAGGAATCCTTCAGTGAGTTGGTCTGGACTTATGTTCATATCTTTCTTATCCTCTCGATAGGTCACCCCTGCATCACCATTCAGCTGTCAAGCGGGCAATTGACCTGTTTTGTGTTGGTACTCCCAATCTAAGCATTTGCTATCACAGTCACTCTTACTGTTATAGCACACACCATTTCTGGATTCTCTCAGGTCTACAAAATCTAAAACATCTGATAGTTTTAAGCTGTGTAGAAAACAATACAAGAGAAATTGAATAAACAGCCAAACCTCTGACACCTAACATAGTGCAGTC
This sequence comes from Valencia hispanica, assembly GCA_963556495.2. Taxonomy (NCBI): domain Eukaryota; kingdom Metazoa; phylum Chordata; class Actinopteri; order Cyprinodontiformes; family Valenciidae; genus Valencia; species Valencia hispanica. The sequence continues at coordinate 49,632,027 of OY747708.1, forward strand.
TATGTGGTCTGATAGTGGCAACAATTGTTGCCATGCTTACATTCACTCTTCTTGCAATCAAAAGATGAATGCAGGCCTACAGTTCTTATTACATATATGAGTAGAAGACCCTTAATAGAAAATATGTATTATAGTCTCTTTCACAAACACTTACATCCAGCACTGCAGGGAGGAAGTAAAGGTGTTTGGTCATACTAGATACTAGATACTTGAAATTGATATTGCTTAGAATGGATAACCTATTGCTTTATGTTAAAAATTGACTTAGCTACCCAAAGCCAAAACCACACTTTCAGAGCTTCCAGAAGTAAAATAAATTGTCTGGCAAAAATTGTTACTGGTGGCATTAAACGGGTTAAGACAAGTGAGACCTGCAGTGCTCTAGATTTTGTCCTCAGTTTCTTTGTGACCTCCTGGATGAGTTGTCAATGCACTCCCATTAATGGGAAACAAACCACTTCCGGGAATATTCAC